>CM038793.1:216341997-216947242 GCA_021764765.1 Vicia sativa
TGATGAGATGTATTACCGAGATTACATTTGAAATAAGATTCAGATTGAACATATATGGATCCTAGATGTTATGATATTTAAAGGAAGACTAAGAATTGTGAATGTCGTTAAAATTCTCTGCGTGGATAAGAACTTCAAATGGAAACAAAATGAGTTGTGGTGTATTTGGTATGTTAGCATCTCATGAGTGGGAACAATACTTAACAATTGTGTGATGTAAGTGAGTGTGAAGAAGATTATGTAAATTGTTTGATTGATGGTATCTCATCGTCGATATCAAATGAGAAATAAGTGTGGAAGAAGTTGTAAACCTTAAAAGAAGATGATTGGACCATGGTGCTTGGGTGACTTCGAGCACGAGTTCTAAAGGAACGCTATTATAGTTTGGTACGGTGGTTTATACTCCATTGTGATTGCCGGCTACCTATTGACAAATTGAGGAACTGATCACCCTTAATCTCTTGTTGATAATAGACGGGATCGTGTTGGATTGAATAGACTCATCTTGCAAGCTTGATAGTGTGTGAAGTGGTTGACGTTCTATGGAGAGGAGAGTAGTTCATCAGTTCGCATGAAACTAAGAGGAAAAAAGGGCTATGGAAAAGACTTGGAAATTATTCAACAGGTCGGAGACTTGAGTGTGTATGCGAGTTGAAGCCGCAGAGTGGAAGGTTTAGAATGTAAAAAGGTGGACAATGATTTTCTGGTAGATACTAAAGAGAGTCTAAAGATAAATATGAAACTTGTAGAGCTGGTAGTTGATGAGAATCAAATGAAGATAATGACTTAAGGTAAATGATCAGAGTCGCGTAGCAAAAGCGTAATGTGATGCACTTTGTTATGCGAGTATGATTTTTGGAAGTCACAAATTAAACGTTAGAAGGTGTGGAGTTTATGAAACTATTAGAAATTTCAAAATAGAATTGTTAGGTGAAGGGTTCTATGTCTTATTGGTGTTACATCCATTCTGATAGATGTATTAATTCGCAATCTCGATCGTTGGAACGTAGCCTTGTGGTACTGGCATTGTGTATACATGTTGGGGACATTGCGGTTATGTGGAGGTTCTTATAATTGTGTTGCAGTGTAATGAAGTGATAAATCATGTATCCTAGAGTGAAGGGGGTAAGAAGTGAGATGAACTGATGCATTCTTAACCCGATAGCAATGGATCGTGTGGGATTATAGTGGTTGAATAAGAAGGATATTTGTTAATGATATTGGAAATGATGTCAAACATGACGTGATAGTTGGAAGGAAGGATCCAAGAGTCGTATCAGCAGTTATTAGTATCAAGTGAATTTTCGAGGACGAAAATATTCTAAGTGGGGGAGAGTTGTAACACCCCATATTTTCAATTATTAATAAATTGGAATGATAATTATTTAATTAATTAAAAATTGGATTTTTGGGAATTATTGGAATATTAGAATTTTAGAAAAATAAATAAGAGGAGAGAATTTGAATTTACGGTGTAAAGAGTAGAAGGAGGGGTGTATGGAGTAAAAGCCTCTAATAACTTATTTTATCATTATTATTATTATTATAGAATAATAATAAAAGGAATAAATAAAGGAGGATAAAAAGGAAAAGAAAAAGGAAAGTTATTTGGAAAGGTCATTACACGTGAAATTGGAGAAGAGGAAAAAGAAGGAGGAAAACTAATTTGTGTCGGAATTCGAAGAACCCACAAGGTAAGGGGTGATTTCAATTATTTAATTCATATTATCGGTTTAGATATTCAATAGTATGGATCATAGTATGTTAGGAATCCCGGTTTATAATTTTAGGGTTCCGTAGAATTGTCCCTATTGTGTCGGATTATAGATTGAAAACAATTAGAGTGTCAGATAATGAATAGGAATAATGGAATAATGTTGTTTGATGTTATAATGGTGCAACATAGATGTATTTTGGTGTTTCCCATGTTGCAATTCGTATGGGTATGTTTGGGTTTGGTTGAGAATGAATAAATGCTGTCAAAAGTGCAGAATTTGACTTTTCAGGTCGTGGGAACCGGTTCCCAGTGGGGAGGAATCGGGTTCCACTGTGAAAATTTGTAAAAACAGGTAAAAATGCACTCAGGAACCGGTTCCTGTATATGTCGGAACCGGGTTCCCATACATTTTTCCAGAAACGTGAATTTTGAACTACTCAGGAACCGGTTCCTGTATATGTAGGAACCGGGTTCTGCTGTAATTTTTGAAAAATATTTAAACTTTGAAAATTCATAACTTTCAAATCGTAAGTCCGTTTTGAGCGCCGTTTTGGACGTTATTTCTTAAATTTAATGCTCTATTTTATAAAATGAAAAGATTTCCTAAAACTTGAAATTATTTTGAAAATGAGTCGAATTTCCGAAGTAAGTGATTATGGGTTGACGCACATGGGTGTGTATGTGACAGTGAAACTGTGATGAATGGATGTATACGTATTGTGTGGATGAAAAGCATGTTTATGTTGCTAATGATGGTGTGCATGATCGTTGAGATATCATGTTTTTGGTTTTGATTCAGTTATGATAAATTGATGTATTTCATAGACTGATTTGATGTTGCATGTTAGTGACGTGCGTGCATATGCATTGTTTTGGTGAAGTTAATTCCCATTGTGCGGAATTTGACTTGGATTACCGTTAACCGATACCCGGGTGAGGATGGGTGGTTAGGCTGGATTCGTGTCCGGGTGTTTATGGACGAATCGATGGTTACTGTATCCGGTTGATGATGGATCAGTGTTGGATGACTTGGTCACGTGTTGGTACCACATGCATTGTGTCTGCATTTGTGTTTGCATGGGATTGTAACATGTTAGGATGTCTACCAGTGTTATAATTCTCTTGTTGATTATTGATGGTGCATAATGATTTGTATGATTGTGACTGCGTGTTGAATCTGAGATATGTTGAAATGGGTGAAATAATATACTTGTGATATATTGTTGATTGAAAAGCTTATAATGTGCTTTAATTATGAGAAGTCTCACCCCTACTTTAACAATTTCAGATTAAAGTTAGCAGCTCAGGAGTTGGTGAGGATGGCTCTAGAGCTATATTCATATTAGTCCGCGTGTCAGTGTCATGCTCTGATAGGTTGTAACACTGGGGAACATTTAGTTGAAGAATTATTCGTTATTCATTTGTTGTTTGGAATTACCTTAAGAATAATTAAGAATTGATCTATTCTGTTGATTTAATGGTATTATTTCCGCTGTGTAAGACATGGTCTTAATTTAATCAATTATTGTTGATAGTGACCCTCAGTGTAGCATGACTACTGTGTTTTATTGGAAGTTTTATTTATTTCAACTTGTGACATCCCTTGATTTCCGTGTTAACTCTGATTGAATCCGGCTTTAGTATTAATTTAATTAATATATTCGGGGTATTTTAGAAGGGGTGTTACAAAATGCCTTTTCAAAACATTTTTGTCAAACACACAGAATGCACAATTTTAAAGTGATCTAAGAGCAACTAAGAGCCCGTAGATAACTACGGATGGAAAGGGGTGCTAATACCTTCCCTTTTCATAACCTTCTCCCTTACTCAGAATCTAACGAAGGTCTTTTCCTGTTCTTTTCACCTTCCCTTAATTGGATAAAAGAAAAGTCGGTGGCGACTCTTGCTATCCGCACATTTGCGATACAAAATTCTACAAAGTCAGTTCACCGTATTACATACTGCTGTTTGAATTTACTGTGTGAATTGTTAACAGAGTGTCAGATACTGTGTCATAACATTCTCTGTGACATCACGTATCTGCTGCCAGGAATTTCAATCTTGTACCCTAAGTTAGCTTGTAATGGGTATTTGTGATAAAAGGCCATTAGTTTAGTATGTTAGGTTTATTATAAATAACATACTAGTCTCTCATCATTGCATACTACATATCCTATTTTAGAGTGAGAGGGTTATTTGGTATTCTTGTATAGTTGTAATCTTGATTTAAGATAAAGGAAAAAATAGCAGTTAAAAACCAATCATTGTGTTCATCGTGCTCTTCATTCTTGCTCCTACCCTAATTATTTTTTGATCATTAAGCAACAAGTTTATATTTTGTTCTAAGGCATCCGATTCACAACAAATTGGTGCAGTGAGCATGGAACAGATGCCTTTAACAAAGTATGAGATTGAAAAGTTCACCAGAGTGAACGATTTCGGTTTGTGGCGCTTGAAGGTGAAAGCCCTACTGGTTCAACAGGGTTGTTTGGAAGCGTTGAAGGGAGAAGCATCTATGAACGTTGAGTTAACTGCAGATGAGAAGACGATGATGATAAAGAAGGCCCAAAACGCAAATTTGTTGAGCCTTGGTATAAGGTTCTTCGACAAGTATCAAAGGAGATGACAGTTGTAGGGTTATGGGTGAAACTTGAAAGTTTGTACATGACCAAATCGTTGGTGAATCGGCTCTACCTTAAGCAAACTTTGTATTCATTCAAGATGATTGAAGACAAAGTGTTGGCTGAGCAGTTGGATATGTTCAACAAGGTGATTCCTAATCTTGAAAATATGATGTGAAGATTGATGATGAAGATCAAGCGTTGTTGTTGTGCGCGTTGCCCAGATCACATGCTCACTTCAAAGAAACTCTCTTGTATGGAAGGGAATCCCTCACCTTTGAAGATTTTCAATTAGCCTTGTGTTCGAAGGACTTGAACGAACGGAAGGAGCATAAACCTTCGACGGTTAGTGAAGTTTTGGCCGTTAAAGAACTACAAGAAATTTGCCATTTACCAACGGCAAAAATCCGTTGGTAAAACTCCAAAAACCGTTGGTAAAAGTCAAAATACCTATACCAACGGTCATATGCTTCCGTCAAGTATAATAGCTTATACCAACGGAAATATTCCGTCCCTATATCTTTTACCAACGAAAATTTTAAACGTTGGTAAAAATTGCAGGGCTATAGCAACCGCTAATTTTATTATTTAATATGTTTACCAATAATATATTTCCGTTGGTATAGATAAATTTAGTCGTTGGTATATGTTCCTTTTTTTTAATATTTTTTTGTATTTAATTTCTTTTTCATAATTAATTTTTTTTAATAATCAAATTTTAACTATACTTTCTACATGCGCTACACACAATTTAAAGGAGCTTTAAAGAAAATTTCAATTATATTCTAAAAATATAAGTTTTACAAACATATCAAAAAAATAAATAATGTCATTTATATAATAATAACCACCAAAATAGATGCTACCACAAAAAAAAATCAAAAAACATATCTAAGATAAAAAAATTATTTCTAATTTTCCTCTCTTCCATCTTCGTCAGTGCATATATTTTGAGAGTTTGTCTGGTTTTGAACACTAGAAGCATCTGTAGCCTATTGAAAATAAAATAAAATAAATTACAAACTCTAATTTATAAATATTTTCATAATATTTGAAATATGAAGCCGAAGAGTAAAATATAATATACCTGTCTTGCAGCTTGTAAAATAACATTCAAATCTTCTTGGGATAGTCGATTTTGTATCACTGACATCATATTTTCCATAAAGACATTTGTCCTTTCTTGACTTTCTCGCATTTTCTTAAGTTCATCCCTCAACTCTTGATTTTCAGACAAAGAAGCTTTTGACTTTTTAGGCTTGGGAATATTACCTAAACAACGCACACGTCCTCTATTTTCAGGTCCTTTTACTTGGGAATAAATGTCATCCTTCCAAGGCATATGATTTTGTGTCTTTTGGACCGAATGAGAAGTTTCAGCCTCATTATTATGTTTATTTAGTTCTTCCTGAAATATTATAATAGTTGTGATAAGACAAAATGTCACATGGAAATTGTAGCAAAAAAATATAACATAGAT
The DNA here is from genome assembly GCA_021764765.1 of Vicia sativa. Classification (NCBI taxonomy): domain Eukaryota; kingdom Viridiplantae; phylum Streptophyta; class Magnoliopsida; order Fabales; family Fabaceae; genus Vicia; species Vicia sativa. Next base: position 216,347,816 of record CM038793.1, read on the forward strand.
ATAACTTTATTATAACACCATATTTTGTCAAACAACAAAGAAAATAGCAGTAAATATAACAAGTCACCGATCAGTTCAATTTTAATTTTACATATGCTATGAAGTAAATATAACAAGTCACAGATTCAATTTCACTTTCACACATGCTATGAAGTAAATACAACAAGTCAAAGAATCAAAAAGCAATGAATGAAAGGAAATCTTACAATCAATCTTGCAGCCTTTTCATTAACAACCGAACCATCTTTACGAGTACGAATATCAATGTAAATCTCTTTGCATGTGGGAGACACTCCTTTAGCCTTTTTTTTCTAATACCAAACAAAAAATTTATAAGTGATTTGTGTTATAAATACAATTTACTCAAGTAAAATCTCAAATCTTAACAAACCTTTTCATTGATCAATTTTGGGAGACTTTTAGTACCCATACAATGAATATCTTCATATTTAGCACGATTCTGACTATTAATTTTACTTTCTTTCTACAATTGATACAACATATTATTAGTCAAAACTCAAAAAAAGAAACCAAATTCAAACATTTTTATAATATGAAAAAATCTCTTTTCAATATGACTTACTTGTGCTTCTTCAGAAAACCAATGATGAACCAATTCACGATATTGATCTGGGTCAACTCGACAATCTGGTATAGAGGATGCAACTTCTTCTTCCGTTTTACTAGGGTCAAATGCCTTTGCTTTTCAATCACACTTCCATTGTTTACACTTAATATTCATCTCAAATTTCAACATTTGTCTTGTAGTGTCATTCATAGGAGGAACGAACTCAAATATGGTCTAAACAAAAAGAGATGTGTTAAGTAAATTCAATATTAGTGATACAAAATTTGGTCCATCGTGATTTAAAAATAAAGTTGTATATATAATACCTCTATTTGTGCCAACATTGCATCTTTTTCCTCATCAGGCATATCTTTCCAAGATTTGTATTTAATGGAAGCATATTGTTTCCTTCGAACCAAACTTCCTATGAAACGAGTAAGAGTCGTGCCTTCAGGACCAATTGGTCGACCATACTTGTCCAAATTAACAATTATGCAACTCTCAGTGTCTATTTCCCATACGTCTAACATTCTTGTTGGGCCTCTCTTCTTTTTAGGGTGAACATCTACAAGTAAAACATAAGACATTAAGACAAAATTCAAATCTCTAATATTTTGTAGGTTTTTTCTACTTCTACATAAGAGCATAAGAAAATCTATATATAATTCAAACCTTCATTAATATGTAATTCTTCTTCTTCTGCTTCTACATCAGAAGGAATAGAGTAGGAATCTTCATACTCGTGTACGCCAACTTCCACATGACTTGGAATAGGCCTTGTTTCTTCAGCATTACTTCCTTGGGTATGAGATGAGGTTGGATGAGTTTCTTCAACATTACTTCCTTGGAATGAGATAAGGTTTGAGTCTTTTGATCTACGACTCCCAATATTCAATTTTCTCTTTGTTGGCATTGTTGTAATACAAATAAAAATACTAAATGTTAGTTCACATACTAAGAGAAAGTTCACATACTAAAAGATAACAATATCAATATCAATATAATATGATGATATAATAAAAATACTAAAAGATAACAATATCAATATGAAAGTTCACATACTAAGAGAAAGTTCACATATGAATATTCACTAAACATAATCAGTACAGTACAATTGCATACAAAAGGTATAAAATCATTCAAAATTAAAACATATTCTCCCAATCTTCCTCTTCTTCCTCAATTTGATTATTAACATCAAATTCGAGGAAATCATTTTCATCAACTGAAACCGAAATTAAATCCTCAACATTTTCAGTATCTTCATTTATGTTGTGTATTGCTTGCTCGTTGATTTCGTCACCCTCATTGGAATCTTCATCACCCATATCATAGACATCCCTCACATTTGCATCTAGAGCAACACACCAATCATTGTTTCTCTCATCATATACATAAAACACCTTTTTTGCTTGTGATGAAAAAACAAACGGGTCATCCCAAAGATTTTTTCCAGTGTGCTTCAGAAATTTGAAATTCACAAGTGTCATCCCAAACTTATCTTTCTTGATGCCTTTCTTGATATCAATCCAATCACATTTGAATAACACAACTTTGTACTTTCCAGAATAGTCCAATTGTATTATATCAGTTATTGCTCCATAGTAATTAATTTCATCGTTTGATGTCTTTGTCCTTACAACTACTCCAGAATTTTGTGTCTTCAAGTATCTCTCTCTTTTCCTAGTGTGAAACCTAAAACCACTAATTGTGTAGCCAGTGTGTCTCCTTACTACCTCAACCGGTCCACGCGCTAACCATCTAAGTTCATGAGTAATTTCTTGGCTCCCTCTTTCATCTAAGTCATGAATCTATAATAATTCAATAAAAATAGTTAGCTACACAAAATAAGCAGAAGCTAAATCAAATATTTCAATTCTTTTGCGCTCACCCTTTTTCGAAACCAATCACTAAATTTTTTGCTATGTAGTTTATCTACTTCAAGTTGTGATAGTCGATGCGGTCGAGCCTGTCTCTTAAGAAGTCCAACATGTTCTATAAAAATAAAGATAACATAATTAGAAGAGTACGAACAATGGACACACAAGTGTAAAAGTGAAATATGATTGGTGTCTTACTCTATAAATGGAGCGACTGCGTCACAGTTAGAAAGAATATATCTGTGAGCTTGCATTAATTCTTTTTCATCAAGCTTGATTCTTTTCACTCTCTTGCGTTTCCCTAATTGGAACTTTTGTTCTTTTTTCCTTCCTAGTGGTCTTCCAACAGGATGTAGAAAAGCTGCATCATCTTTAAATGTAGAATCATCATCATTTCTGCTAGGTCTACTAAACCTAGTTTCCACCCCAGTTAGATATTGTGAACAAAAGGTCAAGCATTCATTGGCCAAAAAACCTTCTGCAATTGATCCTTCCGGATGTGCTCTATTGCGTACAAATGACTTAAGAGTGAGCAGAAATCTAAAAGAAAATTTTGTCTTAGCATCAATAATAACTTCTTGAAGAGATTTAACTAAAATGAAGTTTTAAAATGAAGAACACATACCTCTCAATAGGATACATCCATCGATATTGTACTGGTCCAGCAATTTTGGCTTCATATGCCAAATGAATTACCAAATGCATCATAATGGTAAAAAATGATGGAGGAAAGATTGTTTCCAGTTGACAAAGTGTTAAAGCTACTCGAGACTCTAATTGTGCAAGGAAATCCATATTAAGTACCTTAGAGCATATTTTCTTGAAGAAATTGCAAAGGTCAATAATAATTGAAGTGACTCTATCTGGCAATGAACCTCTTAATGCCACTCGAAGAAGTTGTTGCATTAGAACATGACAATCATAACTTTTTAAGCCAAATATCTTTCGTTGCTTGAGATGAACACAACGTGAGATGTTTGATGAACATTCATCCAGAGCTTTTACATTCTCAAGGACACTCAAAAAAGCATCTTTATCTTTGTTAGTCATTTGATAACATGCTCTAGGCAAAAGCATTGCACTACTTTTGGGACTTGGTTGTGGATGAAGCGTACTTCTTATGCCCATATCTTCAAGGTCAGCACGTGCCTTATAATTATCTTTGGATTTTCCATCTTGGTTTAACAATGTACCAATGATATTATCACACACATTTTTTTCAATGTGCATCACATCTAGATTGTGACGTAATACATTGTATTCCCAATAAGGCAAATCAAAGAAAATACTCTTCTTTTTCCACGGTTGTGCCCCATTCTCAAGACCCTCTTCTCTAATTTCATCAATTTGCCTTGAAATTTGAATCCCGTCATTTATTTTAGGAGGACCCCTTGACTCCTTTGTTCCATCAAAATCCCTACTATTCAACCTCCATTTGTGGTTAGGCGCTAACCAACGTCGATGACACATGTAGCAAAATTTTCCACCATGCTTTAGCCATCGTGAGGAAGTTTCAATACCACAACATGGACAAGCATATTGACCTTTAGTACTCCATCCAGATAAGTTTGCATATGCCGGAAAGTCATTAATAGTCCAAATTATAGCAGCATAGAGTTGGAATGTCTCTTTCTTGTAGGCATCAAATGTTTTTATTCCATCAAACCATAACTCTTGCAACTCTTGTACTAAAGGTTGTAGATAAACATCAATATTATTCCCAGGACCTTTAGGACCCGGAATTAGTAGCGATAACATGAAGAATGATTGTTTCATGCACATCCAAGGAGGAAGATTATAGGGAATTAGTATGACAGGCCAAGTATTATGGGTTATGCTCATTGTTTTAAAAGGATTGAAGCCATCAGAAGCAACCCCTAATCGAACATTACGCGCGTCTGACGAAAATGTTGTATATCGAGAGTCAAACTCCTTCCAAGCAAGTGAGTCGGCCGGATGCCTAAGAGACCCGTCACTCACTCTACCATCATGATGCCATCTCATTGATTCAGATATTTTAGATGACATGAATAACCTTTGTAGCCTTGGTTTCAAAGGAAACCAACGAAGGATCTTTGCGGGTAAGTTCTTACGCTTTTCAGAAGTTTCTTTTCCATTAGCATGTACATCCTCATTTGTTGTTTTCCACCTTGAAGTACCACACTTTGGACATACTTGATCTTTAATATGTTTATCCCAATACAATATACAGTCGTTAGGACAAGCATGAATTTTTTCATACCCCAAACCTAACCCTGAAATCATATTTTTGGTTTCATAGTAAGACTTCGGCAAAACATTCCCTTCTGGTAGAGCATCTCTCAATAAATCTAATATCATGGAGAACGACTTGTCACTCCACCCATGAAGACACTTTAAATGATACAAATGCACCATAAAGAATAGTTTGCTATACTTCTTACAGTTTGGATAAAGAACTTGTTCATTCTCTTTCACCAATTTGTAAAACTTGGCATTTTCTCCTACTTCTTGATTCCTTTCTCCTTCACCATAAATTGTCTCTTCTAAAGGAGGCATTGCAAAAGCATCGCGGAGTAACCCGTCCATGTCATGCTCCATTTCAAAATGTTGTTCAATTGTGCCAATTGAAGTCGTGGGTTTCTCACCATGAAATATCCACTGCGTATAACGTCTAAGGAATCCATGTCTCGGATCAATTAAGTGTTCATAAACACTTGAGCGACAATGTGAATCACAGTTAGCACATTTTATACAAGGACACAATATTTTTCCGTTTTCTACTGAGTTTTGAAAAGCAAATTCAATAAATTCGTTAACCCCTCGAATATATTCTTCACTTCCCTTTGTTGGATCACGTACCCACCCTCTATTCTCCATTCGAAAAATTTAGCTGAAACATTTGAACCAAATTATCTCGAATAAAGGAAAGAGTAAGAATCTATCTATAAAACTTATTGAAACATTTTAACTATGAAAAATAGTTAATAGACATTGAGTCATGGTCATGGAAGGTTTCTGCTTGAATGATTTATAGGTGACATTAGGGACGAAACTAAGTATAACAATGAAACTCTTTCATGTTAGTAGAACTTCTTTCATGTACATTAAATTTTGTATACCTATTTTTTCTTCATATTTGTTATATACTTATTTGTTAATATGAAACTCAAATTTAATATACATTAACAGTAAATAAAAGAGATTCATACTAAAGCTTAAAAAGAAACTGCAAATCAAATCACAACTATTGAACAAATTGGTATGTTCAATAATTGCTATATATATTTTATGAGGGATTTCTTTATATATACCTGTACTCACAGGAAAATCCTCCCTAAAAGATTCATTATGCTCATAATAGAAAACCATATCATCAAATGCATTTAATTAATCAAAAGTAGTGAAAAAAATAAACATCCTTATTATTTATCTTGTGACACGAGTAAAAATAACATTAATTGTAGCAAAGCAATTCAACTGTTCTAATTATTTGTCATGATATCTCGTTAAAAAAAAGTATTTTAATTAATAAAAATCTTAAGTTTCTATGTTTAAATAACATTAATTGTAGCAAAGCAATTCAACTGTTCTAATTATTTGTCATGATATCTCGTTAAAAAAAGTATTTTAATTAATAAAAATCTTAAGTTTCTATGTATAAATAACATTAATTGTAGCAAAGCAATTCAACTGTTTTAATTATTTGTCATGATATCTCGTTAAAAAAAGTATTTTAATTAATAAAAATCTTAAGTTTCTATGTATAAATAACATTAATTGTAGCAAAGCAATTCAACTATTCTAATTATTTGTCATGATATCTCGTTAAAAAAAGTATTTTAATTAATAAAAATCTTAAGTTTCTATGTATAAATAACATTAATTGTAGCAAAGCAATTCAACTGTTCTAATTATTTGTCATGATATCTCGTTAAAAAAAGTATTTTAATTAATAAAAATCTTAAGTTTCTATATATATATAACATTAATTGTAGCAAAGCAATTCAACTGTTCTAATTATTTGTCATGATATCTTGTTAAAAAAAAGTATTTTAATTAATAAAAATCTTAAGTTTTTATGTATAAATAACATTAATTGTAGCAAAGCAATTCAACAGTTCTAATTATTTGTCATGATATCTCGTTAAAAAAAAGTATTTTAATTAATAAAAATCTTAAGTTTCTATGTATATTTGCAGTCAAGGAAGTCACTGCCAAACAAAACCAAATTACTGCATAAACAACACTCAGTCTTTTATTTAAAGAATAAGATGCATCTATAAAGAAGGAAAGAACAACAAACTACAGCAACAAAAAAGAAGTGACTCTCTATAGGTAAACATAAAAAGAGGATATGAAGTAAGACCAGACCACAGACAGAAACCCTAAGTTTATAAAATCAACACAACAAAATCAATAGAAGGAATACATACATTAATCTAAATCACTACAAGCTCAAGAAGAAAACTAAATCGACGAAATCAATAGAAGGAATACATACATTAATCTAAATATTAAACACCCAGCCAACTCAAGTAACAAATGATCTAAAAAAGACAATCAAATTAGGAGAAAAACTATATTAAACACAAACCTGGTATAATCTCAACAACAGAAGGAATTGTAGCTTCAAAAACTTTGTAGTTTTTAATGAGCAACAAATTATCGACTCACGAGTATTCTATTAATAACTTGGCAGAATATATTGCACAACCGACATCCTGTTTCAACAAGTTGTCACTATAATCAAAATCCAAACATCAATTTCAATCACAATTTATATCCAATGTTTACATCCTGTTTCAACAAGTTGGGAAATAGAGATTTTTTTTGCAAAACACTACTTACACAGTTTATATCCAATATTATGCAGTAGCCATATCTTAATTAGACCAATAAACCCCTAAAACTAAACCAAAACAGAATTTTATACAATGTTTTGTTATTACTCAGTCAGTTCAACTCACTTCCAACACACCCCTAATTCCTAATTATTATATTTATACACAGACATAAGTTGCACATTAAATATACCATAAGAAACCTGACACAAAATTTCACCTAAAAAAATAAACCCAACACAGAGGAAATTCAGAAGTATTCCATAACCAGAGGAAATTTAGAACCAGAACCAGAGTTATCACGAGTATTCCATATGATTATATGAGAACTAAATTCTATTTGTCAACCAAAGGAAATTCAGAACCAGAACAAGAGTTATCAGTTTTTGATTCAGCTCAAAGATAAAAACCTAATTGCAAATGCAGGTGATTAAGAGTGATTGAACTCACCAATCCATGAGACCGACTTGATCTTCGTAAATCCTATTCGCAGAAAGAGTTGAAGGGTGAGAAAACCCTAATCGGAGAAGTTGAAGGGTGAGGTGTTTAGATTTCTGCGAGAACTTGGCAAGTTTTTCTTCCTCAAACTCTGATTAGGAATCGTTGAACCTTGAAGAAAATTCTGGAGAATCCTTAATTGTAGGCATGGGTGATTTTCACGGGAGAAGCAGGGGGTTTAGGTTTTCACACGAGAAAGTAGTGGCTACAGGAAGAAGGGGTTTTAGGTCTGCAGAAAAAAGGGGTTTTTTATGAATTTGTCAAGGGTTTTTATGAATAAGGAAAAAGGTGAGGAAGAAGAATGACTACAGGAGGAGTGAATAAAAGCGGGATAATTTCACAAGAGAAGAGGGAAACAAATTTTTTTCACAGGGGATGTAGAGCGATGAAACAAAATTGAGGAAAAAATAATAATAAAGGGAATTTATTTATTATTAAAGGTGTTTTAAGAAAATAATAATAAATAGAGACTCATGTCCATGGTTCGATTCTAGTAGGATATTTATTTTCTAAAAGTTTAGTGAAAAAAGAAGTGGCTTTCTTACAGGAGTAATGGATAACCCTATACCAACCGTTAGTATATAATTTCGGTTAGTAAATGTTATCTATACCAACGCTTATTTTTACGGTCACTAAAGGTGTCGGTTGGTATATGGCAATTTTCTTGTAGTGAAGGAAAATTCTTGCGAAAGGATAGTAAGTTCGACAAGAAAAAAGGTAAAAGTTAGCAGAAGTTTTACAATAGTGAAGCATTTGAGATTCGATGCTATCATTGTAAGAAGGAGGGTCACACAAGAAAAATTTTCCCTAATCGCCTGAAAGATCATGGAGGAAAGGATAATGGCAATGCAACTATTGTTCAAGATGATTTTGACTCATCTGATGTTCTTGTGGTTTCGAGCAACAACCCGTCGAAAGAGTGGATTATGGATTCTAGGTGCATTTTCCCCATGACTCCAAACAAAGACTTGTTCGAGGAATTATGTGATCAAGATGGTGGATTTGTATGGATAGGAAATAACAAAGCTTGCAAGATTGCAGGTGTTGGATCTGTGAGATTCAAACTCCATGATAAGTCAATAAGGTTATTGACTGAAGTCAAATACATACCTGATTTGAAGAGAAATTTGATTTCTCTTGGTGAATTCGACAAGAAAGGATATGTTTTTCAAGGAGAGAAATGTATCCTAAGAGTCATGAAGGGGTCTAAGGAAGTCTTGAGAGGCATGAAGAAACAAGGCTTGTATACCCTTGAGGTTGAAGTTGTAAGTGGTTCGACAAATGTTACATCCGTGAAACCTTTTTCGACAACAGAAATTTGGAACATGAGATTGGGCCATGTCAGTGAAAGGGGCCTGGTCGAATTGGGGAAACAAAATTTTCTTGGTGGAGACAAAGTCGAAAAGCTGAAGTTTTGTGAACCCTGTGTACTTGAAAAATATTGCAGAGTGACGTTTAACAAAGGAAAACAAAGAACACATGGATCCCTTGATTACATCCATGTTAATCTTTGGGGGCCTGCAAGGTGTCCATCACATTCATGAGCAAGATATTTTCTATCCATAGTAGATGACTATTCAAGAAAGTTATGGGTATTCATTCAGAAGACTAAGGATGAAAATTTTGAGAATTTCAAAGGTTGGAAGATTCTGGTCAAAAATCAAACTAGCAGAAAGTTCAAGAGGTTGAGAATAAACAATGGTCTTGAATTTTGCAATGAGGCATTCGACAACGTTTATGCTATCTATGGTATTGCAAGGCACATTACTACTGCAGGCACTGACTGATAAGTGCCAAAATGTGGTTATTTTGCATATATGTTTTGTGGCACTTATCCATTCTTTTGTTGATATTTAGTTGAATAATCCTGACTTTTTGTTGTAAATACGTTTTATTGCGTTTTGTGTATATATTGTAGCATTTGATTAGTTTTGTATATATTTTGTAGGTATTTGTTGCATTATTGGAGCATTGAGAATAAAGTCCAAATGGAGCTCCAAGATGCATTTTTGATCGAACAAAGGAATAAGGCTTGAATGTGGAAGTCATTGGAAGCCTCAAGAGAAAGCAACAAAAGTTGTTGCCTGGGCAATTTCGCCAGGCAAGGGGCTAGCATCGTCGGGCGAGGGTCCTGTTAGAGGAAGAATTGCTTCGCTCTGACTTGTTTCGCTGCCTAGGTGTTGGGCGAGGAAAAGAGAATTTCGCCAGGCGAGGCTGACCTTCGCCTGGCGAAGGTAGATATTTTTGGTCAGCTAAGAGCATGGCTTAATTTGGGCCAAGTTAAATGAAGATTCACCGAGCGAAGCTTTTAGTTCGTCGGGCGAAGCTGCGTAAACAGATTTTCTTTATACTTTCATTTTCATTTCATTTTGGTGTATGGTTTTGGGGTGTGATGTTCTTGCTCCCAATTCCATCACCCATATAGTTTTTAATAGTTTAGCTTAGAAAACAACATTAGGATCTTGCTCACGGATGATTGGAGGTGGATTTCTCTTCGATAGGTGTTGACAAACCGGTGTAAATGGATAGTTTATCCCCTCTATTCTCTTTGTATTTCTCTATTGTGTTGGTTATGTATGTATATTTACTCTGAACACATGTATATTTATCACCCTTGGCGTTGTATAAAGTCTGCTTTATGAATCTGTGTTGGTAATTGTCTTAGGTTTTTACTCTATGTTAGGGATTTGAGCTTTGCTAGAGATAGACTGCTTAGATTCTTACCTAGGATGATTATCTGTTAGTTTCTGAATGCTAGAAATAGGTTTAGAGTTGACATTCACTATAGAGTATCTGATCTTAATGCCTCTACGTTGGTGAAGTATGCCAGAGATGGGTATAGAGGTGACGTAGTTGACTTCTGGTTGTTGAGATATGCCAGACATGGCTATTGAGGTGATTCGGGAGGATTCTCAATTTGGGTTAGAAATAGATTAGGTTGTGAGAGGTATGTGATGACACGGACGAGTATCATAGGCCGAGTATAACTGGATGATAGATTTAAGTCTGTGATGGGTAGTGTACATTCGTTCCAGACAAGCTGTCTATCCTTTATACTTTTTTGTTCATATACTTTTTGTCTTTTATTTTCAACTCATTTAATCCCAAACTCATTAACGGTAGAATTGTCGAACGACGAATCAATAACCAATCTCTGTGGACACGATACGATATAACCTAACCGGTATATATCACTCGGTAAAAATAAATATTGACTCTTTCCTTGTCGCTTTACCGCCGCAACAAAATGGCACCGTTGCCAGGGATTGGTTTTATTGTTTCTGTATTGTGATAATTTCGTTGTTTTTGAGTTTTGTTATTAATGTATATGTTGTATAGACCTTGTATATTGTTACTTGTACACGTTATGTGTTTACTTTTCATACTTGTACATATTTGTGATTTTCTTAGTTTTCAAGTATTGTTGTGAATTGTCTCGTTCTTGTAACGTTTGTTGCGTGGTTGTTAGGACACTTTCTTTAGGTTTGCACGGTGTGGCAATACCATGGCATGACGAGACGAGGTTACTAGTGCTCACATAAGAAAGGCGTCAAGCTTACGACGTAAAACAAGCATGTTTTTGTTTATTTTTGTTTATGTTTGTTTATGTTGTTTGGTGGCTTCTGTTTTAACAAGTTGAAATAGGACTTGTTCTTAATTTTAAATCTTCACTTTTCAACTTGTTAATTAATTTTCACCACGTTTTCGTATCATAATTTGCTTTTGTTTTGTTACGTAAATGTTGTATTTCCGCAAGCTTGTCGTGTTTAGCTTGAGGAGTCTTATTGGTTGTAAATATTGTAAATTTTGTTTTTCCAATTCTTTTGTTATTGTTTGGACTCGAATTTTGGTCCGGTAACTTGAGGTTTCATTTGGTGATTTTCCGAGTTTGATCGTTTCAACTCGCGGATGTATGGTAATGATAATTTTCAAAGTTGGTACATATCAGGTACTCGTTTATCACTTTCTATAGCATAACATGTTTAGGAAATTTATCATTTGTACAATTACCATGCCATTCATTCTTTTTGCATTACTTTCTCATGATTTGAATCACTTTAGTTCCCTTTTTACCCAAAAATGCGAGGAAGTTTTCCATTGTTTACATATTTTTGAGGCCACAATTCTTGTTTTAACTGGATTTTATTATGCTTAATCTTTTATTTTGTATTGATTGTATGATTGCAAGAAAATGATCAAGGCATTTTGTTTGATTTTGAGCACAACTACCTTGGCCAAATATTCAATTCACCTTATGAGTGTGTGAACCTTTGTTAACCCATTTGAGCTTTTATCAATATCCATGTTTATTTGAACTTGATGCTTGTCTATTAGTGTTGAATTCACCCTTTTTTATGGATGTTGATTTCTTTGTTTCTTGAACCCTCAACTATAAGTTGTTGTATGAATTTTTACCTTGCCTTAGAAAGCAGGGAGTATTCATATAATAATGTTGGTTGAATTCAAGTTGGGGAGAGGAATGTTTATGTGTTTATATTGTGATTGGTATGAGGTTAAGAAAAAGAAAAGAAAGAAAAGAGAAAAAGCAAGATTAGAAAAAGAAAGAAAAAATAGTAAAGCTTTGAAAAAGAAAAACAAAAGAGTATGAATAATATTGTGTTAATAAGTGAGGTGTGTTTGGTGTGAAATTTGTGATGAAGAATAAGTTTGATTGGAATTATATTGTTTGGAACTTTGTGAGTTGATCACTCTCTTTGGTTTAGGCAAGTTTTTGTTTCGATTAGCTTTAGGACTTGTCACTTGTTTGTTAACCAAGCCACATTACAACCTTGAAAATCCCTTGTGATTCTTGTATTTGTATTTTCAATACGTTTTTGGATGAATGCATAATTTAGTCTATTGTTTGCAAGATTGTGGAGGAGTGTTTTTTTTATCCCTCACATTTGTGTGTTCTTTATCTACTGATGAATTTTTGCTAGGTGTGATTCATGATTGAGCTTGTTTTGTTTTAGAATGTTTTGCATGGTGGTAAGAATGTATTCTATCGTGTACGTTTTTGTTTGAACCATATATTTGTTTTTCGTTTTAAAAACTTGTTGATTCGTGATTCTTTGATTATCGTCTTTTATTTATTTAGGTTTACTTGACTTTGTTTGAGGATAAACAATGTGTCAAGTTGGGGAGAGTTGATATGTGCCAAAATCTAGTTATTTTGCATATATGTTCTGTGGCACTTATCCATTCTTTTGTTGATATTTAGTTGAATAATCCCGACTTTTTATTGTAAATACATTTTATTGCGTTTTGTGTACATATTGTAGCGTTTGATTAGTTTGGTATATATTGTGTAGGTATTTGTTGCATTATTGCAGCATTGAGAATAAAGTCTAAATGGAGCTCCAAGATTCATTTTTGATCGAACAAAGGAATAAGGCTTAAAGGTGGAAGCCATTGGAAGCCTCAAGAGAAATAAACAAAAGTTGCTGCCTGGGCAATTTCGCCAGGCGAGGGCCTAGCGTCGCCGGGTGACGGTCCTGTTAGAGGAAGAATTGCTTTGCTCTGACTTGTTTCGCTGCCTGAGTGCTGGGCGAGGAAAAGAGAATTTCGCCGGGAGAAGGTAGATATTTTTGATCAGCTGAGAACTTGGCTTAATTTGGGCCAAGTTAAATGAAGATTCGTCGGGCGAAGCTGCGTAAACATGTTTTCTTTATACTTTCATTTTCATTTCATTTTGGTGTATGGTTTTGGGGTGTGATATTCTTGCTCCCAATTCTATTACCCATATAGTTTTTGATAGTTTATCTTAGAAAACAACACTAGGGTCTTGCTCACGGATGATTGGAGGTGGATTGCTCTTCGATAGGTGTTGGCAAACCGGTGTAAATGGATAGTTTATCTCCTCTCTTCTCTTTGTATTTCTCTATTGTGTTGGTTATGTATGTATATTTACTCTGAACACATGTATATTTATCACCCTTGGCGTTGTATAAAGTCTTCTTTATGAATCTGTGTTGGTAATTGTCTTAGGTTTTTACTATATGTTTTTAGGGATTTGAGCTTTGCTAGAGATAGACTTCTTAGATTCTTACCTAGGATGATTATCTATTAGTTTCTGAATGCTAGAAATAGGTTTAGAGCTGACATTCACTATAGAGTATCTGATCTTAATGCCTCTGCGTTGGTGAAGTATGCCAGAGATGGGTATAGAGGTGGCGCAGTTGACTTCTGGTTGTTGAGATAGGTCAGACATGGATATTGAGGTGATTCGGGAGGATTCTCAATTTGGGTTAGAAATAGCTTAGGTTGTGAGAGGTATGTGATGACACGGAAGAGTATCGTAGGTCGAGTATAACTGGAAGATAGATTTAAGTCTGTGACGGGTAGTGTACATTCGTTCCAGACAAGCTGTCTATCCTTTATACTTTTTTGTTCATTTACTTTTTGTCTTTTATTTTCAACTCATTTAATCCCAAACTCATTAACGGTAAAATTATCGAACGACGAATCAATAACCAATCTCTATGGACACGATACGATATAAACTAACTAGTATATATCACCTGGTAAAAATAAATACCAACTCTTTACTTGTCGCTTTACCGCCGCAACAGGCACCTCACAAAAAAAGGTTTGGTTGAAAGTTTTAATCGAACCATCTTGGAGAGAGTTAGTTGTATGTTGACTAGTGTTGGGTTAAAGAAGGTGTTTTGGGCTGAGGCTGTTTTGAAAACAACATATCTGATAGACAGATGTCCTTCAACTACATTAGATATGAAGACACTTGAAGAAGTTTGGTCGGGACATCCACCAAATCTCGACAAACTGAGAGTATTTGGTTGCGTAGCCTATGCTCATATTAGGCAAGACAATGTCGAACCTAGAGCTCTTAAATGCATGTTCATGGGATACCCTGAAGGAGTCAAAGCTTATAGGCAGTGATGCCTAGAGTCAGGTCACAGAAGGATTATCACCAGTCGAGATATTGTTTTAAATGAAGTTGAAATGGCTTTCAAGAAAACAGATGATGTTGGTCGAAGTGCAGAAGTATCTGATGAAGATATGGAACAGGTAGAGATTTATGTTGATGTGGAGCATGTTGATGCTGAATTGCATATCTTGGATAAAGTCGAAGAAGTAGAGGATGCTGATGAAGTTGAGGAAACTGTCGATGACTATCTATTGGCAAGAGATAGGACACGAAGAGTCATCAAGCCACCTCAAATATTTGGGTATGTAGATCTTATAGCTTATACCTTAATCTCTGCAAGTGAGGTTCTAGATGAAGAACCAAAAGACCATAAGAAAATTATAAGGAGTCAAAATAAGACTGAAGGGCTAAAGGCCATGGATGATGAGATGAAGTCTCTTCATGATAATAACACTTGAGAATTGATCGAGAAACCTACTGGAGCCAGGTTAGTCAACTGTAAATGGTTTTTCAAAGTTAAGGAAGGAATCAAATGAGTGGCGTTGAAAAGATGCAAGGCAAGGTTGGTTGCAAGGGGTTTCACTCATAAAGAAGGTGTAGACTTCAATGATGTTTTTTCTCTTGTTGTGAAGCATAGGTCCATTCGAATGTTGCTTACCATGGTGGCACAGTTCGATCTTGAATTGGAACAAATGGATATGAAGATTGTGTTCTTGTATGGTGATCTAGATGAAACAATCTTGATGAGGTAACCTGAAGGGTATGCCGAAATGGGAAAGAAAAATTATGTGTGCAAGTTGAATAGATCTTTATATGGGTTGAAACAATGTTCTCGACAGTGGAATATGAGATTCGACAAATTCATGGCACGCATAAGTTTCGTTAGAAGTCAGTTCGACCATTGTGTTTACTTCAAATTTTGTCCTGGTAATTCATTTGTTATTTTGTTGTTTTATGTTGATGATATTCTCATAGAAAGTAACAATGTCGAAGAGGTAATGAGGCTGAAAGTTGAACTCAATAAGGAGTTCGAAATGAAGGATTTAGGAGAAGCTTCCAGGATTCTTGGGATTGACATTCGAAGAGATAGAAAGCAGTCAAAATTATGTTTATCTCAAGAGTCATATTTACGGAAGATTCTCGAAAAGTTTGGTATGTCGAATTCGAAGCCTGTTGTGACTCCAACAAACCTCAATTCAAGATGAGTATTGATTAGTGTCCCAGTACTGAGGTCGAAAGAGCTTATATGAATATTATCCCATATGCTAATGTAGTAGGTTCTTTGATGTATGTTGTGGTTTGTATTTGACCCGACATAGCATATGCAGTAAGTCTTGGAAGCATGTACATGAAGAATCCTGGAAAGGCTCACTGGAAATACTTGAAGTGGATTCTAAGGTACATAAATAGGTATCTGAATAGAGTCTTAATTTATGATGGAGCCTTGGGTGAAGATAGTAAAACAGTAATTGAAGGATATGTCGACTATGATTATGCATGTTGTATGGATTGCAGAACATCTATTTCTGGATATGTTTTCACTTTGTTTGGTACATTAATTAGTTGGAAAGCAACACTTCAGAAGGTTATTGCATTATCAACCATTGAAGCAGAATACATTGCTTTAACTGAAGCTGTGAAAGAAGCATTGTGGCTTGAAGGTTTTGCTAAGGAGGTGAAAATTCAAGGTGAAGTTATCACTGTTAAATGTGATAGTCAATGTGCAATACAGCCGTCGAAGAATTCATCCTATCATGAGCGAACCAAGCACATTGATGTGAGGCTGCATTTCGTCAGAGGGGTAATCGAGCGCGGAGAAGTCCAAGTGTTGAAGGTTTCAACAAATCATAATGTTGCTGATATGATCACCAAGACATTGCCTAGTTGCAAGTTTTTCCACTGTATGCGGTTGATAAAGCTGCATGAAGAAAACTAGTTTGTTATTTGATAATAGAGTTTGTTCCAAGATGGAGATTTGTGAGATATTGGATCAAACTCTATTGGGCCGAAGGTAGGTTCGACGGTTCGATAGAGTTTAGCATGCAGTCGAAGATTGCTCACATGTTGTTGTCGATGTGTTACAAGATGTAGTCGAAGTGTGTTCTAGCTTATAGTGTCAAAGGATGCTAGGATTGTTAGCATCGAATTGGGCTTGTTTGTTATCCAATTGGTTAAGTTAGCTTGTACCCTAAGTTAGCTTGTAATGGGTATTTGTGATAAAAGGCCATTAGTTTAGTATGTTAGATTTATTATAAATAGCATACTAGTCTCTCATCATTGCATAATGCAACTCCTATTTTAGGGTGACAAGGTTATTTGTTATTCTTGTATACTTGTAATCTTGATTTAAGATAAAGGAAAGAATAACAGTTAATAACCAATCGTTGTGTTCATCGTGTTCTTCATTCTTGGTCCTACCCTAATTGTTTCTTGATCATTAAGCAACAAGTTTATATTTTGTTCTAAGGCATCCAATTCACAACACACACAATTGATACTATAGCTACCATTTTAGTTTGTTGTTGATAGGGTTACCAACAAAAGGACGTCAATATGTCTTAATGTAAGTTTGGGCTTTTAGTTCATGTTTGAAGTTACCTACGACAATTGGATTCGGTAGAGAAAAAACTAGAAAAATGAAAGCCCCTTATCTTTGGCAGCCATGTTTTCTCTCGAGATTCCCATCATAGTCCCCCCTAAAACCCTAACGAAAAACAAGTAAATGTATGAAAAGAGAGCTTGGGTCATTAGTATGGAAAGTCGCAACTCTTGGAGCGCATAAAGGTTGAATGACATGAACATTGAGAAGTTCAAGAGAAACGATAAAATGTAAGGTTGGATGCAACAAAGGATAGCACCAGAATCCTTAAAGCTTTACAAGTGGGAAGGGTAAAAGAGGATCATAATTACCTTTTGGCCTTTATATATATATATATATATATATATATATATATATATATATATATATATATATATATATAACGTCCCTAGTATCATCAACTTAGAATCCAGAAAAGCGCACCATTACCACCAACAATCTAATTAAACCTCAATTCTCCAAGCCACTCAAGTATCTTAAAAAGACCGCCTATACCTTTAGCACTAGGGCCATATTAAGGGTTTATGTTGTGACACATTTAAGTTAGTATGAGACAATCATTTAATGCGTGTATACCCAAGGACACATACTCCCACTCAACAAACTTCCTCGATTATCTCTTCTAGAGTGTTGACTAACTCAAGTAGCCAGGGTAAAGCAAAAGGTCAATCTTAAGGTCGATCATGAAGCTACAACTCAATCATAGTTGCACACATGACATCAAGGACTTGTGAGTAACTGTTCCAAATCACTAAAGTCTCAACTTAATCGGTCCAACTCCATAGGCCCATCTCAAAGCATCCTTTCTAAACAACGACGAACAAATGCAGTCACGTAAAAAGGCCCACACATATCCGAATTACCGGTCCATCAGACACCATCAAATCTGATCAGATCTCGCAACTCACGTCAGATAAATGGAAAATAGTTTTAACTGTTCACTATATATAAATCTGTGAGCAACATAACATATAATTATTCTCATTCTTGCAAGTTACATTTCTCTAATCTCAATTACTTGAAAGTTGAAATATTAACTTTGCAAATCAACAATCCATTATACTTAAGACTGATGCCAAAATATAAAAAGACATATTTATCTTATAGATGTAATTAGTAATTTATGAAGAATAAATTCAAAGTGAGAGATGTTACGTTCCCGTAACGACTCCTAAAATCATAACTTTACTTTTCATTTTAAATAAATTAATGAAAGATAGAGAACATATGTCAATTTCAGCTGATATTTATTAAATAATTATAAAAAAATCTGATCATAGTAATTATTAGAACATATTTCGAGTTGTTCATTATCAACAAAAAGCTACAATGAGTTTGTTGAAGAATCCATTTGGAAGTGCTTGTCATTTTCATGCCTATTTTTTACTATAAAGAGTCGCAATTGATTCTTTTCAATTACTGATTCAGTTCAAAGCTTTTAACTGTGCTTTTCAATAAATCATTCACGAATCTAATCTTTCTCAGTTGCAAATTTCAATCAGGAATCTATGCTTAATTAGCACAAAAGATAATTTCTGGAACATTTTTACCAGCAAAAAGATTGATTTGTTTGAGCACATTCAAAATATCCAAATTGATGTGTAGCACGTGAGTAATCCAATAGGCACATACTATGTGCAATTATCCCTTCAAATATACTCTTATTATTATTAATTTATTTTTAGAATATGAAAAAAAAAGTAAAACTACAGATACTAATTTTTTATTTTGTTTTAGAATCTAATTGGGATACACTGACTGACAGACTGTGTAAAGAAACTTTATACAGTCAGTGAATTATGTCCGTTAAATTATAAATTATATTTATATTTATTTTAATTATTTATTAAATAATATTAATAAGTGATTGTGATGCATTGAGTGTATAAATTTTTTTACGGTAACAATGAATCTCTTTGTTTTAAATATCAAAAGATTTAAATGCACTTATGTTCTTTTTAATTTGAATTTTTTAAATAACTGATCTCGTATTATAAAATCAATGAATTTTGTTCTGTTATTTATTTTGATTCACTTAATCTCCCATCTATTTTAACTTATGTGTCATGTTTTTAATTGAGGCGACATTGTGCCATGTCGTCTCAATTTAATTAATAAATTTAATATTTTAATTTATAAAATACTGAAATGATATTTTTAATAAAATATAGATGTTTATTGAAGATATCTTTAGCAATAATGATCCCAATGAGGGCACTATGATACTATGATACCCCAAATGGCACTATGGTACTCCTTAGGAAATAATGATGCCCTAGAGGATGCAATGATGTCCCTTGAAGAAAAATGATACTATCCGATATGGTACAATGATATATGAGACGTGTTATCTTTGTAAGAGAATGTTAAGAAGAGATTAATTTAGTGAATAATCCTCTTCTCTCGAAAGGGAAAAGAACATCATCCGATTAATTAATTAATACTTTGAATTATTAAAAAAAAGAACAATTCATTAAGGTTTTAGTAAGTCTCTTTAATTACAAACGAGGTTAAAGTGAAGACTTTGTTTAGTGTGTTTTTTGTTTGAATGAGGATTCCAATTTCAATCACACTTGAGGCACAAGACGAGAATTAGCTAAGAGAGGAAAATAACAAAATTTGCATCATCAATTCAATCATAGCAATTGATGACTATCAATTACCCACCTTAATCTAAAAAGCTGATAAAATAAATTCAAAATATAGGGTAGATCGAAGCAAAAACAAACTTAAAATTTTTTATACATAGTAATTAATAATTAAACAATAATCAGTGTATCTCTGCAAACATACATCCCATACAAAAACTATCTCCCATCACAGACATTTATATCTTTCTTTACTTCCCCTTTCTGTTTTAAATAAAAAACAAAACAAAACAAAAATACATTTCAACGACAAATTAACGATATAACAGCACACCCTTAGCAGAGAGACCTAATAGGAAACATGCAACATCAAAGAAGTGAGGATCAGTTGCTATTTTGATCGGAATTATATCCATTCGGTATCGGCGATGGAGTGGAAGGAGAATGATCTTTGTCTTCTATTCCGTTACCGTTGGTTGGTCCACCACCATCGCCGGACAAAGATGCAAACGCAGTCGCGGATTTGTAGAGACTCTTGAGCACTCTGATCTTTACTAGTCCCCTTCTCGGAGGAAGCTCCATTTCAGATATGAGATATGTATGAGAGAGAGAAGCAATATAGAGAGATGATAATAATTAGTTGAATGAGGAGAGTATATATAGACGTGAAAAAAGAAGTAATCCTTTTGGAAGGAGATCCTTAGAGCACTCTCTAATGCAATACACACTAGATGCATTGAATTAATTTGGATTGACTTGTAATTTTTTGGTCTTACTCCCTCCAAGTCTTTGTGATGTTTGTTTTTGTGTGTAATGTGTATTGACCCGAATGCAAGTGCACTTTTTTTTTTTCCTTCCCACTTGCTTCACTTCACGTTAAAATTAAAATAAATTGAATAATTTTGTTTAAGACAAATTTCAATCCAAGATAATATTAGAAATTGATTTAAAATTTAATTTTATTATCCTTTTGGGTTTCATTCAATGAATTTAATTTTAATTTTGATTTAAAATTGATGAGAGAAATATTGCCTTCTTCATCAAAAAAGTTTAAAAGAGAAGACTTATTTTTTCGATCTACAAAGAATTGAAGGGCCCTTGCCCCCTCTTTCATATTTCCGTTGAAAAAGAATATATCTTTTGGTATATTTTAGGATAATGATAAGTGTGTAATTTTTTATATACTAATTTTATTAATTGAATATTAATTTATTATTATTTATTTATTTTAATAAATTTGATTTTAATAAATATATTTATATTTGAAAAATTCATGAAGATATGAATAATATATTTGTATTTATTGTATATCTCAAGTTCAAGAAAAAACTCATTTATAATATAGGTTTGGAGAAAAAAACAAATATAATAATAATAATAATAATAATATAAATTACAACATAATCATAATTCAAGTGGGTGGAGCAATAACAAATTGAATTTGAAAACTACAGTATTATATTTGTGAATCATAAACTAGGGCGCCCTCACCTAAGAGTTGTATCGTCCAAGCGATAACTTAAGAACTCACATTCGACACTAATGACATGTAATCTCACTAGTCAAAGGAGAGGGAGGAAGTCCTCCAATATCCCCTAAAATATATATTTTCAATAAGTTCTCCCAAGAGGGAGTGGTTGTCACCACTCAGGGCCACCTAAATCCTAGGCTCAAAGGATCTCTATAAATACAACTCCCTCATAGCAGGAGGTGAGATCATTACACCCTAAAACATAACGCTTAACTTGATACTAACTCAGACTAATCACACCCACCATTATCTTATACCTAAGCATATCGTCCATCTATAGAGCATTTAACCTCATGTGAGCAGGACTCTTAAAACCACCGTAAAACACCATTGTATAAGGTTTCTCATCGTCCTAGGAAAACCTTAACCACCATACAACGTAATACACCTACTAGGGCCTCTGAATCCCTCTGACCTTGTAGGAGAATCACACAGTTGTACTTTTTTACTAGTATAAAGGTGCCCACCGTGAGACCCCAATAAAACTAACTTATGCCCACAATATTTACCTTCACCACACCACTCACTATTACCTTTCACTCTTGCATTCATCCATTTTCAGTCATGGTTAATATAAGAGCTTCATCCCATGCGCCAGAATGTACCAGTGGAAACAGTGATTCCGACACCTTAGCGGATATGTGTGCCTCCATGGATGAGTTACACCGCCATAACCAAATGTTTAAGGATGACATATACAATATCAAACAACACCAACGGGAGTCCAATCACTCGGAGGATATGAAATTGTTGGATCCCTAGCCACTCTCTAACGAGATATTGGGCACCTATTTATGAGTGTTTCAAACCTCTGTCCTTGGTCAAATTTTGATTGGTGCAATAATTCTTACGAACATGCCGCCTCTATCAATACACAAATGGCCATTATAGGAGAACCCTATTCTTTGAAGTGTAAGCTACTATCTGACACCTTCAAGGATGCCTCTTTTCAATGGTATATGGTTTTACCTCGTGCCTCCATCAACAGCTACCAGGAACTAGCAACGAAGTTAATACACTGGAAGATTTCCACCACAAGCTTGTTTAACATAAGCATGGTCCATTAGAGTCATTTAGGGACTACCTTGCTCGTTTTAACAAGACCACCATTAAGGTCATCCCACCGAACCAAGGTATATTTGTGGGGACGTTCCAAAATGGAACCAAGGAGGGCACTTTAATGGATCGCTCTCCAAAAAGTTGACACTTTATTTGGCAGAAGTGTGTTAGAACAATATTTGGTTCTGCAATTATGTCTCTGAGTTTTGTTGATAACAAAGAATGCGTTTGAGTGAACAATTTTTGTTACTCTAATGTTTGTTGTATTTTTAAGATAAACAAACAGGTTCTGCTTATGATGAATGGCGTGTCCAAGACATTAGAAGAGAATACGTTCTGCTTCTAAGCTACAAAGGTTCTACTGAACAAGTAGCAAGGAAAAGCTTCAAAAGGCTCTAAAGTTACTCTAATACGTTCGTATAAAGAAACCAGTCAGAAGATCTAAAGACAGAAGTGTGAATTATGTCAAGATGCTGAAGACTCAAGTTTCAGAAGACAAAGGGTTCTGAAGACTAAGTGCTTAAAGACTCTGAAGACGTAGCTCTAAAGATTCGACAGACTTGAAGTTCTTCTGAACTTTGGTTACGACACAAAGGGTTCTGAAGACTAAGTGATGAAAACTCTGAAGAACGTGATTCTGAAGATTCCAAGACTTGAAGTTCTTCTGAACTTAGGTTACGATATAAGGTTACAAGACCAAGTGCTGAAGACTCTGAAGAACGTGGTTCTGAAGATTCCAAGACTTGAAGTTCTTTCAACCTTTTGGTTATGATACAAGGTTCTTCAAAACCAAGTCTTGAAGCTTCTGAAGAGGAAGATCTGAAGACTTTGAAGACTTGAAGTTTTGATCAACCAAGAGTTAGATTCTCCACTTCCAAACTCATGCTCGCAGAAGCCTCTGAAGTGCAGAAGGAAAGAAGATAACTTTAACATGGTACAATCAATCCAGGATGTATGAGAATATACTTATGTAATGATTGCTTATTAATGAATAATTTTACTTCCTTGTCATGACTTTGTTATGAAGTCTAACTTTTTGGTGATGTATAAATGATTTTGATATAACTAGATATAATATATATATATATATATATATAACATAATGCAGTTACCACTAACATGTGCTTATCTATTGATAATCAACCAAGGAACTCTAAACAAGTTCACTAGGCATCCTAAACATGTTAAGAAGTAAAAATGCAAGCTATTTGAGAGATAGAGCTTAAGGAATATAAAATCTAAAGTTGAGAGAATATTCAACTTCTTTTCCACTTCCAGAATCACTGTTATGGAGGTTGTCAAGCAGAAGGAAGACAAACTTGAAAGAATTCGTTCCTTCCAAATTATTGCTAAGAAGCTGAAGGAAGCAGAAGTCAAGTCTCTTCAGGATGTTGTTGAAGCAGAAAAGAGGAAAGAAGAGGAAGAAGCAATTATTTTTAGCGCAATGGTAAGCGTTTGATCAAGGCTAAAGGCTGGAGAAGATGCAAGAGTCTAGGATGAAAAGGACAAATTGGTTGTTGAGGCTGCAAGGCAAGGCTGAAAGTTGAAGAAGATGCCAGGGTCTAGGCTGAAAAGGACAGATTGGTTGCAGAGGCAGAAAAGGAAAACGAAGCCTCTCAACTTGCTCTGATTGAGCCCTCAACCTAACAACAAATCAATGATATCAATTCAACTCTGAAAGAGATGAAGGCTGAGCAAAAGAGTGTGCAACAGAGTCTAGCTGAACAGGAGACTATTAATGATAATGTTCAGAACATTTTAGCTTTGATTCTTCAGAAAATGAATGGCTAAAATCCTTCTCCTTCGAATCCTTAAATTGATGTTTCAATTGGTATTAATGAATGAAAGCACCTCTCCTTTGTCTATTATTTTATTTATGTGTTTTTCACACGTTTTTAAAATATTTCTTTTTGAGTATGACAAAAGGGGGAGTAGTTAAAGAAGTAATCTTGATTCTCAATGATCAAATTCTCTGAAAATTTTTGCTTACATTTCTAACCAAATATAAACGGTTGTTTCTTGGTAGAATTGTGTTGCTTTTCTTTTTCAGGATTTTTCAAGAATCTGAAGAAAGTCTGTGCATCTGACTCCTTACACTAGACTCTGAAAGAATTAGTCTGAAGTCAAATTCTAACTGGAGATTCTGGAACTTGTCTGAGTGACATTAAAGTTCAAGCTCTCGGTTGAGAATTTGTGTCTTTAAGAATCAAGACTCTCAAGATCCTTCATGTAATATGTTGGAACCAGGGAGAGTTGTTGCTCAGATGGTCCTTAGTCAGAAGTTCTGATCTTTCACCAAGTTTGTGATTCAGGGGGAGTTTTCGTGTAAAGGTTAAGTAGTCCTTACCTTTTTATTATTTAACTTTATTCTGATATTATGCAAAATTGTGTCATCAAAATACATAGTTTTGTCGTCATAAAAAAGGGGGAGATTGTTAGAACAAGATTTGGTTCTACAATCATGTCTCTGAGTTTTGATGATAACAAAGAGTATGTTTAAGTGAACAATTTTTTCTACTCTAATGCTTTTTGTATTTTTAAGATAAACAAACAGGTTCTGCTTCTGATGAATGGCGTGGCCAAGTCATTATAAGATAATACGTTCCGCTTCTAAGCTACAAAGGTTCTGCTGAAACAAGTAGCAAGGAAAAGCTTCAAAAGGCTCTGAAGTTACTTTGATACGTTCGTTTGAAGAAACCAATCAGAAGATCTAAAGGCAGAAGTTTGACTTATGTCAAGATGCTGAAGACTCAAGTTTCAGAAGACAAAGGGTTCTGAAGACCAAGTGCTTAAAGACTCTGACGACGTAGCTCTGAAGATTCAAAAGACTTGAAGTTCTTCTGAACTTTGGTTACGACACAAAGGGTTCTGAAGACCAAGTGTTGAAGACTCTAAAGAATGTGATTATGAATATTCCAAGACTTGAAGTTCTTCTGAACTTAGGTTACGATATAAGGTTACAATACCAAGTGCTGAAGACTCTGAAGAACGTGGTTCTGAAGATTCCAAGACTTGAAGTTATTTCAACCTTTTGGTTACGATACAAGGTTCTTCAAAACCAAGTACTAAAGCTTTTGAAGAGGAAGATCTGAAGACTCTGAAGACTTGAAGTTTTGATCAACCAAGAGTTAAATTCTCTACTTCTAAACTCATGCTTGCAGAAGCCTCTGAAGTGCAGAAGGAAAGAAGATAACTTTAACATGGTGCAAATAGTACATAGTACTAAAAAGCTTTATTCCACTACAGTGGAAAGCGTGGAATACAAAAAGGATGTAGAAGTACTATTTTGTAATGGCTCTCTTTTTCAAATAGCCAACGGATATATTTTTAACCGGCTATAAAAAGAAGATTATTATTGTTTGAGTTGTTGTTGCCACATATCACAATGTAACAATAATGAAAGTCATTATTGAACACAAGCAACAAGATTATCAATCAAGTATCAACAACAAGAGAAACATGAATAAAATGTTACCTTGAATCATGTTAATTGATAACTCAAACAAGAAATCATTGATTCACAATGTGCTCAAATCTACATGTTGCAAGGAAGTCTTTTGAAGATGCAGAAGAAAATGAAGAAGATCATAGGAGCATCGATTCGTAAATCCACGCAGATGATGTGTTACTTCATGATATTTGAGAACTAGGGTTGTTGTCTAGAATGTTCCAAGGTGAATCAAGATTAATAAGCTCTTCTCTATACTACATCAAGATCAACAAGTTCTCAGAAGCTTTCGAAGAAGAAGACTTCAGTTATTCAAGTGCTATGGGCTGCTGTCCGCAAAGAAGCAACTTGAAGAGAAGAATATCACACATTTGAAGATGAAATACAATGTAATATTATTAGTGTGTATTAGGATCTTCTGATGTACTTAATTGAGTTTACAGCTTCTTGTGCAGAAGCATTTTATTGTAAGAAAACATTGTAAAAACAAACAGTTGTTTGTTCCTTCTAGAGGACCAGTTAGGTCAGAAGCTCTAGGAAGGCTTTGAACAATTCTTCTAAAGGACCAGTTGGGTCTGAAGCTTTAGAAGGTGTTGCGTTCCTTAGAGGATCAACTAGGTTAGAAGTTCTGCGAAGACTAAGAAGGACTCTTAGTAGGTGTTAGTCACTTGTAGGTAGCTTGTGCATTGAATATTATATTCGAAATGGATCCCTGAACGATTCATCAGATGTTAGTCACCGGCGGTTTCCCGTTCAAATGTAATCGGTTTGATTATATTGGATTAAGACCTCGAGTTCAAGAAAAAACCACCTTGGAAGGGTGGACTGGAGTAGCTTGAGGTTATCAAGTGAACCAGGCTAAAATCATGTGTTCTTTGTTGTTGCTTATGCCTCCTTGTTTATATTTCTACAGTTTGTCAGAAGAAATAGTTAGATACAATCATAAGAAGAAATCCTTAAGAAGCAAAAGTTCAGAAGTAAGAATCAGCATGAAGTTGTCTAATAAACGAAAAGTTTATTAAGAAGTGTAAACCCAATTTAAACCCCCGTTTCTTGTGTTTTTCATGCCTTCAAAGTGGTCACTCAAGTAGAGTGCTACATAAAGGAAAAAATAACAACACTTTAAAAGAATATGTGTGATGTAAAAGAGTGTGTTCCCATATCCGAAGGCTCAAATCACCATAGGTTTTCATGATTAAAATGGGAGAAAATGTTGATCTATGTGCTTGCAAGTATGACCATCAATTAGTTTTGATGGTGAAAAACAATGAAGAAACAACTTTGAATATAATAACTCCATATGTTAAATGACTTATGGATTATGAGAGTTCACTAATAAAAAATGTGTAAATGACAACGCCATGGTCACCACGGTTCTTTACTACACCGTGATAACATCTCTAAAATAAGGCGCTCTTATATTATTTTTGTTTTTTAATTAAAATTTATTTGTATATAACAGCGATTGAGAAGAAAACCATGGTAAAACCATCAAGATTTCATGGGTTCAAACTTCAACATCATCATATATATTATTCTTTTAACGCTTGTGAGCGCATTTTCTTTTTTATTTATTTTTATATAAAAAACTTAAAGGGACATGACTACGGTTGGTAAGTTCCACTGTTGTGATATATTTATAATAAATAAATACTTATCAATATGATTGTCAAAGAACAATTGAAATAATTTACCCATATATAAGCGAATTAACTCTCACTTATTGATAGTAGTGTCGTTTCCTTCACAATGAAACCCTATAGCACCCATTTTTCTCATCTTCTCCATCATTAGTCGTGAATCTTGTGCTTCATACGTTAAGGTATTCTTCATCTTCCTTATTCTTGTTAGCTATTATCTCATTTGTTGCATGTTGTTTTTGTTGCTTGTTATCATTTTTCAGATTCATCTTCATTACCTTAACAAAGAACAAAAACAAACTTCATCTAGTTTGAGAAGCTATGAGAAGAAATATAAGAAGTATGAAGCTACTATGTAAACTTCATCTATCTTATATTTTTTATGGCTTCACAAACTAGATGAACCTCATATGGTGATGATGATGGTGGTAGAAAGCGTATAATATGCGTTGATAAGGTACATATGGTTTGTGTAACAATGTTTTGTTGTTTAAATTCTTATACATGTTGACATGTCAAGATGAAGTATAATTTATTATATAATATGTATATTGTTTCTTTTACTATCCATGTAAATTAATTTGATGTTTTTGTTGATAAATTTTGTTTATAGAGTTTGTTATATCATATGAGATTGCTTGTTTCACTAACCCCTCATTGAAATTGTACTCATTTAAAAATATTTTTAAGATAATAATTTAATAAATTAAGTTATTCTTGAAAATAAACTTAGACCATCCAATGTTTTTTCGAATTGCATCCATCTTGTAACTCATCCCTCTTTAGCGTATAAAATTTTGTTCAATGTCACAAATGCTTCAAAACAATGTTGACAAATGAGTTCCATTCTAGATCTTTCACACAAAACTTGATGTTTGAATAATAAAGTAGAAAACAAGCGGAAATCAAAGTCTATGCGAAAGACTTAGACTGTCATCCATTTATCAATATTACTTTGAAGAATTTGAGATTGAATCAAATCCTATAAGTTAAAAGAGGAAATCATGATTTACAGGATGTTTGCAATTCAAAAATATTGGATCGTCTAAGATGTTTTCAATAATAACTTAATTTTTTTGATTATTGTCTCAAAAATCTATTTGAATGGTTGTATATGGTTAATGAGAGGCTGAGAAAAACAAGTAATCCCATATTTTATAATAAACTCTTACATATACCAGGACGGTTGAAACATTTAACCATTGTGAAAGGCTATTTTTATGCGCTTTAATTTTGATTGTAGCTGGGTATTGAACCCGTGCAACTATATTTATTACAACGATTGTTTGAGTTAACTATTGCGATATACATTTTACAACAACGGTCACTGAACCGTGATTGTAAGTGTCGCGTATACAACCACACTCTATACAACAACGCATGGACCCGCGTGATTATACGTGTTTCCGAACCGTTGTTAGATGGGTTTTCCGTATAGTGGTTCTCTATGACGGTTAAAGTTTAGTTCAAGTGTGAAAGTAAAACTTTCTAAATATAGCACATGTTCAAGAAGATATCCCATGTCTCATTAAACAAAAAATTAAAGCTCCAACTTAAGTGATAAAGTCATACGGTTGTATCCAGTCAGAAAACTTGAAGATCTAAAGTTATAAAAGTGTGAAAGCTTGTATGATCTTGCGCTTTGCGTCTTAAAGTGACCATTTATAATGTTAAAGGTCAAGCTTAAGTCTTGAAGTACTTTGACAATGACACAAATAGAATATTTTTTAAACCATTTCTTAATTCACAAAATCTCTTGAAAACCTATCAAGGTTTATTTAGAATTTATTAATATGTATTACGAATCAATTAGAAAAGTTTGTACCCTACTTAATAGATTAAAGACATGTTTATATCTATTAGCGAACTGTAAATGACTTCTTAATTGATAAGTAAATATTTTAATCGATTATTACATATAGTCATTTAGGATTTCATTTTTATGATTAAGGTTTCCATATTTTGGAAGGTTTTAATCGATTAACAACTAGGATTAATCGATTAAATCTTTAAAATGGGACACGAGTTATTCCTTGTTTAGCCAAAAAAAAATCTATATAATGGACGTTTCTCCTCGTTTCATTTTATCTTGAATCTATGATTAGAAAACCTTATATTCTTCTTTTACCATCCCTATTTTAATATCATCTTTTCATGAAGGTTGACGTAGTGTCGAAAGTTCGAAAAACATTTGTGAGAATTTTTGTTGTAATATTTGTTGTGTTTTATTTAATTTAATCAAGAGTGTAATTATATCTTGTGATTGTATTAGTAAAAAATCAAAGGTTGTAAGCTAATCTCGTATAAAAGCTTGTTTGTAGGCTCTCGAGTTTGACATGTTAAAAATTTTGTTTGGTTCTTGAGCTTAGCTTGTGAAAAGCTCTATTTGGTTCTTGAGATCAGCATGTGAAATTTTTTGCATGGCTTGGAGATTATCCTTTGTAAAATCACTTATTTTTTGTAAGAAGGGTCGTGGGCAAAGCTGTGAAAACCCACACTACAATAAATAACACTTTTAACCTCAGACGTGAAATGTATTAGTAGCGATGTAATGAAGGGTGTCATGAAAAGTTTTCACTTAACATCTTGATGATTAAAAACCCAATAAATATAATTATATGCACATGGGTTCGAACCTCGAGAACTGTACTTTTATTATTTTAAAAATAGTGTATCTTTTATCTCTTCAATTGGGAAGCGAAACAAATTTAGAGGTAATAGAATAATTCCCTCTATAAATATTATTTTTAAAATTAATTATAAATATCACATTTTATAAATTATTTAACACACCCAGTCAATTAATTAAACTATTTTAAATTTTTTAACCTTTTTATTTATCTTTATTTTTTAGATGTGTCTATTAGATTAATTGTTCAATTTGTCCAATCATGTATGGGTGTAACCTGAACCAACTCATTCAAATTCATTGGTATTTAGTTTGGATATTGGGTTTGAAGTTTTAAATCTACGAACCCATGAATCCAACCCATTGACATGTCACTATATCTTTATTTTATTTATAAATTATCTAGTATAATTCTACAATGCATATATATTTTTAAATTAAATATATATAAATTATCTAGTATAATTTTTTAATAATTTTTTTAATGTTTTTGTAAAATAAATGTGTTAATAAAATTGATGTTTCATTTAAAATTTAAAAATCATATTTAATAGGTCACCCAAAAATCCAACCCAATTCAATTCATTAATGAGCGAGTTGGTTGAGTTCGGATTTAATGTTATAAGTACGGGTTGAATATTCAACCCTAATAAAAATTATTGATTGAATCGGATATTAAATTTAATTAAATTAGACTCAATCCAACCAACAAATACTCTTATTCATTAATATACATCAATCTTCAAAATAGGTATAAAGTCTACAATTAAGTAACAAACTATTGATATTTGATAGCAATAATTCGATTTTAGACAAATTTTTATTATTTGATGAAATTATTATTTTTAAATGAGAAAATTTTATATGTAGAACAGTTTTTAAAGTAAATAAAAACAACAAAAAAATGTATATAAAATTGGGAAAACTTACATGTGTAATGACTCATGTTAAAAGATATTTGAAGAAATATTTTCTTTAAACGTAAACATTTAATACTTTAAAATATAACTTTATTATATTTAGTTATATTTAAATTTTTCTAAGTATCTTTTAACATTTGTCCTATGACTCTATAAAATTTTAAAATGAAAACAACTTTTTAATCTAGAAAATCGTTGAGTTGTCGGGTGACTAGACCTAGGCTAACGCGGCAATGAGCTATAGGAAAGAGAGCTATATGACCACGAGAAAACAATAACGATAGAGAAT
Source organism: Vicia sativa (assembly GCA_021764765.1). NCBI lineage: Eukaryota > Viridiplantae > Streptophyta > Magnoliopsida > Fabales > Fabaceae > Vicia > Vicia sativa. Next base: position 216,379,177 of record CM038793.1, read on the forward strand.
AGAGATGGACTATGGACGTTTTGGATTCTGAAAAGAAGGGAAATAAATAATATAAGAGTCATTTTCCCCAAAATGAGATCATAAATTTCATTTTCATCTTAGTTTTGAAACATGAAAAAACAGCCATTAGTGACAAACATTATTTTATACATGTAAAGACAAAAATAATTATTTTTTTTGTGTGGATGTTTTCCCAATTGTTTTTAATGATGTCAATCTTTCTCAAATTCACACGGTTTCTATCCTAAGAGTTCGTCTTGTTGCTATTTTTCTTTTTTTAACCGATTTTCGATAAATCGGTGTATTTTCTCCCATATACATTATTGATGTTCATTGTTTACTAATTCTAAAGTATCATTGATTTTGAATTTCATTTTTTTTTTCATGAATATGATACCGAGTTGGTTGCAAATATTAAACATATTTGAGTAAATTTCGAATATTCAAAAATAAATAAATTAAGGTATTCATTCTTCTTTCTTTATTATTTTCTATTGAATTTATACTTAGTTAATTTTCTATAGTTTAAGGTATTATGATACACACAATTTATCTATTTAATTTAAATTTAAAGTTGTTATGATGACAATTTTAACTAATGACCCTATTTTTGATGTATATTTTAAATTCAAGTGTCATCATACTAGAATTTTAAATTTTTATTATATTTTTTTAATTCTTCACATCAAATCATTACACATATCATTAAATACAATGCCTTTATTGTTTCAAATTTAACTATGAAATAAAATAAAACTATTTTTCATTTATATAAGTTAGTACAAATTAAGAAATTTATTTTAACTTTAAAATTGTTTTTGAAAAATATTTACTACTTTATTCAAATTTTAAATAAATATTGAATTACTTATTTTATATATATATATATATATATATATATATATATATATATATATATATATATATATATATATATATATATATATATATAATTATGACACTATATTATTATTTAATAATAATAATCAAAGAATAATATTTTATTTAATTCTATATTCACCTTTCTATTTATTTTAATATTTTATACAATTACTTTATTAAGTAGATAATTCTATTTTAATTATTTTATATTGAATAGTTTTTAAATAACTGTCTACATAAATATTTAATAAATTTTACGTATTTAAATCCCTAACTCCTATATAAATTTCTTAAATAATATTTTTATATATTAAATAAATAAAATATTAAATAAATAAAAAATAAATGTTTGTAACTTTTAAAAAGACATAATTTATACTTATTTAATGATATAAATAATACACAATTTTATTTATATGTTATATTTCTATATACATTTCTATATTCCTATATGTTTCATAAAAAAATTAACGGTTTTATTTTAGAAATAATGTAATGGTTTTATGTTAGAAATAATTTTCTATAAATTAAAAAAAATTAATAATGAGAATGCATATAAAAATATGAATAAATATGGTACTTTAATCAAAATTTTCTATGAATAAATAAATTTAATAATGAGAAGTCATATAGAAATATGAATTAATATGGAATTGTAACTCTCATAAGAATTAATAAATATGGAACTGTAACTCCTATAACAATTATAATAATGATAAAATTAAAACAATCATTATTGCATAAAATTACTATGTGTATCTCTTCTAAGAAATTGTAAAAAAAAAATTAAAACTTATAAATAGGTGTATCTACAACTTTTTAGTCCATATAAAAGTGTGATAAGAGATTCTAAAGTGTATACAGGAGAATAATACTTTTATTGTGTATTTCTATTATGCGTAGTGATTTCATTTAAAATTAGCTGTAATTTATAAAATTATACTACCTTCGTCTCTAATTATAAGATTCTTTTGAGTTTTTTTCTTGTCATTTTTTATAAGACCCTCTTCAACTTTTAAAGTGCATTGATTATTTTTTTCCAAACATATCCTTAATTATTACATGTTTTTCCGCAATATGTGATAAATACAGTTACATACACATTAATTATTTCTCTCTCCTAAAGATAAACTTGTAAAATTATACAAAATAGTCAATAAATTTATTACTCTAACAAACTTTCTTAATTCCCGTAATTTATTCTTCAGGGTCTTATATTTAGGGACAGAGGTAGTATATAATTACAAAGTATTGCGTTAACCGTATATTTTACATAGATGATGTAAAAACTCTATTGTATGTTTTGTTTGAATATTATATTTTATTTGAGTGGTTTAAATAATATATATGATGGTAAATCATTATAGATTAATCTCAAACTTTATAGGTATGATCTATATGATGGTATGTTTCAATCCAACGGTTGATTTTAAAAAATATTAATCCGAAGTGACGTTTTTGAGTGAGTGTAACTCATGGTGTAACACTTTGAGTGTAATTTGATCCCTTCTCATAATATATTTATAATATATATATATATATATATATATATATATATATATATATATATGTTCTGGACTGCCCGAAAGCTTTCGAACAGGTCATTCCTCCCTTAATTGTAACGACCGTCAGCCTCAACGATCTCTCTGCATAACATTTACTTACGACGATGTCGAGCCAATCCACATTGTCCTCATTATAATTGTGTTATGTCATCCATGCTCGACATAACGGCTAGTTACAGGCATATCTATTCAGTCTTAATCTAGTCAGCTCAGACGCCTATATTTGCGGATCCGCGTATCTCGGTCCAAATATAGTAACCAATGAGAATCCTCCTATGTCCCTTATATAAACTCACATATCTTTGAGGGTAAGATATCACTTTCTTACACTCAAAACCATAATACTTTCTACCCTCTTCCTTGAACATTTGCTTACTTTAGCATCAGAGTGCCTTGCAGGTACACCACCCCCTCCCCAATATCAATTTTCTCGAAGGATCATCAAACGTTCCGGCCTTCCGATTCTGATAATTTATTCAGATCAGTGGCGCCGTCTGTGAGAAATATCTTCCCCGTCTTTATTCATCACCCCGAAATCCAAAGATCAAGGATACACTCGAAACTCCTACCGAGATGACTGATAACATCGATCAACTCATTTCCGACAAGACTGTTCTCTCACTTGTCCGAAAGACGGACATAACTAATCCATCTCCTCGTCTGGAGGACACCATTGATCACAGGGATGACATGACCGCATCCCCAGATTCTGAAGATGCAGGCGACCAAGATTCCCTCTTGGATAACCAGAAACTCAAGGATGAAGCTGGTAACCCCGTCATCCCTCAACCCTCGGCACCACTATCAATCAACGCGGACCCAACATTAGCTACTATTTTGACCGCTCTCAATCAGATTAACAACCTCCTCCTCTAGTAGAGCCAACGCATCGAGGCTCTGGAAAAGAACCACCCATCGTCTCCACCTCAAAGATCTAAAGCGACCGTTTCCCTAAGTCCCTCACCAAGAAGACCTGCTCGGAAGGAGGACCATCCCGACCGATATTTTCTGAAGAAGAGGGTACATACCCCACCTTAGAAAAATCGGGGATCTCCCTCGCACAAGAAGACGAAGAACGAGTCGTATCTCTTCCGCAATCGATCTTCGTCGCCCAGATCAAGGGAGGAGAGAGAACTCTCCCCCCGTCACAAGAGAAACAATCGTTCCATCTCATTCTCTCCCGACCAAAGCGATGAAGACGAGCATCACGGTCATCTTTGTCGAGCTATCATGGATATTCCTATTCCATCAAGTCTAGAGAAACCTCCCAGGCTCGGTCAATACGACAGTACCACCGACCCCGACGAACATATCGAGAACATCGATGCTTTGCCTGATTATCGGGGGGTTCGTGGGGCCATCAAATGTCTCCTATTTCCTATGACCTTGAGGAAAGGGGCAATGGCTTGGTATAAAAGCCTGCGTGACAGATCGGTCACATCCTGAAAGCATCTGGGGAGACTATTCTCCAAATACTTCACCGCCTCCCGACGCCACCCTAAGTTAGAGGCATCCCTGGAGGCCATCATTCCGGGCAAAGAAGAATCTCTCCGAGCATATATCGAGAGGTTCAACCAACAAGCCGTCCAAGTCTCAACGGCGGACGATATGAAAAAATATCTCCTCGAAAGAGGGCTACGCCATTGTAGCAGCTTCGCGAAGGCAATAGGAATCGAAACTCCCTTTACTTTGGATGCTTTCCTCTTAAAAGCCCAGTCGTACATCCAATACGAGGAAAAGGAAGCCTCAAACTCTGCTCGTGACACCCGACACAGGGAGAAAGTCAAGAGCTCTAAGAATGAAGACCCCTCGACATCCCATCGGGGGGGAGAAAGACGGCGGGAAGACAAACCCCGCGATTCGAGAGACCACAAGGGGCCGGTGGGTCGATTCAGTGACTACACCCTCACCACTTCTCAAGAGTGTATCCTGACTGACTGTGCGAACTCCGAGTTCAAACAAGGCGGTGTACGCTTTCCTCGGCAGACCTCGGCTAAACTGGGGACTGATAAAAGCATATGTTGCAGATTTCACCGGAGTCACGGACACGTGACGGATGACTGCATCCACCTAAATGATTTGATTGAGATCCTAATCAGAGACGGACATCTCAAACGGTACAAGAAAAAGGAGTCTACAAAAGAAGAAACCCCCTCGTCCAGCAAGGTCGAGGAAGAAAAGCCCGCGAAGAAGTTTTTTATGCCCGTAGCAACGAGCACATCTAGGTCAGAAGACTTCTTCTTCCCTGATCTAGATGCCACCCCGGCATACTTCGCCGCCCACAACCCTTGGGAATCTTTACCAAAGGCCATGGTAATCTCCGGTGGAGGGTTCACCAAGAACTCCATCGGATCAATCAAAAGAAGATTCGACGAGCTCGTCAGGACGAGTTCGGATCTGCGCGCCACCCTTGCCAAGATCCAAGGCAAGTCTCATCCATTGGCCTTCTACAAGGAGGAGCTACTTGGGGGCACCCCCAATGCAAATATACATCTGCTCGTGCGTGATCAAATGGCTAACTTCGACGTCAGACGCATGTTAGTCGACCAGGGAAGTTCCGATGATATCATGTACACTCAATTCTTCAGGACGTTACAACTCACCTGACTCCTTACCTCGGCTCAGATCTGTAGGGATTTAAAGGCTCCACAACGAAGTCGTGGGGGCATGTCAAGCTGATTGTAACTTTTGGTGTCGGAGACACCAGTAGGTGAATCAAAACACAATTTTTGATTGTCGACTTCCCATCTATGTACCAATATATCTTCGGTCAGCCCACACTCTCCGAGATGATTGTTGTACCATCCACGGTACATTTGAAGATGAAATATTATACAGTAAGCAGGAAGGTGGCAACGTTGCACGAAGATATCCAAGCAGCCCGAAGATGTTTCGAGGCATCAACAAAGGGCCTAGACTCCATCAACCTCCAACCCCAAACCAAAGGAAGATTCAACCTTCCGGAAAGCTCTCACAAGCCTAAACCACTCCCTCGAGTCGACGTCATCGACCTCGACAACCATCTGGAGCCGGAGGACTTGGCCGAGAGGAGGAGGAAGGGAAAATCCCCTATGGTTGAAGAAGATTCGCCTACTTCCAGTAGCTCAGGAGGATCCTCAGAGCAACACATACGTCCAATCCCAGATGGGGATTTCGAGTTCGTTCCACTCGGTGATGACCCCAACAAAGGAGTCAAGATCGGACAAATCTCCCGAAGTTGGCTCGAGACTAGCTTAAATCATGCTTAAAGGATAACGCCTACCTCTTTGTCTGGAGTGCAACCGAAATTCCCGGTGTCGACCTTGAGGGCGCATGTCACCACCTTACCATTGATCCCGCCTTAAGGTACAAATAAGCAGCGAAAGTAGTCCCGGAAAAACCGAGGTCAACAAGTCGTTAGGGACCTTCTAGAGGCCAATTTTGTATCAGAAGTCCAATATACTACGTGGCTATCCAACCTTGTACTTGTAAAAAATAATAATGGAAAATGGCGCATGTGCATTGATTACTCTGATCTTAATAAGGTATGTCCAAAAGACGCCTACCCCCTGCCCAACATCGATAATCTCGTTGTTAATTCAGTAGGTTTTAAATTGCTTTCGTTCATGGATGCCTATTTGGGCTATAATCAAATTCCAATGGCTAAAAATGACAATTTATACGGCCTTCATGACGGAATCGGGCAACTATCACTATAACGCGATGCCATTCGGTCTGAAAAACGTCGACGCAACATACCAACGAATGTGGAATAAAGTATTTAAAGGCAAAATCAGAGACATGCTCGAGGTGTACACAGATGACATGATCGTGAAGTTCCAAAAGGAGGTTGATCATGCCCTGCACCTGAGGAAGGTCTTCGATCAAGTTAGAAGAGTCAAAATGAGGTTCAACCCCGAAAAGTGCACCTTCGATGTCCGGGCCGATAAGTTCCTCAGCTTCTATCTCACCGAACGTGGGATAGAGGCTAACCCCGACAAATGTCGGGCATTCTCAAAATTTCCCACTCCGAAGTCCAAAAGATCTATTCAAGTCCTCAATGGGATGTTGACCTCGTTATCTCGATTCGTCGCAAGATCGACCCAACACGCACTCCCATTCTTCAAACTACTAATAAAGGAAGTTTTGTTTGACTGGACCGAGGAATGCGAGTAGGCCTTAATTCAACTCAAGCAAACCCTATCCCGACCGCCCGTGTTATCTCGACCTGATAAAGAGGAGATACTATATCTGTATCTGGCTGTGACTGCTGAGTCTGTTAGCACCGCACTCATCTGAGAAACACGGAAAGGGCATAAACCTATCTATTTCACGAGTAAGCCCTTAGAAGGGCCCGAATTTAGATACTAACAAATAAATAAAAATTGCCCCGCGCTAGTCAACACCGCGCGACATCTTCGCCACTATTTCTTGGCACACACCGTCATAGTTCGAATGGAACAAACCATCAAACACCTATTGGGTCGACCAGACATGGCCGATAGAATGCTCAAATAGTCATTGAAATTATCTAAATTTGACATCAGGTACGAAAACAGGAAAGCCCTCAAAGCACAAGTCCTGGCAGACTTCGTGGCAGAAATGACTTTCCCAACACTCCAAGAAGGAACCAAGAAATGGACTATATTTGTCGACGGTGCCTCTAGCTCATCAGGAAGTGGAGCAGGCATAATTCTGGAAAATAGAGAAGGGATCGTCATCGAAGTATCCCTCACCCTATCATTCCATACTTCCAACAATCAAGACAAGTATGAAGCTTTCCTCGCCGGCCTCCGCCTTGATGAGGATATGGGAGCAAAAGAAGTCAAAATCCTCACAGATTCGCAACTTGTAGCCTCCCAAGTTTGAGGAGAATATCAGGTCAAAAACGACCAACTAGACGATTATTGGACCCTCGTCTAAAACCACTTGGAAAATTTCACTTCAGTTGAGATACAACATATCCCTTGAGAACACAACGCTCAAGCAGATGTCCTGTTCAAGCTTGCTAGCACGAGGACTAAAGGAGCGAACAAATTAGTAATCCAGGAGATACTCCCTCGACCGAGCATAAAGAAAAGTCATCATGGCCACAACACACTCGTCATCGAAGAGGGAACCTCCTAGATGACGCTCGTTTACAAATATCTGAAAGACGGGACCCTTCCTAACGATCCCAAGGAAGCAAGCGTCATCAGGCGAAGAGCTTGTTCATTCTTCATCCTCGAAGACAAACTATATAGAAGGGGATTCTCCATGCCCCTCCTCAAATGCGTCGAAGAAACCAGAGTGCCACACATATTGAAGGAAATACACGAAGGTATCAACACCCAACACCTATGGGTAAAATCACTCGCCCGAAAAGCTCTTCGAGCTGGTTACTATTGGCCGACCATGCAGATCGACGCTAAGGAACACGTAAAGAAATGTGACAAATGCCAACGACACGAACACATGCACCTGGCTCTCTCGAGCGAACTCAAATCCCTCTCTTCTCCATGGCCTTTCTAGGGTGGGGGCTCGACATCCTCGGACCGTTTGTCTTGGGAGCATATCAAAACAAATATTTAATAGTAGGTGTCGACTACTTTACCAAATGGATAGAGGTTGAAGCACTGGCCAAAATCACCGCCTAAAACATCCTGTGTTTCTACAAGAGGAACATATTAGCCCGATTCGGCATTCCACAAGCTATAGTCACCGGCAATGGGACACAGTTCACCGAAAATTTCTTTAAGACTTCGTCGTCCATATGGGAACCTATAACACTTTGCTTCGGTCGAACACCCGCAGACTAACGGACAGGCCGAATCTACCAACAGAGTCATACTACACGGGATTAGACGAAGGTTAGACGAATCGAAAAATAAATGGGTCAAAGAACAGCATAACATACTCTGGGCCTACCAAACCACTCCTCATTCATCCACCGGGGAAACCCCGTTTCGACTCGCCTATGGAACCGAGGCTGTTATCCCGATAGAGATCTCCGAACCTTTGAAAAGAACCGAATCTCCCCTCGACACGGAGATGAACGACCAATCCTTGAGGGAGTAGCTCGACATGGTCGAAGAAATAAGAATGGACGCTGCCCTTAGAGAAGCATCTCTCAATCAAAGAATAACCCTCCGATACGACGCCAAAGTCATTCCTCGCGAATTCGACGTCGGGAGCTTAGTCCTCAAACGGAACCTTAAGAGCTCTACCGAAGGAAAGCTTGTAGCAAACTGGGAAGGCCCTTATCATATCTATGCCAAAACAGGAACAAGGGCTTACTACTTAGAAAACCTCCAAGGGGAGCAACTCACTCGATCATGGAACGCGAAAAAACTAAAACAATACTATAGTTAAAACACTAACGGTCAACACACCTCAGGAAACCACCCAGGTGCTTATAGATCGACATCACACGTTTGCGCTGGTACCAGCGTTGCGTGACATCATGACACATAAAGAGATACTCCCTCCATTAACCTAACGAGCTAGATCTCTGCCTCGACATGGGGGACTCAAACGAGCCCCGTTGTCTAAGTACCTCGCCTGACAGAACACCCAACTCGCGATGGGACATTCACGCCACCGACCTCAGGCCTTCAATCAAAGCTTGAGCTCCGGACCTAGTCCAACAACGAACTGACCCGCTTTGACTTGTTTCCCCACACTATCAAAGACCATACATTACCGATAAGCGTTCCCTCCCTGAAACATAAAGTATCAAATGCATACAAACGATAAACTAAAATACTTAGACATTACATCCACGGCCATAAAGACCGAATTTGTCTTGGAGTTAAAATGGGGACTCCACCCCAACAAAATAAGAAATTCAAAACAACCTCAAGGGACGAAAAATGTCATTACATAAATGGGCCCTGTAACACCCTTCTAAAATACCCCACAATTATATAACAAATTCAGAGTTTAACATGTACAAAAGGGCATCACAATTCATCAAAAATAAAATTCATATACGGTCATGCTTCTTTCTAAAGAACATAATTCAATTAATTGAGAGAATAACATGTTCTACACAGCGGAAATTATTATCAAATTTGGATAAGTTCAAAATCAACAATTATCCAAAACAAATCTAAATGAATAACAGAGTTTAATTATAACTCTAAACCAAATGTTCCCCAGTGTTACAAATCAGTGCATGACACCGACACGTAATAAGTAAAATGCACAGCTCAACGAGCCATCCTCACCAATCTCCTAAGCTGCTAAAGTTTCAATCTGAAATCATCAAGATTATAACACTGGAAACCATCCTATCATGTTATAATCCATATACAATGCAATGCAAGATTCTATGCATGTGGTACCGACAGTGAACTAAATTCACATACTGTTCCATTCCAACTCAGACACAACATTAACATCTATTCCATTCCAACTCGGACATAGATAAAACCTCACCTCCCATTCCAACTCGGCAAAGCATGTTGGTCAACTCACTAATTCCACACAATGGGAATTAGCTACCACCAATGTATATGCATGCACATTCAACAACATGCAACATGAACGACAACACATGATATCAACAACTACATATCATGAATAAACAACATCAACAACAACACATGATATCAACACATCATGAATAAACAACAGGAAGATAGCATACAAGCATCAATCCACATTCAACTCGTCAGAACAATCATATACCAGTTCATCCACCATTCATACTGAATACAATTATCCATAATTCGGAAAAACGAAACTTTCCAAGATAAAATCCGTTAATTATTATTTTCTTCATTTCATAAAATAGATTATTTGATTTAAAGAATACTATCTAAAACGACACTTAAAACAGACTTATGGTTTGGAAAATATGATTTTTCAAAGTTTAATGATTTTTCAAAATACTATAGTGGTAACCGGTTCCTCCCCAGGAGAACCCGGTTCCCACACTCTCAGTGAAACACGCCCTTGGTTTTTGTATGGGGAACTCGGTTCCTCCCACCAGGGAATCAGTTCCTGCATGAAAATCAATTTTCTTTGTAAAATTTACACTAGGAACCCGGTTCCTCCCCAGGAGTAACCGGTTCCTCAGACTCATAAATTCCTCCTCTCGGGAATTTGTACCAGGAACCCGGTTCCTCCCACACAGAAATCGGTTCCTACGACTACCTGTAGCAGAAACTTCAATTTGACAGTATGCTTGCTTTCTCAATTCCATTTCAATCATCCATGTACGACCCAACACAATAATTATCATCCAAATCAACCAATATTCAGCAAGATCATGCAATCTAACATATTTCAACCATACAGAATGATCCTATAACATTGATTTACTCCAATTCACATAATTCGACAATCTAAGGTCAACACACACAAACCTAGAAAATCCTAAATTGGGATTTCTAACTACTCATTCCATTCTATTGATCCCAAAATCTATAAGGCATATCAATTAGGAGAAATCACCCCTTACCTAAGAAATTTCTTCGAATTTTGGAACTCTTGGTTCTTCTCCTCCTTCCGCCTCTTCTCACTTTCACGTATGATAGCTTTTCCTCCAAAATAACTCCCAACTCTCCTTTTCCTCTTTCTATTCCTTTTATTATTATTCTACAATAATAATTAACCAACACCCAATTCTTATTGTTTAATTAAATAATTTCCAAAAATACTAAAAACTTAATTTTAATTAAATAAATAATTAAAATTCCATTTATTTAATATTTGGAAATATTGGGGTGTTACAGGCCTCGCCCAGACAAACATAACAAAAATCATAAGTTAGAGTCATTCAGCGGGCTGGTCAAGATCATTTCTAGAGGTCGGCTGGGAATGAGTATCTTCCACGACCATTTCGTCAAAGAAGTCGGGCTTCTTTATCTCACCATCTTCAACATAGAAATGTACTCCCATTCTGTCGGTCACCAGCTCCACGCCCGGGTTCAAGACACGTACCTGGGCTAAGGCTTTCTCAAATCTCCCTGTAGAAGCGACCACTGCATAGTCATAAGCCAGCTGAATACATCCAATTAGATCTGCCCGATTCCTCAACTCCGTGGTATCTTTCGGGCTCCCCCTCGATTGGAGCAAGATCAGCCTTCAAATGCGTGATCTCGTCAGCCAGTTGTTGCTTGTCCTTCCGAGCCACATTGCGCTTCTCGACAGTCCTTTTCAGATTAGTGGATAACTTATCTTCCCGGCCCTTAGCGGTCTCATTCGTCTCTTTCAGTTTGGCCCTGAGCTCTCGAAGCTCAACCTCGGGAGGTTGACCCAACTCAGAATAGGCCGTCGCCATCTCGAAAATGCGCACCCACGCGTCCGCATCCTTATAAAGAGTTGCTTTCTTTGATGATCGATCCATTTCCTCCAACAAAGAGACTCACCATGTAGATTCACGTCAGTATTATCAAGTAGGTGACGAGCAGGTGAGATCAAACTTCCCCTTTCCTCTTTCTCCGGTTAGATCCACCATACTGCCATCAACTCGAACCCTCTTGTTCTTCGAGGGGGAATGTTGAGGGGATAGAGTCCCGACCGCCTGGCTTGCGGACGCCTTCCCCGGACCTATCTTAGAACTGGCCCCTGGATCATTTGGTGACCCCTTCCCCCTTTTATTCTGCTGAAATGAGTTTCGAGCAATACATTCCATATCGAGATTCATCTTAGCTGCAACAAAAGGAAATCACGTTAGGATCGGACAAAACTGGATATATTCAGCAATAACAAGAAAGAAAAAGATGCAAGAATATTAAATCTACCCAAGTAAGCATTAGGATCCCCACTAAGAAGGAAATCCCTCACGTTGATAAGCGGGGGCTCGAAAACATGACCCCCGTCTTCTCCCACAAGTGGTTTTCCCCATCTTCCCATGCGCTGGACCGGGACAAGACACTCGATATAAGACAACAACACGCCAAGACTGGCCAAATCCTCGACATCTAATCCCTCTTTTGCCCATACATATTGATCAGCATTTCGCTCGAAATGCTCTTTGTTCTAGTGAAAGTTAAACCTGGACACGAGCCGATACACCTGCTCTCCTCGTTCATTCAGTTTCGGCAATCCATCCTCCCAAATAGCAGGAATGCTCGAATCAAATTAAAGAGATCCCGTTCCGAGATCAGTCGGACTAACATGAACTTATCCTTGAAAAATCGGACAGACGCCTTATAAGGTTTGAACAGCTTTCCATTCTGTTGTCGAAACGACACCCATCTCCACTAAACTACCCCATATGTCTTATCTGAACTCCTATGAAGGCAGAATATATGGAAGAACAGGGGGAGAGTAACACCTATCTCTTAGTAATCACACACTATCTCAAACTTCCAGATAAAAGCGATCGCATTCGGGTGAAGCTAAGATGGAGCCAGGCGAAGGTGGTCGAACTTGGAGATTAGTAAATGGAAGGAGAAATCCTAAATCCCTAAAATAGATATCGAACACTAGAATATGGTCAGCCTCATATATCGAACAGATCCAATGCACGGCCGCAGGGATATACATTACCCAATCCTCTCCTCCTCATTCACATCTTCACCCTCAGGGCCATACCAGGTCACCCCATCGAACACCTCATCCTGATGAGTGGTAAAGTATGACCCCCTCAAGCGAACATCTAGAGCCACCCAGGTAGTCGGATCTTGGTTCCCGACCTGAGCTATTGTTATGGACGGATCCTCTGCCTAATGAGGTCCCTAGAAAGAAGGAGAATCCTCCATTAGGATCTCGCCCGAAGTACCTTCCTCGTCAGTTGTAAAGTCGGAGTACTCTCGCCCAAAATCCTTCGAACTTTCACGACTACTTTCTCTACTGCCCGTCATAATACCTGAAAAGCAGAGGAAGTCGGTGAGCTCGACATCAACGTCAAATCCACCCTTCCACCACTAATCATGTGAAAGGGCTCGGGCAAACGAGGATCCACTTCCTTGATCAATAGCCCTATCTCAAAGACATACTATCATTTAAAATAAAATTCCTCAGTTCAGAGGAGGGTGCACACGGGAAGACTCCGACGTCAAAATCTCTAGAGAACGGCGTTGCAGCCGCTCACTGCTAAAAAGAAAACCCCAAAAATCGAAGCCCTAAATGCATGCACTCTATGAACAAATAGGAATTTCAAACCTAACATAATGAACTTGAGCAAAAGGCTTGAAAACATACCATTTCGAAGATGATCAAAATGTTGCAGACAAATAATCAAACACTGACGTGGCGGCGGAAGGCGAAGATAATTCTAGAACGCACAAACTCAACCTCCTCGGATTTATAAATGAAGAAGCCAGGCACGAGAAGGTTCAAGCGAAGGAAAAGTTCCGAATGACAAGTCTTGCCTCTTTTTATAGGCCTTCACCCCGTACGTTTACAGGGACGCACCTAAGGAACCTAGGGGATCCATCATTACACCTTAGTCCCTAGGTCTGCCAAGCCATTATTGCACATGGCTCGAGGCCACGTAAGCGAGAACCCTACCAATTTCTCCAACCTTTCGCTTCCTCGGTGACTCTTCATCTCCCCGGATGAAACGATCTCTGACACTCTCTTCAAAGTCAAGTCATCACCTCCACAAGAAGAGGCGACAACTTGGGGGGCTACTGTTCTGGACTTCCTGAAAGCTTTCAGGAAAGTCATTCCTCCCTTAATTGTAATGACCTGTCAGGCCTCAGCGCCGTATTCAGGGCTCTCAGTTGCCCGCATCACATTTACTCTGCTCGACATCCCGTCGTAAACTCTTGTTGGAAATTCCTTGCTTTAGTTCGAGAATGTTCCACTGGGGATCCTCAACTTTTGCTTGGGGATAGAAAATATGATTATTGAACACCCTGACTGGGGATAAAAGAGATGTAGATTGCTTCGATGCATTATCCGACCAAGTTTCTGGTACGGATACTGGCTTTACTGGGGAATGGTAATTTTAGGATAACATTCAACTAGGGATGACATAGACTGGGGAATTAAATCCTGTGAATAGTATTGAGGAAGTAATCCATTGCTGGGTAATGATGAAGAACTTATTATTGCTTGGATATTAACATAATAAGTTGATAGTTCGCTTGCTACTACTCGGGGACCAACGTAACAAGGTGGATGAGCAATTGACTGGTCAAACTTGGGCTATGAGGCTCGAAACTTGTCACGGTGATACTTTGAGACTGTTGCACCCCAAAATTCGCCCTCTTTCTTTTATTAATAAATAATCGGCTAACACTTAATCAATAGGTGCATTGCATACATATCATTCATGTATTAACCATGCGTTCGAGATTTTCTAAATCGTATGAATCTGTACAATTCTGAAGAAGAGGTTTAGTTCTCGAAAGCTGGATACGTGAGGTTCTGTCAATTCAAGTGTCATTTCAATACGCAAGATATGCGTGTCCAGAAGCTTCTGATTATTATCTCGCGAGTTGGAGTTTTGAGGTTTTGATCGCCTATCAGGTGGATATTGATTACAGTTTCGAGCTACAGTGTGTTGTGGTCGAATATTTGAGCCCAAACTGATTCTATGGTTTTCTATGAGCGGTGAAGTATCTGTATACGGCTTACCGATCCGCGCGATTCATCAGAAAATCAAGAACGGACGGATAAAATGATATTTGAGCGCTTGTATCAAAAAGTCAACAAAAGTCAAAGTTTGACCGAGTGGAATTTCTGGTCAAAATTATGGTCAAAAGTCGACATTTGAGAAAATGCGATCATTTGTTGAGAAAAATCGGAAGAATCGGGTGAAAATGAGGTTTCTTGCATTTTAAGTAATCTTGGACTTAGAAAAAATTTCTAAGTTTTAAACACTTTGTGTTCAAGGAGCCATGTTGCCGCATCCGTATCTTGCCCGTCTGTGGTCATAAGTTTGTGAATTGATAATCGTTGGAATGAGCGCATTTCGTACTCCGACTTTGTCCTTGTGAAGATTTTTCCAGAAATGCCCGAATTTCGAGTTATAAAGCTCCGAAGTTTGAAATTCACAACTTTGGAACTTTTACATTTACTGAAAATTTTGAGTGTTTTTAACATGTTCGAGTGCTTGACTTCGGAGGTATTTTACACGTGTTTCGAGGCGTCGATTTGAGTTGAGTTTAAAATCAAATTTGTTCATTTAGAGGTAATCTACAACTTTGCTAAAGAAATCGAATCCATTTGGGAATCGGATCAAAAATTACGGAGCTCGGAAGTTACGGGTTATCATTTCTCAAAAATTCAACACTTAGAAATATTTTGAAGTGTTTGTTTCTATGTTCAAGCTGACAGTTTCAGGTTCGATTTTATCATAGTTCGTGGCTCTGAACTAAAAATGTTCAACTGTAAAGTTGTTCATCTCACGGCAATCTATAACTTTGTTGAAGGAGTCGAATTCATTCGGGACTCGGGTCAAAAATTACAAAGCCTGGAAAATCAGAATTTATCATGTTTGTAAGGTTCGAATAGTTGTTGTGCGCGTGTTCAGGGCTGTTTTTGTCATTGATTCGGTCGCCGCATGGAGAAACTCTGAACACGAAAGTTAGAGTTTGCCGTATCCTCTACAAGTTCCGATTAGGAATTATTTCGTTTCGGACGTCGGAGCAGAAAATACGAAGCGCCGTAAGTGATGGTTTGAAACTGCCAAAATGCAAGACAGCATACACATTTTTGCCATGTATACGGAGGCATTTTATCAAACAGTTTTTGTGCACATGTTTGAGGTTGTTTTCTCGTCGATTCGATCGCCACACGAGAAAACTCCGAACACGAAAGTTGGAGTTTGCCGTATCCTCTACAAGTTCCGTTTAGGAATTATTTCGTTTCGGACGTCGGAGCGGAAAATACGAAGCGCCGTAACTGATGGTTTGAAGTTGGTAAATTGCTAGACATCATGAGCCTGCCTTGCCCAGCTTGACCAGGAGTTTCGTCGAACAGGTGCGCGGCAAAGTTCAAACACATTTTTCTCTATGATTTAAGCCTCATTCGAATTTGTGATTAAAAACAAATTTGTTCTGCCACATGTCATCTTTCCAATGGCGTAGAATTCACGTTATTTGGTCGAGTATCGAAGAAGTTATAGGTCTGTAAAGTAGTACACTTAGCATGGACAGATAGTTGGAAAAATGTTCAAGAAAATTCTCAAGTATTCAAAACAGCTTGTGACGGCATGACTTCGAAGCTAAATACAGCGAACTTACGATCGATTTTTCATTGGACATTCAACATCAATGTTGTTCTACCAAGTATGCGCTTCGAGTCGACGTTCTCGTTGTATCGGTCGGACTGCTACACACCAAGAGAGAAGCATCTAAAGCAGCTGGCATGGCTTGATTTTCTTGGGCAAACCAATGTTTTGTTAGATGGCGTCATGTTGTATTTCTACAATTGGTGATACAGTAACTACGGTACATGCGTGATGGGGGAGTATTACTCAAGGAGTGCAAGCTGGCAATTGGGAGGACAACAAGAAATTCTCTCGATGGATGCAATCATTTTTCCGTTGGCACCATCTCATAACAACCTTTTTTCCGTTCATTTTTCTTTCGGTAACCACGTTTCTTCCTCATTGATCTCACTTCCATCTTTCTTTCGTGGACCACTCTAATAAACTCATAGAAAAAAAATACTCACGGCTCTCGCCATTTTTTCTTGACGGTTCTCTCTTCCATTCTCAACAGCCACCATTCACACTTTCTATTCTTCACTCTCATCCTTCTAACCACGATCCGTCACCATGCTTGGCCGTAATTGCCATAACCGAAACACTCTCATTCTTTATCAATAATGATAACAACCATCTCCTCACAGAACCTTCCCTTCGCGTAATAGTTTCCCTTACCCTATCTCTCGGTCGCAAGACCGTGTCTTATCCCTTTCATGTTTTCGCGATGCGTTCACCTTTCTCCTTTGTAGATAAAAAGTTCGATGGCGACTTCATTGATATAGTTATCGGATGATGTTCAGCTTTGTTGTTTGTACCGGCGACTCCACTGGGATCGCATACTGCTGGTGGTCCGATCAGGAGTCGATCCTAGCTTTTATTTTCATGTCTATTGGGTGTTTATTTATTTGTTTATTTATTTACTTGCTTTTTCGCACCATCCTTTGTATGCTTGCATTGCATTCTATGTGGCATATTTACTGCTTTCATATACTAGTTGGGCTGTTGTGCTGTGATCTGTTTCTGAATTGGGTGGGAGTTACAAGAGGTAAAAGGCCCCATACCCCGGCCGAGAGACATATAGGACACCTAGGAATAGAGTGGAACATGTCAGATACCAGATGTAGATCTTGTAGTATGGCATGTCGTCCATGCTTCAGGGGAGGTTCAATCAGGGGGCTATCATCTTCACTAGGTGTTATGATGTTAGTTTCTCTAGGCGAACTAGATCCTGGAGTTACCGTGACCTTACCCAAGCCTTAGTTTCACCCGTGAGTGGGGCGGGATCATCATATTATTACAGGTACCGTTGGTGACTATTGGTGACTTGATACTGATGGTGACTTGGTATTTTCTGTTGGTGATTCAGTATTTTCTGTTGGTGACTATGATTCCATTCAGTGGTATTTTCTAACCGTTACTCTGTTCGATTTCTGGTTTTCTTCAATCAGAGCAGAAACAGCGCAATAGTTTGATCAGTGTTCATGGAAGTAGTAAACCCATGATCAATGCATAATGTACTTGCATCATAGCATGTTTATTTTTCTAACAAAGAAATGTCATAAAAAGTATGTTATTTTATCTAACCCCACATGCATATCATTTCCAGGACTTCTTGTGGTTTACTATCAACATCAGGATGGATACCAATAATCAGACCAACATTGAGGCCCTAAGGAAGACTTCCTCATATTATTTTTGTTCATTCGACATCTCTGAAGTAAGAGCCAGAGGTACTCTTGTGAAGGATCTTATTGAAAGAGAATTCAAAAAGGATCGTGGGAACATTTTGCCGTTACTAATGGAGGATTATGAGTTCTTTGCCATGCAGTCTCTACTCCAATTTTATGATAGTGAGCTCAGGTGTTTTACCTTTCAAGACTATCAATTAGCACCTACTCTTGAGGAATACTCTTTCCTCTTGGGTATCAATATCACAAGCAGTTTTCCTTTTGTCAAAAGAATGGATACTCCTGATTTTGAAGCCATTACTAAAGCTCTTAGTTTGCGTGTTAGCGAAGTAAGGGACAATTGGGTTCCGAAAGATCGCACTTGTGGACTTCTATTGGGTTTTCTTTTAGTCAAAGCTGATGAATTTGCCAAGGCTGGTTGTTGGAAAAGCTTCAATACTATTTTAGCCGCCATGATCTATGGTATGGTGATTTTTCCCTCTTTTGAGAAGTTCGTGGATTTTGCTGCAATTTATGTATTCATGAATGACAATCCGGTTCCTACCATCTTGGCTGATACATATTATGCCATTCACTCTCGCCATGGTCAAAAGGGGCGTGTTATGGGTTGTATGCCTTTGCTTTATCGTTGGTTCAACACACATTTGCCAAAGAGAGGAGCATTTGTTGATTATGCTAAAACCATGAAGTGGTCTAGCCGAATCATCGCACTCACTTCATATGATATAGTTTGGAATACCATGTCGAGCGGTTCTGAGATCATTACTAGTTGTGGAGAGTTTCCAAATGTACCATTGATGGGAACTAAAGGTTGCATCAGTTATAATCCTATATTGGCCCGCCGCCAACTAGGATATCCTTTGACTGAAGTACCCACTGTGCGTCAGTTGACGGAAAGTATCTTCTTTGCAAATAATGAGAACCCGATTTTGCTGAATCAGATTTTTGTTGCATGGAGCTCGGTTCACAAAAAGGGCACAATTTTCTTTGGTCAAAAAGGGAACTATGCATTTGATTCTTACACAGATTGGTTAAAAGATCGGGTCTCCAAGATTTGGCTCCCATACAAAAGGGAAGCACCTTTGTATTCTCAACCTGATTCCTTGGTTGAAAGTCTGGCACCTGATTTTGCTACTTCCTCTTCGTCATCCATAATATCTCCTCCAGGTTTTGTGCGTATTGAGATTTACAAACAACTCCAATCGGAGAATTCAGCTTTGAAGGAACAGTTACAAGCTCAAACTATGGACCTAACATTCGCTCTTCAAGATAAAAGGAGGTTATTCGTTGAGATCGAGCAGAAAGACCAAGTTTTGAAGGCTTACGGCTTACTTGAAGAAACCAAGAGAGTCAAGGGTGGTAGTTCGTCTTCTTTTGATCAGATGACCAAAGAGTTTGACAAGGTACAAGAGAAGTTGAAGAATGTGCAGATAGCTAATGAGAAATTGAAAGCCAAGCATGGTGAAGAAATCCGGGTCTTAAAGAAGCAACTCCGCAAGGAAGAATCCAATGCTAAAGAGTCCTTTGAGCGAAAGAAATAACTTGAAGTTGAAGCCCAAAGTCGACAAGAGCAGACGACTATCCTTTCTAAAGAGGTTGAAGAATTGAAGACTAAGTTGGAATATGCTAGAGATGGAGAATATGTAGCATATACCATGTTAAGGGGTCGAGATATTCATGTGGCTAAGCTGGTGGCCGAGATCCAGATGCTCAAAGCACAAGTAGTCCCTAAATAAATAATTGCAAATGTTATTTGATGTTATCTGATTCGATGAATCACCTCCAGGCTTGTTGGATGGGGTTCGCTCACTATTGTGTTTGTATTACTACTCTGTGATCGTGGATTCTTGTATGACTTTATTTCATCTATGCATTTGGGCAGTTGATTCTCAATTCGATTGTGTGTTTGGTCTTGATAATTATTGTTGTCACTATCCTATTACTATTTGATGTTTGATAACAAATTGCAGGAATGTCCTGGAAGTGATCATTTCATGCATCATGCATTAACCATGCATATACATACATTGTGCATAGCAGGTGGTTCATGCCGGTTTTTCTTATCTCTGCATCTCGTGTTTTTCAGAGATTGCTTCTTCAACTTCTTACCGATATAATACCAGGGGGAATTCAAGGAAACAAATGGACCAGATTCAGGCTGATATGACGGATCTGAACACCAGGATGGATACTAGAGTTAACCAATTGCTCGAGGTCATTCAGAACATGGCTGTTCAACAAGATGAGTTGAGAGCTATAGTTTTGAGAAATGCTACTAAAACCAGTGAAAGGGCCCAAGCTGCGGTCAATGCTCCCATCAACAATGGCCCAGGCAACGGCCTGGTCGATAATCAAGTTGAAAATGGGGTTGTGAATCAGAACAATAGGCTGAATGGAGGTCCAACCGGTGGTCCTACTCGGGGTTTGACGAATCATATGATGAACCAGACTGCTCATGTTGAGAATGGCAATGGAGTGGTACCTCCACCCGTGATGAATCATCAAGCTGAACAAGTTGTGATACAACCACAAGTTCGTAGAGGTGCTCCGATCCCTATTCCTCAACCAGAGGAAGACTATATGGAAGATTGGTATTCTAATGTTGATGAACAAACTGAGTCTGACAGAAAACTGCATATGCTCGAGGAGCGTATGCGTGCTTTTGAGAACCAAGGGGTTGTGGGTTTCGATATGACTGATCTGGGACTTGTGCCAGGGGTGAAGATCCCTCCCAAATTCAAGGTGCCAGAGCTGACTAAATACAAGGGGAATAACTGTCCCAAAACTCATATAAGGTCTTACTACCGGAAGATGTCCGCGTATTCTAAAGATGAGAAGCTCCTGATGCACTTCTTTCAGGATAGCTTGGTTGGTGGTCCTTTGGATTGGTACATGAGTCTCGAGAGTTCTCACATTCAAACTTGGAGAGACTTGGTCCAAGCTTTTGTGCTGCAATACCAGTATAATAGAGACATGGCTCCAACTAGAACTCAGTTACAAAATTTATCTCAGAAGGCCAATGAATCATTTAAGGAATATGCGCACAGGTGGCGCAAGATAGCCGCAAAAGTCCAACCTCCCATGGTGGAGCGTGAAATGGTGGATCTATTTGCTGGAACTCTACAGGGGCAATACTATACAAGATGCAGTATGTCTGGATCCTTCGCTGACATGGTAATTTTTGGCGAACGAATTGAAGTTCGAATCAAATTGGGAAAAATCCAGGACATTAATGTCGACAGAGGTCAGACTAGTGGTGCCAAAAAAGCTTTTGGAGGTTATAAGAAAAAGGAGGGAGAATCTAGTGCTCTTTACTCCAAGAGAGGTAAGGGGAAGTATCAAGAGTATGATCACCAAGTTGTTGTCGTGACTATTCCCGCCACTGCCGCTCCTCAGAGACAAACTTATACACCTCGCCATGGTAATCAACAAAGACCAAAGGGACCACCAAAGAAATTTGATCAGTTACCCATGTCTTATACTGATGTCTTCAACTATTTGGTGAGCTTGAAAATGATTGAGTTACGTCCATGGAAGGTGGATCCTACAAAGCTGCCGTACAATTTTGATGCAAATGCGCGTTGTGCTTATCATTCTGATGGGCAGGGGTATACTACTGAGAACTGCCTTGCTCTGAAATATAAGGTGCAAGAATTACTCGATACTGAAGCCATTAATTTCGGCATGCCGCCAGCTCCAAATGTCATTCAACAACCGTTGCTTAATCATGGTGGTCCCACTGCCAATGCAATTTATGATAATGAGGGTCTCGACCTAGTTATGAATGTTGATCAGCTGATCGTTCCTCTGATATGGGTGAAAGAACAATTGTTGATGCAGGGAGAATTTCCTGTGTGTGGCCTTGATTGTAAAGATTGTCTAGTGCAGCATGATGGTTGTGAATCTTTGAGGAAGGAAATCCAAAGTCTGATTGAGAAGAAGACCTTTGCAGTTTCAGCGAGTGGTTGTAAATGCCCGAAACGCTACAGATGAGGTTGATGTAGTGACTATTTCGGTTCCTCCGAAGAAAGTTCCAGTAATGATTCCTATGCCTGCTAAGAAGTCCCCTGTTACCATCACTTTGCCAGGTCCTATCCCATATTCTAATGAGAAAGCTATCCCGTGACACTATGGTGCTCAAGTTTACCATAATGGGAAGAAATTGAATGTCGATTCTCCATCTGATAAAGATAAAGACAAGCCGGAGGTTGATGATATTGTGGGTGAGAGTAGAATGACCCGTAGTGGCCGGATTTATCCTTCCCTAGAAGAAAGTGCTGAGGCCCGGGCTAGGGCGAAAGCGAAAGGAAAAGGAGTTGTGACCGAAAGTAATGAGTCAGCCCCGAAAACTCCAACACCTATTTTGAATCCAGATCTAGACAAAGACGTAACTGAGCTTATGAGGTATATCCAAAAGAGTGACTATAAGATCATTGATCAGCTTGGTCAGACGCCTGCAAAGATTTCCATCTTGGACCTATTAAGAGATTCTGAGCCTCAAGGAACGCCTTGATGAATTTTCTAGGAACTTCTTTTGTGCCCCAGGAAATCTCTATTAATCAGTTCGAAGGTATTGTGATTAGCTTCTCTGCGAGCAACGGGTTGGGCTTCACTGATTCTGATTTACCTCCTGAAGGAAGAAACCATAACAAAGCTCTCCACATCTCTATCGAAGTTAGCCATACAACTCTGTCTCGTGTGTTGGTTGACACAGGATCATCTCTCAATGTGCTCCCGAAGTCTGCTTTGATGAAGCTCGATTATGATGGAGTCGTGATTAGGCCAAGTGATTTGATTGTAAAGGCTTTTGATGGTTCTAGAAGGTCTGTGTTTGGGGAAGTGGACTTGCCAGTGAAGATAGGTCCGCAGACGTTCAAAACAACCTTTTTTGTTATGGACATTAATCCATCTTACTGCTGTTTACTTGGTCGCCCTTGGATTCATGGGGCAGGTGCGGTCACCTCGACCTTGCACCAAAAGCTAAAGTTCCTGGTTAATGGGAAGGTGGTTACCATCTGTGGAGAAGAGGAATATGTGGTTAGTTGTTTGAGCTCTTTCCGCTACGTGGAAGTTGAGGGAGAAATTCATGAGACTCCTTTTCAAGCGTTTGAAACTGTTCAAGTTATCAAGACTCCTCGTGCTGAGGTTAAAACGCTAGAGGTCTCTATGACATCCTACCGTGAAGCTCGTGCTATTGTTGAATCTGGGCATCCGGAAGGTTGGGGTCGAGTTCTAGTGCTCCCAACTCAGAAGGACAAGAAGGGTTTGGGTTATGTACCTAGAAAAGCGCCATTGGCTACTCCCGCACATCCAAATATTCCCCCGCCAATTCAGTTTGTTAAAGGAGGCATCCAGTTTGAAGATGTTGATGCCATTGGGGATGAGACCGACAGTGAATGCTATATGGATCAGTGGATTCGTCCCACTACTCTGGGGCAAGAGCCAGCTAACTGGTTTTCTGAAGATATCGCCGTCATCACTCGTCTTCAACAGTAATTTTCTTTTGTTTGCATCATGTAATAATTCCTACACTCTGCCCAAGGTGTAGTGAATCATGTTGTAGGGCCACCAATGTTTTGAATTTTCAAAGTTTATCATCAATAAAGGACGCTTTTTTGCATTCAAATATTTTGCTCATTGTCTTTCTTTTTGCGTTTTTTACAAATTTAACATTGGCAATGTAATCTTTATTTTTCTTTTTGATCTAAAAAACTAAAATAAGGAAATAAAATCAATCATTCAGATCTAGTTCCCCATTATTCCGAGATTTCAATGGTAATGACTTTGCTATGGCTACTTATGACTTCGAAAATCCGATCTATCAAGCTGATGAAGAAGCTGAAGAAGATTGTGAAGTTCCTGAAGAGTTAGCCAGACTGTTGAGGCAAGAAGAAAAATCCATTCAACCGCATGAAGAGACTTTATAAGTGATCAACTTGGGTACTGAGGAGGTCAAAAGAGAAGTCAAGATCGGAGCTACTTTAGAAGAAAGTGTCAAGCAGAGGTTGATTGAGATGCTCCGAGAATATGCTGACGTCTTCGCTTGGTCCTACGAAGACATGCCTGGGTTGGATACTAATATTGTTGTGCATGAGTTACCCTTGAAAGCAGATTGTCCGCCTGTGAAACAGAAGCTTCGTCGAATTCATCCTGAGATGTCGAAGAAGATTAAAGAGGAAGTTCAAAAGCAGTTTGATGCTGGCTTTCTGAAAGTCGTTTCTTATCCTCCATGGGTTGCAAATATTGTACCAGTACCAAAGAAAGATGGCAAGGTTAGGATGTGTGTCGATTACAGGGACTTGAACAGAGCAAGCCCTAAAGACGATTTCCCGCTCCCACACATCGACATATTGGTTGACAATATGGCTCAGGCCAAAGTATTTTCTTTCATGGATGGATTTTCTGGCTACAATCAAATCAAAATGTCGCCAGATGATATGGAGAAGACTACTTTCATTACACCCTAAGGAACATTTTGTTACAAAGTGATTCCTTTCGGGTTGAAGAATGCTGGGGCAACATATCAACGGGCGATGGTCACTCTTTTTCATGATATGATGCACAAAGAGATTGAAGTTTATGTTGATGATATGATTGCGAAATCCCAGATGGAAGAGGAACACCTTGTTCATCTTCTGAAGTTGTTTAAAAGATTATGGAAATACAGATTGAGGTTGAATCCTAATAAATTCACCTTCGGAGTGAGGACGAGAAAACTGTTGGGGTTCATTGTAAGTGAAAAAGGAATCGAGGTTGATCCTGCCAAAGTGAAAGCTATACAAGAAATGCCTGTGCTGAGGACTGAAAAACAGGTTCGTGGTTTCTTGGGGAGGTTGAATTACATTGCTAGATTTATCTCTCATCTTACAGCCACGTGTGAGCCTATATTCAAATTGTTAAGAAAAGATCAGACGGACAGGTGGAATGATAATTGTCAATTGGCTTTTAACAAAATCAAAGAGTACCTGCAGGAACCTCCGATTCTTTCGCCTCCAGAAGGTAGACCTTTGATCATGTATCTTACTGCTTGAAAGCTCAATGGGGCCCGGGCAACAAGACGAGTGCAGTCGAAAAGAGCATGCCATATACTACCTTAGAAAAGTTTACCGACTGTGAAACAAAATATTCATCTGCAAGAAGAAAACTTGTTGTGCTTTGGCTTTCACCGATCGAGGCGGATATGTTGACCCATACCACTTTGTTGATATCCAAATGGATCCAATTAAGTACATCTTGAGAAGCCGGCTCTCCGGAAGAGTGGCTCGTTGGCAAATGATTCTCACGAATACGATATCCAGATACTACTCGTAAAGCTATCAAGGGTAGTGTATCGGCGGATTACCTTGCTCATCAGCCTATGGATGATGATTATCAACCGATGAAGTTCGAATTTCCGGACGAGGATATTATGTTTATCAGGGATTGTAATATTCCAGGCCTAGATGAGGGACCCGAACTAGGATCGCGATGGTCGATGGTGTTCGATGGTGCCTCTAATGCCTTGGGTAACGGTGTTGGTGCTGTTATTACTTCGCCAACAGGGTTCCACATCCCTTTCACTGCCAGGATTTATTTTGAATGTACGAACAATATGGCTGAGTACGAAGCTTGCATCTTTGGGATCGAAGCAGCCATTGATTTGAGAATCAA
Source organism: Vicia sativa (assembly GCA_021764765.1). Lineage (NCBI taxonomy): Eukaryota > Viridiplantae > Streptophyta > Magnoliopsida > Fabales > Fabaceae > Vicia > Vicia sativa. Next base: position 216,405,036 of record CM038793.1, read on the forward strand.
GATATTGGAAGTATATGGAGATTCAGCTCTAGTAATTAGCCAAATCAACGGAGATTGGGAGACTCGTCATCCTAATCTGATTCTGTATAAAGAGCATGTCTTGAAATTGATCCCGTACTTTGATGAGATTACTTTCAATCATATTCCGAGAGAAGAGAATAACTTGGCAGACGCGTTGGCTACTTTGTCGTCCATGTTTAAAGTTAAATGGGCTAATGAAGCCCCCTCTATCACCATCATGAGGTTGGATGAGCCAGCGTTTTGTTATGAGATGGAAGAGGAAGTTGACGAAAAGCCTTGGTTTTATGATATCAAAAGGTATCTTGAGACTAAAGAATATCCAGAGGATGCTTCGATCAGTAATAAAACGACTCTACGAAAGTATTCCGCCAAGTTCTTCCTGAATAATGGTGTGTTGTATAAGAGAAATTATGATTATGTTTTGCTCAGATGTATGGATAAGCACGAGGCAAGCAAAATTATAGAGGAAATTCATGAAGGTTCCTTCAGGACACATTCTAGTGGGCATACTATGGCCAAGAAAATCTTGAGAGCGGGTTACTATTGGTCAATGATGGAAACAGATTGTTATAATCATTCCAAAATATGTTACAAATGCCAGATCTATGCTGATAAGATGCACGTGGCTCCTTCTCCTTTGAATGTCCTGACTTCTCCTTGACCATTCGCAATGTGGGGCATCGATATGATTGGAAGGATAGAACCGACCGCTTCCAATGGCCATCGTTTCATTTTGGTCGCCATTGATTACTTCACTAAGTGGGTTGAAGCGACATCTTATGCCAACGTGACCAAGCAAGTGGTTACACGTTTCATTAAGAACAATATCATTTGTCGGTATGGAGTTCCTGAGAAGATCATCACGGATAACGGTTCCAATCTCAACAATAAGATCATGAAGGAACTATGCGATAGCTTCAAGATTAAGCATCATAACTCTTCTCCTTATCGCCCAAAGATGAATGGGGCTGTGGAGGCAGCAAATGAAAACATTAAGAAGATCGTGCATAAGATGGTTGTCACCTATAGAGATTGGCACGAGATGTTACCTTTTGCTTTGCATGGTTATCGCACTTCGGTGCGTACTTCAACCGGGGCAACCCCCTTTTCTTTGGTATACGGTATGGAAGATGTTCTACCCGTAGAGGTTGAAATCCCTTCTTTAAGAATTATGACAGATGTTCAGTTAGATGAAGCTGAATGGGTCCAGAATCGTTTAGATCAGTTGAATCTCATTGACGAGAAGAGGCTGGCGGCAATTTGCCATGGACAAGTGTACTAGAGGAGGATGAAAGCTGCTTTCGATAAGAAAATACGTCCTCGGAATTTTCAGGCTGGTGATCTCGTGTTGAAGAGAATCTTGCCTCCAAGCAACACAGATGCCCGGGGTAAATGGGCTCCGAATTATAAAGGATCATATGTTCTAAAGAAGGTTTTCTCCGGAGGAGCCATGATGCTTACAACTATGGATGGAGAGGATTTTCCTCACCCCGTTAATGTAGACGTAGTCAAAAAATATTTTGCATAAAATAGACCCGCTGAGTCGACTGGCTTAGGCAGAAAAGGGCAGTCCCGACGAACCTGGTGAGAGGTTCGGGCAAAATTTAGGGACAAGAAAGAGTTGTAGAGTGAAAAATAAGTACACCCGCTAAGTTGAGCCCGTCAAGGGGCAATTTAGGCAAAAAAGGGTATCCCGGTGGATCGAAAACCCGAAAGGGCGATCCAGGCAAAAAAGGGATTTAAGGCGAATGACTACAGTCTGTATTGTATCTGTGTTTCTTCGCTCCATTAAATGGTTATCCTGGAAGGGTATGGAAACGGTCCAATCAATTTGTCCAGAAAGCAAGATGGCTAAGGTGCGTTGAAGACATGGAGGGTTATGGCGAAGTCAGATCCGTTGAAATCTGTCGTTACATTGCCATTTTTGTTTCTCCATCACTTTGTAGTGTATGCAATTACCTCTTTTTAGGAATTGCTTCTTGATGTAAACGCCCATTCACGGGCTATGAAATCAATAAAATTTCAAAGTTTTATCCAGACTATGTTTCTTTTAGTTTTATTTTTATTTTACTAGTTTGTTTGCAAAAAAGTACGTCCGAAATTTTTGATAAATTTTGCATTTTTAAAATATTGTTGTTGCTACAACGCATGATGTAAAATTTTGAAACTGCTCAAGATTTTGGGTGTTAATGACGGTATCCAAAGTTTGCCACTCTGTGCTTGGAGACGTTGTTATGACTTGCAACTTGCAGGTAACTGATGGGTTATCATTATGATGTCCATTTTCCCCAATGAAGAGTACACCTTAATCCAGGTTTCATCCCCTGTGGAGCCAATTCTCAAGTAGAATTCATTTCTGGAAGGTCTTGATGGACTGATTTTGTGACCAGTGATTCTTGCTTTGACATATTGATATTGTCGTACTCCTCAACATAAACCTTGATGTTGTTTGAGGATTATCCCCAGTGAGGTCGATTCTTAAGCGAAATTCATCACCAGAAGATTCTGACGGGTTGATTAGTTCCCCAATGATACACACTTCGGTATGTTGACATTTTCATAATCCCCAGTGCAAGTTATGGGTATCAATCTCAGGTAAATCCCCGTTGAGGTCGTTGATACCTATTCCAGGATAAATTCCCCAGTGAATGTCCGTCAAATTCTCAAATCATCTCCAATAGAAAGTTCTCGCCTTTATTCTCAGTGAAGATGGTGTTTGAACTGTTGGCTTGGGGTTGATATCCCCAGTGAGCATGCTTTGATAGATGAATTATTATCATATTCTCCAGTGAACTGTACCTTGCCACCTTAAAGTTCCCATTGTGAATCGCGCCCCGATCAATTGATTCTATTCCCCGGTGTAAGTCGCACTCTTCCACATGAAGTTATTCTGAGCATCTTCAGGAGCTTTGTTCTCACATCAGCCGTGTTGGGACAAGAATATTTGTTTCCCCAGTGGAGTTGGATATCTGAATGTATTCCCCAGTGGAGCTTTCTATCCGGACCTGATTTCTTTTCCCCAGTGAAGATTAATCATTCATTTTCTGGTATTTCTACACCGATGTGCATTCCTCAATCGAAGTCTCCCTAGTGTGGTCTTGCTATTGAGATCTTTATTCTTGGAGACAAAAATTGTTATGATATCCCCGTTGGATTCTTGGTTTAAAAGTTTCATATCCCCACAAGAGGATCGATCTCCCGATGATGTCTACTTCCATTTGATTTATTCAAGATGCTAATGGTTACTCGCAGATATGTGTGAATTTCCCCATGAGGTTGTGTTCCCCAGCGGAGTTTCTTTCAGGATTCCCCATGAAGTCTCCAAATTCCCTAGTGAAAATAGGAGAATCATCTAGAGAAGTTTTTTGTATCCTCAGTGAAGAGTAATGACTCTCTCCCCAGGAAGTCAAGATTTGTTGGAAGTCCAATTCATCTCTCCCCAAATGAAGGACTCTTCCCGCCTTGGAATTGCAATTTACGTTTGCAAGAGTTCTTCAAAATCTACTCCCCAGTGGTACCTCTCTCTCGGATGTTAATGGCTTCTCAGTAGCCGATCATCGTTATTGTTACTTCTTATTTAATCATTCAAGCATGCATTCATTACATTGCATCTCTTTAAACGCGTAGCATTCCACTGATTTGGAGCATTACGCCATAAAAATTCAAACATGCATATTAAGTGTTTGCCGATTATGTATATCCAGAAGAAATAAAAAATCTACGTGGTCTACCTTCAAGATGTTTTCTCAATGAATTTCTGCTTCCCTGTTTGTCACTTCAAATTGAGTGTCTTATGGGAACTCATTCTCTCTCCAGTGGAGTCTTCTGTGACTTTCTTTATATCAGTCATGTCAGGTCGTGTTGCCTTTTCCCCAGTAAGTCGTAGACTTTCCTTGATTAGCAAGTTTTTGGTTATGTTACCCATATTTGTATCGCCGTTAGAGTGCGAGTAAGAGTCGGTGTACAACCTTTCTTACTTTTCAAGTATTTGAGTATCCATACTTGGTGTGTGGTAATTCAGATAATTTCCACTCTTGAAGAATTATACCCCGCCTTCGGCCTGAGGGATATTATAGTTCTTGTGTTATTGCATGCAGCTTCTTAAAGCCCGACATGGTGGCAATCATTGTTAAAGTCCTCTCGATCGGTCTCTTTCCCTTATAAGTTCGTCTTCGCCCGACATCCTCTACCTTGTGAGTTCATCTTTGTACAGATGTTTCTCTTCCCCTTATGAGTTCATCTTCACCCGATGGCCTCTTTGTTATTTGTTTTCGCCTTCTCCTGGCGTTATCCATATTATTAGGTCCATCTTCACCCGATGGCCTCTTTGTTATTTGTTTTCGCCTTCTCCTGGCGTTTTTCATAATATTTAGATCATCTTCACCCGATGTTCTCTTTGTTGTTAGGGTTCTCCTTCACCCGGCGTTCTTCCTATTTCTTGATTTCACCTTCTCCCGGTGCTCTCTTTGGAAAGTCTTGCCTTCTCCCGTCACTCTTTCTATGGATAGCTCGTCTTCTCCCGACGTCTTACCCTCTGTTGAGTTCGCCTTCTCCCGGTGTTCTCTTTGAGAATTTTGTCTTCTCCCGACGTTTCTCTTTGGTTGAAGTTCACCTTCTCCCGGTGGTTTCTTCTCTAGTTAGTTCACCTTCACCCGGTGTTCGCCCTTTTAGAGTCTTGTCTTCTCCGACATTCTCTTGGGTAAGTATCACCTTCTCCCGGTGGTATTTTCTAGATAGGTTCGTCTTCTCCTGACATTACCTTCTAGTTTGTCAGGTAATCATCGTATCTCGATGTTTTTTATCCTTGACAGTTGAGTTCGCCTTCTCCTGGTGTTCTCTTTGAGAATTTCGTCTTCTCCCGACGTTTCTCTTTGGTTGAAGTTCACCTTCTCCCGGTGGTTTCTTCTCTAGTTAGTTCACCTTCACCCGGTGTTCGCCCTTTTAGAGTCTTGTCTTCTCCGACATTCTCTTGGGTAAAGTATCACCTTCTCCCGGTGGTATTTTCTAGATAGGTTTATCTTCTCCCGACATTCCTTCTAGTTTGTCAGGTAATCATCTTCTCCCGATTTTAATCCTTGACAGTTGAGTTCGCCTTCTCCTGGTGTTCTCTTTGAGAATTTCGTCTTCTCCCGACATTTCTCTTTGGTTGAAGTTCACCTTCTCCCGGTGGTTTCTTCTCTAGTTAGTTCACCTTCACCCGGTGTTCGCCCTTTTAGAGTCTTGTCTTCTCCGACATTCTCTTGGGTAAAGTATCACCTTCTCCCGGTGGTATTTTCTAGATAGGTTTATCTTCTCCCGACATTCCTTCTAGTTTGTCAGGTAATCATCTTCTCCCGATTTTAATCCTTGACAGTTGAGTTCGCCTTCTCCTGGTGTTCTCTTTGAGAATTTCGTCTTCTCCCGACGTTTCTCTTTGGTTGAATTTCACCTTCTCCCGGTGATTTCCTCCTCCGGTTGGCTCGTCTTCTCCCGACGTCCAATTATTTTGTTGAGTTCGCCTTCTCCCGGTGTTCTCTTTGAGAATTTTGTCTTCTCCCGACGTTTCTCTTTGGTTGAATTTCACTTTCTCCCGGTGATTTCCTCCTCCGGTTGGCTCGTCTTCTCCCGATGTCCAATCCTTTTGTTGAGGTTACATGTATACGTTTGCCCTCTTCATATCTCTATGCATCATCCTGGATGGGTCATTTCAATACAATTGTTCTCGTGAGCGGAATGCCTGAGTTCGTTCGTATGAATTTGTCTCCTTTATTTCCCATCCACACTGAGTCGCTCTTTCGTGGGTGTTTCTCTTCACCATCCCTGGTGGGTCGCTTCAATACAAATGTTCTCGTGAGCGGAATGCCCGAGTTCGTTGGTATAAGTGTGTGCTTCATATTCCTCCCCATTGTATATGTTCAAATAGAAAATAAAAAAATACTACCTCCGTTCCTATATATAAGAGACAATTCAATTTTTAGATTCATTGAATAATCAATGTACCTAGTCTATAAATTGACCAAATACATTGATTATTCAATGAATTTAAAAAATGAATTGTCTCTTATATATAGGAACAGAGGTAGTACAATATTCTCCGCTCATCTTCAGAGTGCGAATTTTACGGTTCGTATAAGTATTCAATCATCTTCTACTTTGAGTGTTCGAAAGGCTTGCGCCAATCACACCCTCCGGTCGAAGAAGATTGAATAGGGGCAGCTGTTGCACCCTAAAATTCGCCCTCTTCATTTTATTAATAAATAATCGGCTAACACTTAATCAATAGGTGCATTGCATACATATCATTCATGCATTAACCATGGGTTCGAGCTTTTCTAAATCGTATGAATCTGTACAATTCTGAAGAAGAGGTTTGGTTCTCGAAAGGTGGATATGTGAGGTTCAATCAATCAAGCGCATATGCGAAGCTTCTGATTATTATCTCGCGAGTTGGAGTTTTGAGGTTTTGATCGCCTATCAGGTGGATATTGATTACAGTTTCGAGCTACAGTGTGTTGTGGTCGAATATTTGAGCCCAAACTGATTCTATGGTTTTCTATGAGCGGTGAAGTATCTGTATACGGCTTAACGATCCGCGCGATTCATCAGAAAATCAAGAACGGACGGATAAAATGATATTTGAGCGCGTGTATCAAAAAGTCAACAAAAGTCAAAGTTTGACCGAGTGGAATTTCTGGTCAAAATTATGGTCAAAAGTCGACATTTGAGAAAATGCGATCATTTGTTGAGAAAAATCGGAAGAATCGGGTGAAAATGAGGTTTCTTGCATTTTAAGTAATCTTGGACTTAGAAAAAATTTCTAAGTTTTAAGCACTTTGTGTTCACGGAGCCATGTTGCCGCATCCGTATCTTGCCCGTCTGTGGTCAGAAGTTTATGAATTGATAGTCATTGGAAAGAGCGCATTTCGTACTCTGACTTTATCCTTGTGAAGATTTTTCCAGAAATGCCCGAATTTCGAGTTATAAAGCTCCGAAGTTTGAAATTCACAACTTTGGAACTTTTACATTTAGTGAAAATTTTGATTGTTTTTAACATGTTCGAGTACTTGACTTCGGAGGTATTTGACACGTGTTTCGAGGCGTCGATTCGAGTTGAGTTCAAAATCAAAGTTGTTCATTTAGCGGCAATCTACAACTTTGTTGAAGAAATTGAACCCATTCGGGAATCGGATCAAAAATTACGGAGCTCGGAAGTTACGGGTTATCATTTCTCAAAAATTCAACACTTAGAAATATTTTGAAGTGTTTGTGTTTATGTTCAAGCTGACAGTTTCGGGTTCGATTTTATCATAGTTCGTGGCTCTGAATTAAAAAATGTTCAACTGCAAAGTTGTTCATCTCATGGCAATCTATAACTTTGTTGAAGGAGTCGAATTCATTCTGGACTCGGATCGAAAATTACAAAGCCTGGAAAATCAGAATTTATCATGTTTGTAAGGTCGAATAGTTGTTGTGCGCGTGTTCAGGGTTGTTTTTGTCATTGATTCGGTCGCCGCACGGAGAAACTCCGAACACGAAAGTTGGAGTTTGCCATATCCTCTACAAGTTCCGTTTAGGAATTATTTTGTTTCGGACGTCGGAGCAGAAAATACGAAGCGCCATAAGTGATGGTTTGAAACTGCCAAAATGCAAGACAGCATACACATTTTTGCCATGTATACGGAGGCATTTTATCAAACAGTTTTTGTGCACATGTTTGAGGTTGTTTTCTCGTCGATTCGGTCGCCGCAGGAAAAATCTCCAAACACGAAAGTTGGAGTTTGTCGTATCCTCTACAAGTTCCGTTTAGGAATTATTTCGTTTTGGACGTCGGAGCGGAAAATACGAAGCGCCGTAACTGATGGTTTGAAGTTGGTAAATTGCTAGACATCATGAGCGTGCCTTGCCCAGCCTGACTAGGACTTTCGTCGAACAGGTGCGGGGCAAAGTTCAAACGCATTTTTCTCTATGATTTAAGCCTCATTTGAATTCGTGATTAAAAACGAAGTTGTTCTGCCACATGTCATCTTTCCAATGGCGTAGAGTTCACGTTATTTGATCGAGTATCGAAGAAGTTATAGGTCTGTAAAGTAGTACACTTAGCATGGACAGATAGTTGGCAATGTTCAAGAAAATTCTCAAGTATTCAAAACAGCTTGTGACGGCATGACTTCGAAGCTAAATACGGCGAACTTACGATCAATTTTTCATCGAACATTCAACATCAATGTTGTTCTACCAAGTATGCGCTTCGAGTCGACGTTCTCGTTGTATCGGTCGGACTGCTACACAACAAGAGAGAAGCATCTAAAGCAACTGACATGGCTTGATTTTCTTGGGCAAACCGATGTTTTGTTAGATGGTGTCATGTTGTATTTCTACAATTGGTGATATAGTAACTACGGTACATGCGTGATGGGGGAGTATTACTCAAGGAGTGCAAGCTGGCAATTGGGAGGACAACAAGAAATTCTCTCGATGGCTGCAATCATTTTTCCGTTGGCACCATCTCATAACAACCTTTTTTCCGTTCATTTTTCTTTCGGTAACCACGTTTCTTCCTCACTGATCTCACTTCCATCTTTCTTCCATGGACCACTCTAATAAACTCACATAAAAAAATACTCACGGCTCTCGCCATTTTTTCTTCATGGTTCTCTCTTCCATTCTCAACAGCCACCATTCACACTTTCTATTCTTCACTCTCATCCTTCTAACCACAATCCGTCACCATGCTTGGCCGTAATCGCCGTAACCGAAACACTCTCATTCTTTATCAAGAATGATAACAACCATCTCCTCACAGAACCTTCCCTTCGCGTAATAGATTCCCTTACCCTATCTCTCGGTCGCAAGACCGTGTCTTATCCCTTTCAGGTTTTCGCGATGCGTTCACCTTTCTCCTTTTGCGAGATAAAAAACGTTCGATGGCAACTTCATTGATATAGTTATCGGATGATGTTCAGCCTGTTGTTTCAGAGACATATGGGGAAGCATGAAGTCCACTTGAGCCAATAGAAACCATTTTTGCTTGTCTGGTCAACCTTTGAGTAGCTCTTGACATGGATAAATATATTGACCTTGAAATGAGAGGGAAAATTTTGGGGTACAACACAATCCAAACACGCACGCGATCTTAGAACATCCCAGAACTCACCTCCTCAAGTGCACTGGTTTGGTAAATGTTTTTGAATTTCAAACTCTTAATTCATGCCATTTTAACGATTTTGATGCATGTATACATGTTCATACTGATGTTTGTGAATGTTTAGAACCATCGTTCATGAGTTTTGATGTAAGAATCATATAACACCATTGTTAGGGCACCGAGCTTGTGAAGCTTCGTATCACACGTTCTAGGCCGTTTCAGACCAAACCGACCACACTATTGGATTCGCATCCCTCGATTTAGGGGGTAGGATCCCTCTTGTTCACTAACTCTTTTTTATTTTGCAGGTTTTAAAATTGAAATCGTCGGAGAACAAACAGAGCTAGGGCTCTGGCGTCCCTCCGACCATCTGACTCTTTGACTTTTGCATGGCAGTTTTTGATTCGCTCATTCAAATAGCCCTGGTCCCACTTGCGCGCGTTTGATTGAAAACTGATTTTAGGAATTAACTTTTGCATATATATATATATATATTTATAGTTGTGATTAAATAAACTGATGTATCACCACCCCAATGGTTCAACATTCGTGCGTAGTCCCTTCACCCATCATGTCGCTGGTTCGAACCTGCCTTTCGCCAAATTTTTCCATATTTTAATGATTTGTTGAAGGTATCCCATACATATTTTCTAAAGTGTTGTTATGACACCACAAGAATGTGGTTCAGTGGCGAATGTTTGAACCAGTGACCTTAGGGTCACGAGTCCAACACCCTGGAAGGCCATTCCTTATTTTTACCACTAATTTCCTTTCATTTATTTCTCTTAATTTTCTATTTCTTTTAATTTCTTTTCACAAATTATTTTCACCACTCTAAAAGACCCTAAAAAATATTTCCTTTTCAGATTTAGATTAGTAAAACATTTAGTTAATTTTAGACACAAAAATATTTTATTTTTCATCTAATTTAAAATTATTTTCATAATTAACTTTTAATTAATTTCTTTTCCTAATTAAAATCAACCATAAAAATACAAAAATTATTTTCTTTTAATACTTAGGGTTTAGAATATTTTCACATTTATTAAAATGTTTTCTCTTTATTTATGCTTTTTGTTTATTTAAATACTAGAAATCGATGTATAGGTCGCTCGGGTATTTTTGTAATAGCGTAGTTTAATTTCCTTGCATTTTTTCTGATTATGTAATTGCTTACAGGATGTAATAGTCTAGGTTTACTTTCCGCATCTTATTATGTACCTGCCCCGAAGCCATGTAATAGCGTAGGAACTTTTACTTTCCGCATCTTTATTTTCTGTATATATATTAACTTCTTAGATGTATGCTAATAGGATTGTATGGCAAGATATAAAAGCAATGCTAGATAACCCTAATGTCAAGATAAATATCTGAATTAAATCACTATTGCACCCTTAGGGTATCCTCTCTTGTTGCCTTTCGATTAATATGGTCATGTCCCTCGAACGTAGGGATATCTTAGCAAAGTTGCCTCGAATAACATCATCATAGTCCCTTCGATGTAAGGATCATAGTCCCTCGATGACCTTCAAAGTTGCCTACGAATATATGATCTTGTCCCTCGATGTTTCCTACGGTTAAAATGATGATAGTCCCTATAAATTGCTAAGGTATCCTTACATATTGCCTTCGATGACCATACGATGACTCTACGCCTGTCCCTTCACATCCAATGGATGGGTCTACCTAATAATTAATGGTATGGATACCACTATCCCTAAAGGAGAAGGAAAATAACAAGAACGACCTTAGAGTAGGTAATAACTTTTAATTGCTTGCTCAAAACAAAATACTTTTCACACCTCACATTTTCAAACAAATATTTTCAAACACTTTGTACGCATTATTGAGGACTGATACAAGAATCATTTTACAAAGTCAAAGCAAAATATTTTCAAACAAATCACACACACACACAAAAAAGAAAATTTAAAAAGTGAGCTAAGCAATTAAGAGCCCGTAGATAACTACGGATGAAAAGGGTGCTAACACCTTTCTTTTTCATAACTTACCCCCCGAAATCAGAATCTATCAAAGGTCTTTCTTGTTCTTTTCACCTTTCCTTATTGGATAAAAGAAAATTCGATGGCGACTCTTGCTAACTGCAACATTTGTGATAAAACGCAAAACAACTAAGTCAGATCTCCCACTGTGTTACAGGGTGCCAATAAGGTTTATCACACTTATTGTGGGTTGTTCTGTAATCAGTTTGGTTATAGTGGATTAAGTCCTTATTGAAGGAGAAATCATCCTTGAGTGGGTGGACTAGAGTAACTTAGTTAACAACGAACCATTATAAAAATAAATGTGTCATTAATTCTTATGTTCGGTGTTTACTTGGTTCGTCACTAGCGAAAAGAATTAATTTGGTGAAACCCAATTCATACCCCTTTTGTTATGTTTCTCACACCTTTAATTGGGATAAGAGCTTTGGTTATGGTATTGATTATTATCAAACACTTAATTGTGTTAGATAAAGATCCCGATGAGTTTTTCTTTGAAGAAACACTATGGATAAACCCACACCAGCTGTTGCTGAAACAAATTTAAACAATAAAAGTTACAATGTTAAACCTCTCATCTTTGATGGAGAAACGTTTGAATACTACAAAGATAGACTATAAAGTTTCTTTATAGGTTATGATGTTAATCTTTGGGATATGGTAGTCGATGGCTACGTACCTCCCATAGATGATACTAGAAAACAGATAGCTATGGGAGTTATAATTGATCAACAAAAGAAATATCATAAGAATCATCATAAAGCAAGAACCATCTTGCTGAATGTGATTTCTTATACTAAGTATGTGAAGATCACAAATAGAAACTCTGCTAAGTCTATATTTAACTCTCTCAAAATGACTCATGAAGGAAATTATCTAGTCAAATAAACCAAGGCACTGACCTTTATTTTGAAATATGAAGCTTTCAAAATGGAGGATGATGAAAGCGTTGAAGTCATGTTAACAAGATTTCAAACCTTGGTTGCAAGACTGAAAGTTCTGAACAAAGGCTATTCAACAAAAAATCATGTGAAGAAGATTATCAAAAGCTTGCCATCTAAATGGAGGCCTATGGTAACTGCACTCAAGCTTGCAGAGGATCTAAACAACACTTCTCTAGAAGAACTAATAAGTTCTTTAAAAAGTTATGAGATTGAGCTAGAACAAGATGAACCTAGGAAGAAGAAGAATTACTATGCGCTCAAGGACATCTAGAAACCTGAGAAATCCAAAGCTCTTCAAGCATAAGAGATTGAGGATTTAGTAGGAAATTCTGATGATGAAGAAGATAAGTTGTCTCTACTAACTAGAAGGGTTAACTGTCTCTAGAAGATAAATCAAGGCAACAGGTTTAGAAGTTCAAGAAGGATTGAAGGTCGCTTCAATTCATCGTTTTGTCAAAGAAATTACATTGGCAACAAAGTCATATTTTATGAATGCAATGAGCCAGAACACTACAAGAATGATTGTCTTAAGCTTCCCAAGGATATACCCAAGCAGAGAGCTTTCCAAGGCAATAAGAAATGGCTAATGGAAACATGGGATGATTCGGACTCTTCCGACAGTGACTCAGATAGAGAATAGGCTAACATGGTGCTAATAAATCATGTTGGAACATCTAGTGAATTATTTCCCTCATGAGGTGAAGTTGATTTAGAAACATAAGAAATTTTTAAAAAAGAGATCTAACAAGAAAGGAACCAAGAAATTATGGGTACCAAAGGACAAGATAGTCTATGTTGCAAACATCCTTAGAAGTGCAATTGAAACACCTAACTTGGCACATGGACTCTGGCTTCTTGTACCACATGAATGGAAAAAGGAATATGTTCCAAAGTTTGGAACTTAAGCTTGGAAATATCATTGGTTTTGGAGGTGATCAAAAGGAATAAATCACGGGTTGTTGGGATGGCTATATCCTTTTTTAATGAAAGAAAGAGAAACAACACTTATAAGATTAGGATTTATGACCTTATAAAACAAAAAAAAAATAGACCGTATCTTGTCCATTAATAAGGAGCAGCGGACATGGCTCAGATGTTTAAGTTTTGTTAGCTTGAGAAATATTTCTTAACTTAACAAGCTTATCAAAAGACCTGCCTTAACTCAAGTTTACTTCAGATGATTTGTGTGAAGCATTTTAGAAGGGAAAGTTTTCAAAAACCTCTTTAAAAAAAAAGAAAGTTTTTTCTTTCTCCAAACCATTGAAACTTCAGCTCATTATTTTGTCTGAATTAGTATATCAATCAATGGAAAGAAGCAAGTATTAGTTATTTTAAAATAACTACAACAAGTGGACTTAGGTGGAGTTTCTTTAACAAAAGGTTGTGTCACATTTTTCATTCACTATCTTCTGTATTCAAAGTGCAATTTGAGATAAAGTCTCAAACATAATCAAGCTATTATAGCAATGCACGTCTGGGCAAAGGATAAAATATGAACAAGTTTGGTTCTAATTCTCAAAGTAGTATCATGTTATGTTGTTCTAAAAGCCCAAAAGTCTACGTAGCATATAACACTGAAACATTTCTCTTGAATCAATTCATGTCAAATTTGATAATAAGCTTGACTCTAAAAAGTCAAAGCTAGTTGATAAACTTGCAGGTATGGAAATTTCTATTTCAGAATCCTAAAGTAATGGAGCTACTGTAGAAGAACAAGAAGAAAGATGATAAAAAGATGTTCTATCAGAAGCTTCTAATGATCAATCTCCTATTAAGAGGATTATGAAAATACTATTCTAAAAGGAAACACATAGGATAAAAGTTAATGATAGAATCTACAATATCTTTAATGAATCTCCTAAGCAAAAATAAATGGAAGCTGACAGTTTAAGAAGATTCAAACCAACCCTATAGTTTTTTTAGGAAGGTGATCTCATCATTGATAAAATACATCAGGTCAATATTTATATGCTTTCAGACAAAGTACTTATAAATATCTCTACAAGTTAAGAGTCACTCTATCAAGGAAAAGGTCTAATCTTTCCTGATCATATATATCTTTTATAGGTATCTTTACACTATAGATATTAAAGAGTCGCTTCATTAATTAATGTTATACCTAATGTACACACTTCCTCATTTGACCAACGTGTACAATTCATCTCTGACATTTTGGGTAAACTACCTCCCTGGAAAAGAAAATTGTTAGCTCGATGTATTCAATTTCTATCATAAGTGTTTATCTTATGTCTTAACTTGCATCTTGGAACACATATTATACCCCCTTCTTTCTCTGAATTTTTTATTTATTAAGTTGACATCCTTTTTGGGGTATCTGAACTGTATCTCTTATACAGTCAGTTACATTTTTCTTTCTATATTTAAGTCTTGATCTTCCCTCCCTAGTTACTCATATCTCTCTCCTCATGGATTAAATAATCCTTTTTGGTAATGATTATCTTCTTGTAATTATATGTGAACATCGTCTAAACATTCTGAGGTCAATCAATAATCATTTGGGTGTTAATCAGAGTATATTTACTCAAAGACGGTCCAATTACTTTGTTGCGTTAACTGGACCAATCTATCTTGACCTAGTTAAGGACTTATGGATCAATGCTGAAATTAGGTTATTTGGAAATTCCATCCATTCTTCGGTCTTTGGAAACCCCATTACCATTACCCCAGCATTGGTTGGAGTTGCTATCGGTTGTGCTCAAGATGGAATTATTGTAAAAGCCTTCCAAAAGAGATACTCTTTTGCTAATAGACTCCGCTCTCATCACATCATCTCTGATGAAAATGGTCACATCAATCATGTCAATCTTCTTCCAGCTGCCTCAGTTTGGTTCCAGCTTGTGATATCAAACTTTAGGCCTAGAGAATCAATGCTGAGTGTCCTAACCTATGATGATAGTTATTTCATCTACTTCATCATCCATGATTTTAGAATCAACTTACTTAAATACATTTTCAACTACCTAAGAGACTTTATCATTAATTCCAGATCTAGGAGCCAAATATTTATACAATTTGCTAGAGTTCTCTCTATTCTCTCCACAAGGGCTAGGATTATTTAATCAATTTTCCGAAATGGTCTAGACAATGTTCTCGAGGAAGTTTGTTGTGAAGTTCTCCAAGTTTAATTGTTTGTAGGGGTTATTCATGTTTACTGTGTCTGTCTCTTTTGTCTCAACCTTATCATATCGTACTTGCCCAATCAATAAAATGTTTTTTATGTATGGTTTTATTGGATATATGTATGATGATTTAATAATATCGTTTCCATAAAGTCTTACCAAACATTTCCATAAATATCTTTCTCTTTTCTTCAAAGATTCATTTCTATGTCTCTCTAGCAACTCTTTAATTTATGATAAAGGGGAGAAAGTAAAATGATTTTGATAATGTTTATTCTTAAAACATTAAAACTCAAATATGTAAAATGTTGTTGCTACTAATAGTTTCTTTAATGTTTTCAATCCGGGAACTCTAAACAAGTTCACCAAGTATTCTAAGACAGGTTGAATATGAAGATCCTAATGCAAATGTTGAAAATATCATGGATGAAATCAACACTGATTTCATATCAACGAAGTTGTACACTTTGTGAATATATGAATATTAAAACATATGTGCCAAACACAATTCAGAAGTTATAACCTTACTAAAAGTAAGGTAAACTTGCTTAATATCATAGTGTTTAGAAGTTGTTAACTTTCTGAAAGTATGAAATTTAAACTTAAATCTCAAACGATGTGTTCTCCTAAAAGGAAGACAAGTCAACATCTGGATGCATGATCTTATACATATATGTCACTCAGAAGTTGTGCTCTGATACGTGTGTTTTTTCAATATATGCTTTATTCAGAAGTTGTGAACTGTATGAATGTATGATACATTGGATAATATCAAATCAAATTATGATGCTTGAGAAGTATAGTGTTTTGGTTGTGATATCATAATTAAGAAATAGAAGCGCTGATACATGATGCTTGGCATTATTCAATCAGGCTCAAATCAAGATTTTGATTATTCATCAAGTGCTGATAGAAACCAGGTTCTAAGATGAAGACCAGGTGTTCTAGTCAGACTTTAATGAGTTGATGTAGAGAAGTGCTACTTCTCTATTCTATGTTCCAAATACTCAAAATTTATTTTGTGAGTCTTGGGCTCAGGGGGAGACTCTGAACAAACTTAAATGAAATTTTAGGTTTAACAGATTCAGGGGGAGCTGAGAGCTTAACTATGAATTTGTTTGTTACGGTGATTACCCTGTATAAATTGTTCTATCAAAATACATGGTTTTGTCATCATCAAAAAGGGGAGATTGTAAGAACAAGAAGTGTTTCTACATCTGGCCTTGAGATTTTGATGATAACTTTACATGTTATCTTAGAGAAAAATTGTATACACTAATGGTTTCGTTCTAGTATGTAGTTGTGTCATACCCCAAAATTTGCCCTCCTACTTCTCAAGACAATCCACAACTCCATACTCAAGGTTTTAACAAGGGTTGACCAGACAAACCCTCTTATAAGCAATCAATCCAAACTAGGGTTTTGCTACTCTCAAGCCAAAATAGATTTCCAATACTTGAAGTGGTCATCATACCTCATCATATGTTTCAAGGGATCACCATGACAATTTTCAAGCCTTACAAGTCAAATTTGCTCATCCAATGGCTCAGATGATTGAAAATCAACTGTATTGGACAAAAAGTCAATTGTGGTCAACATACAGTCAAACTTCATAATTTTTGGTCAACACCAATATTTTGAAGTAATATTCATCATTTGATCAAGGGTTTGTCATGCTTCCTCAAGAAAAGTCAAGATTTGATCAAAAGTCAAAGTTTCTAAATTAGGGTTTTTTAGACAAAAGTCAACAGAACTTTGACCAGGCATAACTTTCACATATTTTATCAGAAATTTTTCCACCAAAGCTCATTTCAAATGGAATTAAACTCTCTACAACTTCATGTCTCACAAGCTTTGGCTATAAATGCTTCATTTGGAAGTTATGGATCAAAACATTACAGGCCCTTTTAAAAGTCAACAAAACGTCATCTTTTTGCAAAGAAGTGTTCATGAACATAGAAACTTCAATGAAGATGAAACCAGAAGGGCTATTTATAGGACATCTTGAGATTTCTAAAAAGTCCAAGAACACTAAAAAATGTTAAAAATTGAGCAAGATACAAGTTGTGCAAGTTGAGCATTTTTGAGGAGGTGCATAAAGAGAAATACTTGAAAAAATCAATTTTTTTCTAAATGGGCTTAACTTTTCTTGGTTCAAACTTGTTTCTAATCTCAATTAGAACCTCCAAGCCCAATGCCACGCCCTTGAGCTTTTTATTTTATTTATTTTGATTTTTTATTCATTTAAAGTCAATTTAATTAAAATAAAATAGCAAAAATAAATCAATCAATGCAAGGCTGAATATTTGACATTCTTGAGGTCCAACATACCCATTAAATGGCCAAAATTTCGAAATTATGTGATTGGCAAGAAATTGGGAACATTTGATCAAAATTGAAAAGATTGACAAATCAAATATTCTCTCATTGAATGGGATATATTTTCTCATCAATTCTTAGCCTGGAGCCATCCTCTATAAATTCAGAAGGTTTCTAAACCCTAGAAGGGATTTTTTGCAGCCAAGAACCCTAGACAAAGTCCAAGAAAACCGTGGTACACAAGAAACTTGCAGCTAGAGTTTTAGCTCGATTCAAGCCAATCCAAGCATCCCAACACGTTCACGGGAGTCCTCTAAATCGATCCAGCCATTCACCAAGCCTTGAAACATCCAGAATCGTAAAATTAAGAACACGGTTTGCAGTTATATATTTTAAATTCGATTTTAATCATACATGCATATTTAACATGATTTGATTGTTTATTTGTGATTAGAACAATGTTTCGAAGTTGCTAGGATGGTCTGATTTAAGTTTAGATACTGGAACCGAGATATGCCATGGCTAGGGTTTACGACCTCAGATTTGGGATCCTTTGATCCAGGAAAAATTGGACCAATCCAAGGACGTATTTGTGACCAGGGGCTTAATTGTAAACGATCCATGTATTCACCATGAATTTATATTGCATTTTCTAAATTTTTGAAAGTTGCAGGTGTTGTAGTGACGGACAAAGTCGTCACTAAAGGCTTTAGCAACGAATTGTGTCCGTTGGTAAAGGTCTTGCAACCTCAGCGAAAACGATGACCCATGCGCGCGTTTTCTATTTTGAATTATTTTTCAAAAATTGATTTCCCATATATTATTATTTTTCCATGTTACTAACACCAATGAAAGGTAGCCTGGTTGGTAGCGCGTTTTGCCATTGATCTTAGGGTCAGGGGTTCGAACCCCAACACCCCCAACTTATTTTTTAACACTTGTTTTAACTAACATTTTTCTTATTTTTCTTCATATTTTCCATTCAATTTAGTTTCTTTTCAAACATTTTTTTAACACATTAAAAAATCAGCAAAAAATATTTCTTTTCATAATTAGGTTAGAAAAACTTTAATTTAATTTTTGACATAAAAAAATATTATTTTTCATCTTTATTTTATTTAATTGTTAATTAATCGAAAATTAACTTTTTAATCACTTTTTCCATATCAAATTAACCCAGAAAATTCCCAAAAAATATATTTTACATTTAATTAGGTTTACTAACCCTAAAACCTTTTTCTAACTCAAAACTTTCTTTTTACTAACATTATATTCCATTATTTACAATTCGATCCTTCTCGTAATATTTTCTTATTATTGTAACTGCTTCCAGGTTGTAATAGTTAGGTTTATTTTCTCGCACATTTTTTTCAATATTATCTAACTGCTCATGGGATGTAATAGTTTAATTAGGGTTTACTTTCCGCACTCCTTACTATGTATCTGCCCCAAAGCCATGTAATAGTCCAGGGTTTTACTTTCCCGCACTTTACATTTCCGCGATTTATTTTCCGCACATATTAACTGCTAGTAACTAGGCGTGTAAGGCAAGATTAATTTAATCAACGTATCTAACCCTAATCACAAGATAAATATCTGAATACAACACTCTTTTCACACATGCACCTACCTTAGGGTATCCTCTCTTGTTGCCTTACGAATACAATGGTCATGTCCCTCAAACGTGGGGATATCTTAGCTAAGACGCTTACAAACATATCATCATAGTCCCTTCGATACAAAGATCATAGTCCCTCGATGACCCTCGATGTTGCCTACGAATACATGATCTCGTCCCTCGATTGTTGCCTTTGAAAAGTGATGATCGTCCCTAAGAATATACTAAGATATTCTTACAAGTTTCCTTCTATGATCATCCGATGTCCCTTCGAATGTCCCTTTTACATCCAACGAATAAGATTACCTACCAATTAATGGTATGGATAACCTTGTTCTAAAGGAAAGCAAAATAAAACGGAAACGACCGTTCTGAGTAGGTAATAAGTATCTTTTGCTTGCTCAATCAAAATACTTTTCACACCTCACACTTTTTTTCAAAATCTTTTCAAAACACTTTGTATATTCCAGTGTGAATCATTAAAAAGTATTTTCCAAAACAAAACATTTCCAAACACTTCGTATACATTCCAGTGTGAATCATTACGAAGTCAAAGCGAAATTCCTTTTCAAAACATTTTCAAACACACACACAAAAAGAAATTTATAAAGTGAGCTAAGCAATTAAGAGCCCGTAGTTAACTACGGATGGAAAGGGTGCTAATACCTTCCCTTTTCATAACTGCCTCCCGTACTCAGAATCTAACGAAGGTATTTTCCTGTTCTTTTCGCCTTCCCTTAATTGGATAAAAGAAAAGTCGATGGCGACTCTTGCTATCCACAACATTTGCGATAAAACGCAAAACAAACAAGTCATTTCTCCCACCGTATTATAGAACTGGCGACTCTGTCGGGGAGACACCCTAAAGAGAGGCCACCTTAGGGTTTTTAGATCACTTTATTGCTTTCTGTTTGCTTTGTCTGCTTTATTTGTAAGGGTTGATTAGGTATTATATTTGTGGGGGATCCTACACCCGGATCCAGGTTTCGTTAGATAAGTAACAATAAATCATCGCAATCGTTAGGCGTATACCGAAACGGTGAAAATGATGGTTACGTTAGTGCGACACTTTGGATGTCCCGATGCTCCTCATGTTCAGTTGAGGAAATTATTTGGCGTCTGCGTGGTGTCATAAGCACTAACTCAACTTTTAAAACCCTAATTGACCCATCTTGGCCATTAGAAGGTAGTGAGATGGTCGGCTTCGGTGCAGACTGAGGTTGGTTAATACTCGATGCTACGCTCATTAAGATTCGACTTTCGGGATGTTTCGGTGGACCACTTAGTAGTCGTATTAAAATAAAGCCTACGAGAAAGATCAATGATATGAGATTCCTAGAACCCAGTTACTATTATAGGACAGGTTGAACCCACTTAAACTTTGGTAGTGTAGACACTTATACCTCATGCAAGCCATAAACCTAGGGTTGTTGTGTGAATTGCTTGTGCTTTCTACTTGTTTAAACATGACATAATAACATGATAACATCATATCATTTTTGACTATATCAAGGACCTAGGGATTTATCTTTGCTCTATTTTGTATGAGTTATGACGTCCAGGAAGACCATCCGAATCAACTTCATGGGTATACCTTCTCCACTCAAAGAATTAGTTTCAAAAATTCCTGATCACGCTAAGTTCATCAAAAGACATGGTTATTTACTTGACTTGGTTATCTCCGGCTTTGAAGAAAATATGATGCACGTCGTATTCCAGTTCTTTGAACCGAAACATCACTGCTTTACATTCCAGGATTATCAGTTGGTACCTATATTAGAAGAGTTCTCTAAAATACTTGGGATACCTATCCTTGATCAGATACCATTCACCGGTTCAGAAAAATCTCTGAAATACGAAGACATCGCATCAGCATTACATCTAAAGCGATCAGACATTAAAGCTAATTGGGAAACAAGAAGCAGAGTTAAGAGTTTGCTTTCTAAGTTTCTGATAAAGAAAGCTCGATAATTCTTGAAGGCTATGAGTTTCCATGCATTCAAAGACATTTTGGCCTTGCTAATCTATGGTTTGGTGCTATTTCCTAATCCAGACCAGTTCATAGACGTAAATGCCATCAAGATATTCCTCACTCGTAATCCCGTGCCTACCTTACTTGGGGACATTCTGCATTCCCTCCACACTCGTACTATTAAAAGCTAGGAACTCTCATGTGTTGCATACCGTTACTTTCTAGGTGGTTTATTTTGCACCTTCCTCAATCAGTATTGAAGAACGAATAAAGATTTAAGTGGTCTCAAAGGTTGATGTCACTCTCTCATTCAGATATTCGTTGGTGTCTTTTTCTCAAAAGGACTTCACTTTCATTGAGCGTTGTGGGGAATTCCCTAATGTACCACTCTTTGGCATAAGGGGAGGTATCACTTATAACCCTTCTCTAGCTCTACGTTAGTTTGGTCATGCTCGAAGAGATGGTCCTCATGATATTCTTCTCCAAGACATTGTGTTTGACTACGAAAATGATCTCCAGAACTACCTTCGAAGATTTGTGCACGCTTGGGGCATGGTAAAGAAGATTGATACCAAGACTTTGGGACACAAAAATTCCATTCCTTGGAAACCTTACCTCAAATGGGTGTGAGCTTAAGCTCAAAACCTCATGATGCCATTTACAGTTGTTCTACCAGTGATTATGGAACCTATTTCTATAGGTGATTATGGAACCTATTTCAAAATCTTTTCAAAACACTTTGTATACATTCCAGCGTGAATCATTACAATGTCTTTTCCAAAACAAAATATTTCCAAACACTTCGTATACATTCCAGCATGAATCATTACGAAGTCAAAGCGAAATTCCTTTTCCAAAAATTTTCAAACACACACACACAAAGCAATTTATAAAGTGAGCTAAGCAATTAAGATCCCGTAGATAACTACAGATGGAAAGGGTGCTAATACCTTCCCTTTTCATAACTGCCTCCCGTACTCAGAATCTAACGAAGGTCTTTTCCTGTTCTTTTCGCCTTCCCTTAATTGGATAGAAGAAAAGTCGGTGGCGACTCTTGCTATCCACAACATTTGCGATAAAACGCAAAACAAACAAGTCAGTTCTCCCACCGTATTACAAGTTGCTTCTATAATGTTCTGACTCTAATATTAAGGTGTGTGACATCATCAAGTTCTAAACATACACTATGGAAGAAAACATATGGTTACATGTTTTGTTGAAGTCAAGGTTCTGAATCTATCTTATGCCACGTGTCTAAGGAACATTAGAACAAGAGGTTCTGATCGTGACTTAGTGATTTAGCTTTGGAGGCTTTCTAAAACTTTACTTCTGTGCGATACAAGTTATGAATATTATGAAGACAAGGTTCTGCTGAACAAGTTCTGATGTTTTGAAGAAAAGCAAGTTCTTACAACCAAGTGCCGAAGAATTTGAAGACAAGGTTCCGTGTGACAAGTTCTGAAGACTCCAAGACTTAAGTTCTAAGGCTTAAGAAAGATTCTACTACAACAAGCTTCAAAGTTCAAATATTTAAATATTTGAAGCCTCTAAAAATAAGAAGAAAGTTCAAAATGGTTAACGTGTGATAGTTGACAAAAGGTACATAAAGTGTATCTGACCTCTACTCTTCTAGAGTGGCGCAAAGACAATCATATTTATATTTGACTCTGACTACTCGAATTGTAATCGTTGAGAACCAACAACTAGATTTTTTATTAAATTTCTACCTTTTCAACGAATCTCTTTTACAATTTATAAAAGGAAGACATGGAAGCTGAAGAAAAGTAAGAATCAAGATTACAACGAAAAATTTATCGGATTAAATCAAGCTCAACAAAACTACACCAAAGCATTGTGCAAACTTTATAGAGAAATCATTTGTGTATAGTTTTGTTAATAAGCAAGGAGTTGTTACTCATATCTTACAGTATAACACCTAGGTGTGTTTCATTATACTGAAAAGTTTGTGTTGTCTGATTTCAAGAAGCAAATCTTTAATACAATAGAAGTACTCAAATGTTGTTAAATGGTACCTAGAGAGACAGAGGAAAGGTCTGATCTGAAGAAGACTACTCTTACGACTTGAGTGGTTTTGCAATAATGTTATACCCCAAAATTTTCCCTCCTATTTTTCAAGACAATCCATATCTCCATACTCAATAATTTCTCAATGGTTGACCAGATGAACCCTCTCCTAAGCAATTAACCCACAATTAGGGTTTTGATTCTCTCAAGTCAAAGATGAGTTATAATGCTTCAAGTGGTAATCATACCTCCTCATATGTCTCAAGGTATCACCATGTCAAGTTTCAAGCCTCACAGCTCAAGTTTGCTCAGTCAATTGCTCAGATGGTTGAAAGTCAGTTATATTGGAGAAAAAATCAATTGTGGTCAGCATACAGTCAAACTTCATCATTTTTGGTCAACATCAATATTTTGAAGTCAGATTCATCATTTGATCAAGAGTTGATCATGATTCATTAAGAAAAATCAAGATTTGATCAAAAGTCAAAGTTTCCAAATTAGGGTTTCTTAGGGAAAAGTCAACAGAACTTTGACCAGGCATAACTTTCACATACTTTATCAGAAAATTTTCCACCAAAGCTCATTTCAAAGAGAATTCAATTCTCTATAACTTCATGTCTCACAAGTTTTGGCCAAAAATGCTTCATTTGAAAGTTATGGATCAAGACATTATAGGTCCTCCTAAAGTCAACAAAAAGTCATCTTTTTGCAAAAAAGTGTACATGAGCATGGAAACGTCAATGAAGATGAAACCAAAAAGAGTGTTTAAAGGACATCTTGATCTTTCTAAAAAGTCCAAGGACATTTCAAAATGTTGAAAAATGAGCAACATAGAAGTTGTGCGAGTTTGGCATTTTTGAAGAAGTGCATGAAGAAAAATACTTAGAAAAATCAAAATTTTCCAAATGGGTCTATGTTTTTGTGATCCAAACTTGTTCTTAAGATTATCCATGACCTACAAGACCAATTGCACGCCTCCTTTCATTTTATTTAATTTATTTTGGAATTTATTCACTTAAATCTAATTTTAATTAAAATAAAATGTAAAAAATCAAATTAATTGATGCAAGGCTTGATATTTGTCATTCTTGAGGTCCAAGCAAGATCAATTAGCTGGCCAATTTCGTTCAAGACTTGATTGCACAAGATTGAGGCAAATTTGGAAACTTTTGATGCAAACTTGAATGATTGAAAAATCAAATATTTTCTCATCAATGCCATATATTTTTTCACATCTCTTGACCTAATTTCCACCCTCTATAAACTCACAAGCCATTCAAATGATCAAAGGACAAAAATTGGCAGCCAAGAACCCTAACCTAACACACAAAAATTCGTGAGTTGCAAGGCATTGGTAGACCAGGTTTTGTTTCGATTCAAGCCATTCCAAGCATTCAAATAGCTTCCTGGTGATCCTCTGATCCGTTCCAACCATTCACAATCGATCAAAACATCCAGAATCCAAAAATCACGAATACGGTTTGCTCAATATTTTTCAATTGTGATTTCACATATTCATGCATTGTTAATTAAATTTGATCATATATTTGTGTTTATATTGATGTTTCGATGGATTATGGGTCGTTTAATTGAAGTTTAGATGCAGGAGTCGTGAGTTTCCATTGCTAGGGTTCATGAGCTTCAATTGGGGATTTTCGATTTAGGAAAAATTAGACCAAACCAAGGACATATTCATGATCAAGAGCTTGATTGCAATTGATTCATGCCCTCACCATGAATTTATATTGCTTGTACTAAATTTTCCAAATTTGCAGGTGTTACAGTGACGGACGAAGCCGTCACTATAGGCTTTAGCAATGAAGACCGTCCGTTGGTAAAAGTTTGAAAATTCAAACGAAGAAGACGATCTCTTCGCGCGTGTTTTGTTTTAATTAATTTTCAAAAATTATTTTCCTTTATATTTATTTTGTTTCATTATCCAGACAGCTTGTACACTTAGCTCAGATGGCAGGGAAGCGCGCGTATGACCTTTGAGCAGGGGTTCGATCCCTGGCTACCCCATATATTTTTACCACTTTCACAAAACCAACATCTTTTCTATTTTCTTATTTATTTTCAATTTTCTTTCAATTTCTTTCTTCAATTAATTTATTTTAAAAAATATTTTTAAAAATACCACAAATCACAAAAATATTTTATTTTCAGAATTAGGTTAGAAAAATATTTATTTTATTTTTGGCATAAAAATATTTTATTTTTCTTTCAATTTAATTAATTGTTAATTAACCATTAAATTAACTTTTAATTTCTTTTTCACACTAAAATTAATTCCAAAAAATATTAGAAAATATTTTTCTTTTACTATTAGGGTTTAGATATTATTTCCTATCTTTAAGTCATTTTTTCTCCAATTTATTTACTTTATTTCGCATTTAAATTCTAGAAATCGATGTATAGGTCGCAAGGTTATTTTGTAATAGCGTAGATTTACTTTTCTCGCAATTTACTTTCCGCACCTATATTATGTAACTTCCCCAAAGCCCTGTAATAGCGTATGACATTTACTTTCTGCACCTTTACTTTCTGAACCCTATAACTGTATATATTTAACTGCTAGTAACTAGGGTTTATATGGCTAGACTAAAAGCAATCTTAGACAACCCTAATTTCCAAGATTAAATATCTGAACTTAACACACTCTATCACACTTGCACCCCCTTAGGGTATCCTCTCTTTTTGCCTTCCGAATATAATGGTCATGTCCCTCGAACGTAGGGGTACCATTAGCAAAGTCCCTTTATTCAAAATCATCACAAAGATCATAGTCCCTCGATGAACCTCGATGTTGCCTACGAATATATGATCTCGTCCCTCAGTCGTTGCCTACGAATAAGTGACGATCGTCCCTTCGAATTGCTAAAGGTATCCTTATATGTTTCCTTCAATGATCATACAATGACCCTACGATTGTCCCTTCACATCCAACGGATAAAGTTACCTACCAACTAATGGTATTGATAGCCTTATCCTAAAGGAGAAGGAAAATAACAAGAAACGACCCTTCTGAGTAGGTAATAAGACTTTATTGCTTTCTCCAATCAATCAAAATGTTTTTCACACCTCACAATATTTTCAAAAATTATCTTTCAAAAACACTTTGTATACATTCTAGCGAGAATCATTACAAAGTTAAACATTTTCAAAACAAACATTTCTGAACACTTCGTATACATTCCAACGAGAATCATTACGAAGTCAAAGCGAAATGTCTTTCAAAATACTTTTCAAACTACATAAACATAGAAAGCAATTTTCAAAAGTGAGCTAAGCAATTAAGAGCCCGTAGATAACTACAGATGGAAAGGGTGCTAATACCTTCCCTTTTCATAATTACCTCCCTTACTCAGAATCTAACGAAGGTCTTTTCCTGTTCTTTTCACCTTCCTTTTATTGGATAAAATAAAAGTCGGTAGCGACTCTTGCTATCCATAACATTTGCGATAAAACGCAAAACAAACAAGTCAGTTCTCCCACCGTGTTACAAATAAGGATCAAGAAACTTATAGGGGGTTGAAGCTACTCGGAAAAAATAATGAATAACCTCGGATGGAACAAACAGAGTCGCCACCTAACTTTATTTATCCCAAAGAATAGGGAAAGGAAAATATAGAGAAAACCTTTGGTTATTGGAAAATGAGCGTGGTCTCGGAACCAAATCTCGTGTAAGGGAGTTGATTACGCTAGGGGAAGGTATTAACACCCCTCACGTCCATGGTACTCCACGGGATCCACTCTTGTTATTCAAATCAATGGGTGTGTATATCTAAATCTTACTTGCTAAAGGGATATGTATGCATTTATTCATCCATGCCTACAAATCCACAAGGGAATCAGAACATCGTATTTCTTCTTGAAAATATTTTTGTTTGTGGTGTGTTTTTTTTATGGATGAATATTAAATTCACATTCCAATAATTAACGCTCCCACTCGACATTTGGAGACTACACATTGTTGTTTTGTGTAGAAAAAAGTTAATATATCCCTCTTGAAAATGTTTTGAAGTGAAAAAGCCCTAAGGCAAAATTATTTGAGTGTGGTTTGTGTTTTTGTTATGAAGAAGGTTTTAAGTAGATTCTCATCCAAGGAGACACACATCACCTTCATACCTTTAGTTTTGAAAAGGGTTTTGAATATTGTTAAGTGTTTTTGGATTTTGGATTGAAAAATATTTTAGTCTTAATGATGCAATGCAAAAGGAAAAGTCTAAAGGGGATACTTGTTGATCCTAAAGTTGTCATGCAAAGTTTGGACTTAGGGTTTGGATTATGAGGGAAACTCTACCCTAATGTTGTCATGTTTGGATTGGAATCGTAATGTCTACCTTGGTTCAAATTTCATCAAGGATTTAAGATGAACCAAGTAAGCCTAAGGGAACATGTTATTCACACAATCAATAATCATACAAGTGGATGAGAATCCATGAGTTTATTTGGTAAAAGTTGTGACAAAAGAGTGGAAGTTGAAAACATGTTATTGATGTTTTATAGTTTATTCTTTAAAAGAGTTTATAAAGGAAATATGTTAAAAAAATAAGTAAAGCTTCTTAAAATATGGATGAATTTGATATTTGAAACATGTGTATGCATCACAATCACAATGGAAAGTCATGGAGCATAGCTTTTTATTTTGAACATGTTTCATGATTTAATGTGAATTTGGTTGAGAAATGTTTTTAAATGGCTCAAGCTATCATGAAATTCCTACTAAAGTGTCAATATATCTCATTGGAATCATAACCTATCATTTTAAGATCAAGCTTTATGAGAAAAGTTGATGAATTGATCAAGAGTACAAGGAAAAACACCTTTAAAACCCTAAAAGGTATCACTTCTGATTTAATTGAAAAATGATGAAATAAAAAATATTTTTGTGATATTATTTTATATTCATAAAATAGGGGGAACAAAATAATAGTGCGCAAAATATAAGCTCAAAATAAGCTAAATTGATTGGTTAAAGAATTAGTTGAAATTTGCAAAAGAAAATGAAGAAAACTAGTGTTTAAAATTAGAAATGGGACTGCAAGGTCTTGAACCAGAGCTCTCTGAATGATTGGTTAAAAGACAAACCACTGGGCCACGCTCCAAGTGGTGATAAAAAATGCATCCAAACCATTATATTGGGAAACAAGTAAATGAATGTGTTTAAAAAAAATAAAAGAAAAAGGTCTGGGTCGAGGGGGATTTAAACCCCAAACCTTAGGGTGATAAGCATGCATTTTAACCACTGGGGTGGTGATACATTTGTTAATTGAAACACCAAAATATGTATATATTATAAAATCAATTGTGAAATTTTTTAAATGGGAAACTCACACCTTCTTCTTCCACACGTTGATAGTAGCAACAACAACATCATTCAACCATTTTTTATTTTTCAAAAATATCCATTTCTCAACCAAATTGAAAACTTCAAACACCAAACTTGCTTAATTTTTGACAAGGAATTCAACCATATAATTTTATAAAGCTATAAATCAAAGATTGAGACGAATTTTTCATATACCAAATAAACCCTAAAGAAACTCAGTTTTGAAATTCTCATCACTCAATCAGTTAAAATGCAATTTAAAAACATGGTTAGCTTCAACAACATGATATCTACATTTTTCCTTTCAAAAAGTATGTGCAAATGATGCTTAAATAAATATTTCAAAGTTTGAAGAATGTACCAAGTTGTAGAAATTCCAATTCTTCTTTAAGCACTTACAAAAGCGAATAGATGATATGTTTAGCTTCCTTGATCCTTCCTGAACGTATTCAAATTGCTAGAATACCTTGTAGCTTGCTCAAAATTTATGGTCAAGTCCAAGTGCAATGATTAAAGTTGAAAATGGTGGATTAATAATATGGATTTACAATGACAAAAGAGGTGTTTGGATCACTTATACATGATGTATATGAAGTGTTTAGATGGTCGGTTTGAACAAAAGTTGCAAGGTTTGAGAGATTCGAAGATTTGGAATTTGAAACTCAAGAATGGTGTTTTGTGGCCAATTTGGGTTTAAGAGATATTAGGAGGGTTTTAGGGCTTGTGAATTGGTGTCTAATGTTGTGTGATATGTCCTCTATTTATAGGAAAAGTTTGAGAGAAAGAGAGGACTTGGTTTGCAAATTGTGATCATAAGGTTTGGTTGAGATACAACTTTGAAGTTTTGTGAAAATGGTGGTTCCCATGCATAGTACAATTCCTTCTAGAGTGGTTGAACACTTTAAGCATACTTATCTGATCTCTTAGATCGAGTGTGGGCAGAGGGAACAAGTTAGAGGCTTAAGGAGAGTTGAAAAATGCATAAAGCAAGCTTTATGGGAATGAAAGTGTGATCTTTTTCCCTTAAATAGAAAATTAACTTGAATAAAGCCTTAATAACTTGGATAATGGTCCAAACGTTTGTGTAATCATTTTATTATGGAATGATTTATTGTTTAGAGGTGTGAAAAGCAATATATCTAGGCATGGCATGAAGATTTGATCTTATGGTTATCAAAGAAATGACATATAATTCAAGTGAAAATGTCCAACTTTGTCTCTTTGAAACTCTCAGCTCAAGCATGATATTTTTGTGATCTCGGACATTTTGGAAAGCTTGGAACAAGATCTACAATTTTCATATTGGCCACTTTGGTTGAATCAATTAGGAACTTGGTGAAAAATGGTTATGAAGTTAGGATGAAAAACTGACCAAAACTGTTTGAAAATAGTTCTAAGTGTTGAGAAAAAGTGTCATGACTTTATGGGCTCATAACTCTTAATCCAAGCATTTTTTTAGGATCATCCAACATTAACAAATTATTAGAAATCATCATTTTCTTCAAATTGAGTTTTGGGGCATGAAAAATGATGGCTTGATGAAGAAGTTATAGCTTTGCAAAGTTTGACATTTCACACATGAAATTTCACTACACTTAGTGAAACTTTTCACATCCAACTTATGATTTTGAATCTTTTTTCTTGATTTCTTGATCAAATTATGTTTAAACCAAATTTCCATGATTCTTGACTTGATACACCCTTGGTTGAACAAAAGTCAAAGTTTGACTTTGCAATTGACTTTTTACTTAGATAGATTTCAATCCTCTTTAACCAATGAAATTTTATGAGCATGATGGAAATGAGATGTCTTGAGAATCATGTGATGGTATTGTTGATGTTACTTTGAAGTGGACATCCTTGAACTTCAAACCACAAAACCCTAATTCTTGATTTTCTCTTGTAAATGCCAAAAACCGTAATTTCTTCAAACCAAGTGATGAAACCAAGATGAAACCCTAGCACTTGTTCTTTGGTAATCATGGTCATGACGATGATCCAATACTCTAAGAGATGAGCCTCTCTTTTTCAAAACCATAATCTTGAGAATAGTGTGATCCCATACTTTGAGAATGCATACTATAAATGATTTTGATGTAGATGAAAATGTATATGGATATGAATGCATGTAAGATTTAGGTTGACTATGATAGAAAACCAAAGGGAAAATTTTGGGGTGCAACAGGGGGGCCAATAAGGTTGATCAGACTTATTGTGGGTTGTTTTGTAATCAATTTGGTTATAGTGGATTAAGTCCTTATTGAAGGCAAAATCATCCTTGCGGGGGTGAACTGAAGTATCTTAGTTAACAACGAATGAGGATAAAAATAACTATGTCATTTATCTTTATGTTCCGAGATTACTTGGTTCATCACCAGCGAAAAGAATTAATTTGGTGAAACCCAATTGAAACTCCCTTTTCTTGTGTTTCTCACACCTTCAAAATCTACCCAAAAGCATTTTCTTCAATCTTATCTACTCAATTCGATTCTCTAAAATGATATCCAAAAATCAAAAGAAATGGATTCCATATTGAAGATTGATCTCTGCGATCTTAGATGAGAACCAGCTCATAAAATCTCATTTACCACAAGTTGATCTTGAAACGGTGATTTGAAAACCATTCAATGGAGAAGACCTGGTAGAACGTGACATCTTAGGCAATTGTTTCCCATTTCTTAAGTTCATGCATGAACAAATATCAGTAGTATTTCATGAAAAATGAACCACATACTCTGAGTTTCTGAGAGTTTTAGTAGTAAATTTGACAACCTGATTCTATTATTGAAACTACTATTTATACTAAAATACAAATAACTTCTCTAAAGGCACACTTTTCCCCACTATACAACACGTTCTCCTTTGCATGCATCTCTGAAATTTGCTTCCACGCGTCTCTCCAGTATGGGTAAGACCAAATAATAGTTACTAAACCATGTTCGTACATTTCAAATGCATTGGTTGACTCAACTTCCTTAGTTTAATGGTTCATATTTGTTACTTGGAAAAATACTATGTCGATAACCTTTTCTCCAGGCGAAGCTTTGAGATCTCATTTTACAATTTCTACATTGAAATGTCCCTTGCATGCCTGTCGACCACGATCTTGAAATTCACCAAACTCTTCGTCCCTAATTTCCTCATTTCCCCCTTGGTTCAGATGGAATTTGAGGCATGTCAAAAATTCTAGCTAACAAAAGTATAATTCATCATTCAATTTAGCAATGCCAATCATATTTTTGGAGTGAGTATCATGTATTATACAATAATTATCATTAAACATCAATTGGAATTTCAAATTTTTGGTTAACTTAGGAACATAAATGAAGTTAAAAGATAAATCAGGCATGTATGAAACATCGGTGATATATAAATATTTGTTAAAATGGATGGTGCCAACATAATTGGTAGTGAAGGGGATTCCATTAGGTAGTTTGATGGTTATAGGGTTGATCCTTGTGATGCATTGAAAGAAATATTTTGTACAACAAACACGATCAGTTTCACTAGTATCAATGATAAATTTCTCATGTCTATGAGAGTTAGGAATAATGAATGTGATACATGGGACATTTTAAATTTGAGTTGTTAAATTATTGATGTTGTGAGCTTGAGAAAATGACGAAGATGAGGTTCCTTGAACAAGGCCCATCAATGATGTATGTTGATTAATCTGAATGTCAAATTGCCTTGAACTTGCTCATTATCTCCATTGAAATTATTCGAAGATGCATTTGTATTGTCAGGAACAATTGCATAATGAATGATTATGCCATCTTGCTTTAAATGTGGTAGATAACCATGCTTTTTGTAATAAGAATCAATAGTGTGGTTGGTCATGCCATAATGAGTGCATACTCGGGATCCTAAACTTATTCCTCTAAATGACCTGCCACCTCTAATGTCATTTCCAGGAGAATTTCCACTGGGTTTGGATGCATTACTCCGAGTTTGATTCATCAAGAGGTAAAATAAATTGTCTTTCTTGTTGAACAAGAAGAGATTAAACTCTTTAGATGGTTGGAATGGGTTCCATCAACATGATTTGAGATCTCACAACTGAATATTAATCATTCAAACCTTAAAGGAATCTGATAACTTGATCACCATCTCTGTAAGCATGGATCTTGATAACAACTTGGCAAGTGATGTCACATGAACTTTCAAAAATTGGACAAAAATTGTCCAATTCTTGCCATAATTTCTTAAGTTTGGTGTAGTGAGATGACATAAATGAATCACCTCATTTTGAAGATTTCTTCTTGAAGATCTGAGATTCTAAATACATCACCTTAGTAAAACGATCTTTCAGTTCATTCCAAATATCAGTTGCAATATCCATCCATAACACACTTTGAGCGATATCTAATTCAACAAAATTATGAATCCATGACATAATCATGTTGTTGCACTGATCTCAAGCATCAAAGTAGTGATCTCATCTAGTGGTCGATGCAAGTTGCCATTGATGAAGTGTAGCTTATTCTTAGATCTTAGAGACATTGTCATGGATCTTGACCAAGAATAGTAATTATTGGTCGAAAGAAAAGGAGAAACAAGAACCAATGTTGGATTTTCATTAGGGGTGTATGAAATAAAGAATGTGGGTATCTGTTTGATAACCTTTGTTATTGGAATTTGATGGAGGTCCCCCATTGATATCGCCTGCAGAGCTTGCAATAGACATGGTTAATTAGAAGAAAAATGAAGAGAATCGATAGAGAGAAAATGGAAATATAATAGGAAAAGAAGGTGGACGAGATGAGTTAATTGAGTACATTAGTGGAGGTTAGATCACATATTAATGATACCATGTTAAGTGTAACACCTCAATTCTACCCAAAGTTTTATATGCAATAATCAGAGTAATTTTAAAATTTCATAAATTAAATACTGAGGCGTTACACCATCAAAAACAACTCACTTTAAAACAGTTTACTTTAAAGTATAAATTTTAGATACATAGCATCGCAGGAAAACATAAATTGATTCATAGAAATCAAAACATCTCCTTTATTAAACTTCCTCATCAAAATCATGTTTTTATGAATTATGGTTCTTATTCACAAAAGGAATAATAATAAAACAACAACAACAAGACGACATAAACATTTCCCCCCGAGTGCTACGTATCAGAGCGACACCGACTCGACTAACAGCAGCTATAGACTCCGTCTTCATAACCTGCACGTTACCAATATATAGGTAACGGCGAAACAAGTAAAGGGTGAGATACTCCAAAACATATAATTAAGGCATGATAATATATATATATATATATATATATATATATATAGTTTCGGAATTATAAAGGGTATAGATTAATAAGTGTAATTCCAACACATAATCAAAACTCACTTACTTTACTCGTCATCCTAATGTGTATAATCTACACTATATCACCGTAACCTCCTCGGCATAAAACATCGCAACAACACATAACCCTCCGTCACCACGAAATCGTCACGAGCTAATACATCACTAATTAACACGGTAGTCTTAAACAACAATATCAACCAACAACATTAATAATGCTAGTAATATAAACAACATAACAAATCATCATAAATTGGCTAAAGCCCATCTTCGCTTTTGGCATAAAGCCCATCTTCGCTTTTGGCATAAAGCCCATCATCACAACATCATCACAAACATCATCACATCATATATCATCGCAATTCAATATCATCCATCAATCAACAAAAACCCAACGTCAAACAACTCAAACATAAACATAACCGACTCCATGAGACACGACTATGTTATGCATGTGGTACCCATCGCTTTGTCCGTAATTAGGGACCCTTGGCATAAAGCCGATCTTCGCTCGGCATAAAAGCCATCATCGCTTGGCATAAAAGCCCTCTTCGCTTATGAAATGTATGTGACTCGACAATAAAATAACACAACACAAAACAACATCTTCGCTCATTCAAATTGGCATAAAGCCCACATCGCCATAATTTATCCAAAACAAGATAAATATATCATCGCATTATAATTGCATTGAGCAAACATCGCTAATAAATTCACCAAAAGTCATGCATTCACAAATCGGAAGCATATATTAACAACATCAATTTAATCATCACATCATCATGTACAAAACATATATCATCGCATTGCATATCAACAAGTATTCGTTAATAAATACACCGTCGCAAATCTTACGTTTATTCACACCGCATCATTATTAATTAATTCACTAAATTCCGAAAACGGGAAAATAGTCAAACACCTATAATCGTCACGAAAACCATTCCTAACAACCGGTATTAATCATAATTGTCGACGTCGAAATCGGATTGTCCATACGTGCCTTAAATCCACTAAAACACAATCCGGTTTAATTTACCGTAAATTAGCCCATTTCGGGTCGTTCCGTAAAAACTCACAATTTTGAAAAACTAACTTCACCACTACGTTCTACACGTCAAACTTAGCTAGCACATCAATTTTCGTTGAATTCGGAGCAACTTGCTCTGTCGTCGAATTTACTGAAATCGGAAAATCGGAACACAATCGGGTTCCAAATTTAATCGGCTAACTTATACTCCAGTTATATTTTATTAATGTAAACCATGGCTATGTGAAAAATAAGAAAAACAAAGAAACAGAACCTATTTATCAAATAAATTATGCAGGTAGTTTTGTTGACAGAAAAGAACAGAATACAACATACAGCAAGCAAGCCAAAAACGTGATCTTTCATTGCAGCCCCCCCCCCCCTTCTATTGGAGATGCACGCCCTAAGGGCTTATATGAAAGGGATGCGGCTGCCTCAAGGCCTCCCCCCATGCCACTTTTTCATTACATTAACTTTTCCCTGCGTGATTTTCTTTCCATTTTAGTTTTTTTTTTTGTTTATCTTATTTTGCAGGTAGCTTTCTTTTTCTTACGATTTCTATTCTCATTTTCACTTCCATTTCTATTCCTAGTTTCATTTTATAAATTATATATAATAATACTAATAACATCATACCCATAATTACTACACCTAATTCAACTTCTCTAAACATTTTCAATAATCAACCAACCAAAATCATAAAACTCTACTATCAATTTTTTCCAAACCCAACATATATCATCAAACCCTAACTATAATGAAATGGAAGAAATCAAACCCCTTACCTATAGTTATTGGATGATCCAAGATGATTCTTACAACTCAACCTCAAGCTTTTGCTCATGATCATCCTCATCTTCTCCTCTTGTTCTTCTCATGCCAAAACCCTCTTCTTTCCTCTATGTTTCTATTTTTGGTGTGTTTGGAAAAATGGGAAGAAAAAAAACAAAGGAAATGGTTTTATAAGGTTATTTCCACTAACTTCCCTTCTTGCTCTTGTTTGGCTATGATGTGCTAGGTTGGAAAGAAAAACAAGGAAAGTGTTTCATAGGTTGTTTTCCTTACTAGCAACCAAGGGTGTAAAACTCAATTCTAACAATTAATCCTCACACTCCTAACCAATTATATCATTAATATAATTGATTCAACTAATTAAAATGATTCCGGGGAATTAAAATATCGGATCCGAATAATATTTTACCGGACCGAACGGAACGTCGCCAGATAAATTAATAGATATATTAATTAATATAATTAGTTTCGTCGCCAAAACAATTGTCAAACGGTAATTCAAAATATTAATATATTACAATATTAAATAAAAACGGGCGTTACAACTCTCCCCCACTTATAAACTTTTCGTCCTCGAAAGCTTCAACCAAAACGAACAATACGGGATATGCCTACGCATTCGTCCACTCAATCCTCGCGTCAATTAAACAATATATAAAATACACCAAACACAAGGGAATCTCCCTAACCACAACGTTCAAACAAGAACAACCATGCCGAGATGCAAGGACTAAACAATGCACTCGGAAACCAAATAACACTCAACAACCAGACAAATCGCAGACACACCGGTTCTCTCGAGGCCCAAACAAATAAGATCGATACTATTCTAACGCCTCAACTACAGAATTAATCATACACTCGAACCAACACCTCAGAAACGAGTCACCAAAGGTAGGAATATAAGGTCCTACAACACAATAGTTATACAAACCAAAACTAAAACAGTCAGAAAGGATAAAACCACGCGTGCTACACAAACATGAAAAGATGCCTTCATACACGCATAAGCACAAACTCAAGAATCACACTTGCAGTTACTGCTCTCATTCCAGAAAATCCCAAGGTCACATCATCCTTGTAGATTACCAACGTACAACCCTTGAACAAAACAAGTTATTCAAACATAACCGAACTGTGATATACCACTCAATCTAGGGCTTATACTGACGACTTGCGACTATGACTCACTAGTCCAAATCCAACAACCTTGCTTACTCGCTAGTCAATCCATTGCTCGATATCTAAACCATGTTGCGTCACCTTAATGCATAAGATGCCAACCTTAAAACAACTTGGTTAATTCCTCAACTTCACCATCATCCAGAATGGATACGTTCAAAGCGTACACCCATTCAAGGCACCCCGCAACATCAGCTTCATCAACTCGAAGAAAATTGCTCTTTCATTCTCGATTGATCAACGTCCATTGATCCTCCAAAATACATGACCTAGTTGACCTTTTCAAATACTGTCCAAATATCTCACTTGTGAAACTTCGACGTATACACTTGACTTCAACGAAGTCGTCCCTTATAACAATTCAATTCCCAAAGTATATAAGTAATCACTATCCTCGCACCGTCGTAACAACCAGTACACGAGTTTCTCATTTGAAACACCTTTCAAAACCTTCAATCTTCCAAAGTGGTAATTCAAACCAAAATACTCTCTCAAGAACTCTACCCATCCACGTCATCTCATACCCCAGACTTACAACACAGGTCGGACCTAGAACCATAACATCCTTATTATGGGGTCCAACATGAACACCGTCGCGACGGACTTTAGTCACAATAGAACACCTTCCTTTATAAAACATCAATTATCTTAAGGTACTCGTGGCTATCAAACCATCACAAAATTCCTTACCGTCAAGACTTATCTTGGTCACGATCCAATAATCCATCACGGCTATTAGTATCCAACGAAATCCATATGATAGTAGTGAACAAATCCTTAACAACCTTCGGAGCTTAATCTCAACAAGTTCCCAAAACAAGCATGCAACATCCTTCACAGTAGTAAAATCCCAAATCATATATACTTAGGTTATCCGCGACATCAACATACTAAGCTCAATAACAGACGAAGTCTCTTATAGATTGCACTCAAACTTGGATTGTCTTCAACAATTCCAATCTCCCCGCCGTTAACATCTGTACCTTTAAAATTTCAATGAGTACAACCGTATCAAACTCCAGCTCACGCGTCCGACAATTTTTCCTTATGAAATTCAAATCGTTCCAAGGTAGTAATGCACTTTCCCAACTCTATGTCGAAATACATCTTAAGTCCAAAATGAAATATCACAATACGTCCCACAAGGTTCTTCAGTACAAAACAAGACCAATTCGAAGCATTCGCTAAACTTTCCACCGGCTCAAACAAATTCGCTTACCATCGCGAAGTCCAAATAGCGACTAAACCATCTCGAGTCAAAATACCCACGAGTAATACCAACTTGTAAAAGATCTTCCATCAAACTCACAAAGCTAACCATCCAAAACAAAAGAAATTCTAATTCTGAAATACTTCTTGAGGTCTTCTACATGATACAAAATAAAACTCCACGGAACTGTCCAAAATATCACCGTCTAGGTCACTTACTTAAAGCACTCACGTCCAACAGTTCAAAATTCTCTCTTTAGAATACTCGCCACGCACTGATCTAACTTCACTACTGATAACGCAAAGCTCGGATGCTTGCCATAATTCCTTAACTTGATGTGAACCAATTAAATTCCATGAACACGAAATAACTCTTACAGCTACTCACGAGAGTACTGTCCGAACATCCCAAAATCATACCGACGATCACCACACTCGACATCAACAATTACTCGCCATGACCATATACCATCTTGAAAAGCATTGCCTAAACATCTTCAGGTCTCACACTAACCCGCACTTCACATCGGTCTCGCTAAACACATAAACTCCAAATGACTGATTCATCCAAATATAAATCCTGGCAAGTAGACACTTGCCCTCAATATCCACTTCGTTCCTTGACTACAAACGACGCACCAACTCGGGTAACCTTTTGCTCTTTTCGAACAACACAACTGGCGCACTCCACGGCGAACCACCCGAACAAACAAACTCTACTAAAACCAATCTTCAAGTTGACTCTTCAACACTAACTCAGAACAAACATCTCTAAAGGATACTTCGAATCACAACTAGATCCAGAAACTAAATCCATCAAAACTTCACTTCGCACTACTGCGGTAATTCACTCACATCTTTGCAATACACCCCAGAAGAAACACAACAAGGAGCTCACTTGCCAAAATCTTGCTTCTCTCCAAAATCCAAATTCGCTCACAACTCAAGTAACCATGCACCACCTTGTGCCAACACATCTGCTTCATACACTATTAAGTTGGAAAGACAAGTCTATCCCAACCAACACAATTCCCAACTACTATCAACAAGAGATTAAGGATGATCAGTCCCTCAATTTGTCAATAGACAGTCGACAATCATGATGGTGACATAAACCATCTCTACCAACTACAACAAACTTACACTTCAAGTTACCAAAGCGTAACACTGCTTGAGGCCCATCCTAAGCCACAAGCGCCACCAAGAAGTGAAACTTCTCCCCTACTTGTTTCAAACTCATCTCTGCAGACAAACAATTTGAAACAAACAAGTAACGACAGTGTTTCACACACATGTCGCATACAACAGGATTAAACACACTAATAACTTGGTCGACAGACCGACCTGCTCTAATACCACTATTGTAACACCCCAATTCTACCCAAAGTTTTATATGCAATAATCAGAGTAATTTTAAATTTTCATAAATTAAATACTGAGGCGTTACACCATCAAAAACAACTCACTTTAAAACAATTTACTTTAAAGTATAAATTTCGGATACATAGCATCGCAGGAAAACATAAATTGATTCATAGAAATCAAAACATCTCCTTTATTAAACTTTCTCATCAAAATCATGTTTTTTTATGAATTATGGTTCTTATTCACAAAAGGAATAATAATAAAACAACAACAACAAGACG
The DNA here is from genome assembly GCA_021764765.1 of Vicia sativa. Lineage (NCBI taxonomy): Eukaryota > Viridiplantae > Streptophyta > Magnoliopsida > Fabales > Fabaceae > Vicia > Vicia sativa. The sequence continues at coordinate 216,444,709 of CM038793.1, forward strand.
ACATAAACATTTCCCCCCGAGTGCTACGTATCAGAGCGACACCGACTCGACTAACAGCAGCTATAGACTCCGTCTTCATAACCTGCACGTTACCAATATATAGGTAACGGCAAAACAAGTAAAGGGTGAGATACTCCAAAACATATAATTAAGGCATGATAAAATATATATATATATATATATATATATATATATATATATATATATATATAGTTTCGGAATTATAAAGGGTATAGATTAATAAGTGTAATTCCAACACATAATCAAAACTCACTTACTTTACTCGTCATCCTAATGTGTATAATCTACACTATATCACCGTAACCTCCTCGGCATAAAACGTCGCAACAACACATAACCCTCCGTCACCACGAAATCGTCACGAGCTAATACATCACTAATTAACACGGTAGTCTTAAACAATAACATCAACCAACAACATTAATAATGCTAGTAATATAAACAACATAATAAATCATCATAAATTGGCTAAAGCCCATCTTCGCTTTTGGCATAAAGCCCATCTTCGCAACATCATCACAAACATCATCACATCATGTATCATCAATCAATCAACAAAAACCCAACGCCAAACAACTCAAACATAAACATAACCGACTCCATGAGACACGACTATGTTATGCATGTGGTACCCATCGCTTTGTGCGTAATTAAGGACACTTGGCATAAAGCCGATCTTCGCTCGGCATAAAAGCCATCATCGCTTGGCATAAAAGCCCTCTTCGCTTATGAAATGTATGTGACTCGACAATAAAACAACACAACACAAAACAACATCTTCGCTCATTCAAATTGGCATAAAGCCCACATCGCCATAATTTATCCAAAACAAGATAAATATATCATCGCATTATAATTGCATTGAGCAAACATCGCTAATAAATTCACCAAAAGTCATGCATTCACAAATCGGAAGCATATATTAACAACATCAATTTAATCATCACATCATCATGTACAAAACATATATCATCGCATTGCATATCAACAAGTATTCGTTAATAAATACACCGTCGCAAATCTTACGTTTATTCACACCGCATCGTTATTAATTAATTCACTAAATTCCGAAAACGGGAAAATAGTCAAACACCTATAATCGTCACGAAAACCATTCCTAACAACCGGTATTAATCATAATTGTCGACGTCGAAATCGGATTGTCCATACGTGCCTTAAATCCACTAAAACACAATCCGGTTTAATTTACCGTAAATTAGCCCATTTCGGGTTGTTCCGTAAAAACTCACAATTTCGAAAAACTAACTTCACCACTACGTTCTACACGTCAAACTTAGCTAGCACATCAATTTTCGTTGAATTCAGAGCAACTTGCTCCGTCGTCGAATTTACCGAAATCGGAAAATCGGAACACAATGGGGTTCCAAATTTAATCGGCTAACTTATACTCCAGTTATATTTTATTAATGTAAACCATGACTATGTGAAAAATAAGAAAAACAAAGAAACAGAACCTATTTATCAAATAAATTATGCAGGTAGTTTTGTTGATAGTAAAACAGAAAAGAACATAATACAGCATACAACAAGCAAGCCAAAAACGTGATCTTTCATTGCACCCCCTTCTATTGGAGATGCACGCCCTAAGGGCTTATATAAAAGGGAGGCGGCTGCCTCAAGGCCTCCCCCCATGCCACTTTTTCATTACATTAACTTTTCCCTGCGTGATTTTCTTTCCATTTTAGTTTTTTTTTTGTTTATCTTATTTTGCAGGTAGCTTTCTTTTTCTTACTATTTCTATTCTCATTTTCACTTCCATTTCTATTTCTAGTTTCATTTTATAAATTATATATAATAATACTAATAACATCATACCCATAATTACTACACCTAATTCAACTTCTCTAAACATTTTCAATAATCAACCAACCAAAATCATAAAACTCTACTATCAATTTTTCCCAAACCCAACATATATCATCAAACCCTAACTATAATGAAATGGAAGAAATCAAACCCCTTACCTCTAGTTATTGGATGATCCAAGATGATTCTTACAACTCAACCTCAAGCTTTTGCTCATGATCATCCTCATCTTCTCCTCTTGTTCTTCTCATGCCAAAACCCTCTTCTTTCCTCTATGTTTCTATTTTTGGTGTGTTTGGAAAAATGGGAAGAAAAAAAACAAAGGAAATGGTTTTATAAGGTTATTTCCACTAACTTCCCTTCTTGCTCTTGTTTGGCTATGATGTGCTAGGTTGGAAAGAATAACAAGGAAAATGTTTCATAGGTTGTTTTCCTTACTAGCAACCAAGGGTGTAAAACTCAATTCTAACAATTAATCCTCACACTCCTAACCAATTATATCATTAATATAATTAATTCAACTAATTAAAATGATTCCGGGGAATTAAAATATCGGATCCGAATAATATTTTACCGGACCGAACGGAACGTCGCCAGATAAATTAATATATATATTAATTAATATAATTAGTTTCGTCGCCAAAACAATCGTCAAACGGTAATTCAAAATATTAATATAATACAATATTAAATAAAAACGGGCGTGACATTAAGAATCAAGTTGAGCATGTAAAAACGCAGAAAAATTGAATGAGGAAGAAGAAAGATTATTGCAGAATTTTATTGAATGAGTTATTATTTAGGGTTAGATATGTTTGTGGTCCTTCTAAATATCTCATATTTTACTTTTAATCTGTTTACAAATTTATTTTAAAGAATGATCATCTTAAAAAAAATTTACCACACATTTGATCTCTCATACAATTTAGCAACTGATTGTTTCAACTTAGTGATAGAATTAGTGACAGTTTTAACGGTGATGTCTACTTAACGACTAGATTAATGACGATTTTAGTGCATGAGAGATCAAAATTGTGATTGAAAATTTTGTGAGGACTATTATTAAAAAAAATTATAAAGACTAAAATTAAATTTAAATTATTTATAAGAACAGAAAACATATTTAACCATATTAGTTATTAAGCATATTTAATATGAAAATTTTACTATGGTGGTCGAATAATCCATTTGCAAGTGCTTGTCATTTTCATTCCTGTTTTCTATCTTAAAGAGTAAAAAAAAATTGATTCTTTCGATTTAAATTTTTAACGATATCTGATATTTAATCAATCATTTCCCAAACTAATTTTTTTCAGTGCAAATTTCAACAAAGAATCTATGCTTATTTATTTGGCTCATTTTAGAAAGCAAAAAGATTAATTCTTTTAAGCATGTTGAACATATTCATATTGGAGCATGTGAGTGAAAGTACTCGATTTCAATATATACTAGATTTAAATCCGTGATGCACGGATTTAATATTTGTTTTATATTGAGTTTAATTATATTAAAAAAATTTATTTGATAACTATGAACTACAAATTTATATTATAATAATTTATTATAAATTATAATCGAGATAATAATTTAAATTAATTACAAATAACAGTGCATATTTTATTTAAAAGTAAAGAAAGTTTCTGTTTGTAAGTTGAAAGTAGATAGAAAATTTGATTTTGTAAATTTAAATAATTTTAAGGAATCTTGATTTATATTTTATTTTTACTTTAACATATTTTTTAAAATTTATCTCTCTTTTAAATATTTAATTAGAAGTTGTTAAAGATATTTAATTATAAGTTGTTAAAGATATTTAATTATTTTTAATCTTAAATAAAAATCAAACTGTATTTTTAATCATTACCGAATAAAGTATTCAATAGCTCTACAAATTTATGTGTAACGTCCAATTTTAATTATATAAAAAAAATTGATAATTTTATTGTTTGTAGTTAATTTATTTGTATGATATTTTAAGAAAAATGTAGAGATAAAATTTATAGATTCGTTTAAAAGTGTTGTATTTTCTATTATATTTGTAGGTGAATTGAGAGTAATTCAATTCTGAAAAATTGTGAAATACATGTTTTAAGATTAAAAGTATTTTTAAATGTTGTTTTTGTTGTATGACTTTAAGAAAATAAAAAAATATTTTAAAGTGTGTGGATTCAAACATCTCTTTTATTTTCAAAATTTTAAAGAATATATTTAGTTCGAGTAATTATTGTGTTGTTGGGATATTTAGTTAAAATGATCCATAATATTTTTCTTTCAAATATTATTTAAATTAAAGATGATTTTTTAATATAAAGGGTTGAACTCCAAATTATTTATCAATATGCACAAAAAAAGAAAATATTGTACCATATTTGAATTTTTACAATGTGATATTAAAATTTGACATTTCAATTCAGTCTTTAAATGATAGTACTTTTATTGTAATATATGATGAATAAGTACTATCTCATTATTTTTTAATAAATTGAAAGATTTTAAAATTATTTTGGAGAAATTAAGTAAATAAATGTATCAAAATATCATTTCTTCATTTTTTATATTAAATAAATTATTGTTATTTAAATAATATAGAGATGAAATGTATAAATTCACTAAGAGTGTGACATTCTTTAATATAATTCTAGATCAATCAAGAGTAATTTAATTCTAAAAACTTGTGGAATATATACTTTAATGTAAAAAAAAATTGAAATCTTTTGTTGCTATGATTTCAAGAAAAAAAATTATTTCAAAGTGTGTGGATCCGAGCATCTCTTTTATTTTTGAAATTTTAAAATATATTATTAGTTGGAGTAATTATTATGTTGTTAAGATATTTAATTAAAATGATCAAAAATTTCTTTATTTCAATAATAAGGATGAATTATTGTAAAGGGTTGAACCCCAAACTATTTATCAATATGCAAAAAAATAATATATGTGATTTTTGCAAAATAGTTTTAAGATTAAGCGTTAAATCCAGCACTGTCTTTAAATGATAGTATTATTTATTTAAAATATATGATGAATAAGTACGGTCTCATTTTTTTCAACTAAAAAATTTCTAAAATTATATTGGAAATACTAAGTAAAAAATTATCAAAATATCATTTATTTTATTTTTATAATCAAAAAATTATTTTAAGACAAATATGAATAGTATTTTATGAAGTTTATGAAAATAATATATATGAGCAAATTAGTATATTGAAAAACCATTTGTTTAAATTTATAAAATTATATTTGTCTAATAATGTGTTGCACTAAAATAATAAAAATAAATTTATTGCGAATAAATTAGTATAATATTTTATGAAATAACTAAAGTTAATAAATAAGTATTAGATTATTATATTTTTGTATTTGTGAGGATTTGAACCATGACTTTTTATAAAAATTAACAATATGTTATAACCTTTGAAAATTGTAGATAGATTATGAGAGATGCCACGTAGGAAAATAAATGATGTAGCACAAAAAGAAATTAAAGTATTGTAAGATAGAAGTTGAAGTGTCATAAGATTATTTGATGCATTGGATTTAATAGATATAAATAAATAGATGAAGCCATTTTTTCCCCTAAAGATTTCAATATACATGAGAATCAACATCGAAAACAAAAACTTATATATATATATATATATATATATATATATATATATATATATATATATATATATATATATATATATATATATATGGGATCAACTTACTTTAAGAGTAAGTTTTTAATTTACTCTATAATCTTTGTGTTTAAAGTAGATTTCATTTAATGGTTACAAATTCCAATAAACTTTAATTATTAGATTAAATCTAATTTAAAGGTAAAAATTATAGAGTAAGTTAAAAACTTAATATATATATATATATATATATATATATATATATATATATATATATATATATATATATATATATATATATATATATAATTTAACAGCAACGCCATTAATGGAAACCTAATAGTAAAATTGAAACATCAAAGATCAGTTGTTTTGATCGGAATTATATCCGTTCGATATCAGCGGTGTTGTAGAAAGGGAATGACCTCCGTCATCTATTCCATCGTCAGACACAGAAACACACATCGTCGCGGATCTCATGAGACGCTTGACTACTCTGATCTTTACTTGTCCCCTTCTCGGCGGGACTTGTGTTAGTGTTGTTTGGCGTTTCATGACTTGGAGTTCCATTTTATGTATATTTGTGTGAGAGAGAAACAAGAGAGAGAGAGAGAGAAAGTAGAGAGAAGTGGAAATGATTGATGAGTTGAGTGAAGGAGAGGTGTGAGATATAAAAGAGAAGCAAGTGTGAGACTGTACTGACTCATCTAGAAATAGAATTTCTTTTAACAGAAGTAGAATATTTAAAACAACAAGCAATTGTTTCTATCACTATTTTTATTAAGAAAAACTTATAAATAAATAAAAAGTTAAAAAGCATTTTAGTCTCCTTTTAGATATTTAGATATTTTTAATTTTTTTTATAAATATTTAGCGGTTTTGTTCCTTCTACTTAACTTTTCTTTGGTAGAAAATATCTTCTTAAAGCATCGCGTACACAAAATTGAAAGGGAACAAATTCTTTTGAAAAGAAAAGCTAAATAGAAGAACTAAAAGACCTGTTTTTTTTTTTTTTTTTGTAAAAAAGAATTCAATAAAGGGAGAATTAAGAGGTCTTTTAACATGTTTACACTCGGGATTAGAGAATAAATTCGGTAAAAAAATACAAAAATTTATCGACCAATTAAAATTTAGAGATAAAGCAAATGATCTTTGTAAAATTCATAAAAACTATAATTGAAATGAATAACTTCACCCACAAAAAACCACCTCCAAACTAGAATTTTTATATTCCGCACCGTATTATTCACATTTCATCCATCCTTTTGAAAACAAATTTCATTCCTTGTTATCCAAATAGACCACAAGGTTGTCAACCACATCACTCTCAATTTCCTTCACTTTCTTCCTCCTACAAAACAAATGTCATTCTATAAATTTTACAAGGCACTCGTTTCCTCTACTAAACGGTTTACATATCCACAAAGCTATCTCACCCCAAATTACATTCACCACTTTACACTTGAAAAAATATGATCCAAATTTTCCTCCACAATCCCACAAAAAGAACAATAAATAGACTCATTAGAAATATTAATACATCTTTTCACTAATTGGTCCTTGGTTGGAAGTATATCCCCAAATAGCCTTCATCCAAACGCCTTTATTTTGAAAGGAACCCTCATCTTCCAAACCTTAAGAACATCCACTTCATGCCTATTACGCGGACCAAAAGAATTCAGGTAACTCACATAAAGGGCATAACAAGATGCTACCGAATAACAACCATTATTTTCCCTTTTCCACTCCACAACATCATGCTCTTCATTAGACAAGGGGTTCTCCTCGAACTCCAACTTAAGAGAAAGAAAATTCAACTTACTTTCTAAGAGCAATGAGGTGTCAATAATGCCTAAACTCCCCCAACTCCAAACACCATCCCTCCACCCCCTTCATACCGGCCACCGACACTCTTTTCAAATTAGAGGTCGAAAATAAATTCGAAAATTATTCCTTCAAGCTATGTCCTTCAACCAACTAGCCTCCCAAAATGAAGTAGTAAAACCTTTCCTCACCAAAAACTTACACAAAGCGCTAAAAGGACCCCTACAAAAGGACGAACAAATTTTGATAATATCTTTTCACCATAAAGATTCGGAGCACCTAACCTTAACATCTTCCTTCCCTTTGAACACTTTCAACGAAACATCTCCATAACGAGCTTTCAAAATATCCAACCAAACATTTTTGTGACCTTGAAGGATTTTCCGCCTCCATTTATTCAAAATCGCTAAATTAAACTCTAGAATGCTTTTTATACCCAAACCCCCATCATCAATCGGAAGACAAGTCTTCCTCCAACTAACCCAATGAATTCTTCTTTTTCCCTCCTCACTCCCCCATAAGAAATTCCCTTGAATGCTAGAACACTCCTTAGCCACCTTCTTCGGCATCTTGTAGAAAGACATAGTGAAGATAGATAATGAACAAAGAATGGACTTTAAAAGTGTAATCCTTTCACCTAAATTTAAAAATCTATACCTCCAACTCGAAAGACGCCTCTTCATTTTTCTCAAAAGAGGAACCCAGGTGGAATATTTCCTATGATTAAAGCCTATCGGCATTCCAAGGAAAACAAAACTAGGAGCTTTCATCTTGCAAGAAAGCACACAAGCCGCCGCTTCCAAAAAAATGGTGTTGGTATTAATTCCAATCAATTTACTCTTATGGTAATTAGTGCCAAGATCCGAGACTAGTTCAAAAGCTCTCAAAACCGATTTGATCGCCCATATATGTTTCCAAGACCCTTCCCCCACCATTAAGGTATCATTCGCAAATTGTAGAATATCCACCATACATCTACCATTTACGTTAAAACCACTATATCTCCTAAGTTTTGGAAGCTAATATTAAAAATTTAAAATCGGTATGAATTTATTTTTATTTTTGAAATCGGTATAAACTAAAAATTGGTTATAAATTTTAAAATATGAAATTTATAACCGGTTACAAAATTTGGTTATGGATAGACCGGTTTTATAACCGATTAAGTAAAAATATAACCATTTATATGGATTAGTTATGATAACCAATTATCGAAAATGGTTATAAATTGGATATGGATTGGTTATGTGAAAAATTTGTCCATAAATGTAATAATTGTTAGGATTTGAAATCTTTTTCTTTTATTATTATTATTTATAAAAAGATTTCATTGATTTTGAATAATATTTATTATAATTATTATTATTATTATTATTGAACTAAATCACAATATATTAATTCAAAAAAACCAATACAACCAAGGCAATCCTAAAACGAATTTAGCCCACTAAAGTGACTATTTACATCATGAATTTTGCTATATGAGGTCTCTATCTTCCTAGACTTCCAACCCTACACACAATATTGTCTATAATTTTATCTTCTTTGTATCACTATCAAATATGAAAGAATTCTTATAAAGCCATATTTCATGAATGGTTTCCATGATAGCAAGCTTTAACAAAGCTTCTCTCTAGCCTTTGCCTCTAGTACGAGCAATATACCACCCTATATCATCTTTCCAAGTGCCAGGCCTATAATCAATGTCAAGCCACTACAAGATGCCGCTCCACACTTCCTTTGTTTTTGAATAGGTGAAAAAAATGTATGCATGTTCTATACTATTTTCCCACATGCTACAGATTTTATCTTGGATTATACCAAATCTATTAAGCCTCTCCTTTGTAGGGAGCTTCCCATTACAGAGAATCCATAAGGTTACCTTAGCTTTTGGTCTAGCCAAATCATGAAGCATCATACTACTCCAGAGCGTACACGCACTGCTAGTATCATTCATCAAGGATTTATACACTTGCTTCATGGATTACTTGCCCTCCCCCAACATCTGATTCCATAAATTCTAAATAGGCAGAATCATCACTTTTTGCTGCATAATTTTCTGAAGGCTCCAAGTCCAGTTCTACCCTATGCTTATCTGCATTAAATCTGCATCCTTCAAATAGATTTTGTGGATCCATTTTACCCAAAGACTATCACTTTTGTTAAAAATGTCCCAAAGGCATTTCAAGAGGGCCACTTGATTCCACACTGTCAAGTTTTTCACCCCTAGACCACCTTGTTTGATGGGACTGCATAGAGTACTCCAAGCCATGAAACTTTTCCTGCTCCCATCAGCCTTGCCTGTCCAAACAAAGGACCTACAAACAACATCAATTTCTTTATGACTGACTTTGGTAGAGGAAAATTCAACATCCAGAATTGTGTGACAAAACAAATCACACTTTTTATCAACTGAATTCGCCTTGCAGAGTTGAGCAGCTTCACGGACCAGTGCCTAATCCTTGTTGTGATCTTGTCAATCAAAGGCAAGTAATGTTGGATGGACAACTTTCTGCTACTGAGCGGAACACCTAGGTAACGGATGAGAAATTTCCCTACATCAAACCCAATAATAGCCTTAATGCTACTCCTAGCCTCCAAACTCACAATGCCAAAGAAGACATTGCATTTTCTGGGATTGAACACAAGAGCGATTGATCTTGAGAAATTCTTGAAGGTGGCCATTAGAATCTCAATAGATATCAGATCCCCTACTAAACAGCAGGATATTATTATTATTATTATTATTATTATTATTATTATTATTATTATTATTATTATTATTATTATTATTATTATTATTATTATTATTATTATTATGGAAAAGCTAACATGTGTCCTAATGACACATATTAATAAATTATTTATTAAAATATTCTATTATAATACGTGTATTCAATATTTCAAAATTTTAATTATGACTTTATTACATTTAATTATGTCTAAATATTTTTAATTATATTATCCTTATTATTATTATTATTATTATTATTATTATTAATATTATTATTATATTTTTCTTTTATTTTAATAATATCTTTTCACTTTTTATGAGAAAATAACTTTCTATAAATGGTTAAAAATTAAACAAATTATAATAATAAGAATAAATATATGTTTAATTTTTAAATATATTTTACAGTTAAACTCTATATTTTAAAATTTGGATCGATTATCGACGCAATCAAATTAGTGGGTCATTGAGGAGGAATTAACATCTCACCCACATGGGTTATATATGTCACCCCCTCAAATGTGTGCTTTTACCATTATACCCTTAAGAATAATCACAAAATTCAAAAACCATTAATTTTATTGAAAATTTCGATTTTTTTTTAAATTATTGGAAAAAATTTCGAAATTTTCAATACAATATCGGAAATTTCTAGAACAGTAACGAAAATTTCAATATATTTTAAATAAAAAAGTCGGAAAAAATGGATTTTTAAAATTTTTTGGGGAAAATACCCAAATTTTTAAGAAATCTAATATTTTTTTTCAATATTAGAAATTTCGGTGTATTTGAAATTTCTGGTATCATACCGAAAATTTCAAATACAGTGAAATTTCCGATAATGAAATATATTTTTTCAAAAAAATTTGTCGGAAATTTCATTTTTTGTCACCTCTAATTTATTCATGGTCATTTTTGGAATTTAGGAAAAATAGGGGTAGGATGCTAATTCCTCGTCATTGAGTTAATGGTCGATCCAATAAGTCACTGGTCAGGTCGCATAAATTCTAATAATTTTCTAACATTTTAAATATTATATTATTATGATGCATGATTAATAATAAATAAATTTAATAAAAATTATAATGTTGAAATACAATCTTAATAAAATACAATCTTTGAAGGTGTATATAGTAAAATACAATATTAATAATTTTGAAATTCTTAAAATTTATCAAAATTTTATTTTTGAAATTTTAATATTATTTAATTATTATAAAATAATTGGCATAATTATAAATATTAGGCTTAAATATGTTTGTGGTCCCTATAAATATCTCAACTTTCACTTTTTGTTCTTCAAACAATGACCCTCTAAGATTTATTATCTTCAATTTTAATCTATACCATCTATTTTGTCTAACAAAAGCTGATGTGGCATGTCACGTAGCACACAATGTCATTGAAAGTCAACGCTACAGAAAACAAGAAAGATTGTGGGGAGTTTGAAGCCCCCTTTAAATAACTGTAAAATAATAAATAAATAAATAAAAAGTCTTCTTCCTCTTCTTCTCTCTCTTCCACCACCCAAATCATCTTCTTCCTCTTCTCTCTTCAACTTTCTAACCATAAATTAAGATTTTAGAATTCTTTGAATTTGAATAGAAATATTCTTTGAATTCTCTCCATAAATTTCTCTTGTTGCTTGTAGAAGTGAATATGAATTGTTCGATAAAATGCCTTAAAAGAATAGAAAGTAAATTCAAAGATCTTGTAAAATTTGTAGTGATAAAGATGAGACATACTTATCGAGGCATTGTTTTAAATTTTTTAGTTATGTTATAAAATCTTTTATTTCCTTTTTATTGATATACACTATGTAATTTGATAGCAATATATTTTGTGAGAACAAATTATTAACTTGACTCTAAAAAATAATTAAATTGTATATTTGATTATAAGAAGTTTGTATCTCGACTTTAATTAGTAATAAAATTGTGTTGGAATTAACTCAAGAACAATAAATCACATATACATGTTCTATATATTATACCATATATTTTAGTGCAGAATATAATAAATAATTATGAACATGTATATAACTATAGGATCTATGACATGTTAGTATACAAGATATGAGATTTCAAAAATACTTGGATCCATAAGAAAAATTTTTTTGGCAATGATTACTGTAATCCTGAAACGCAAAAGTGTTGAGACAAGTGACTGGTACTTGTTACTTGTGGATCTTCCTGAACCGATACTCCTAATGCCTTGAACACTCTTTAGATGGGGGAGAAGGGATTATTTTGCTTGTGTACGGTATATTAGGGACCATAGCCTTTATATAGTTTGATGACTGAAACTACCTGGCTGAACATCGACTGACAGGATATATCAATGAAGTCTCTATCAAACGTTTTTTATCTCGTGAAGGAGAAAGGAAAATATCGAGTAAACCTGAAAGGGGAGAAATCATGGTCTTGTGACCGAGAGATCGAGAGAATGGGGTAAGGGAGTCTATTACACGAGGGGAAGGGATTAGCACCCCACGCGTAGTACTCTACGGTATCCACTTCCATTTTTTGTCTAAGAGGTGTGTGTTTACAGTGATTTCTAGTAAACAACCGCTAGTCTTCCAATTTACTAATTATTATTGGTTACTTGCAGGATCGACTAGATTGATCCTAGGACACGTGTGTCATAACTTATTTCCATATTCAAACCCATTATCTTCATAAGTTTATATTGTAGAATGTAAGATTTTTAAGAGATTTGTCTAAGATTGTCTATATAAATATGTTGACCGAATGTGTAAAGGAAAAGGCTTCGAATTAAACTTAGATTTAATGTAAAGATAGAGAGTTTCTGAAAGTATAAAAGTTTCTGGAAATGTAAAGTGTTTAAATGAAAAGACAAAGTAAAAGTGGAGTTTCTGAGGAAATAAACGTATTTAAAGGCAAGTAAAACAAGAACATGAAAAGGAAATCGAAGGAGTCTAAGAGTAAAAGTGCAGTAAAAGTGAAAGAAATATAAAAAGACTTGTATTTAAATTGTAAAGGATCATGATGTTCGGTACGTACATTTTATCTTCTAACTCGTTTCCCTTCAATTACGGTAATTTGAGTGTTTGAGATTTTTTAGTACATGAAACGAACACACTAAATCTAACATAAAAACACCTATTTATAGTGTCTTGACCCTAACGGTCCTACTCTAAAATCATGCCACGTTCGAAGCATGCAGGCTTCTTACGTTTACTGACTTCCACGCGTCTTCTAAGAATGGTGCCCTTATTTGAAATTCGAATCCTGTGTCATTTGAAATTCAAATTTTGTGCCAGCGAAGTGTTCTGTTAGTTTTCTTCGATTTGAATTAATCCATTTGCTTGGACCGTTTTCAATGCTGGCACATTCGTCCAAAGGAACTCTTTATATTTTAAACACTAAAATCTCAAATCGAAATCCATCATCTGTCACTGGAAATCGAAGACTCCTTTAGAACAATTGTTCTATATTTCTCACCAATATTCATCATTAATATTAACCTCTTTTTATATGCTTATTCAAAATATTGTTTTGATATTCCAATTATTCTTTATTCGAAATTTCCAGCTAACAAATTTCCCCTCAAGAACATGTATTTCGATAGATATAAAGAAATACTTGTTTTTGAATGACTCATGCAATTTCGAAAACATCAACACTTATGATGACTACACTGCACACGATGTCAGAGTAAGTGTCCAACTTTCTGCAAAATGTCTAATTATCATACCTAAACGTGCAATCACAGCAGTTATAGCTAATAATTAGCAACAAAACGTCACTTCCCTAGGAAGTTTAAAAATCCACCTTTTCTCCTTTAAATGAGAAAGTTACACGTGTTCCACCTTTTCCCAAAGGTCAAAAAATTTCTAAACCGTTGAAAAAGGCTATAAAAGCACTTCATCTTCTTCATTCCAAACTTTTCAAAACTCTCTCAACCTTCAAACAACCCAGATTTTTCATTTTCAGAAAAAAGAAACCTTCAATCATCACAATGTCTTCTCCTTCAGCGTCAGCTCCTTCATCCAAGAAATCTGGAAAATCTAAACAAGCTTCTTCTTCTAACCTCAAACCAGCAAGCAAGATTATCAATCTTGATAATCAGGAGTTCATCGCAACTCCAAAACTTACCCAGGAACAAAAAGCCATCTATGCTTCTCAGGTAATCATCCCTACCACTGTTCTTGATAAAACCCTAGGGGTTATGGGTCCCTTAATTTCTACAGAACGTTTAGAAAAGACAAAGGGATTTTTTCCCGCCTATTCCGAAACAAAACCCATTGTTAATAAATATGTTCCTCTGAAACTTAAGGAAGATGAATCTATTGTTAAGTTGTCAAAAACCCTAGAAAAAACCTGTGAAACGGGAACGTCAAAACCCAATAGGGACGTTTTTAACATGGACTACGTCACTGAGAATTTTAAGCCCTTTCGTTCATGTCCCTCATCAGATCAACTATACAAAGACTGGCTTTCGAAAGTTGAAAGTAAGAAATCCCAGGAATGGGAAAATATACGCATCTTAAATCTAATTCGAATGTCAAAATTAGGATTTAGTTATAGCCAACCCTTTTTGCTAGCTTCTCTATACTTTTGGGATAGCACCTATAACACCTTTCACCTCCCTTGTGGAATGCTAAAACCTACGTTCTTCGATATTGCTGCTATCACTGGACTTTCTCCTATTGGAGAAACCTTTGACCCAAATGAGGATGCGGACAACCTCATCGATTTCGATGTTAAGAACGCCAGCTTCTCAAAATACATCAATTTCTACCATTCTGCTGAAGAAGAAGTTTCTGAGGTTGAACACATAGCTTTCCTGGCACAGTGGTTATCGAAGTATGTCTTTTGCAGCAAGTCTTTACAAGTTGCGAGCAGATTCATTACTCTGGCGAACCAACTCCACCATGGTCGAAGGGTGTGCATTAGTGAATTACTGCTGACAAGTTTATACGAAAGCATAGGTGTTGCAGTTTCGAAACTGAAAACTTACGAAGCTGGCACTAATCTGCTCCTCGCTGGCCCCTTCTAGCTATTGCAGCTTTGGCTAAATGCTACCTTCGAACCATCTCTTTCTACCTTTGGGGTAATCAATGAAGAACACCCTGATGTTGTAAACCGCAACATTGAGGGTACTAGATTGCTAAAATTAACCCCAAACGACGAAAGAGAAAACTTCAAGACATGCTTCGTTAATTACATGATGGTTTTCTCCAAAAGACATAGGTTCGACCCTTCAATGGCCCCTTTTGCCAATCGAAACTGTGGTCCAATTTGGTTTACTATGCCTCTTGAGCAAGCCATTGAAGAAAAAATAATCAGGGACATTTGGTGTGCCTTTCTAAACCCTAGGCTTATCATTTCTAGGATCACACCTGTGAAGAGCCAAGTGTGTATCCTCGCTTATCAACCCAATTTTGTGGCTCGTCAATTTGGATTATGCCAAATCCTACCTGAACCTCTCTTCAACAAGAAAAGGGAGATATGTTTAGCAGGGGTACCTTACTCCTTCAAAGAAATCGAAACTCGACAGAAACAATATGCTGGCTTTGCTGACTTTTCACTAGTCTTCTTTACTCCTTCCTTTTATATGACAAAAGATTTCTATACTTGGACGAACTATTACTCGAACGATATGTTCAGCACTATCCAAATTCAACAACAACTGACGACAGCTTTTTCTCTTGTGTAGGAGAATGTCAAAAAAGGTAGACTTACTCATGTCAAAGAAATTCGAGCCTTTCAAAAATATTTTGAAATTGTCTATAATCCTATGGAGATACATCGTTCTGTCTGCGACGCAGCAAGAACTTTGAAAGAAAAATTTGAAAAACAACTTTCAAAAATTCGATTTCCTCCTTATGTAAAACCTGAAGATAGGTATTGGTGGGCTTTTAAACATCAGCCACCAAAGTTTCCAAACTTACCTACTTCAGAGCTAGCTTTGGCCATTTTTCCACCATATCCCTGGTGGCTGGTTTGTAGGGACATTCTTTGTAGCTACGAAAATGATGCCAAAAAACCTGCCCAAAGGGTAACGTGGGCTAAACATGATTTAGACAATTTCAGGGGGCACCTTCGCTATGACTTGTCAGCCATGTCTATCACGTCTCGAAACGGCGAAGGTGCGGAACTGAAGAAATTCAAAGTTCCCTTATTCTTTCTAAACTTTGTTTTAAACTTAACTGTTTCAAATTCTTTTCAGCTGTTGATCTAAAATATTTGAAGAAGGATAAAGTTGTACCCAAGGCAGACTCAACTTCTACTTCGAAAGTGCCAATAATTGCTGCTGAAAATCCTCCTCTTGAACAAGAAGATGACTCCCCAAAAAAGAAAAAGAAAAAAGTAATACTCCACTCAATTCCTTTCTTACTGTCGAAATTACCTTTTAAATTGACTAATTATTTCTTTCTATTTCTCAGGCAAGTGGATTACCTCCCAAGTCTCCTAAGAAACGAAGACGCGATGGTGCCCACTCAGAGAATGAATCAGAGAAGGATGAAGACGTTTCTCCTCTCAAACGAAAGAAGAAAAAGAAAACCAAAGAGTCTGGCGAAGGCTCTCAATTCACCAATCCTACTGGCAGTGAAATACCTGCACCTGCTCCCAAACCTAAATCCAAAGGACCTTCGAAGTCTCAGTCTTCGAAGAACGTAATTTCAGAATGCATTGGTAGAAATGCAACTTCTTATGAACAAAAGGTAAATCTCACTTAATGCTTTTCTAGATTGACCATGTGACCTTCTTTGTGCTAACCCTTTGTTTTTGCGCAGAGCGTTCCCTCCGATCCTGCTGATCCTCCTACCATTCAAGGCCAAGCTTCAAAACCTGCAGCTTCTCCTCAGCTAGAAGGTTTCAATGAAGCCATTTTAAACAAAGGCTCATCCACTGCTGCTACTCCTGCAGGGACTGTCGATGCCTTGGATCAACAAGCAACTTCACCTCCATTGGTCGCAGCTCTAGACCAACAAGCAACTTCACCTCCATTGGTCGAAGCTCTAGACCAACAAGAAACTTCACCTCCTCCAATAGAGGATCCTATCACTGGCGAACCAGACACAGCCTTCGAAACTCCCATCATCGACATCCCTAGTGAGTCTTCTCCCAGAAAGGTGCATTTTGCTGATCAATCCGAGGAGGAAAGCGAAGCACATACTGTGAGTCATTATTTTGCAACCGATGAGGAAGATGAGGTGATGCAAGAGGAGCTGGAAGTTCCCGTTCCTGCTGGAACCATTTTCACTAAACAACCAGATCCTCCAATTTTGACTGAAGAGCAAAAAGAAGAAATGAAAAGAAGCAATCCCCTGAAATACATCAAGTTAATGTTAGACCAACGAGATTCTTCTTCTGGCAAAATTCAATCTGAAGATTCGAGCAAAACGAAGGAAAATGACCCTCTTACTTCTATCGACCAACTTCTTCAACAAGTCAACAAAATGATCCTTGGGGCTGATATTTTCACTATTCTGAAAGAAGACCCTGCAACCAGTGTACTATTCGATGAAGAAGTTGCTCTCTCAGATAGATCTCAGCATCTGTCCACCTAAAGTAAGTGAAACTCTATATGATCTGCAAATCTTGCTTAATGAGGTTAGTAGTGCATATATTAGGGCACATGATATTGATGCCAAAATTCGAATCAAACAAGAGGCTTTATCTAAAGCCTGTGATGAAACCTCAAAACTCTCTAAAGAAGCAGAAACATTGGAGCATGCTAAAATCTAGGCTAAAGACAAACATGATGTTCTGGCTCGATCAATCTTGTTCTGGGAGTCCCAGATTGAAGAACTTAAAAAAAAGATCGAGGGTGCTCGAAGTGAGCAAGCAGCTTTGAAGCCCATTGATGACAAAGAACTTGAAAATCTTGTCACACAAAGTCTTCAACAGATGGAAGTAGCTGAAGGAATAAACAAAGAGATCAAGGGGCTCGAAAGCGTTAGAAATGCTACCCAATGTAAGATCAACTTATGCAAGAGCAAATTTGCCAAGCTAAAACGAGACGCCCCTTTCACCTCTTTTTATTGTTAAGGATTTTTCCTACATACTTTTGTAATTTGAACACAACCATTTTGGCTTCTTTATCTATTTTACTTTAATTATTCCGTAGTAATTCGAACCTCTTGCAAGCATGGTTTATACCTTTTTAAGTATTTCCCATTTACCTTTAAGATTCTTCTATCTTCTGCTAATTCCTCTATTTCATAAGCATTATTCGAAAATGTTTTCAAAACACGAAAGGGCCCCTCCCAATGGGGTGACCATTTACCTAAGAATCTATTATTCTTATCCATAGGTAATATGACTTTCCATACCAGATCATTGATTGAGAACAACTTACTCTTAACTCTTTTGTTGTATGCTCTGGCTACTCTTTCTTTCTGTCTCCTCATAACTTCTAAAGCATGTAGCCTATCCTCATCTACGTCCACTAATTCGTTCATCATCATTTCCCAATATTGGTCAGCTGGTATCTCATTTTGTCTTTGGATTCTAACTGACTGTAAATGTATTTTGACTGGCAGCACTGCGTCGTGTCCAAATGTAAGTCGAAACGGAGTAGTATTTGTTTCCTCTTTAGGAGATGTTCGACATGCCCATAAAGCTTGGTCCAAAGTCTTGTGCCAATTATTTGGCTTTCGCCCTACATGTTTCTTTATCAACCCTATTATGACTTTATTGGCTGCTTCCACTTGACCATTTGCTTGAGCATAATAAGGCGTTGACGTGAGTAACTTAAATCCCATTTCTTGTGCAAACTCTTGCATTTTTCGCCCCGTGAAGACTGAACCTTGATCTGTTGTGATACTTTCTGGTATTCCGAACCTGTAAATTATCTGCTTCTGGATAAATTCCATAATAGCCTCTTGATCAACATTCACTAGAGGAATTGCTTCGACCCATTTTGTGAAATAATTTATACCCACAAGGATATATTTCTGTCCTTTGGATGATGTTGGTCGAATTTCACCAATTAGATCTCATGCCCATCCTCTAAAAGGCCAAGGCTTAGCAATTGAATGTAACTCGCTTGCAGGAGCATGTTGAATGCCTGCATGAACTTGGCATTCTTCGCATCCTTTAGCAAATTCTATGCAGTCTTTGAGCATAGTGGGCCAATACATGCCATATCGAAATAACAACCATTTCATTTTATGACCTGCTTGATGTGCCCCACATGCCCCACTGTGCACACTGGACAAAGCTAAATACGCTTCATTCTCTCCTAAACATTTGAGTAAGATTCCTTCTGGGGTTTTCTTGAAAAGTTCGTTTCCTATTAGCACATAAGACAATGCCCTGTATTTGATCTTTTTTTCTATACTTACTGAAGGTTCTTTCAAGTAATTTATTATAGGACTTCGCCAATCCGTATCTGCCAAAGTATATATACTTAACACCTCAAATTCTTTCTGACTTGCATAGCTAAGTTTCGAATTTTCTAAGTCTAATGGTGATAATTTAGTAGCCATTATTCTACCTCTTGTCTCTATGAGGTATTGGAGTTTTTCTTTGGATGTCTTATACCCTGAGGCTATTTGAGCCAAGTCATTTGCCTCCTGATTATCAATTCTGAGAATATGTTTTATATCCACATATTCAAATTTCTTGAGTAATCTGTTAGCAATAACAAAGTACATGATCAAATTTTATTTGATACATTTGTATTCTTTGGTTATTTGTTTAATGACCAACTCTGAGTCTCCTCTAATTTCGACTCTGGTTGCCCCCAATTCCAACAAAGCTTCAAGTCCATCAATTAACGCTTCATACTCAGCTTCATTGTTCGAATAGGGAGGGCCTTCTAACTTGTACTTGAATTTTGTTGGAATTCCTTCAGGAGAAATGATAAGTACTCCAACCCCACTTCCGTTTTTATGTGTTGATCCATCGAAGGATAATTTCCATGGCTGGATCTCAACATAATCTAACGCGAAGTCTTCACTCACAGAGTGATCCACTATGAAATCTGAAACAACTTGCCCTTTCATAGCCTTTAAAGGCTTGAAAGCCAAATTATACACAGTGAGCGCTAAAGCGCATTTACCAATCCCTGCTGTGCTTGATTGGTTTCGAAAGCATATGTTTAATAACATCAAAGTGAGATGAAACGTAAACATCAACTGGTTTAATATAATATTTAAGTTTTGTACAAGAGAAATACAGACAGAGACATAGTTTTTCTATGCTGCTATACCTAGTCTCTGCTTTATTTAGGACCCTACTAATATAGTAGATGGCTCTTTCGACGCCATCATTGTTTTCTTGGGCCAACATACTACCTATAGTTACATTGGAGGTAGAGATATATAGTCTCATTGGCTTATCTTTAGAAGGAGGTGCAAGTATAGGAGGATGCATCAAATAGGCCTTGATTTTCTCGAATGCCTCCTGATGCTGTGCCGTCCATTCGAAATTCCCTTGATTGATACGGAGGAGTGGAGAGAAAGCCTGAGTTCGCCCACTCAAATTGGATATGAATCTCCTTAAAAAGTTGATTTTACCCAATAGAGATTGCAACTCTATCTTTGTGGATGGAGGTTTTGTCTCCATGATGGCCTTCATTTTGTTCAAGTTAATTTCGATCCCCTTCTTGTGGACCACAAAGCCTAGGAAATCCCCAGCCTGCACAAAGAAAGCACATTTTAGAGGATTCATTTTTAAGCCATGTTTTCTCATTCTTTCGAATGATTGGCAAAGGTGGTTTAAATGATCCTCATCAGAAAGAGATTTGACTACTATGTCATCTATATAAATCTGCATAAATGATTCAATGAAATCATGGAAAATGGTGTTCATTGCCCTCTGATATGTTGCCCCAACATTTTTTAGTCCAAAGGGCATCACTACCCATTCATAAGTGTCTGGGGCGCCTGGACATCTAAACGCAGTTTTGGGAACGTCATCTTCAGCAATGAAGATCTGATTATACCCAGAGTATCCATCTAACATACTCAGGTATTCGAAACCCGCAGCAGAATCAATCAACATTTCTGCTATAGGCAAGGAATATTCATCTTTTGGGGTTGCTGTATTTAAATCCCTAAAATCTATGCAAATTCGTAAAGAACCATTTTTCTTAATAACAGGTACAATATTAGCAAGTCATTCGATGTACCTTGTGGTCCTGATAAACTTGCATCGAAGGAGTCGTTCTACCTCTGCCTTAATTTTCGAGAGGATTGTTGGGGCGAACCGTCTAGGCATCTTCTTGACGGGCTTCTTGCCATCCTTGATTGGAAGCCTATGTTCCACCAGTTCCCTTTTTAAACCAGGCATTTCGTCGTAGTCCCAAGCGAAGCAATCTCTGTTTTGTTTGAGCATTTCGATGACCTTGCTTTTTAAACTGGGACTAAGTTTCGCACTAATGTACGTAACTCTTTTTTCGACTCCATCCCCAATATCAACCTCCTCTAATGGGTCTTGTGCCAGCATTTTAACATTTGTTGACTCTGGATCCTTTTCGAACCCCAATGGCTCTTGATCATAGATGGCGTCTAGCCGTTGATCCATTAGTGCGGAGGTTTGTCCATCACAGGGTGGGGGTGAGTAGTTTCCCTCAGGACTTGCTATTTCTTTTTTGTTTTTTTGTTTTTTATCTATGGCTTCGACAACCATGTTCTGTATTTCGGCTTCGAGAGCCGTCTTTCGTTTGTTCTCAGCCAGATAGGCTGAAATCTTTTTATAGTAACTTGATTCAGTCATATTGATCTTCGCTTCCCCAGCCAGTTGGCCGTATCGTCGAAGTTTCTCCATCTTCCTCAATCTCCTGCCCATCCCACATGAGTTCTCTATCCCATTGGAATCCATTGGGACAAAGGGTCAAAGAATAGTAAGCGTTCTCATTTGGCTCGAAATATTCCTCAGGTGGGTGGCATGGCCCTATGTTGACCATGTTTCGATCGAAGTTTCTTTTATCCACATTGTTGATCTCTGTCATATAATAACTTTGGTCGGCTTCTATGTTTTCGACAATGCCATCGTCTCTCCATAACACCAACCTTTGATGCATCGAAGAAGGCACTGCTCCAATTCCATGTATCCATTCCCTGCCAAGCAATAAATTATAGTTTGCCTTCGCATCTATGACCATGAACATTGTGGGTCGTGTGAGAGAACCGACTGTCAAATTAACTTGTATTACTCCCAAAGTCTTACCAACCTTCCCTTCATAATTCGAAAGCACCATGTTGTAAGGTCTGACATCAGAATCATGCATGCCTATCCTTTTTAGCATGAATCTAGGCATCAAATTAACAGTAGCTCCACCGTCCACCAGAACTTTGTTCACACCATTTTTTTCTACCTTTTCCTTGATGAATAAGGGTTTTAGATGGTTTTTCATTCCTTCATCTGGCTTTTCGAAGAATGCGTTTTGCTCTTCGACCGCTCCATTGTTCATCACATAATAACACACTGGCCTGTGTCTAGCCATTTCGTCCTCATCAGTCTCTTCCCCAGCATAAACTTCTGTATCCTGGTTGTACTCACAAGGCAGCACCGAAACTACATTACAGTTTGCATTAAAGAAGGATTCCCCCTCCGATTCGAAGTCATCAGTCATCAAGTCCTCTTCGTTTGCAGCCTCCTTCTGTGTCTTATTTTCTTCAGTGTCCTTCTTTGGTGAAAATAGCTTCCTGGACACTGGGGTTTGCCCCCAGTCTAGGTTACTGATGTTGGGTTGTTGGTACTAGACTCTTCAATCTCCATGGGCTTCGAATCCCTTTCAGCTTTCTTGTTTCGCTGGTGTCTGCGCCATTTAGAGCGAGACATTGTATTTTTGCCTTTGTAATTCTCCAATCTTATTTCTTCCCTCCTATTTGAATTGAATTGTTTCCTGTAGGTCATCGCAGTCCTACCTCCTTGGTCATAGCTTCGCCATTTCCCTTTTCCCTTATCAACCTGCACCTGCAGCCATCTGTCAGTGGGGATTTCTGCAGGTAGTTTGAAAGAAACTCTCTTTGCTCCCCTGGGATAAGGGTTGTCTGGTCTTCTTAGCATTGTTCTGCCAGTGTTAGCAGGATTCGAAGGCATGCCACCTTGGTGCCCTCAGCCTGATGCAAAAGGAACTCTCTCGAACGCTTCAGCCATTTCTCTATCATATACTGCTGCACATCTGGGACAGATGAGACACTCTGTTCCAATCTTGTGGCAACGAACCAAGAATTCGAGCAGACTCTCATTAGCTTTGGGATGAACTCTGTACAGTTGGTTGTCTTGCCTCCAGTTGACCCCTGTTCGTTCGCGCTAGGCCCATTCGAACGCAACAACAATTCTGGGGTTGCAGATGATGCTGCACCTTGGGCACAACAACTTATCCTGGTTCTTCTTGTGACAGTGAAAAAGGTATTCGCGCAAGACTCGCGTCCTTTCTGGGTAAGTTTTCCTTTCTTTGCTCTCTCTCTTTTTCCAAACAACATTTCACTTCCTCCATTTCAGCGTTGGGCTGTTCGAAATCCACCATATTTACTCCCAACATTTGACCATCAGCAATTTTGACTTCTTCGAACTTCATCCTAAGACCCTCGGTAGCCTCAGTCAAACTTTTGTCAGCAGCAAGTTGGCCATCAGCAGCCTGCATTGCCTCACAAAGTATTTTTGCTTTGAGTACCTTTGGGAGGCCATCAATAGCCTCTATTTCGTTCCTAATCAAGACGAAGTCCCCATCCTTTTCGAATTCCACTTTCGATTGAGCCTTCCTCTCAGCAATCTCCACTACATTGATATCCAGAAGCTCAGCGTAGTTGGTCTCCGCCATCAACAACGGATCTGTATCAACTTTCATTGGATTCTTCCCCTTATCTGAGAACTTCAGCCTGCCATCTTTGATTGCATTTTGTATCAGATCCCTGAAAAGAAAACATTGTGAGGTTTTATGGCCTAAAAAGTTGTGATATTTACAAAACCCCGTCTTCTTCCTTTGTTCCAATGGAGGAATCTTAAGGTTAAGAGGAACTATTAATTGGCCATCTTTTACAAGAAGATCAAATATTTCATCACATTTAGTTATATCGAAGTATAGACTTTCTTAGGGAATTTATCATTCCTTTCACTTTCGACAGGATCCTTTCCATTGGAAGGAAGCAAAACTTTACAAGCATAAGGGGGTGCTTCCTTCAGTTCTGCAAGATCAATTTCGAACTGATCGAAATCGTAAGGGTCTTGAGAATCATCTATGTTCTCCCCTTCAGCCTCTATGTAGGCTATTCTTTCTTTCTTATGATTTTTACTAGCCCTAGCCTTTTCAGCTTTTAATATTTCGACCTGTCGAACTCTATCTGCTAGTTGGGCCATATCTCTAAGATACTGTGTATCCAGTTTCTTTCTAATGGAATAATCTAGGCTCCCAGCAGCCATTTCGACCAATTCGTGTTCAGGAACTACTGTGAAGCATCTAGATTTTAACAAACGAAACCTATTCAAATAATCATCTATCGGTTCCGTGAATTTCCTCTTAATACTTGCTAATTCTTTCAAACTAATTTTAGACTGACCCATGTAGAATTGTTCATGGAAAAGTTTTTCTAAATAAGGCCATGTATCTACAGATCCAGGGGGTAGGGTGGTGAACCAAGTAAAAACGTTCTTCGTTAGAGAACTTGGGAAGTATTTTATCCTAAGATTTTCATTATTCGCTATGTCTCCTGCTTCAGTTAAATATCTCGCTATGTGCTCTACTGTTGATTCACTCGTGTCTCCAGCAAATTTCATGAATTTAGGGACTTTAAAGCCCCTGGGTAATTCTGTTTGCAGAACATAGTCTACAATAAGAGATGTGTAATTTGGCCTCCTAATCCTGAATTTAAACCATTCTGGGCCATTATTCTTTCGATCATGGTGGTTAAGTTATTTTCTGCCACTAAATTGTCATTTCTAATCCTGTGAATAATTTCGTCTGCATTTTGGTCCCGATTAACCATCATTATTGGTCTAGGTTGTTCGTTCTGAACTTCTTCAACTTCCTGTTGCCTTAATCTTGCCCCTATATTTCTCTCTTCGACCACCTGAATGGGGGGTCGAATCTGTTCGATTGTGGGTTCTTTGTTTCGAATTGCCACTGGGTTCTGCCTACGTCTTGCAGGCTGTAATACGGTGAATTGACTTTGTAGAATTTTGTATCGCAAATGTGCGGATAGCAAGAGTCGCCACCGACTTTTCTTTTATCCAATTAAGGGAAGGTAAAAAGTACAGAAAAAGACCTTCGTTAGATTCTGAGTAAGGGAGAAGGTTATGAAAAGGGAAGGTATTAGCACCCCTTTCCATCCGTAGTTATCTACGGGCTCTTAGTTGCTCTTAGATCATTTTCAAAATTGTGCTTTCTGTGTGTTTGAAAAAAATGTTTTGAAAAGGCATTTCGCTTTGACTTTGTAATGATTCATGTAGGAATGTATACAAAGTGTTCGGAAATGTTTCGTTTTGAAAAGAGTTTGAACTTTGACAAAAGTGTGTGGTGTGAAAAGCATTTGATTTGAGCAAGCAACTAAAAGTCTTATTACCTACTCAGAACGGTCATTTTCGTGTTATTTTACTTTCCTTTAGAATAGTGTTATCCATACCATTAGTTGGTAGGTAACTCTATTTGTTGGATGTAATAGGGACATTCGAAGGGACCTCGGCTGGTCATAGAAAGCAACTTGTAGGAAGTATCCTAGCACATTCGGAGGGACTATCATCATTTTTCGTAGGCGACAATCGAGGGTCAACATCATGTATTCGTAGGCGACATCGTGGGTCTATGATCTTTGTATCGAAGGGACTATGATGATTTGTTTTGAAGGCAACGGTGCTAGAATACCTCTATGTTCGAGGGACATGACCATTTGTAATCGTAAGGCAACGAGAGAGAATTACCCTAAGGGGTGCATGTGTGAAAGAGTGTGTCAAATTCAGATATGTTATCTTTGAAGTTAGAGTGGGCTATGTTCAATTTTATCTTGCCATACACGCCTAATTACTAGCAGTTTATAGGGTGCGGAAATTAAAATGCGGAAATGTAAAGTGCGGAAAGATAAATCCTACGCTATTACATGGCTTTGGGGCAGATACATAATTTAACCGTGCGGAAAATAAAAAGCCTAATTAAGCTATTACATCCCATGAGCAGTTACATTATTGGAAAAAAGAAAGCGGTAAAAGAAATCGTCCGAAACGAGATAACCTGTGAAAAGATGAGAAAATCGGAAAATACGAGAGAAATCGAATAAGAGAAAAAGGTTAGTAAAAATGCAAATTTTTGAATGAGAAAAATATTTCATGCTGGAAATAACATAAATATGCTAAAATAATTTTTTGGGACTTTTTGGATGCAATTTAATAATTAAAAACTAATTAAAAGTGATTTAAATGGTAAATTATGAATAAAAATAAATATGCATGCAAAATAATATTTTTTAATTTTATAAATTAAATAAACATTTTATGAAAATAAATGCAAAAGGAAAAATATTTTTGATGATTTTTAATGCATGAAATAAAATATTGAAAAGAATTAAAAATGCATGAAATATATTAAATAATGAAAATAATTGAAAAAGTTTGAAGTTTGTAAAAAGAAATCAAAACCGGTCCCTGTGAGGTTCGAACTTGTGACATGGGAGAGCATCTATCAACAGGAAGCGCCTTAACCAACTGAGCCAGCGTACACGTGTGTTTGGAAATCGGAGCGAGTAGATTACAAGCACGCGTCATCTTCCTATTGCCTCGTCTCCGCGCCAAGCTTTGTCTTCTTCAATTCAAATTCTGGGAATTTTGCGTCGGCCTCAGAGCGACGCTATGACCCCTGCAAATTCTAAAATCCAGTACAAGCAATATAAATTCAATTCAAAGGCATGGTTCGATTGGATTTATCATTCTAAACATGAAGGTGGTATTCGTTTTGTCCAATTTATCCTATTCCGTGAGATCCCAATTCGGTCCATGGAACCCTAACTATGGCAAGTTTCGATTTCGGCCATGAAAATCCAATCAAACTATGCAGAAAGCTTGCAAACTTCCATCTAAACACAAAACACACCATAAAACACATTAAAAATGCATGAGAATTAAAATACGATTTTGAATTTTTCTTGAACAAACCGAATTCGAATTCCTTGATTATGGATGGTTTTGAGCAATGTGAAGGTCTGGATCGATTCTGAATGACACAAGGAACAAGATGGAATGCTCAAAACTGCTTGAAACCACCTAAATCCAAGGCTGCTTATTGCTTGTGTTGCACGGATTTCTTGAGCTTCAATAGGGTTTCTCCACCGTTTTCTACCCTAATTCGTGTGGCATGAGTTGTGTATATATAGTAGAAGGATTCAGAGTTGATTTGAGAAAGAATCAATCACTAATCAATGCAAAACATATTTGATTTTGTACCAAATCAAATTTCCATCTTTTTGATCAATTTTCAATCAAATCTTGCCATATCCAACCAAATTTCGAAATTTGCTGGCTTTATTGAGTTGCTTGGATCCCAAGGAAGAGAGAAAAGTCAAGTTTGTATTTAATTTTGATTTTATACTTTATTTTTTAATTTAATTTGTATTTAAATGAATAAATTCCAAATTAAATAGAAAAATAAAATAAAAATTTGTGGCATTGGGCTTGGATATTCCTAATTGCATAAGGAACAAGTTTGGATGAAGAAACAGTAAGCCCATTTGCAAAAATTTTGATTTTTAGAAGCATCTCTCTTTGTGCACTTCTCCAAAATTGCCCAACTTGTGAATGGTGTATCTTGCTCAATTTTCCACATTTTTGAGTGTTCTTGGACTTTTTGGAAATCTCTAAGAGTCCTCTAACTAACCTTTTTGGTCTCATCTCAATTGGAGTTTCCATGCTCAATATATCTTCAAAACAAAATGTTGACTTTTTATTGACTTTGAAAAGGACCTGTAATGTTTTGATCCATACCTTCCAAATGAAGCATTTTTTGAACATTCTTGTGAGACATGAAGTTGTAGAGAATTGAATTTCCTTCAAAACAAGAGGTGGTGGAAATTTTTTTGAGAAAGTATGAAGAAGTTTTGCTCAGTCAAAGTTCAGTTGACTTTTCTCTAAGAAACCCTAATTTGGAAAGTTTGACTTTTGAGCAAATCTTGAGTTTTCTTGATGAATCATGATCAACCCTTGATCAAATGATGAATGTAACTTCAAAATGAGGATGTTGACCAAAAATCATGAAGTTTGACTGCATGTTGACCACAGTTGACTTTTTGTCCAATACAACTGATTTTCAATCGTCTGAGGAAACTTGACTTGTGAAGCTTGAAACTTGACATGGAGAACATTTGAAGCATATGAGGAGGCATGATGAACATTGGAGATATTGGAAGTCCATCTGGAGCTGAGAATTGCCAAACCCTAGTTTGGGTTGATTGTCTAGGAGAGGGTTTGTCTGATCAACCTTTGAGGAATCCTTGAGTATGGATGTATGGAATGTCTTGAGAAGATGGAGGGAAAATTTTGGGGTATGACAGCTGCCCCTGTTCAATCTTCTTGTATTGGAAGGGTTAGATTGGCATGTTCGCCTTTCGTGACCTGGAGGTGGAAGATGATTGAACATTCGAGTACACCTGAAAATTTGCACTCGCTGGTGATGCGGGAATTGGCTTACAGATGCCATTTGGGGAAGGTAGAGACTTCGCTGGGGAATGAGTCGTATGCTAGACTCGAGAATGTCGTCTGAATAGGAAAATTGATGGGGATGGGCTTAAGATGCCATCTGGAAAGATCAATGCTGGGGAGTGAGCCGTACGCTAGGCTCTATAGATGTTCTTGATAGTGGAAGGAGCATGGAGATGGGCTTAAGATGCCATCCGGAGGGAGTCGTATGTTAGACTTCGTGCTCATCTTTGAATGAAGTTATTGGTGTGTATTGGTTTTTAACCAAATATGCAGCATTCTGAAAGTGGAGAAATGTTGACAAGTAGTCGGAGATGGGCTTAAGATGCCATCCAAGGCAACTGAGTCGTACGCTAGACTCTGTAGTTGTTGTTGATAATAAGAAGGAATCAGAATAGATCTTCGTGCTGATTACTCTGAGGGAGGTAGTAGTTGGCAAAAAATGTGGATATCTTCCCTGTTGCGCATCGGGTATTGATCCACTGCATGTTATCGGAGGATAACTTGTGATCGTTCGGATAGGGTTTCCCGTCTAGCTTCGGGTATTAATCCTGGATCCGTTGTCGGAGGACAACGAGGGCGGTCGTTCAGATAGTTTTCCCGTCTGGATTCGGGTCTTAATCCTGGACCAGTTGTCGGAGGACAACTAGGGGCGGTCGTTCAGATAGTTTTCCCGTCGAGATTCGGGTCTTAATCCTGGACTTGTTTGCGTCAGAAGTGATTTTCACCTGTTTTGGAGAAAACAAGAGAAACTTTGATAGAATATTTGTTAGTCTTATGCAAATTATGATGCATGACAAGACATATGCACAAATTATGACTTTTATGAGTAATGTATGAATGATAGATGTTGTGGTATTTCAAAACATATCCATCTTGAAGAAGATGCGGAAGTTCTGCTTGGAGATTTCTGACTTCTGTTTGAGGATGAAGATCCTGAGAAGAAAGATAGATTTGATTCCTCCGGTGCACTATCTGACCAAGTTTCAGGCCTAGATATTGTTGAGGACGGTAGAGGTACGCTGTGAGGATCTTGTGTATAGATCCTGTTGGGGAGAATCTTGGAGATACTCTAGTGGGGATTCTTGCTGGAGAGTAATGGTAGTTGCCGGGAGACCGAGTTAGAAGGATCTGGGGGCCCGTCGTAATCTCTAGCTGGGGAAAAAGGATGTGGGTTTCCTCCGGTGCACTATCTGACCAAGTTTCGAGTTTGGATACTGCTGCTGGGGAAAAGGGAAATTGTTGAGACATATCCTCTGGGGATAAACATCTTAGCTGGGGATGAAATATCATTGCTCGAAGACAGGCGTAATCCGGTTAAGTTGAGTGGAATCATTGCTTGGGGACCGACGCGTACTCCATTGGGGAAGGTCTGTGGTAAGCAACATCTCTGTGGGGATCCATGCTCTGCGGGGAAATGTTGGTGACTTTCGTTGTCGTCTCAATTCCTAGAGCCTGTAGCAATTACTTTTGCACGTTCACTTTTCGCATGTTTGCGAATAGATTTTTATTGTCACATGCATATAATCATTCAAAGCAAACATTGGACTTTATGCAAACAACAACAGTGAAAATTGTAAAGAGAAAGAACTCGTATTTATTTGAAATGTGGCGTATGGCCAAATAGTTTGTACACAAGAAAGGTAAAAAGCTATGCGGAAACAATCTCGTTAAGTTCCAACTATGCTAGTACTCATATATTTCAACTATCTCATCTCCTTGCTGTCAGTAGAAAGTGAGTGGATCGATTTTCGCCATTTGAATCTTGAATGCTGATAGTAGTCTGTAGATGGGTGATCTGGACGAGACATAGTCGTACGCTTAAATCCCTAACTTTTGCCTAGACCGCCCTTTCGGGTTTTCAGTCTACCGGGATACCCTTTTTTGCCCAAGCCGCCTTTTCAGGTTTTCGACTTGCCGGGTGTACATATTTTTTTTGTATATATCCTTAACTTTTGCCCAAACCCTTTTGGTTCTCCAGGATACCCTTATTTTTGCCTAGGTCAGTCGACCTAGCGGGTTTCGTTCATGCGTAGTATTTTTTGATTATGTCTACATTCACAGGGTGTGGGAAGTCTTCGCCATCCATGGTGCTAAGTATCATAGCTCCGCCGGAAAATACTGTTTTGACTAAAAATGGTCCCTTGTAGGTGGGAGTCCATTTGCCCCTGGGATCACCTTGTGGAAGAATGATGCGCCTGACTACTAGATCACCGACTTGGTAGATTCGGTGCTTGACCTTCTTGTTAAATGCTCTGATCATTCGCTTCTGATAGATCTGTCCGTGGTAGATGGACGCGAGTCGTTTCTCATCAATCAAATTAATCAGGTCAAGGCGGGTCTGGACCCAATCGTCTTCGTCTAACTCTGCGTCCTGGAGGACTCTGGTTGAGGACATCTGAACCTCAATGGGTAGGACTGCCTCCATACCGTATACAAGGGAGAAGGGGGTTGCCCCTGTTGATGTTCGTGCTGTGGTGCGATAACCATGAAGAGCAAATGGTAACATGTCATGCCAATCTTTGTAAGTCACTGTCATATTCTGTATAATCTTCTTAATGTTCTTGTTGGCGGCTTCCACTGCGCCATTCATCTTAGGCCGATAAGGAGAAGAGTTGTGATGCTTGATCTTGAACTACGTGCAGAGTTCGGTGATCATCTTGTTGTTGAGATTAGAGCCGTTATCGTGATAATCCTTTCGGAGTGCCATATCGATGATAAGATTATGTTTGATAAATCGAGCCACAACATTCTTGGTAATGATGCGAGGCGCCTCTACCCACTTGGTAAAATAATCAATTGCCACAAGGATGAAACGATGTCCATTGGAAGCGGTGGGCTTGATTTCTCCGATCATGTCAATGCCCCATTGCAAAAGGCCAAGGAGTGTTAGAACATTGAGGTACTGGAGGTACGTGCACTTTGTCGCATAACCGCACTTGTGACAAGATCGAGCGTGAAGGTGACAATCGCCTTCCATGGTGGACCAATAGTAACCTGTTCTCAAAATCTTCTTAGCCATTGTATGTCCACTGGAATGAGTACCAAATGCGCCTTCGTGTAATTCTTCCATGATACGTACTGCTGTTTTTTGGTCTACACAGCGGAGTAAGCACAAGTCGTGGTTGCGCTTGTATAAGATGTCGTTGCTGAGGAAGAATTTGGATGCAAATCTTCTCATGAACTTTATCATTGATGATGCCCTGCGGATATTCCTGAGTCTCAAGATACCTCTTCACGTCATAGTACCAAGTTTTCTCGTCTGTATCAAGCTCATAACAATACGTTGGTTTGTCAAACTTCTCAATGATGATCTGGGGAGCTTCGTTGTCCCATCTGACCTTGAACATAGATGACATAGTAGCTAATGCGTCTGCCAACTGATTCTCTTCTCGTGGAATGTGATTGAAAGTAATCTCTTCGAAGTAGGGGATCAAACTCAAAACATGCTCTCGATATGGAATAAGATTCGGATGCTTCGTATCCCACTCGCCCTTAATCGGTGATCACCAAAGTGAGTCTCCATACACTTGCAAGAACTTGATTCTTAAGTCAATAGCACTTTGATACCCATGATGCACGCTTCAGATTCGCCATGTTGTTAGTGCAACTGAAATATAATCTGGCGGTGAAAGGCGATGTCCACAGGGATGTAATGATGGCGCCAATGCCATTGCCAAGCGCGTTTGAGGCTCCATCAAAGACCATGGTCCATCGGGATCCTTGTTCAGTCCTTCGTCCGGCCACTTCTTCAACTGTGACTAGTAAAACATCTTCATCTGAAATTTGAACTCCATAGGCGATAGTCATCTACGGCTTGATGAGCCAAATGATCGGCTACTACACTTCCTTTGATCGCTTTCTGAGAAGTGTATTGGATGTCATACTCGGTCAAGATCATCTGCCATCTTGCTATTCTTCCGGAGAGAGCTGGTTTCTCAAATATGTATTTTATCGGATCCATCTTGGAAATCAACAAGGTAGTATGAGTCAACATATCTTGTCTTAGTCGTGAAGCCCAAGCAAAGTTGCAAGTTTTCTCGAGCTGTGAGTATCTTGTTTCACAGTCGGTAAACTTTTTGCTAAGGTAGTATATTGCATGCTCTTTTCGACCAGACTCGTCATGTTTCCCCAACACACACCCCATTGAATTCTCTAACACTGTCAAGTACATGATAAGAGGTCTTCCTTGGTGCATCGGGATAGGAGGGTTGAAGGTACTCCTTGATTTTGTCAAAGCGATCGGCAATCGCCCATTCTACCACTTGATCTTTCTTTAGTAACTTGAAGATTGGCTCACAAGTAGCGATTAGGTGTGCAATGAATCGCAATGTAGTTCAATCGGCCCAAGAAACCTCTGACTTCCTTCTCGGTACGGGGAGCTGGCATTTCCTGAATAGCTTTAACCTTGGCAGGGTCAACCTCAATACCTTTACCACTGACGACAAACCCTAGGAGCTTTCCTGACCTGACTCCAAAGGTGCACTTGTTAGGATTAAGTCTCAGTTTGTACTTCTTCAACCTGTCAAACAATTTCTGCAAATGATCAAGATGTTCTTCTTCAGTCTGTGATCGAGCTATCATGTCGTCGACGTAGACCTCTATCTCGTGATGAATCATGTCATGGAATAATGTCACCATAGCACGCTGATAAGTGGCGCCCGCGTTCTTTAGTCCGAACGACATAACCTTGTAGCAGAAAGTGCCCCACTGTGTAACAAAAGTAGTCTTTTCCATGTCTTCAGGAGCCATTTTGATCTGATTGTAACCGGAGAAACCATCCATAAAGGAGAAGACCTTATGCTGAGCGATGTTGTCAACCAGAACATCAATATGAGGAAGTGGGAAATCGTCTTTCGGACTCGCTTTGTTCAGATCTCTGTAATCCACACACATTCGTACCTTGCCATCCTTCTTAGGCACATGCACTACATTAGCAACCCATTGTGGATAGGAAGTAACAGCTAAGAAACCGACATTGAACTGTTTCATAACTTCGGCTTTAATTTTCTCTGACATCTCAGGACGCATGCGACAAACCTTCATTTCACCGAGAAAACCTTCTTTGGAATCGTGTACCACAATATCAATGTCTAAACCCGCATGTCTTCGTATGACCAAGCAAAACCTCGATATAGTCTCGTAGCATCCGAACCAACCTTTCTTTACTGTTCTCA
The DNA here is from genome assembly GCA_021764765.1 of Vicia sativa. Classification (NCBI taxonomy): domain Eukaryota; kingdom Viridiplantae; phylum Streptophyta; class Magnoliopsida; order Fabales; family Fabaceae; genus Vicia; species Vicia sativa. The sequence goes on from CM038793.1 coordinate 216,478,514, forward strand.
AGACCGCTCTATCTTGATCTCTTTTCATCTTCATCGACCCAAATTCACAACCTCAACTTGTTCTTCGTGTGGTCAGTATAACTCGTTCTTCTTCTGTAGCGATCGGACAAGTTCTCCGGCACTTCACAATCTTCCTCACTTTCGTCTTGGCTTGGTAGATCGGATTATCAAGTCATATTTAGCAATAGCATAGTTATCAACGAGATTCGGAGTGATTCTGTTGTATCACGTGTGTGTAAGAAACACATAGCTTTTGAAGGGTGATAAAGTAAAAGAAAGAAAGCAACAATTGAATGCAAAAGTCCAATGATTTTATTGAATGAAAATATGCAAATGACAGATAATAACCCTCACAAAAGAGCCATGATGCCCCGGGAAAGGCACTAGGCTTTAGAGTTTATTGTTCAAATCATAGAAAATACGAAAAGCAAAACAAAACAAGAGCAATTACTCCTATCTAAAGGAGATTGGTATGACGTCTTGATCTTCCAATTCTTTGAGTCCGTTATGAGTTGGGAAGATCCACTTGCTGATGTCGAAATCGTGGTCGTCGTCTTCTATAGCATGGATTCCACTCTGGATGATGCGGAAAGGAATTTGGCCGACACGTTCACGGCGTATCATCTTCTGGCCTTTGATGGTGAAGCCTAAACCAGTCTTGTCAGATTTGAAAGGAAGATCAGGGAGCTGACCCCAAATAGAACTACCTTCTTCTTCAACTGCAGCTTGAGCATCCTTCAACGAGGCCATCCTAGGCGGAACTTGCGTCACTTCAGGAGTGACAGGAGAGTCAGCAGGCATGACTCTGGGGATTGTTTCAAAAGCTTGACAGGGAGTCTCGAAGAATTCTCCTTCCATCTCAAGGTATCGGAATGACTGTAGATGACTGACCATATACTCTCCTTCGCCACATACTGTAACAACTTTCCCTTTCATGGTACTTGACTTCGATGTAGGGTAGAGTATAATACGCCCCATGTATCCAAGGGCCCAAGTAGGCAAGAATAAGTTGGACGGATGTCCATGACAAAAAAGTGGAGTCAAAATTGGAACCGACTTTAACAGCAGAATGAGCTCTCAATCGTTCGCTTAGAACCATCAAAAGTTCTCACAATAATGTCACTGGGTTTCAGAACCAACCCCTCAACATCAAGTCGATCAAAAGCAGTCTTCGGAAGGATATTTAGAGCAGAACCGGTATCCACCAAAACATGAGACAATGTAATGCCCTTGCATTCAACAGAGATGTGCAAGGCTTTGTTGTGTTTCTTTCCGGCAGGAGTCAAATCAGCATCAGAGAAACCTAGGTCGTTGTTGGCAGCCAGGCTAGCAATACAAGATTCAAATTAATCAGTGGTAGTGTCTTGCGGTACGTGAGCATTCTTCAGAAACTTCACCAAGGCATTAACATGAGCCTCGGAGCAAAAGAGCAGAGCAAGCATGGATATCTTGGACGGAGTCTGTCCCAACTGTTCCACAACCTTGTAGTCGCTCTTTTTGATAATCTTCAGAATTTCCTCCATTTCTTGTTTGAGGTGTCCTCGAACTTCCTTTGGTACTTGGCGATGAGAACACTTGGGGAATGGATTGAATAGCTAGCATGCGAGCCGCAGATCCTTTGGAGAGAGATTTACGGAGAAAACCCTTCCGTTCGGTCACCTTACTTGATCCGTGATGTTGTCAATGTTAGGAATGGTAGCTTCAACTGTAAGATCTTCAATGGTCAGAGGGTCTTGCTTGACGCCATGATAGTAAACATCACCCATAATTCCAAGGGATATCCTTGTCAGAGGAATATGGAACTGGTCTTGGAGAAGTAGTGATGAGGGGTGCCACCGGGCACGTAATCGGCGAGAGGAAATCCTTATTGTGTTAATATCGGCATAGTCTTGGGAAATCGTCACCCCATCCGGCCTTAACATCTTCAATAGGAATCTTGTAGCTCTCGTGAATAGTGTACTTCACCATGTAATCATACTTTCCACTTGGCTGCCCAAGGTCCCCCACAGGCAGTGCAGTTTGTTCGTATGGTCAATCTTCAACTTAGACATTTCTTCACACACGTACAGTGGTTTGAAATAGTATCTCACGGTTATCCATCATGCACCGAACACGTCTTCTCAACCAAGCACAACCATCAGTGCGATGGGCACCAACGACAATTCTCTGGGCATCTGATTGACACGCTTGCAGCAAATTCTTCTTAACGGTCATCGAGGAATGGTCAAGTCATCTATGTTGAAAACATAAGTATCTTCACCAAACATTGGAACTCTTGTCATGGTTAGGCATAGGCGCTGATCACATTCGAGTCTCAGCGGAGGATCAAATTCAATGCTTAGCTTCAATCATGTCTTGAATCTTGTTCTTGAGCCCAACAATCATGAGTTATGTCCGGGCTATTGGAATGGTAAGCACACTTAGCATTAGGGTATCTCGGAGAGGAGGTATTGACATTCGAGGAGGATCCTCAAGGTAATCAGCTCTGCTTTCAACATGTGTTGCAAGGGTTGCGACAATGGCATGTTGATCTTTGTAAACTGTCTTCGTGGCGCGTTCTGACTACGCGCGTTGTCTGAGGTTGTGCTGATGTAGGTTTGGAGATCACAACTGCCCCCACAGATTGAGCGCGGTCGGTCTTGGCTCGGCTTTTCTGACCATACATAGCATTGACTTCTTTCTTTCCACCAAAAGATCTCTTCGCAGCATTTGAAGATGTCTCTATCTGAATCTTTCCACTCTTGATACCAGCTTCAATATGCTCGCCTGTCAATATCAGCTCGGTGAATCCGGCTGAGGAGTTTCCAATCAGATGATTGAAGAACGGGCCTGTCAGTGTTCCCTATTGGACAAGGGTGGCTGAACTCTGCCTGCTAGATCTCTCCATTTCTGAGCATACTCCTTGAACTTCTCATCACGACCCATAGACATGCTTTGTAGTTGCATGCGTGGGTGTCAATTCATTGTACTCATTCAGAAAGCATCGCCAAATCACTCCAATACGGATCTTGTCATTCTCTAGCTGATAATACCATTCCAATTGGGTTCCGGACAAACTCTCTTGAAAATAGTGCATCCACAACTTTCTGTCATCAGTGTGGGGATTGATCTTCTGGACATAAGACTTCAAATGCAGCTTAGGGCAAGACATGTCGTCATACTTAGCAAAATTTGGAACTTTGAACTTGGGAGGAATCACAACACCAAGGACAAGACTCAGATCATCAAAATTCAGCCCGGACATCTTCAGGTTTTCCACAGCATTCAGACGGTCTTCAAGTTGTTTGTACTTGTCATCTTCATCAGAGTATTAGCCATCATCATAGTCTTTCTCAGGCTCATGCTGACTACCTTCGCCATCACCCTTGTCACTTTGCTCATCCTCCTTCTTGACACTTCCTTCAGAGAGCTCAATTCGACTAACCACTTTAGGACCACCTTTGTAGCGTTTGCCCATGTTGAGAAGACCAACAACCTTCTTCTTCCTGTTGATGAGCTTCTTCAAATCTTCTTGGCCTTGGACCAAGCTGGTAAACATCTGCTAAAATTGAGCATTCTGAGCTTGAAGATCTTTGACAGACTGTTCAAGAACCATTTCTGCTAAAATAAATAGCGAGCAAATGAGAAAACCAATCTTCAATGTACCTGTGATGCAATGTTATGCTATGATATGCAATGTTTATGCGGATGCAATGCAATGTTTTCAAGGACCTTAGAGATTTAAATTTGTTAGACAAGCAATGAACAAACATTTATTAGTACTCTTTTTACTCTTTTTTCTTTTTAAGTACAAAAGATAGTTCAAACAAATAAAAGAAAACATCAAATCCTAAAGCTCTAAGTCTCCCATGGGCGCTTCCTCTTGGTGCCGAGGTAGGCGTTGATGTTCCGCTCCTCATGAAGTAGCTTTGTCAATTCTAGTACCTTCTTCTCACTTGCGTAACACTGAGCTTCAAAGGTATCCCTTTCTTCTTTGAGTTGAATCCAAGATCTCTTCAAGTCTTCAAAATCAGTAGGCATGTCAGGATGGAGAACAATATAGGGTACGTCACCTATAGCAACAGGTTCCATAATTACTGGTAAAACAGGCGTGAATGGCATCATGAGGTTTTGAGCTCGCGCTCGCACCCATTTGAGGTAAGGTTCCAAAGGAATGGAGTTTTGGTGTCCCAAAGTCTTGGTATCAGTCTTCTTTACCATGCCCCAAGCGTGTATGAACCTTCGTCGGTAATTCTGGAGATCGTGATTGTAGTCGAACACAACATCTTGGAGAAGCATATCATGCGGGCCATCTCTTCGAGCAAAACCAAACTGACGTAGAGCTAGAGAAGGGTTATAAGTAATACCTCCCCTTATACCAAGTAGTGGTACATTAGGGAATTCTCCACAACGCTCGATGAAGGTGAAATCCTTTTGAGAGAAAAGACTCCAACGGATATCTGAATGAGAGAGTGACATTAACCTTTGAGACCATCTCAACCTTTGTTCATTCTTCAAAACTGATGGAGGAAGGTGCGAAATAAACCACCTGGAAAGTAACGGTATACAACACATGAGAGTTCCTTGTCTTTTGAGGGTACGAGTGTGGAGAGAATGTAGGACATCCCCAAGTAAAGTAGGCACGGGATTACGGGTAAGAAACAACTTGATGGAGTTGACATCTATGAATTGATCCGAGTTAGGGAATAGAACCAAACCATAGATTAGCAAGGCCACAATGTCTTCGAATGCATGGAAACTCATAACTTTGAGGAATTCTCGGGCTTTCTTAATTAATAACTTGGAAAGTAAACCCTTAACTCCACTTCTGGTTTCCCAATTGGCTTCGATGTCTAAGCGCTTAAGGTGTAAGGCGGATGTGATGTCTTCATACTTAGGAACCTTTTCCAAACCGGTGAATGGAATTTGGTCAAGAATAGGTACCCCAAGTAGCTTAGAGAACTTTTCCAAAGTAGGAACCAACTGATAATCTGGGAATGTAAAGCAATGGTGTTTTGATCAAGAAGCGAATAGGACATGCATCATATCTTCTTCAAAACCGGAGATAACCAAGTCAAGTAGATAACCATATATTTTGATGAACTGAGCATGATCAGGAATCTCTGAAACCAATTCTTTGAGCTGAGAAGGTATACGCATAAAGTTGATTCGGATAGTCTTTCTAGAAGCCATAATACCTACAAAACAGAGCAAAGATAAATCCCTAGGTCCTTGAAATAGTTAGAGATGATATGCAATGCGAATGATGTCATGATGTCATGTTTAGCACACACAAACAATTCACACAATGAGCCTAGGTTTAAGGCTTGCAAGAGGTATAGGTGATTACCCTACCAAAAGTTTGAGTTGGTTCATCTGTCCTATAATAGTGTAGGGTTCTAGGAATCTCATCATTGATCTTTCTCGTAGGCATTTATTTCAATCGACTACCAAGTGGTCGACCGAAAATATCCCAAAGTCGATCTTAATGAGCGTAGCATCAGTATCGACCAACCTTAGTCTACACAAAGCCGGCCATCTCACTACCTTCTAATGGCCAAGATGGGTCAATTAAGGTTCTAAAAGTTTAGTTAGTGCTTGATGACACCACGCCAAATACTATCCTCAACTTGGAAATGAAGAGTATCGAAATCCAAAGTGTCACACTAACGTAGCCATCATGTTGACCGTTTCGATATCGTCTAGCGGTCGCGACGATTATTGCTACTTACCTAGGAAACCCGATCCGGTGTAGGATCCCCACAAATATAATACCCAAGCAACCCTTAAAGATAAAGCAAGCAAGTCAAGCGAAAGCAATAAAGGTGATCTAGAAATCCCTAAGGTAATTCTCTCTTTAGGGTGTCTCCCGTGATCGCCAATTCATGTCGGTGAACCGACTTTGTAGAATTTTGTATCGCAAATGTGCGGATAGCAAGAGTCGCCACCGACTTTTCTTTTATCCAATTAAGGAAGGTAAAAAGTAAAAAAGACCTTCGTTAGATTCTGAGTAAGGGAGAAGGTTATGAAAAGGGAAGGTATTAGCACCCTTTTCCATCCGTAGTTATCTACGGGCTCTTAGTTGCTCTTAGATCATTTTCAAAATTGTGCTTTCTGTGTGTTTGAAAAAAATGTTTTGAAAAGGCATTTCGCTTTGACTTTGTAATGATTCATGTAGGAATGTATACAAAGTGTTCGGAAATGTTTCGTTTTGAAAAGAGTTTGAACTTTGACAAAAGTGTGTGGTGTGAAAAGCATTTGATGTGAGCAAGCAACTAAAAGTCTTATTACCTACTCAGAATGGTCGTTTTCGTGTTATTTTACTTTCCTTTAGAATAATGCTATCCATACCATTAGTTGGTAGGTAACTCTATTTGTTGGATGTAATAGGGACATTCGAAGGGACCTCGGCTGGTCATAGAAAGCAACTTGTAGGAAGTATCCTAGCACATTCGGAGGGACTATCATCATTTTTCGTAGGCGACAATCGAGGGTCAACATCATGTATTCGTAGGCGACATCGTGGGTCTATGATCTTTGTATCGAAGGGACTATGATGATTTGTTTTGAAGGCAACGGTGCTAGAATACCTCTATGTTCGAGGGACATGACCATTTGTAATCGTAAGGCAACGAGAGAGAATTACCCTAAGAGGTGCATGTGTGAAATAGTGTGTCAAATTCAGATATGTTATCTTTGAAGTTAGAGTGGGCTATGTTCAATTTTATCTTGCCATACACGTCTAATTACTAGCAGTTTATAGGGTGCGGAAATTAAAATGCGGAAATGTAAAGTGCGGAAAGATAAATCCTACGCTATTACATGGCTTTGGGGCAGATACATAATTTAACCGTGCGGAAAATAAAAAGCCTAATTAAGCTATTACATCCCATGAGCAGTTACATTATTGGAAAAAAGAAAGCGGTAAAAGAAATCGTCCGAAACGAGATAACCTTTGAAAAGATGAGAAAATCGGAAAATACGAGAGAAATCGAATAAGAGAAAAAGGTTAGTAAAAATGCAAATTTTTGAATGAGAAAAATATTTCATGCTGGAAATAACATAAATATGCTAAAATAATTTTTTGGGATTTTTTGGATGCAATTTAATAATTAAAAACTAATTAAAAGTGATTTAAATGGTAAATTATGAATAAAAATAAATATGCATGCAATATAATATTTTTTAATTTTATAAATTAAATAAACATTTTATGAAAATAAATGCAAAAGGAAAAATATTTTTGATGATTTTTAATGCATGAAATAAAATATTGAAAAGAATTAAAAATGCATGAAATATATTAAATAATGAAAATAATTGAAAAAGTTTGAAGTTTGTAAAAAGAAATCAAAACCGGTCCCTGTGAGGTTCGAACTCGTGACATGGGAGAGCATCTATCAACAGGAAGCGCCTTAACCAACTGAGCCAACGTACACGTGTGTTTGGAAATCGGAGCGAGTAGATTACAAGCACGCGTCATCTTCCTATTGCCTCGTCTCCGCGCCAAGCTTTGTCTTCTTCAATTCAAATTCTGGGAATTTTGCGTCGGCCTCAGAGCGACGCTATGACCCCTGCAAATTCTAAAATCCAGTACAAGCAATATAAATTCAATTCAAAGGCATGGTTCGATTGGATTTATCATTCTAAACATGAAGGTGGTATTCGTTTTGTCCAATTTATCCTATTCTGTGAGATCCCAATTCGGTCCATGGAACCCTAGCTATGGCAAGTTTCGATTCCGACCATGAAAATCCAATCAAACTATGCAGAAAGCTTGCAAACTTCCATCTAAACACAAAACACACCACAAAACACATTAAAAATGCATGAGAATTAAAATACGATTTTGAATTTTTCTTGAACAAACCGAATTCGAATTCCTTGATTCTAGATGGTTTTGAGCAATGTGAAGGTCTGGATCGATTCTGAATGACACAAGGAACAAGATGGAATGCTCAAACGCTTGAAACCACCTAAATCCAAGTTTTATTGTGTTGCAGTTTCTTGAGCTTCAATAGGGTTTCTCCAGCCAGTTTTCTATCCTAATTCGTGTGGCATGAGTTGTGTATATATAGTAGAAGGATTCAGAGTTGATTTGAGAAAGAATCAATCACTAATCAATGCAAAACATATTTGATTTTGTACCAAATCAAATTTCCATCTTTTTGATCAATTTTCAATCAAATCTTGCCATATCCAACCAAATTTCGAAATTTGCTGGCTTTATTGAGTTGCTTGGATCCCAAGGAAGAGAGAAAAGTCAAGTTTGTATTTAATTTTGATTTTATACTTTATTTTTTAATTTAATTTGTATTTAAATGAATAAATTCCAAATTAAATAGAAAAATAAAATAAAAATTTGTGGCATTGGGCTTGGATATTCCTAATTGCATAAGGAACAAGTTTGGATGAAGAAACAGTAAGCCCATTTGCAAAAATTTTGATTTTTAGAAGCATCTCTCTTTGTGCACTTCTCCAAAATTGCCCAACTTGTGAATGGTGTATCTTGCTCAATTTTCCACATTTTTGAGTGTTCTTGGACTTTTTGGAAATCTATAAGAGTCCTCTAACCAACCTTTTTGGTCTCATATCAATTAGAGTTTCCATGCTCAATATATCTTCAAAACAAAATGTTGACTTTTTGTTGACTTTGAAAAGGACCTGTAATGTTTTGATCCATACCTTCCAAATGAAGCATTTTTTGAACATTCTTGTGAGACATGAAGTTGTAGATAATTTAATTTCCTTCAAAACAAGAGGTGGTGGAAAAATTTCTGAGAAAGTATGAAGAAGTTATGCTCAGTCAAAGTTCAGTTGACTTTTCTCTAAGAAACCCTAATTTGGAAAGTTTGACTTTTGAGCAAATCTTGAGTTTTCTTGATGAATCATGATCAACCCTTGATCAAATGATGAATGTAACTTCAAAATGAGGATGTTGACCAAAAATCATGAAGTTTGACTGCATGTTGACCACAGTTGACTTTTTGTCCAATACAACTGATTTTCAACCATCTGAGCAATTGTCTGAGGAAACTTGACTTGTGAAGCTTGAAACTTGACATGGAGAACATTTGAAGCATATGAGGAGGCATGATGAACATTGGAGATATTGGAAGTCCATCTGGAGCTGAGAGGGTTTGTCTGTTCAACCTTTGAGGAATCCTTGAGTATGGATGTATGGAATGTCTTGAGAAGATGGAGGGCAAATTTTGGGGTATGACACAGGCGCATCAGGGGAACCAAAGAAATCTACTATTCTTGCCATCTGGGCTGCATTTTCTTGGTTTGTTCTATTTATATTCTGGATAAGAGGACAAAAAATAGCATTCATTTCACGGGCTAGGATTCCTACCATATCATGATTGCTATCATCCATCTGTTGCCTAAGCGCCCTCTGACTATTAGTTGTAAGGGTAGGCAATTGGATAATATTTCCTAGAATTTGGGAATTCGTACCCAAATTATTCATCCATGAACCAGACCCTTGGCCTGGGGACGAAGTCGATGCATTATGTAAACCTGCCATAAACGAAAGAGGCATTCCGTATGGAGAGTTTCTGGGTCTCAAAGGCTCGAAGCCTGGAGGCATAGTAGGGGTCGAATACTGTTGATTCCCTATGTGTAGCATAGTTTGCATTGATGACACGATAGATGGTATTTCTAATGTACTTACTGGGACCGTATTCGAACTACCAACAGGGATGGTATTGGAGGCATCAATCGAACTTGAAACGATTGTTGCAGCCCCCTGTGGGGGATTTTGTCCCCTATCTTGGTTAGTTGTGTTAACCATCATTTTGGTACGTTGTCTTCTGGGTATATGTGGATTATTGCTTTTTATTTTGCCACTTCGAAGGTTCATATACCAAAATGCACTCCAAACTCAGAAAATTTTACAATTTTCAAACAAGTTTGATAAAAAATTTCTATTATGACACTGTCCCACTGGGCGTGCCAATTTGTTTGCAATGATTTCTAGTAAACAACCGCTAGTCTTCCAATTTACTAATTATTATTGGTTACTTGCAGGATCGACTAGATTGATCCTAGGACACATGTGTCATAACTTATTTCCATATTCAAACCTATTATCTTTATAAGTTTATATTGTAGAGTGTAAGATTTTTAAGAGATTTGTCTAAGATTGTCTATATAAATATGTTGACCGAATGTGTAAAGGAAAAGGCTTCGAATTAAACTTAGATTTAATGTAAAGATAGAGAGTTCCTGAAAGTATAAAAGTTTCTGGAAATGTAAAGTGTTTAAATGAAAAGACAAAGTAAAAGTGGAGTTTCTGAGGAAATAAACGTATTTAAAGGCAAGTAAAACAAGAACATGAAAAGGAAATCGAAGGAGTCTAAGAGTAAAAGTGCAGTAAAAGTGAAAGAAATATAAAAAGACTTGTATTTAAATTGTAAAGGATCATGATGTTCAGTACATACATTTTGTCTTCTAACTCGTTTCCCTTCAGTTACGGTAATTTGAGTGTTTGAGATTTTTTAGTACATGAAACAAACACACTAAATCTAACATAAAAACACCTATTTATAGTGTCTTGACCCTAACGGTCCTACTCTAAAATCATGCCATGTTCGAAGCATGCAGGCTTCTTACGTTTACTGACTTCCACGCGTCTTCTAAGAATGGGGCCCTTATTTGAAATTCGAATCCTGTGTCATTTGAAATTCGAATTTTGTGCCAGCGAAGTGTTCTGTTAGTTTTCTTCGATTCGAATTAATCCATTTGATTGGACCGTTTTCAGTGCTGGCACATTCGTCCAAAGGAACTCTTTATATTTTAAACACTAAAATCTCAAATCGAAATCCATCATCTGTCACTGGAAATCGAAGACTCCTTTAGAACAATTGTTCTATATTTCTCACCAATATTCATCATTAATATTAACCTCTTTTTATATGCTTATTCGAAATATTGTTTTGATATTCCAATTATTCTTTATTCGAAATTGCCAGCTAACAATGTGTTATATCTATCTATTGCGTATCCGCTACAATGCATGAGAAAGAAAAGGAAAATAAAGAAACCATGGCGAAAAGAAGGAAGTTTTTACAAAGTTTTGCTTGATCGAGCCCCGTGTCAAGATGCCTACATATTCCCTCGTGCAATGGGAAAGTCAGAGCGCCGTAGTTCGGCTCACTTGTTTTGGTGGGTTTTGTGTTTTTTACTTATGAAAAATATTTTAAACACAAAAGAAAGCGCCCGTAGACGAAAAAGATTTGCATTGGTTGGTTACTTTTACCTTTAAGAAAGGAGTTTTGAACCATTATTAAGTGTTTTATTTTTCAAAAGAAAAATAAAGCAAGTTTTAATTTTAATTACATGCAAGGATGCAAAAAGAAATAAGAAAAATAAAAGGGGAGACTAACTAGTACTAGCCCTAATGTTGTCATGCAAAGATTAGAACTAAGGTTGAGGATAAAGGGGAATCTCTACCTATGTCGATATGTCAAGGATGTATATCCTAATGTCTAGGATCGAGAGCTATCCTAGCCGAGCGGTCCTAAGGGAAAAGCTATCTTATATCTGTATTGGTTGTAAAACCAAGAGATGCAAGGGGATGAAGCAATCAAGTAATTTGGAAGAAGCACACAAGCAATACAATGTATAAACAAATGTCATAGAAGCGCTGGAAAAGGAGGATATCCCTTAGCCTACAACAGCAAGTCGAGGGCCGGAAGCAATCAGGAACCAATACATTTTGATTCCCGTGAATGGTATCACCGCATGACATGAATTATCAAGTGTGAAGATCAATGAGTGCAGGTATCAGTAGTAAATGTGAACCCCAGGAAAGCGTGGAGAGTCATAATAAGGAACTCTTGCCACTTTTATTATTGACTCGATAGAGGAAGCAACATGATTCGCGTGTACTGAGCTAACACAGACTAGAACTGTGTGGGGTTCGATTGCAATCCCTTTCTGCATGTCCATCATATCATCAGCATATATATAAATAAGTACCAAAGCGGGTTTTTGCTTGGTGGTACTGCTTAGTAGTTTGCCTAATCACTCTTGACCTATACAAGCACAAATGTAAACACACTTGACCTGAAGCGCCTCCCTATGCACGGAAGAGGACTTTAAAACAATCCAAACAAAAGTATCACACAAAATTTCTCTAAACGGGTATTTAAATAAACCAGAGGGGTTCCTGAACATGCTCCAACTATGGAATCCCCATCATGCATCTCTATTCCTACTTCTCATGGCAGAAGAAAGCTGTAAAACCCTACTTCTCATGATATCTAGGAAAGCTGTAAGAGAATGCAATAAAATGGTGTAGAAAATACCACACGGATGATAATCCGTAAAGTACTGCGAGCTAAGAAATACTCCAAAAAACTTCAAGTACTGCATCCAAGCAATAAGAGAAAACCAGTGAGTAATGCGCGGAGGCATCAAGGCATAAGCAGAGTGTGCGCTCGTACGCATCCAAAACAATAAACCTACACAAGATAATGATCTAGACAAAGAAGACAAAGTATTATGCGTTCGTACGCAAACAAGTATCAAATTGTGCGTTCGTACACAATTGATACACATACACCTGTGAGAGAGGAGTAAAACCAAACAAGCAGACAATAGGATGCGCGTTCGTACGTAAATAAGGATCGGAATGTGCGTCCATATGCATTTAAATCAAAAGAACTTACAAGAAAGGAGTAAAACCAAACAAGGAGACAATAGGATGCGCGTTCGTACGCAAACAAAGATCAGAATGCGCATTCATACACATTCAAATTAAAAGCACCAGCAAGAAAGGAGTAAAACCAAACAAGCAGACAGTAGAATGTACACGTATGTGCACAAGAAATGGAATACGCGTTCGTACGTATTAAAACCAACGGATAACCTGCCAGAAAGGTGAAAACCCAACAAACAGACAATAGGATGCGCATTCGTACGCAAACAAGAAATAGAAGGTGCGTTCATGCACATTAGAATCAAAATAACCTGCATGAGAAAACCCACAACAACCATACAATATAATGTACACGTATGTGAACAAGCGATAAAATACGCGCTCGTACACATTCAAACAAGCGGATAACCTGCAAGAAGGTGTCAATCCAAACAATATGCAAACAGTATGCGCGTTCGTACGCATACAAGAATTAGAATGTGCGTTAGTACGCATTCGAGATTGGATGACCTGTAAGAATGGTGTCAATTCAAGCAAATAGATAATAAAATGCACATGTATATGTGCAAGCGCAAAATATGGACGCTATAAACCCAAATCTCATGTATAAGAGGTCAAAGTACCTTGCACATGAAATAAAGTGTCAGAATTAACAAAGCAAGTGCTAGAAATAAAGCACCAAATGCAAATCCAATTGCGAATATGATTATAATCTAGTATAAGCATGTGAAGAGTGAGATAAAATCACAAACATCGGAGTGGGAAGGTGGTTTTTCGAAATCGGGGCGAAAAATTCAACTTCTCGGAATCGATTAAGAATTGCGTGGTTGCTTGTAAAAGGGTAAACGGATTCAAGAACATGAGCGGTTTTAATTAATTCCAAGTGAAAGTGGCATTTTTCGGACCTTAAAGTGATGGGGCAGCCACTACGTTTTAGGCATGTTATGCTCAAAATTTGGTTCTGAAACCTCCAAAAACGATTTCGAAATGTGCCAAAACGTAGGGAACATGTACCGGTACTTCAGAATTTCAAGGAAAAGTGAGTTTTTATACATGAAAATGCTAAAAAAATGCTTACGGAATCACAAAATTCATTATTTGAATTAAATTCCGATTCATCTTTTGCTTTGGTTTTGAAATGTGAGATGAATCGGATTTTAATTCATTACATGTAATCAATAAGCCAAAACAAAATAAAACACAAGTTATGTGCAAGTTCGATTGAAAATCAGATCAAAAAGTGTGCAAAGAATGCATGTTAATGCATGTTTATTGTACATTTTTATGACATTAAGATGGATGAAATGCAAGTGTATGTGATATCATATGCAAATGATATATACTTAATTCAAATCCTATCTAAATTCTATGCAAAACATGTGTTAATGTCCATAAGAATCAAGTATGTGATGTGTGTTGGTGTTGTGAATTCATACATATGAAAAAGTGAGTGAAAGTGAGGTTTCGACACACTATAATGTCACAAAAATTAAACACCGACACATAAAATTGAATTTATTATTCCATAGGCAAATGTATGAACATATAATGATGCAATTTATATCCTAAGTATGATTTTAGATGCATGTATATGTGTTATGTACAAAGCCAATGCACCTAAGAATCAAAATGCAATGAATGCTACATTGCGACACAATTATGCATGCCAATTACGTCCTAATTCACATTAATCAATGCAATTTAATCAACCTATATGCTCTCTAATGCACGAGCATGTGATAAATGATGCAAAATGCACAAATTAGTGGCCTAAATGCAAAGGAAAACAATTACACAAGTGTATGTGTGTGTTATGTACAATATTCATTCACATCGTCACACTTTAACGTCACAAAATCGGAATCAAATCAAAGAATTCGAAGAAAAAAATTCAAGAATCGGAATCCATACGGAATTTGCAATCAAATCGAATATTTAATTTCAAGAAAAACTAAAAGTGAAAAATCACTTAAAATAAGTGCTTAATTGAATTAATCACTCACTTGAACTTGAAGTTTGAGTCAAATTAAAGAGAAATTCCTTGCACTCTTCAAAGAAAATACCAAATCTACTTCCAATTGATGATAATAATCGAAATCGAAGCTTGAATCGGAAGAAGAATGAAGAAGAAGACTTGAATTCTTGAAAATTGAAGAGAAAATCAAGAGGACGAGTTTCTTCCTCAAAAACCGAGCAAGGGGAGGGCTAGAGAGGCGTTGGCCGAGATCTTGTAGTGAAGAGGAAGGGTTGGCCGACCTTGTGTGGTGGCCGAATGAGCGATCGAAGAGAGGAGGTGACCGGCGTGGACTAAAGGGCGCGGTCAAAAGGGGTGAGGCCGAGATCGGAAGACGTGCGGCAAGGAGGAACTCCGGTCTTGATGACCGACCAGTGAAGTGTCTGGCGGAGGTCCAATTGGGCAGTTGTGGTGGCGGACCGGTGGCAGTAGGGAGGAAGAGGGTTGCTCGGTTGAGTTTGCTTGGAGGGAAGGGTGGTTGTTTGAATTTTGTTCTTGTTTTTGGCTTTGAGTTTGAGAGAGAATTAGAGAGAATTGAGAGTGGTTTGAGATGAAATTTGAGAAAATGATTGTGTGTTCTTGAATTGTGAAGGCAAAAATTTATTTATAGTGTGAAAATTTGGATCTTGGAGTGCCTTGGATCCACAATTAAGCCCAAATCGCGATTATCTGAACAATTTTCGTAACTAATTTAAACCAGCCCGGCCTGTCGAGAATTTGAAGTCGGACGCTATCGGATGAACGATCCATGAGATACAAATTTTTGAAGTTTCAGCACAGTTTTCAGGCATCTGACACATGAAGAATTTTACTTGCGCTCTTGGGAGAAATTGCCTCAAACGAGGGTCTTCTGATCAAAATTTGAACTTGAGTATCTCGGAGACAAATGAAGCCAATGAAATCTGTGAAATTTTGACATTGGTCCCACCTCGTTTCGATAAAAATCGAGCGAGATATAATTTTTCAAAGTTCACGTATCAGATGAAAATTACTTGGTTCAGCTTAAAATCACCTTTGAAGAATAAAACATTGCTCTTAATTGGTGAGAAACTAGCTCTGGAGTTGCAAATGAAAGTCGGAGAGGATTTTGGCATGGAATTTTAGACACTGGCCCCGCACAGTTTCAATTTTCCAGCTAGGAATTACGAAGGTTTTAGTGCACTGAGCGCACGGTACAACACTAAAATTCAATTTAATCCACTTGACAAATCAATTTCTTTGGAGACCTTCTTCACACAATTTTCTTTCGGATTGTGAAAGAGAGTTGTAACAATAATGAGAGGGACTTTCCAATAAAAAATCATCAGAAAATACCCGACGAGCTGAGAGTTATGCCTTCCGGAGTGCCCGAAATGCACCAAAAACACAAACTTCACTTTATTGAGAAATAAGCAAATTAATTCTTTTTCTTGACGAAACGGCCTCCGATCTGAACAGATAAACTAGAGAATATATTTATATGATCCCAACGCTTATGGAACCAAACCAAAATAGCCTTCTAACCAGAAAATATTGCGACAGCCATACAAACCGACAAATATCAATTTTTTTTGCTCGAAATGACCTAAGAAAGCTGAAACGCACAGTTTCTTCCACAATTTGGGATACTTTGAACAAGGTCACCTCATGATCAATGCTATGCATGAATATTTTATGATAATTCAATTATAAGCCAGAAACTTCGAAATGAAGAGGGTATATTTTTTGGTACAACAATGACAAATTAGGGTTCCTATTATTCCCAAATGGGCTATCCTGGCATCCACTCATTTTTGAATCCATACCCAATTATTTAATTAATTAATTAAATAATTCCTAAATAAAATCTAAATAATCCTTTAACATTATTTGATCACATAATTATTTAAGGTACTTTATTTGATAAAATAGCTAATATAATTAAATAAATATATTTGGCCACATAATTATTGAAATACTAATATAAGACTATATTTTTAAAATATTCCAACAATCTCCCATTTGGCCAATATATTTTAATAATTATATCATATTTGAATACTATTTATCTTTAGATTTCAACTTTACAAGCTGGTCCACCTCATACATCAATAATGGAATCATCACGGCTTCATCACTAATGTATAACGTGACGGAACCTCGATGACCACCACATAAATATACTTGATGACATAGATCGATATGGATGAGTGACATGGAAATTTCATGCAATGTGATCTCTAAATCATGTATATTTCCAACTGGTCCAACTGAAGTCTTTATTGAGATCAAAGTAAAGTTTGCAAATTCAATATTTGCACAAATGATACGTAAATGTTTATAACATAAATAACCTTATAAACATTATTTCTGCAGATAATCATAACATAAATTGTGTATCAATATCAAAATAATATTATTAAACATAAAGAAGAAGTGACTCCCACTAATCTAAGACATCCTTAGTGACAATAATTATATGAAAGTCTTTATATGTCAAGTCTTTGATTAGTGAATCTTATATTGAATTGTAACTGAATGACATAAATATTTGCCTTCATTTATTTTGTATTAAAATTTCTATTCTACATCTAAAATATCGGAGTCAAACATACTAATGATCTTCTCATAGTCTGATTTCCAATTTGTGAGAACAAACTTTTTTATTCTCTACAATAATCCTCATGGTTGGCCTTTTTTTTCTTTCAACAATTCAATTTTGAATTATTCAAGTATCTACTTAATGATTTTATGTATGTCTTTCCATATACCTATAAAATCATATATAATATTTCCACAACCAAAGTATAAAAAACTTAATTTTCTAAATTTGCATATTCTTTTATTTTGGACAATGATTGAGACTTAATAGTATCCCTTGGTAATTGAGGCATACCTCATCTTATTGTGTTCCATGTCAGTTTTATTTCCAAATATATATATATATATATATATATGTGTGTGTGTGTGTGTGTGTGTGTGTGTGTGTGTGTGTATGTATGTATGTATGTATGTATGTATATATAAATCTTTTGTGATAACCGGATGATATCTTGAGAATAATCTCTAAGTATCTAAATATTTAATACAAAAGAGGTGCGCCCAAAATCTCCATTAATCAAATGCACATCATAAATTCTATCATCTTCAGCATTTACATTAACAGTGTTCCCTCCTCCATGATTGGGTAACGGATTGTCTTGGACATTAGGACTCATATCTTTGAAAGACAATACCAGACCTAACCAACTTCTGAACCTCCGACTTTAACGGATATCAATTCTCAATACTATTCCCAGGGGAATTTTGATGATAAACACAAGTTTTGTCATCCTTGTAATACCATGGCAAAGGGTTTGGAACAGTAGGATGAGACATAGGTTGCACCAGGTGCCTCTGAATCAATGCTGGAAATAGATCTATATAAGTCATTGGGATAGGATCAAATGATTCTCTTTTGGGTCCTTGCCCTTGATTTCCTTAAGGAGATGCTCTTTGATAAGGAATTGTAGTTGGAGTAACAACAACCAGAGTGACAATAACAACTTGTTATTGATTCTGAGAACGTCTTCTTGGAGGTATGGATCTTTTCTCATGAATAACAACATTAACATATTCTTCCTTCTTCCTAGAGAAGCAAAAACGTTTCTTATTGGTTCCACTAGATCCCTCATCTCTTGTCAATCGTCCTTCTCAGACAACTTCTTCTAAATGACTCTCATTCTCACCATTTCAGCAAAGTCACTCGGTGCAATGGCTACCATGTTCTCATGATAAAATGAACCAAGTGTCTTAAAAATAACTTAGTTAATTCTTGCTCATCCATTGGAGGAATAACTTGTGCAGCAAGTTCACGCCAACGCTGCGCATGCTCTTTGAATAATTCTTTGTCTTTTTGAGACATGGCTCTTAGCTAGTCACGATCATGTGCCATGAACATGTTGTAATGGTATTGCTTCACAAAATCTTCACCCAAATCATTGAATGTATAAATATTGTTGATGTCCAGATTTATATACCACCTCAGGGCAGCATCAGTCAAGCTATCTTGAAATAAGTGGATAAGTAAGCGTTGATCTTCAGTGTGAGTAGACATTCTTCTCAAATATATTACCATGTGATCACGAGGGCAGGAGTTTCCCTTGTACTTTTCAAATCTGGAACTTTAGGCTTAGCGAGTACTTTCAAATTGGGAACCAAGCAAAGATCACTAACATTCTGACCAAATAGCTCTTTCCTTTTAAGAGCTTTGAACTCTTTATGCATCTCATTAAACTGTTTCTGAAATTCATCCATTATATCATAGAAGTCCACACTTTCACTTGTAGGTAGAGGAGGATGGTTAACCTCGTTATTGAAAACAGGAGTAGTATACAACACAATAGGTGCATAAACAACAGAAGGTTGGACCAAATGAGCAACTTGAGCAGTAGAGATATAGCCTTTAGGAACAAAATTCCCAGGCATTCCCCATAGATAACCACGAGGTATACGATGTTGAGCAACAAAAAAAATGGTGTAGCAGAAATAGACATATCTTGCACTTCAAAAATGACGGTGGTTAGTTGAGGTTGAATGATATGAGGAGAAGGAGGAGGAGGGGGTGGTGGCTGATTCTGAGCAGTCACCATCGATTCCACCAAAGCATTCAAGTTGGCCATGCTAATCCTCAATGAAGTCACTTCTTCGCGCAACTCACGATTCTCTTATTCCAAATTTTCCATCTTCTTCTTGGTATTGGCTCGAGTGTTATATCGATGCAACAACTTGCAGACTGAACGAAGCAGAGAAATGGATAAGACACCTGAGAGAGTATGAAAATGCAAGAATATGTGCGTTATGATTCATGATATGCAATGCACATGATTTATTTTGTTTATTATTCAAGGAACTTTTAATAAAACTTAATTTCAAATATCAAAAGCATAATACATTTTAAATATTGAATGAACTAATATCATTAATAGAAATTGTTTGGAAAGGATTACAAGTTTCATTACAAGTTTCAATAATCCTAAGTACAAGAGAGAGCGAGAATAGAGGCCATGAATCCTAAGAAATAAAATCTGTAGAAGACCCTTCTTCACGCGCACACTTCCCCTTGAGCTTTTGAATCTCTTCCTTTAGTTGCTCATTCTCCAACACATACTTGTCAACAAAAAATTTCCAAGCACCTGACTCAGGAGGGATATGGGAAAAGTCTTATCTGCTAGGAACCGGGTGAGTGCTAGAGGAAAATAAATCCTCTTGCTTCTCCGTCATCTCTACCGCATGCCTCTCGAGAATCTCAATCAAATCACCCTTCTCCTTCAACTCAATTGTGTGTGACACTTCCAAAGTATGATACTTATTCTTCCAAGCTTCCTTCTATTGATGCATCCTGACCAATGCAAGTTGAAGTTCTTCCATATCATCTGAAGCATGAGTAGTAGTCAAAAATAAATCAGCTAAAGGTTCTTCACGAGAATATGATATCTTCAACTAAATTTCCCTTGCTTGTACCCACTGAAGATAAGGCTCAAAAGAAATAGCTCCTGTTTTCCCTAAGTATTTCCTTCCTTTCCTATGAATATGACGCCAGGATGTCTCCATATCTTTCCTAGTTGCTTTGTGGTCTTCACCCTCTTTAAGAAAGAATTCACTCACATGAATACCCTTTGTCCTATCCTTCATCAGATATCCAAGCCGATGACACTCGCGAACAGGATTGTAGATAATACATCCCTTTGACCAAGAAGAGGTACATTGGGAAAGCTACCACAGCTGTCAATAATTTCTACTCATAGTAAACTTGATAATACCAAACAATGTCAGAACGAGTGAGAGCCATAATCTTTGGCGCCCAATGAGGTTCCCTCTTGAGATCCTAAAAAGCATCTGATCGAGGCAAATGAGAAACAAACCAACAGTACAACAGTGGTGTGCAACAAATGGTCCTCCCCTCTTGATAAAAGTTACGGATATGGATAGAGTAATAGATATTTTCAAGTAGCGTGGGAAATTGAACAAACCATAGGCAAGCAAAGCGAAGAGAGCCTCAAAAGCTTCCATACTCTTTATATCACCAAAATAACGAGATTTCTTTAATAGAAACTGAGCAGTTAAACCTCTGATTCCTCCTTTAGTAGTCATACTAGCCTTAATCTCAGACCTCTTCAGATGAGTAATAGCAGCAATTTCATGAGACTTAGGCTCCTCTTCCAAACCAGTAAAAGGAACATGACTAGTAACAGGTCGATCCATCAGATAAGAATACTCCTCCAACGTAGGCATCAACTAATAATCAGGAAAAGTGAAGCAATGATACAACGGATCATAGAACTGGACCAATGTAGACAGAATACCATCCTTCATCTTGAGCTTCATCAAAGATACAATAGCCCACACTTCTTCCGGAAATTATCAAGACTCTCAAACTCATCAATCAAGCTCTTCAATCCATCTATCTTAGGATCCTTGAAACTGTACTTCCAAGTCTTTCTCTTTAAAAAATTCATGGTCAAAGTATACATGAGATATTTGCAAAGATCAGTCTTAAGTTCCTTGAAATGCAGTTTTTTAAAGAATGCATATGGGTGCATGAATGCATGAATCAACAATCACACAAAGATCACAAACATAGGTTTCATAGGTTCGACGTCACGAGCATGGAGTCAAAGGGTACGACCCATTATGTATACTAAGCTTTTTCACTTGTAGATCAAGGTTCTAAAAAGAAATTCCCAGAGTTTACATTCCTCCATTGAATATTACTAACTTCCCGATGTACTCCGTAACTAGCAACACTTTCAAGAGAAACTCGTCTGAGTGTAGTATCGTGTAACAACTACTTATGGATTTATCCGCAATAGTCTATGCACTACAACTAAAAAGGCCAAGATGGGTTAAGGGTTCTACGGCTGCTCAGCTTCACTGACTCCTAGGTCGAAAGTAGTCATGTCTTCTCGATCGCTCGTAAAACAAAATACCACAGTAAAGGGGGTCTCCACTGAGTGAGGGATCTTATGCCTCCTTCTTCGGGATTACTCCCAAAAAGTTAACATGAATATACCTCCCGTCCTATATTAAGTTTTCCCAAGTCCGGGTATAGGACTTAAAAGAGATCACTGAGCACCCTGAAAACCAAAAAAAATAATCCAAACAAACAGCTATACATATATACAACAAATAACATACACACACAAATAAACAAAGATAGACTCAACCCACTTAGAGATGTTTCCCCAATGGAGTCGCCACTTTTTTGTAGTGGCAAAAATCTTCGAGACTAAGCCATTGATTGACTCAACTCGTAAAAATAACAATGATGTCGCCACCGCGCTTTTATTTTATTTTATTTTTGTAGGTATGGCTAAAAAAATATGTATAAAATAGATGGTGGAGGTGAGAAAAGAAGTATTTTTTTTACAATTTTTTATTTGATAGAATTTCCAATGAGTTATAGGCCTACATACCAACAATGTGCAATGTTGAAATCAAAACCCATGTAGTTCGAGGTAAAAAAGACTAAAATTGGTGTGTTGGTTAATTTTAAGAAGAATAAACATCTCATCACATCCGAGTGGTAAACATACTTACTACCCACAATTATGAGAAATGAGCATTTAATCATCTCAAAGGGGAGGATAGAGCTCAAATTTTCATCAACAAGCATCACTCAACACCAAGTGGAAAATGTCTCACTTCACTATATATTGTAGAAGTATAATAGTTCACATCACTACAAAGAATCGACAAGAATCTAACCTTTTGAGAAAATGGTTTTAAAGGAGAAAAGCCAAAAGGGCTCAAAAAGTTTGAGCGAGGTTAATTGACTTTTAGTGTTAATAAAAGATGTCAAAGTATTATTAAATTGGTTAATGGTTTATTAAAGAAAATAATTTTGAAAAATGCATGGACCTAAGTCCAAGTTTATTGTGAAAGAAGTTCGAGTTAGAAAACAAGAAGCTTTTTGAAAAGAGGGAGAAGATTTTGAAAATTAAAGAAGATAAGAGGAGATGAATGGATTATCCTATGTACAGAAAGTAAAAGGTAAGGGTGAAGAAAGATCTAACCGAATAGGAAACCAGTACTTGACATCAAGAAGTCAATACAATATTACCATCCTTTGGATTGTCAAACAAGCCAACAAGTAACAGGATAAAAATACTAAGTCTCAGATAAATTAATGCCTCAGATGAAATCATGTCTTCAAAAATTGGGCAGAGTAATGACTGTATTTAGAGGAAATTCACTCATAGAAGAGTATAAATAGAACAACTTGCACATAGAAAATAATAACCCAAACACAAACATGATAACAACAAGATCATAGGGTCTCCGAGCTATAGTCAAGGTCCTAATCCTAAGTTAAGAATCAATCTTCGAGCACAGGAAAAGTAATCAAGTCAAACTTAACATTTTTTAAGTTTTACTTAATGAATTGAACAAAAGTAAAGTAAAAGGTCCAAGTGGACCAAAGAAAAATAGCGGAAACATAAACATGATAATGAATGCTGGAATTAAAATAAAGCGGTAAAGAAAGCATAAAAATAAAGCGGAATTTAAATGTTAGTTGTTAGTTGGTTTCATATCAATGATCCATAATGATTTGGACATTGAGCCTAAGTCAAAGGTTATGAGGACTCATCAGAAGATTGATAGAATCAAAACCTCTACACGATGAGACGAAAATTTTATTGGTTATATCTCAAAATCTAATCCTCTTCGGGCTTACAAGTTCAAGTCTTGGACCACGAAGAATCAATCATATAAATAAAAGAAAATAAAATAAGATTGTATGGTTCACGATGATTTGGCCGTATCCCAACATTTAATCATACTTGGACAATTTCTAGTGTAAAGATTGGGCCACGAAGAACCAACTTTCTTATCCGAGGGACAAAGTGTAGATCTATGTTAACTGATCGCCAAGTAACCTATATAGAGGTCACCCTACAACTAGGTCGGTCAATAATGATCTATGTGTTGAAAAGACAAACAAGAGGAATGATATGTAGATCAACCTCTTGATATTTGTAACACATGTAAAAAAGAAGAAAGGGGTGAGATGAAGAGGGGATCTTAGGGGGGAAAATTGGGTACAACAGTTAGGTTTTAAAATTAAAACAAGTCAAGCAAAAATTTGTAAGTACACTTGCGAATTTACCCCTCCAAGGTGAATTTGCAAGTTCACTTATGAAACCCCTTCAAAGTTACTTCGTAAGTGCACTTGCGAAACCCCTGAGTATAGCAACTTTCAAAACCAGAAAAATCATGCCCTAAACACCCAAAAATCCATTTTTTTTATCACCTTTAAAACTACATTTACCTATTCTAACTTCATATACAATGTAATTTCTACAACCTAATGATCGCGACTTTATCGTCTATAAATCAGGAGACTGCAAGTGCACAGTCCTATCGCGTAGTTTTAAAATGATATCGAACCCACAGAGACTATAAATCGATCTATTGTTATCCTAAGTTACGGTATACAGCTAAGGCGAATAATTCTTTTGGATAAAGGTTAAGGAAAAATAATAAATAAAACGGATATCGGTACGTAACGTAGTGAACCTAAGTGGATTAAATCGAACCTAAGCGTATAAAGATGGTTAACTTAATTGTTCTGTAGAGATTATCAGTTTAAAAACCCTCAACTCACACTTTCGTGGTCTTATCTCGGATTATACTACTAAAACCCTATGCCTGCTCTCGCTAGTCCATAAGTGTTTAGAAAATATTCTTTGGAAACTTAATAAAATCTAATTCGTTTTAAAGCGCTCTCGCTGTATTTAAATCGAATGCCTAACTTTAGCTATCCGGTTAAAACCTCACACTTTCGTGGTCTCGATCCTAACCTATTCTACTTTTCTTACTTTCGTAACGAAAAGATTGATTTTAATTACAAAAATTCATAACCAGAATTTAAGTTAATTAAGATTTTAGCTTAAGAACAATTTAATTCCTACTCTTACTACTGTTACTTACCGATACCTACACGGTTTAGCCGGACATATTTATTAATTCGGACATGCATAAATAATAAGGTTCAATATATTTAAACATTTCCATAATCAAATAAATAAATATCGAGCAACAATACTTTAAATAAAATAAAATAATTATATTAAAAACCTGAAAATAAGAATACTGGAATAATCTTGTTCTTCGAAATAAACAAACATTCCACCACAAGTCGGCTGGATCTGCTCGGAGACTTCTTGAATTGAAAGAAAAATACGACAAGGAATAAAAAGCACTTTATCTAATGTAAGGTTAAATCAATGAAAAATACACAACAATTTTCGGTGTAGAAATTGTCGTGAGAAAATTATAACAACTTAAACTAAAAATAAAAACTAAACAAAGAAACTGAAATGAAAAATAAAATACAAATACATAACTGAAAAGAAAATACGAAAATAGAAAAACTCAATAACGGTTGTTCGATAAGAATGTCGACCATTGCTCTGTGACTTGAACTTGTATTTATAGCCGATTTCGTAACTTCCCGTTTCTCAATCTTGTACGAAAAGCCAATGGTGATCGTGTATAAAACTGCCAGAACGTGGGACGGAAGAAGGAAGTGTGAGACGTGGGTCTCGCTTCATCAAAGGATTAGGATACGTGGGTCTCCAAAAGTGAAGACGTGGGTCCCTGAATGGGAGGCGGGCGCCTCCTGCTGAGTGGGAAAATGTGAGACGGTCGTCTCACTATAGTGGGGGTGTGCGCCTCAAGGCTGTGACGGTCGTCACACCTTGTGGGCTGAACTTCTGTTGGGCTTTACTCTTCTGGGCTTAGTCTTATAATTTTCTTTCTTCTTAATTCCTCCTTTTTGCTATATCACCCCTTTGCTTCATTTCTTTGGCATTTTAATCTGATTTTTCCTCAATTTTATTTCTTTGCTCAATTGATCTTTATTTAATGCAAATACCTGAAACAAAAGAAATACCAACGTAATACGGAAATAAAACAGAATAATTAAATAGAAATAGTAACATTATCTATGAAAATTAAGTCAAATATGTTATATAAATTCGTGTTATCAAACTCCCCTATACTTAAACCTTTGCTTGTCCTCAAGCAAAAAGTAAAAAAGAAAATCACTTAAGTATTTTTCAAACACAGATATAAAACATAATTCAATTCGTACTTGGTTGCAATTCACTTCTTTGTTGGATAACTCGAGTTTAGACTTCGACACCAAAGTTACCGTAATAACACTAGATAACCCCATTTATGCAGACCAATTTAAGTCATGTATTATAGCTCGACCTAATACTTTCGTTTTGTTTCACCCGTTTTCATTCTGGTGCAATCACATTAAGCCTTTTACCTTACGCGCACATAGTGGAGTAACCGGGTTAGTTACTTTGATCTTTATAATCCAGCTAGGAGTTCTGGTACTTATATTTGGTACTCCTTTATCCAATTGCAAATTGCGGGGGATCGGACCGTCGTCCTCCCTACCAAGTCCAGCACCAGAAACCACTGAACCATTTCATAATGGATGTTTGCGTAAATATTTTATAGTTTCCGCAACGGTTGGATTAAATGATCTGGTAAGGACCATCTAACTTAATAAGTGCATCTTCTGATAAAAATTTCTCTTAAAAATCTTGATCAATCACTTATATTCATCGATTCTCCACGTAGTTTGTTGTTTATGCTTTTATAAACTACTCGGGATTACTTTAAAACTAAGTCTTAAGGTGTTGGTATAATAAGTACTTAAACTGATCTAACGCGTTGGGATTTTGAAGTGTTAGGACGATAACGATTTTGCTTTAGTCGCCTTCGAATTCTTATTTATAAAAATAAGCAACCTTAATACTAGTTGAGTAAGTCAATATATGCGTTTTAATTTTTTCGTTATGGCTCAAGAAAATGGAAGAATTCGAATAAGCACGAGAATTTAACATAAAAGATTAAAATTACATAAACATGTATTTTATTGAATGGAAATTTTGCAATACAAAGAAGAAAGGAAACTAAAAGGGAAAAACTAAATAGAGCAAAGAAAATAAAAATGAACTAAGAAATGTTCTAACTCCCCTAAACTTAAAATGAGCATTGTCCTCAATGTGATAGAACCAGGAGAAATCAGAAAGGAGTAGGGTGATCACTCGTCGCTTGGAAAATTTTGTCCTCTTGCTCCTCTGCCTCTAGTGCGAGGTCGTCGGCCTAATCGAATCGTTAAGATGAAGGGCATCCGCTATGCGAGCTGTCAACGCTTCGAAGTTACGGTCGTTGCGAAAAGCATACTCGCGTTGTTCGCGTTGTAATTCTCGTTGGTCATGCTGCATCTCTCGAACAAGACGTAAAGTCTCAGCTTGGCATTGTTCCATAGCTAGGAACCGTTGATCTTGTCGATTTATGTGGGCATGCATGGCCTCGAAATTAGCAGCTTGCGGAGGATTTTCTTGAGGTTCCTGCGGAGCAGGTGCATTAAGAGCAAAAAGCCAATTGTTGCGGCTTCGGACATCGATCTGAATTGGACAAGGAAACACTACACTAGGCACCAGACGTCGGTTGATCATTAAGGTGTACCAGCCATCTTGTCTCGGGGAGATGATATGGGAATCACGATAGTAGATAACATCTAGAAGATTTGTCGGCATCATAAATTGTCCAATGGACAGAAGCTCGCTGGATAAGCCTAAAGCAAACGCTAAAGAAGTTACGATCCCACCGAAAACAAAGGGGTTGGTACCTGCCGCATTAATGCATGTGTGAAAGTGGCTAAGCATGAAAGGAGCGGCGTTGACAGCTTGACCGTTGAGGGCACAGAAAAGAAGAAACATCTCATTTTGGTTGACCTTGTGATTAGTGGTCCTACCAAAAATGGTGTTCGCGAGAATTCGGTGAAAGTACCTCAGAGCGGGATTATGAATATGCGAAGCGTAGAGATCTCGCCAACTTTCTGTGGGTTGACCGGTTAGATCGTGCCATAGAGAGAAGCCAACTTGATCCCAAGAAATGTCGCCTTCGGGATCGAAAGGTTTGCAGTGAACGTTCGGACCTCTAGTGAACTATAAAAGTTCAGAGATTCTTTCTTGATCAATGGAATATTCTTGGTTAAACATGCGGAAATTGGCGGTGTCGGTTGTATATGGATCGTCAGGAGGCGTGTTGTATGAGAAGGAACTGAGGAACTCAAGAACGAGCGGTTCGGAGGTTGGAAATGGATTTGAACAAAGACTAAGCAGACCCGTATTGGTGAGCATGAAAGTGATGCTCTCCGCCATACCCAAGGTATCCAAACAATCGGTGTCCACATATTTGGTGGGGACAACCGAACGGGAATAAAATTTCATGTATTTTGCTTGTTGTTGGCCATCATCGCTATCCCGGAACACAATGGTAGACAATTTCGGTGGTGGTCGGTCGGGTTTCACTTGACGTTGAGTGTTTCGTGGAGCCATTGAAAAGAAGGAAGTGAAGGTTAAGATGGGAGAAAATGAAATGGATGAGAGGAAGTATATGAGAAGTAGATGGAAGGGATGTGAAATGAGAAGAAATGTGGAGGAGTATTTATAGTGGTATGAGATTGAAGAGGAATAAATTATAATTATAATGTGTTTGGAAATGAAGAGGGAAAAGTTTGAATGGATTTTATGGTGGGAAATGAAGAGAATATTTTGATTAATGGAGTGGTTGAATGGGAGTAATTGTGGGAAATGAAAAGAAGGAAAACTGACGATATACAAAAAGACAAGGAGACCAGAGACCAGTAGACGAGACAATGGAAGAAGCACGAGGCGGGGGCCATAGTGATATGAGACGTCCGTCTCAAAAGGAATTGAAAAACAAGAGAAACACGTGGAGGCGGTCGTCTCAACATGTGAGGATGGCAGGAGGCGTGCGTCTCCACTGTGAGGCATAGAACACGAGGCGAGCGTCTCAGGTAGCATGCATGGCACGAAAATTGAACATGCAGGGCATCTTAAAAAGCTTGAGGTGACCGTCTTGGGCAGTGGGCAGCGAGACATGCATGTGATTAGAGGGAACACGGGATAGTGAAGCAACTCGTTTTTCAAAAATTATTTTAATTTTCAAAAACAATGAAATCACCACCTAATTTTATTTGTTCTAAAAAGAACGGGAAAATATAGATAAAACCCACGAATAAAGAATAGGATAAGACGGTCTACGAAATTAAGAGATATAGGTTCGGGAGTTGGTTATGCAAGGGGAAGGTATTAGCACCCCTTACATCCATCGTACTCGATGGTACCCATTTAGTTCAAAGTGTGTTTGTGTGTTAGTGTGAAAATTTTACGATCTTCTAAGTTTGAAATGAGAAAGAAAGGGAGAAGAAATGTTTTTATTATTTTTGCTCGCCTTTGGTCGTAAGACTTAGTGCCTACGTACTCGCAATGGGAAAGTCGAGCGCCGTAGTTCGACTAGAAAATGATTGTTTGTTGATTGATTTTAAATGAAAAGACAAGTCGTCATTTTAAAGGAGAAGACTCGCCTAACGTCCACAATGTGTGATAAAGAATAAAGGACTACGCACCAACATGAGGGAGGGTTTGAGAACACCTCTAGTACTCAAGTGGAGAAGTCGAAAACCTTGGGAATAGAGGAAGAAGCATCTCAATTATAAATGAATCATGTCTAATCTTGAAAAGGGTTTAAAGGTAAATGGTGCTTGAGCGCAAAAGATATTGAATGTGTTAGAATTGATTTTAAATTGTGGATGACAAGTATCAAAACATTAGGCTATCATCTAACGATTCGAGTACTAGAAATTGGCGAGTGACTTCAACCAATCATCTCTCATCCCAAAATTTATTATGAAAAGGGTGAGGTGAAACAAAGTTCACATTTATTAAGTATGGAATAAAAGTATTTAAGTCATTAGGCTATCATCTAACGCCCAATACTTTAAATTTAATTAAATCGGCTATCATCCAACAATTTAATTAAATACCATAGCACTAGATTTTTTGTTTTAGAACATGGATTGAAGTTTCTTAATTTATTAGGCTATCATCTAATCAACTAGAAACTTCGATTCGTTTTAATCGTTAGGCTAACATCTAACAATTAAAACAAATCTTATCCAAATGTTCTTCTTTTTTTTGAAGAAATTCATTTTTGAAAATAACTCGACGTTGGATCGAGGTTTGAGAAGAAGACTCGACGTTGGGTCGAATTTTATTGAAAGTGTTTTAAATGCTTGGTGAATGGAGAAAGAATAGGATCGAGATAATTGTAAATCACAAGTAAAATCGACAAAGCCCATACAAGGTGGCCAACCTAAGTATAAAATAATTAAATTACATGTGTACTAGCAAAGTGGGCTAGTCTACCAAGACGACCAATTGGGACAATTGATCGAAATAGGCTCACTGTAAGAAGGCCCAGGATCAAGCGTACATGTGTGCATGTGTGGTCATCGCGACGCTTCGTAGCTTTGTCGACTTACGGGTTTAAAAATGATTTACAAATATTAGTTTTAAAAAAGATTTTTTTAGTTTTGTGTAAGAGACAGTTAAATTAAATAAAATAAATGTGCACTAAATTATTACAAGAATTATTTTTTGGAAGAGGGATACATGAATTATAAATGGAGATTAAACAGTAAAATAAAATTGAAAGCGGTAAATTAATTACAATGCAACAAGGGGATTGGGATACATTTTTCCGAATGGGGATGAATTGGCATTAAAGAGAAAACAGTAAATTGATTATGTTTAAAGCATACAAACGGAAACTAAATACGGTGAAACTTAAATATTAATTATTGTATCATTTGTATTTTAAAAGATTAATTAGAATAAACTATAGAAATTAATTCTAAGAAATTGATATACGAAGAAGGTTAGTATAATATAATTCGAATCTATTTACGAAATGAATAGATAAAGTATAATAATAAAAGTATGTATATAATATATATTTACAATACTAAGTATAATAAATAAAAATAATATTTATAATTATATTTACAGTATAAAAAATAAAAAATAAAAAATATATTATATGTACATTATTAAATATTAAATAAAGATAAAAAACAGTAATGTCAATACTAAAAGAAAATGAATGCTTTTTTTTGAACAATCCTCAAATGTCTACACAAATAGCAAACATATTAGTAGCATGAGTGTGAGATAAAATTGAAATGAAATTGCATTAAAATTAACATGGTTAGTAACAATATGAACAAATGTTTGTATTCTAAAATAAATAAATAAAATAGATTAGAGAAATGCATATCCTTCATAACCAAACAAAACATAAGTTTAAGGTATCAGTTATAATTTAAAATGACAGACACACATTGACTTAAAAAATAGAAGGTAAATTCTGGAATTTGTTGAATTTAATTAACATATATCTCACCAACCAAACATATACAGTAACCTTGCAATTTTTTTTTAATGTCAATTTCAACCTTTGTATAGAAACAGTTTTAAATATAGTTCTGCTATTATTATGACAAACTTCAAATTCTCAAAATCTACTACAATATAGATAAAGTAAAAAAGGAAATTGGTATAGCAAAACTTAATGAATTACCTGTCATAAAAATGAACATGAATATGAACCTAAATAAACATTTAACCCAACCAAAAGAAGACTTGTCAAACTGACCATGGTTTATTTGTGAAAACAAATCTAGACTTTCTAAAGAGAAACTGCAGAATTACAACACAAACAAACATATTAAACTATCACAATTGCAAACTGAATCTCACACTAACCTATCAAATTGTTTCAAATTTACAGCATAGAATAAACTCAAAACGAATTAGAATTATGCACACCTAGTTTATCAATGTGTTCACACTAAAACAACTTCAATTCAATCTTAAAAATCCAAAATAACATGAAATCATTTTTAATGACAAACCAACCTGTGGTTATAAATTGACTGCATAATAGTTCTAAGGCAGCTATTGAGAGACAAAACTACTAACCCTGCTATCTTGAGATATTTCACAAATTTCATCACAATGAATTTCAATATCCAGATTCAAATCAGTAACACAAGTCAGAACAAATTAAAACAAGAAACATGAAATAAAATGTCCTTACAGATTCGAAAATGAGCATATCGAAATCGAAGCAGAACAAGATGGTTAGCAGTGAGCTTGCGGTGAGAACGTTGTTGGATGTGCTGTTCTGGAAGTAACAGACAGAGATGTGTGTGAGGTTCCGATTGAGGAAACTGTTGAGAGACAGAGGGAGCATCACGGTGATGAGTGAGAGAGACGATGGCAGATGAGAAACGGCATAGATGGTGATGTTCCGATGGGGGTTTGGATAGCGACGAAGATGGAGTTGGAAGAAACAGGGTGTGAGAGCGGAAAGGATGAGATGTATGTTGAGTTTAAACAGCGAGATGTATGAAGGAGGGAAGTTTATGGAAGATGGGGGGTTCCGGCGGTGAGTAAGACAGCGGGTGGAATGGATGCTAGTGAGGTGTGGGCAACGATGAAGAAAAAGAAGAGTTTCTTTTCTTTATAATTTTTTGGTCTGTTCATTTTCAATCCGCCTCTGCGTTTTTGTGTTGTCCCTCCTTCAACAGTAAGTAACATACATATATATATAATACAAATTAGGTTTTACATAAATTTCAAAAATGCCTAAAATGCCCTTTATAATTAAATGGGCCACAAAATTGGATCACCCAAAAAATAATAAGCCCAAAAATATTTTTGTTTGATTTTTTTTTGAGATAAAAAATGGACACCTAAAATTATCAAAAATGGTAAAAGTTCGGACAATAAATTATCCGAAAAATAAAATGATTACGTTAAAATAAAGTACAGGTATCAAAGATTGAAGAAAAATTATCAAAAATAATTAAAATCGAAATAAAATGATAATAAAGAATACCCGACTTTAAAACATTTACAGTTAAAAACGAGACTTCGAAATGTACCGAAAAAAATTAGGGAGAGCACATTTTCATGATCTACGCGACACGTAGATTCATAAAGCCGTGAGTAAAAGATAAAAACTTGAAATATTTTCCCCGCTAATTTTTGCACAGTATCGAATCGCCTTTAGCGGTCTGTTTATAAAATCGAAGTATCGATATCATCGACATATAAATAATTTAAAAATAATGCAATAAACAGGCAGATAGGTAAAAATGCATGAAGTAAGATAACAAGTATTTTACAACTAAAAACGATGCAAACATCAATTTAAACTGACTTTTGGTCAATTTAAATATGACGAAATGATATATATATATATATATATATATATATATATATATATATATATATATATATATATATAATACTAGTATATATAATACATTATAATGAGTATGATAAAAATTGGGAAATATTGATTCGGTATATTAATAGGAGACGGAGAAATTCGATAATAATACTCAATTATAATTATAAATATTAACGTGAATTATTTAATTGAGTATAATTATCGGTATTACGGGGAAGTAGTTCAAACGCATCAGAAGAAGGGGTGCAACCGATAATCGAATAAAATTTAAAATTTAACATAAATTAGAAAAGTGAAAATACGAAAAAGAAAGAAATTTAAAATTCGAGTGACTACTCGTTGATTTTCCATGGCCACTTATCAAGCCATCTCACATATCCCTCACCTTTTCTTTTCTCACGTTTGTAGGGTGGTTTATTCTTTCGAAATTTAGATAGTGGTTCTGGATCTATCCTAAGTATAAGTTTTTCAAATTTGGGCTTAGTAATTTCATCCATCGCCTCATAAGTAATTATACGCGATAGGACTGTGCACTTGCGAAACCCCTGAGTATAGCAACTTTCAAAACCAGAAAAATCATGCCCTAAACACCCAAAAATCCATTTTTTTTATCACCTTTAAAACTACATTTACCTATTCTAACTTCATATACAATGTAATTTCTACAACCTAATGATCGCGACTTTATCGTCTATAAATCGGGAGACTGCAAGTGCACAGTCCTATCGCGTAGTTTTAAAATGATATCGAACCCACAGAGACTATAAATCGATCTATTGTTATCCTAAGTTACGGTATACAGCTAAGGCGGATAATTCTTTTGGATAAAGGTTAAGGAAAAATAATAAATAAAACGGATATCGGTACGTAACGTAGTGAACCTAAGTGGATTAAATCGAACCTAAGCGTATAAAGATGGTTAACTTAATTGTTCTGTAGAGATTATCAGTTTAAAAACCCTCAACTCACACTTTCGTGGTCTTATCTCGGATTATACTACTAAAACCCTATGCCTGCTCTCGCTAGTCCATAAGTGTTTAGAAAATATTCTTTGGAAACTTAATAAAATCTAATTCGTTTTAAAGCGCTCTCGCTGTATTTAAATCGAATGCCTAACTTTAGCTATCCGGTTAAAACCTCACACTTTCGTGGTCTCGATCCTAACCTATTCTACTTTTCTTACTTTCGTAACGAAAAGATTGATTTTAATTACAAAAATTCATAACCAGAATTTAAGTTAATTAAGATTTTAGCTTAAGAACAATTTAATTCCTACTCTTACTACTGTTACTTACCGATACCTACACGGTTTAGCCGGACATATTTATTAATTCGGACATGCATAAATAATAAGGTTCAATATATTTAAACATTTCCATAATCAAATAAATAAATATCGAGCAACAATACTTTAAATAAAATAAAATAATTATATTAAAAACCTGAAAATAAGAATACTGGAATAATCTTGTTCTTCGAAATAAACAAACATTCCACCACAAGTCGGCTGGATCTGCTCGGAGACTTCTTGAATTGAAAGAAAAATACGACAAGGAATAAAAAGCACTAGATCTAACGAAAGGTTAAATAAGTGAAAAATACACAACAATTTTCAGTGTAGAAATTGTCGTGAGAAAATTATAACAACTTAAACTAAAAATAAAAACTAAACAAAGAAACTGAAATGAAAAATAAAATACAAATACATAACTGAAAAGAAAATACGAAAATAGAAAAACTCAATAACGGTTGTTCGGTAAGAATGCCGACCATTGCTCTGTGACTTGAACTTGTATTTATAGCCGATTTTGTAACTTCCCGTTTCTCAATCTTGTACGAAAAGCCAATGGTGATCGTGTATAAAACTGCCAGAACGTGGGACGGAAGAAGGAAGTGTGAGACGTGGGTCTCGCTTCATCAAAGGATTAGGATACGTGGGTCTCCAAAAGTGAAGACGTGGGTCCCTGAATGGGAGGCGGGCGCCTCCTGCTGAGTGGGAAAATGTGAGACGGTCGTCTCACTATAGTGGGTGGCCAAGGCGTGACGTCACACCTTGTGGGTGAACTTCTTTACTCTTCTGGGCTTAGTCTTATAATTTTCTTTCTTCTTAATTCCTCCTTTTTGCTATATCACCCCTTTGCTTCATTTCTTTGGCATTTTAATCTGATTTTTCCTCAATTTTATTTCTTTGCTCAATTGATCTTTATTTAATGCAAATACCTGAAACAAAAGAAATACCAACGTAATACGGAAATAAAACAGAATAATTAAATAGAAATAGTAACATTATCTATGAAAATTAAGTCAAATATGTTATATAAATTCGTGTTATCACCTAACCTAATAATCTTTTAAAAATTTGCATTTTGAATCAAAAAAATTTGTAGAAAACTTACACAAATTTGAGCTTAGAGTTGATTTTGGAGGACTTGAAATGAGTTGAAATGGAGAGATGAACTTGAAATTAGTGAGTTTGAAGAGTAGAAATGTTAGGGTTTGGAGTAGAGAGTTTGAAAATTGGTTTGGAGTATAGACATTTTATGTAAAATGGGTTGGGGGGTTATTCTCTATGTTTTGTTTAAACAAAACACAGACTTCACAAGTGCACTTGTGAAATGAGTATTTATGGGTGAATTCGCAAGTGCACTTGCGAATGCACCTTATTTTAAACAAATTATAGATTAATCTGCAAGTGTATTTGCGAAGTCACATGCCAGATAAATTCGCAAGTGTACTTACGAAACCTAAGATATTTTAAATTTTCCACCAGATGTCTAAAAGAAGCCCACTAAGTAGGAGAAGTAATTCTCAAGCATAATTTATATGGGACCCATAAACTTTAATCTTTCCTTTCTTTAGTTATGACAACCAAACAAAGGAAGATGTTACTTTCAAGAAACTTTCCATCTTAATACTTTCTTTCTTTCCACATTCCTTGCAATCAAACATAGTGTAAATGAGAGTGATGTGACATAAGAATTTGGCAATAGCTGTTTTACTTTGAAGAAACTTTTCATCTTAATACTTTCTTTCCTTCCGTTTTCCTCACAACCAAACACAGTGTGAATGAGAGTGATATGGCATGACAATTAGGCAATAGTTGAATTAGTAATATATATATATATATATATATATATATATATATATATATATATATATATATATATATATATATATATATATATATATATATATATATATATATATATATATATATATATATATATATATATATAAAAAATTAATATTTTATTTAAATTAGAAGGTTTACTTTTTAGAGGTTAAAAATTCCTACATATTAATAATAATATGTAAAAAACTATAACAATTTTTCTATTGTGAACTTCTCTAAAAATAGCTAGAACCAGAACATATTCAACTTTATTCTATAATTTGCACTTGCGTCACTACTAATTCATAAATCATAAACATGTTTGATATATCAGAACAAATTTATTTTTTATTTTAATCATATATAAAATAATATAAATGAATGATGGTGATAAATTGAAGATGTAATAAGTGATTAATTTTTTTTTTTTAACTCCAGCTGAGCTGTTATTGTTTTTGTGCATTAATCTTTTCCGGTCCTTAATCGGAGTTCAAATACTTGCAATACACAATCCTATCACTACACGCATTCAAAACCCCTATCCACAACAGAACTCAGAAAAAGGAACCTATATTCTCTATGTTGTTTCAACAAATCTAGTGCTATTTGGATTAGTGTCATGTTTGACCAAATCAAAATGTTTTCACAAAAAACTGACAATTTTAGTCCAACAAAAACACTTTAACAAAATAAAAGTGACCTTTAATTTCAAATATCAATCCAAACTTGCACAATATCCACCACACAGGATTAAGATCATCCATTCATTCATTACAATTAATTAAA
Source organism: Vicia sativa (assembly GCA_021764765.1). NCBI lineage: Eukaryota > Viridiplantae > Streptophyta > Magnoliopsida > Fabales > Fabaceae > Vicia > Vicia sativa. The sequence continues at coordinate 216,515,225 of CM038793.1, forward strand.
TTCAAAACAAAAACAAAGTTACAATAACTAATTAATAGTAATTACACAATAATCAGTGTCTATGCAATCATATATCCCTATACATTAACTATTTCTTTTTCCATATTTCCCCATTTTCAAAACAAAACAAATAACCAAAATAGAAAGCTAAAACAAAAAAAAAAAATTTCATATTTCAATTTCAACTGTTAACTACTAACAATTTAACAGCAACACCCTTTACATGAAAGATCAGTTGTTTTGATCGGAATTATATCCATTCGGTATCGGCGGTGTTGTAGAAGGTGAATGACCTTCTTCGTCTATTCCGTTACCGTTACCGTTACCGTCGTTACGTCCACCATCGCCAGAAGCAAAAGCCGTCACGGATCTGATGAGACTCTTGAGTACTCTGATCTTTACCAGTCCCCTTCTCGGCGGGAGTTGTGTTAGTGTTGTTTGGCGTTCCATCTCAGATATGGGAGAGAGAAAAAGTAGAGAGAGAAACAAGAGAGAGAAAGTAGAGAGAGAGGTAGAAATGATTGTTGATGATTGATGAGTTGAGTGAAGCAGAGACGTGAAGTATTAAAAGAGAAGCGAGTGTGACACTGTACTCACTCACTAACTTGCGAGCCAAGATTTATTGAGTCACTTGTGTAAACTCGGTATCTCGTCTAGAAGAAAGCATCACTTACGCAAAATATTAGAGAGAATAAAATAAACTTTAAAAAATTAAATAAAGACACCAAAAGACTAAATCTTTAAATCCCAACCAGGCCAATTATGCCACAAACTCCCTCATCTATCTATGCTATTTTATTTGTTTAATTATTGCACTCTCTAAACATATTTGTAAGTAATAATCTTTTTTTTATTAATTGATCAGATAGACTAATGATTTAATAAATCTATTTTTTTTTTATAAATATGTGTAAAGGGTATATTTTTATCTTAAAAAATATTCTAATCTATTTTGTTTTTTAAGTGTCATATTTAATTGTAACATATTAACATACATCTATTTATTTTGATAAGATTAAAAAATAAATTAGATTAAGATAGTTTTTAAGAGTATATATTTAATTGTAACTGGATTAGGTTGAAGATTCTTTTATCTTTAGATTTGGTTTTTTTTTCTCGACTCAATCTAACCAAGAGATATAATCGACATTAACCAATCGAGCGGAATGGAAGACCCTAGAGGTGCAAAACGAATAAGCTAGGTCTATGGATTTCTTTTCTCTAACCTTAGGTTTAATGCAATCGTACGTAGGAAAAAATTATTTGATCCTATCAGTGTCTCTAGAAAGATTGGAGATTGGACACATAAGAGCGTGAATGTTATCTACAATGGAAAAACGAAGGAGTATCTGAGATTGGAAGATTCTGAGTTTTTCCTCTTGCAGTAGTGGTTCGAGAACATATTATTAATTTCCAACCATCATTGGGAACTGAGCTTGATGACTAAATGGAGTCTATTACTTTAAAATCCTAGTGTCATGCCAAAAAAAAAATTAGAAAATGATATTACTGGACCTACATAAACAAATAGGCAAAAACACCTGTTATTAAAAAATTAAACTTAGTAATATTTTTGTCCTTCTTTGTTGTATAGGCTATTTCAGCTTTACTTTATAAAATGTTCGAGTTTTAATCTTAATTTTACTTTTCTTTATATTTATTTTATGTTTTATTTATTTCAGTGATGAAACCATGGTGAAGTTAAAGAGTTTGAAGTTGGAAAAGTTTTTGAGAGAAAATTTGAGCTTACGATTTCTGAAAACAGAGAAAAACACGAGATGAAGTAGAAAAGGGTATTTATAACCAAAAGAAAAAATCTTTCAGTTTTTGCAAATTCGAGAGTTGGCGCTAAATTGTAAGGCACGTCGTGAACTCATGCTGAGTTAAATGGAGTTGCCGAATTTTGTGGGCTATATTGTCTTAGCAAGTTAGAGCTAGTAAGTAGGGTAGTGGTTTCTACACGTCTTTGAAATGGCGGTAGATGAGAATGCCATGACGAAGATGACTCTAGATCACTACATCAAATAATGTAAACAACAAGTCAAAAATGTCTCCATCTTCCTCCAGTCGAAAGAGATATTTTAGGGGGAAATTTGTTAGCTGAGATTTTCGACAAACCTCAAATTCCAGCTTAGCCAAGGGGAAAATGAGGAAACTTGGAACTAAGGGTTTTGATGAAGTTCAAGATCATTATCGACATGCATGCAGACGACATATCGATGTAGAAGTCACAAAATGAGATGTCTAAGCTTAGCATGGATAAAGGGTTATGAATTTGGTAATTTTTTCAAGAAACAAATATGGACAGTTTGACTAAGGCAATTGATGTTGAAATTGGGCTCCCTTCTTATGTGGATAAAGGCTCAAATATTATTAGCCTATTTTCTCACTTATTTAAGTGGAGAGGGTCAATTTATGATTGAGAAAAATGGAGAGAAAACGAGGATTCAAACGAGAGAAAAGAGGAGATAAATTTATTCCTATTTTTTCTGCATCAATCTCACTAAATCGTCGATCTCTGATTCGTCCACCATCGGATCGCGCTAAAAATTGGAGGACATGTTTGCAACACGTGTATCTACCTTTTGACCATTCATAATTTCAAAACAAATTTTGAGTTAAGAGATAGCTGCTTCGATTTGAATATGTAGATTTGGGTAATTTTCAGCTTTTTCATTCTTATTTGTAAACTAGTCTGTTTTGTGATATGTGGTTGTTATTAGTATTTTGTGAATCACTTTAAGAAACTCTTGTACCCTCAATTGATTATAGTAGAGCTATTTCTTTGGTCTGGACAACTCATGGCTTTTACTCTCATATTGAGGAGCTTTCCACTTTGAAAATATTGGTGTTTTTTTGTGCCTTTATTTTTTTGATTCGTCGTCTTATATTTGTTGTTGACCCTCAAGATTCCTACAAGTGTGGGGAATTTTATATCTTCTATATATTGGTCTGTTATTGTGTCTTAATTTCCTATCAGTTAAAATACACAAACGTTGTCGAGTAACCACCTTTTGGTCTCACCTGTATTAGAGAGATGTGTGGAAGCAGTTTTCGGAGATGCATGCAAAGGAGAATGTAGCGTGTAGTGGGGAAAAGCATGTCTTTAGATCATTTATTCGTATTTTAATATAAATAGTAGTTTCAATAATAGAATCAAGGGTGTCAAATTTACTATCAAACGTACACAAAATCTAGAATATCCGACAAAGAGCGAAATGAGTCCTAAGAATGCAATGTACTTTCAATCACCTAAGATAATAATATTATATGTTTTATTTGATAATTGTTTTACTCGTTATTATATAATAAATCAACATTATCAAAATATTTTATAGTTAAATATATAGAAATAAAATAAAATTTAAAAAACTACATTCAAAATTATGGTTATTATTTTAAGGTGTTATTTTAAAAAAATATTTCATTACAAAATACTAATATTTTCTTGTAAAATAAAAATATTGGTCTTTCTAAAAATACAATACATTGATTTTTTCTGAAAAATTAAAAATAGTTTTTTTTTGTTGATAAAAAAGTTTTGATTTTTTTCCAAAAATAAAAATAAAAATATATTTTTTTACAAAAATACAAATACTGTATTTTTCTGAAAAGTATATTTTTTTTGAAAATGTAAAAAATGTTTTTTTTAATACAAAAAATGATTTTTATCAAAAATTAAAAACCTGATTATTTTTTGAAAATACAAAAGACCAATTTTCAAATTTTTTTTTCAAAAAAAAAAGTTAATTTTAAATTTCATGACAAATTATATGATTTTTTTTTTATAGATGAATATCTATCTACTAAAAAAATGTTAATGAATGGACTGAATGATTTTGTCTTTAATAGATAAATTTGATTGAATATTTTTAAGAAAACTTAATTAATTAATAAATTATTTTGATCTATCAACAAAAAACAGACCCCTTAGTTTTTCTTGAGATTATTAATATTTGAGAGTCAATCTTAAAAATCAACTTGATATTTTAAGACTTATTTAATAATATCATTATAGAGTTTAATGCATACTCAATATTAAATAATGATCATCGATGTATAAGTGATTTTTAAATGCAATTAAATTTATGAATCAATCATCATAGAAAGTAAAAAAAAAAAAAAAAACTTTAAAAAATATTAAATAAAATTTTTATAAAAAGACATTAGTAATAATATATTTATTTAAATTTGACATAATGTGAATTTTATGATTATATTTTATTATATAATATCTCGTAAAACATTCATAATATTTATTTATTATTAAGTTAAATTATATTTTTGGTCCCCCTATTTTAATATTTTTACGATTTTAGCCCTTTTATTTTAATTTTAAACACTTTTGATCCCCATTTTCATTTTGGCTACAAAAAACGACTATATTTCACTTTTTAAAATACATGTTTTTCCTTCCTTGTAATTGTATAACAAACAACTGATATTTTATTATATGTCACGTATTTTAAAAAATGACATTATAATTACTTTTTGTAATTTTGATTAAAAAGTTCATTATATATTATAAAATTTCACAAAAAAGTTTGAGTAAATCACTGTCCTTTTATTGTTAATGGTTTTATTTTGATTTTTAGATTTGGTTTATATCTTCCAGACATCTTTTAAATTTTTATATTTATGCTTTAAAAAGTTAACAATATATTATTTAAAAGGAAATATGTCTTTAGTATTGAAACATTTTATTAATGTATATATGTCAAAAGCATATAGGTTATATAATATTATGGATTAAAATATATTATTTAATAAAAGTTAATACAATTACCTTTTTGTAATTATTTGATTAAAAAGTTCATTATGTATTATAAAATTTCACAAAAAAAGTTTGAGTAAATCACTGTCCTCTTATTGTTAACGGTTTTATTTTGATTTTAAGATTTGGTTTATATCTTCCAGACATCTTTTAAATTTTTATATTTATGCTTTAAAAAGTTAACAATATATTATTTAAAAGAAAATATGTCTTTAGTATTGAAACATTTTAGTAATATATATATATATATATATATATATATATATATATATATATATATATATATATATATATATATATATATATATATATATATATATATATATATATATATATATATATATATATATATATATATATATATATATATATATATATATATATATATATATATATATATATATATATATATATATATATATATATATATATATATATATATATATATATATATATATATATATATATATATATATATATATATATATATATATATATATATATATATATATATATATATATATATATATATATATATATATATATATATAATATATATATATAATATCATGGATTAAAATATATTATTTTATAAAAGTTAATATAATTACTTTTTTGTAACTATTTGATTAAAAAGTTCATTATATATTATAAAATTTCAAAAAAAAAAGTTTGAGTAAATCACTGTCCTTTTATTGTTAATGGTTTTATTTTGATTTTTAGATTTGGTTTATATCTTTCAGACATCTTTTAATTTTTTATAATATTTTTTATGCTTTAAAAAGTTAACAATATATTATTTAAAAGAAAATATGTCTTTAGTATTGAAACATTTTAGTAATGTATATATGTTAAAAGCATATAGGTTATATAATATTATGGATTAAAATATGTTATTTTATAAAAGATAATATAATTAGTTTTTTGTAATTCTTTGATTAAAAAGTTCATTATATATTATAAAATTTCACAAAAAAAGTTTGAGTAAATCATTGTCCTTTTATTGTTAATGGTTTTATTTTGATTTTTAGATTTTGGTTTATATCTTCCAGACATCTTTTAATTTTTTATAATATTATATGCTTTAAAAAGTGAAAAATATATTATTTAAAAGAAAATATGATTATGTATAGTCATGGACCATACAACTTGTATGAATCACGAAATTATTCTATATATTTAAAATTTAAAGAAGTTTGAGCACTTTTCATATTTTTATACACAATAATATTGGTGATGTGTCTATTTATTAACATGTACTCCTTTTAATTCTTTTGAATTAATGTATCTGAATTATATATAAACTAAATACATTAAGTATGAAATGAATCTAAAAATTGGACAATCTCTTATAAAATGGATTGGAAAAAGTATTTTTTATTTATTTATAAAGTTGTATAAAAAGTTTCTTTCAAATAATTTATTACATTTTGCAAATGACACATCATTTAAAAATGAATGAATGTGTCTTCGATTTTAAGTTAAAAATATAAGAGAGAATCAAAACTATTTTAATTTAAAATAGAGACTAATTTCATGAATTAAATAAAGTGTTTTAAAGATTATTTACTAAATATTCAATATTTTAAAAGAATATAATTTATAAATTCAAATGAAAAAAAATGTGGCCTATAAATAAGGGTGTAATGAAACTTTTTGTTTAGAGAGTGTTGTGTAGAGTCTCAAACATCAAAAAGCTCTGCATTTGAATTGAGTTTGAGAAGAGTAATGGCTGTTAGTGTATATAAAAGTTTTGTTGTGATGATCTTGATGATAATATTTGTAGTAAGACAAGCTGAATGCATCACTCAATCTCAAGAATTTAAGTTAAATAAGATTCGCGAGCCTTGGTGCACTATGAAATGTTTCTCTTTGTGTTGGATACACTATGAAAAGGAGCTTTATAAGCAATGTATGAAATATTGTAAGGAGAATGATTGCTAACAACAACATTGATAGGAGCTTTGCATAACCAAGGTTATATGTTTATTTGATGCCTTTAAAAAACTTTATTTAAGGTTTTTTTAACAAAACATAATATATGTATAAAGTTGTTTTTATTTTGTAGGTGGTTGTGCATGCGATGCATACATACATTGCTTCAATATGGAAAAGTTGTAAGAATAATAAATAAATGTTGTGTATGCTTTACAATATGCTATATAATAAAATGTAATCATAAAGTTGACATTATGTCAAATTTAAATAAATATATTATTACTCACAATGTCTTTTTTAAAATTAAAAAAAAAAAAATTTGTTGAAAATTTGTTGTTTTCTTTCTGTTTTCTATGGTGATTGATTCATAAATTTAGTTGCACATAAAAATCAATAGCACAAGACGTTGAAGGTCATTATTTAATATTGATTATACATTGAAGTCTTTAATGATGTTATTAAATAAGTTTTAAAATATTCTAGTTGATTTTTGAGATATGTTAGAATGTGTGCATAATTTATGTTCGAATTTAGTGTGTATCGAATTATGTTGCAATGTTGTATACTATTTGATTCGATTGAAAGTGTTGGTCGAATATCTTGGCTGTCGAAATGTTACCCTTAAATATACTAGAGTCGAATTCTTGGACTTTAGATGTTTTGGGCCTTAGTTCAGTTTACACTATTGGACCTAGGAAATGTGTCTATATAAGGAGCATTTCTTTGTAAACAAACAGAAGAATAATTCACAATATACTTTCATTTTTCAGTATCACATATTATTCTCTTCTCAATTCTTTTAAAACCTTTTCTTCTTCATCACAAATCTATTCTTTCATCTTCTGTTCCAACAAATTGGTATCAAGGAGCTCGGTTGCGATTCAGAGAGAATCAAATGGAAAACGGAACAACAACGTCGACACAGATTCCAACAAATCTACCAGTTTTCAAAGGAGAAAACTATCAACGATGGGTGGCACAAATGAAGGTCATTTTTCAGATTTCAAGATGTTGTTGAAATCTTGAATGATGGTGTATCGGAGTTGGAAGCAAATGCGACTAAAGCCCAGAAAGCTGCGCACAAAGATCAGAGGAAGAAAGATTGTAAAGCATTGTTCTTGATTCATCAGTGTGTAGATTCTGATGTTTTTGAGAAGATAATCGAAGAAGAGTCAGCAAAAGAAGCTTGAGACAAGTTAAAGAACTTGTATGGCGGAGGAGAAAAATTGAAGAAGGTGAAGTTGCAGACGCTGAGAAAGCAATACGAGATGATGCACATGAAGGATGATGAATCGATTTCTGCATACTTCTCAAAAATCGTGACGCTGACGAACCAAATGAAAGCATGTGGAGAAACAATCACAGCCCTGCAAAAAATAGAAAAGGTATTGAGGTCTTTAACAGCAGATTTTGATTATATTGTTGTGACAATTGAAGAAGCAAAGACTCCATCTGAGGTGAAGTTAGAAGAACTTCAAGCTTCATTTGGAGGCTCATGAGATGGGATTGAAGCAAAGAAACTCAGAAAGAGAGAAGGTGGCTGAACAAGCATTGCAATCAAGATTCAGCAAGAAAGCTGAAAAATCGAAGTTTCGAAAGCATCTTGCAGATGATGAGAAGTCAAACAAGAATGTTGATTCGAGAAAAGGCGTGAGCAACAAGTATTCTGGGAATAAAGTTTACAAGAAAGATAAGCAATGCTACAATTGTCAAAGGTTTGGTCACTACGCTCGAGACTGTCGAAGGAGGAAAGTAGAAAGGGCGAAAGAAAGTGATGAAGCTCAATATGCACGTACAGGAGACAATGATTCGGATGATGTACTGATGATGGTTAATTCTCAATCGAACTCTGAGAAAACCAACATGTGGTATCTGGATTCAGGATGTAGCAATCATATGACTGGCAATAAAAGTTGGTTCACCAAGTTAGATGAGTCAATAAAAAGGATGATAAAGTTTATTGATGGGAGACTAATCATGAAAGCACCATTGGCAGAAAACAAGACGTTCAAAGTTGAACTCAACACATCATATCACAAGTGTCTTGCTTCGACGACAGAAGAAGAAAAGATCTGGCTATGGCACCACAGGTATGGACATCTAAACTTCAGAAGTTTATGTATGCTCAATCAAAAGAAGATGGTGGTCGGGTTACCTTATGTGAAGGAGCCAAAGCAAGTATGTGAGGAATGCTGTAAAGCCAAGCAGGAAAGGAAGGCATTTAAACATGACTTGCCCATGAAGTCCAAGCGCAAGTTAGAGCTAGTTCACTCTGATGTGTGTGGATCATTTTAAGTGAAGTCAAATGGAGGCAACAAATATTTCCTTATGTTTGTTGATGAATTCACCAAACATATATGGATTTACATCATTGGAAAGAAAAGTGAAGTATTCACATAGTTCAAGAAGTTCAAGTTGCACGCTGAAAGGCAAAGTGGCTGCAAATTGAAGAAGTTAAGAACTGATGGTGGTGGTGAATACACGTCTATTGAATTTGCCAAATTTTGTAATGAGGAAGGTATAGAGCATGGGGTTACTGCACCTTATACACCTCAACACAATGGTATAGCTGAAAGGAAAAACAGAAGTATACTGAACACGACAAGAAGTATGTTGAAAGCTAAAGATATGCCTAAGAGATTTTAGGCTTAAGCAGCTTCAACAGCTATATATATACTAAACAGGTGTCCAACAAAGAGGATAGTTGGAAAAACACCTCATGAGGCTTGGACAGGATCGAAGCCAAGTGTGAGTCATTTTAGAGTTTTTGGATCAATGTGCTTCAGGCATGTACCTGAACAATTGAGAAGAAAACTGGATGACTGAAGTGAAGTTGTGTTTCTTATAGGTTATCATTCGACTGGTGCGTACAAACTGTATTCGCCAATCGAAGATAAACTAATAATTAACAGAGATGTCCGTGTCGACAAAAGAAAAGGTTGGGATTGGAGTCGAAGTTCAACACAGGAATCAGACACTGTTATAATTGTGTTCGAAGAAGATCCACAAAATGAGCCCTCGAATAGTCGAAGTGAACAAGGCAACGCCTCAACTAGTCGAAATGAAGAACCACCTGAGCAAAGTGAAAGAAGGTCGACGAGAACAAGAACTGAATCAACTAGGCTAGCTGGGTATGAAATATTTCTAGATCAAGTGATTGATGATGATGGTGATTTAGTTGAAGAAGCCATGATGATGGCTGAAGCAGAACCAATCGATTTGAATAAAGCAATGGGTAATTCAAATTGGTGCGAATCCATGAAGGAAGAACTCAGAGCCATTCAGAAGAACAAGATTTGGGAGCTTGTCGAAAGAACGAATAAGAAGCCAATCGATGTAAAGGTGATATACAAGGTGAAACGAAGGCCAAATGGAGAAATTGCTAAGTACAAAGCGAGGCTGGTGGCTAGAGGTTTTCTACAGAATCCAGGAATAGACTTCGATGAGGTATATGCACCCATTACTAGGCTGGAAACAATTCAAATAGTTGTTTCGACAGCAGCATACAGGGGATGGAAGATGCTTCAGCTAGATGTAAAGTCAACATTCTTGAATGAACCATTAGAAGAAGAAGTCTATGCCACTCAACCACCAGGATTCAACGTCAAAGGACAGGAGTCGAAGGTGTACAGATTACAGAAGGCTCGCTATGGGTTGAAGTAAGCTCCTCGAGCTTGGAATAAAAGAATAGATAGACTTCTGATCAAAGCAGGTTTCACAAAGTGTGTTTTTGAACATGGAGTGTATGTAAAAGATGCCGACAGTGTCAGTCGAATCATTTTATGCCTCTATGTAGATGACTTACTGATTACTAGAGATAACAAAGTTAAGATAGTAAAGATCAAGTCGAAGTTAATGTAAGAATTTGAAATGTCAGATCTAGGGAATCTCTCATATTTCCTAGGGATGAATTCAAAAATACTGAAGCAGGAGTATTCTTGCATCAGACCAAGTATGCTCAAGATATTCTGAAAAGATTCAACATGAGCAACTGTAAGAAGCTGTCACTCCATTAGAGACAGGAGCAAAGCTGAAGAAAGAATCAAATAATGAGTTTGTAAATTCGACATTATACAAACAAATCATTGGATCTTTGAGATATCTTTGCAATACAAGACCAGACATCTACCAAAGTGTGGGGTTGCTGAGTAGATTTATGGAGAAACCTCAAGAGTGTCATCTCAATGCAGTAAATAGGGTACTGAGATATATAAAGGGGACTGTCGATCATGGGGTGTTGTTGCCAAAGAAGTCGAAGAACAACACAAGCGTCGAAGTTCATCGATATATCGATTCAAACTTTAGTGGTGATCAAGACGAAAAGAAAAGCACTGCTGGCTACATTTTTATGATCAAAGGTGCTCCAATCTCTTAGAGCTCGAAGAAACAAAGCATTGTGGCTTTGTCGTCGTGTGAAGCAGAATATGTAGTTGCATCATATGCAACATGTCAAGCAGCATGGATCGAGATGTTACTTGAAGAACTCAAGATAATGGAGTCCAAGAATATAAAGCTATTTGTTGACAACAAATCAACAATCAACTTGGCGAATCATCCAGTGTGTCATGGTCGAAGTAAACACATTGAAAGAAGGTATCATTTTCTGAGAGATCAAGTCAACAAATGGAAGATCGAAAAAAAGTACTGCAAGACTGAAGTTCAACTAGCTGACATGTTCACTAAACCTCTGAAGAAAGTCAGATTCGAAGAGCTGAAAAGGAGCATCGGAATGAGAAGTCTCGAGAACATGAATTAAGGGGTTGTGTTAGAATGTGTGCATAATTCATGTTCGAATTTAGTGTCGAATTATGTTGCAATATTGTGTACTATTTGATTCGATTGAAAGTGTTGGTCGAACAACTTGGTTGTCGAAATGTTACCCTTAAGTATACTAGAGTCGAATTCTTGGGCTTTAGATGTTTTGGGTCTTAGTTCAGTTTACACTATTGGGCCTAGAAGATATGTCTATATAAGGAGCATTTCTTTGTAAACAAACTAAAGAATAATTCACAATATACTTTCATTTTTCAGTATCACATATTATTCTCTTCTCAATTCTTTTAAAACCTTTTCTTCTTCATCACAAATCTATTCTTTCATCTTCTGTTCCAACAAGATAGACTCTCAAATAATAATCTCAATAAAAACAAATATATTTTTTGTTAGCTAATGTAACGTACGGATGACAAAGTGGATGGATCAAAGCAATTTATTAGTCTATGAACAAACCAAATAAACCACTGAAGATTCTTTAACAATATTCAAAACAATACATTTATTAACATATTTTTGGAGGATGGATATCCATCTATCCAAAATATTAAATTTAATATATCTATTTATTGTTTAAAAAAATAATCATTTATGCTATGTAAATTTTGTAAATTTTAAAAATAAATTGTTTTGAAAATATTTCTTATTTATTCAAAAATAATATATTTTATTTTTAGAAAAATCAATATTTGTATTTTTGAAAAAAAAGATATATTTTATTTTTTAAAAACATAGTTTTTTAGATTTTTTTTTGTATTTTTGAATAAAAAATCCAAATTTTTTTATTTTCTAGAAAAATTTTATATTCTGAAAAAACAGTTATTTTTCCTAAAAATCACGTTTTTTGTATTTTCATAAAAAAAAATTTTTTTACTTTGAAAAATAACATATATTTTAATTTATTAAAAAGAGTCAATTTTTATACTTTGAAAAATCAGAATTTGTAGTTTAGAAAAAAAAAATCAATATTTGTATTGTTAGAAAAAAAATACATTTCTTGAATTTTCAAAATAAAGAATTTTTAATTTTGAGTCTTTTGTTAAAAATAACCATTTTTATAAAAAAAATGAAAATCATTTTTTTAGTTCAGTTAAAAAAAACTGAAAATGAGTCTTTTGTATTTTCAAAAAATAATCAAAATTTTATTTTCCATAAAAATCAATTTTTTTTGCATTTTAGGAAAAAAGTTATAATTTTGGGAAAAATCATTTTTTTTTGTAATTTCATAAAAAATGTTTTTTTTTGTATTTTTAATAAAATCAACTTCATTTATTGACGGAAAAAATTTTCTTTTTTCTTTTTTGAAAAAATCAAATTTTTTAATGTTTGGAAAAACCATTTTATATTATGGGAAGATAGCAGTTTTTTTTGTATTTTCAAAAGAAATCCATTTTATTTTTTTGTAATTTTTACCTTCAAAATTAATATTTATTTCATTTTAAGATAAAATATTTTATTATTAAAATAGCACCTCAAATAATAACCATAATTTTCAATGTAGTTTTTAAAATTTTATTTTATTTAGATATATTTAACTAGAAATATTGATGATGATTATTATTTTATAATATAGAGTAAAAAATTATCAAATAAAACATATAATATAAGTAAGGTAAAATACTCATATGGATTTCTTAACTATATTATTGGATTCACATTGGTCCTTTAATTTTTTTCTTCGTGTCATTCTTTTTTTTTACTGCAAAAAAATTGAATTAAAAAGAGAAAAGGATTACAAAGAACACAAGAGGGGGACCAAACCTAAACCTCTTTAAAATAATATCGAATGTGAGGGGTACCCGCCTTGTCTAGCAACTAATCCTTTAACAGAATAAGATGGACAAAATTAAAGAAATTAGATGCCTTGCTCTTTAAGTTAAAGCTAGCGAGAAGATCCGCACAAAAATTGGCTTCTCTCTATATATATATATGCGATATCATAAAATCAATTTTGAGAGTGAATGCCCTGCACGCAAGCCAACGAGATCTGATCTTCCACGGAACCAAAGAATAATTAGTAAAAGCTTTGACGACAGTAATGCAATCTGTTTCAATCCAAAGCTTTGTCCAGCCTTTATTGACAGCACACTCAATAATTATAATTGCAGCCATGAATTCAGCATACGAAGAATTTCCTTCCCCCCAAAAAATGAGTAAAAGTGGTAATATAATCAGCGTTACTATCCCTGAAAATTCCTCCGCAAGCCGAAAATGAAGGAAAGCCAACAGCGCCTCGGTCAATGTTGCCTTTTATCCAACCAGTAAGAGGAAGGCTCCATAAAACATCAGTGCAAGAAGGAGTAGGCTTTGGTTTGATTGTGATGTAAAAAGCTTTCAAAACAGAGAAACTAGAGATAGAATTATTAGCATACTTGTTAGAGTGATTTCCAACCAGTTTTGCATGCGCAGCTATTTCTGAGCAGCAAGTTTTCCACTGAATGATTTTGTTGTTATATTTGCAGTAATTTCTGGCCTGCCATATGAGATAACAGGTTTGCATTATGCAGGCTTTAATGACAGCAGCAGTTTGCTTGTTCCAGTTTTGATTCAAAACTTTGATGCATTCATTGAAATCATTGATGACGATTGCAATTTGAAGTTTAGAAACCAGCCATGCCCAAATGCTTGAGGCAAAACTGCAATGGAAGAAAAGATGCTTTGTGTCTTCATTCGCCCTATTGCACATAAGGCATTTCGAGGGAAGGAAGAAACCACGAGATTTTAACAACTCATCCATTGGAACCTTGTTGTGCAGTAATCTCCAGACCAGCATAGCATGAGCAGGAGCAACATCCTTATCCCAAGGCAGAAAGTTCCAGCAGGCAGAGGTATCAGTAAAATATAAATAAGCATGTTTCATAGTGAGATTACCATCTACAATAGATTTCCAAGTAAGTCAGTCAGTATGTGAATCAGGGATAGAGAATCTGGTCACAATAGAGTTAAGAGAGGGGAAAGCATCTCTAATATTGTCATGAAAAATCCAATTTCCATTTGTCCACCAATCACTGATAGTAGAAGCTAAACTTGAGTGATTTTGAGCTGGGATTTTTAGAGTTAAAACCAGAGGATCTCCAGTCCAGTTATCAAGCTGAAAGTTTATGTCCTTCCCGTTTCCAATGGTCCATATGCAGTTTTCTAACACCTTATCACAGTTGTCCTTTATGCCTTTCCATAGCGAAGATTTAATGGAGTAGTTGATGTATTTATTTGTGCGTTTCACCCTAGAATTAAGGAGTTTGGACCAATCTTGCCTCTTGTTCATAAACTGCCAGCATAATCGAAGATTAGATGCTTGGTTATACGCTTTAAGGGAGATGATGCCAAGCCCACCAGATTTGATATTCCTGCAACAAGTTTTCCAAGCCACAGTGACACCTTTCTTCTTCTCAGTATTTCCACTCCATATGAAGTTCCTCATGTCTGCCTCTATACGCTTGACAACACTGCTAGGCCAATTGTAAACCGAGATGCAATGCATTGTCATGCTATGGATGACAGTTTTCACCAAAAGCACTCTGCCAGCCATAGAGAGGAGCTTCGCCTTCCACGAATCAAGCTTGTTCCTGATATTGTCTGCCATATACTGGAAATGCATAGATTTAGGCTTGCCCACAAAAATGGGGACACCAAGATAAATAAAAGGAGCGAAAGGTTTAGTGAATCCAATGATATCAGCAAGTCTGCTATGCCTTTCTGGTGACACCCCCTGCATAAATCAGAGATTTTGTAAGATTGCAATTTTGTCCAGAACAAGCAGCATACTCATTTAAGAGATTTGCAATGGCTGTCAGAGATTTGTTATCACCCCTGCAAAAAATCATTATGTCATCAACAAAGAGAGCATGAGATGGGATTTTGAATTGCTTGTTAGCTTGAATAAGGTTAATGGCATTGTTCTTGACAAGATCAGTGATGCCTCTGCTTAAAACATCTTCAGCTATGCTGAACAGAATGGGAGAGAGGGGGTCACCCTGTCTCACACCATTTGAGCAAGAGAAATATCCAACATTTTTACCATTAAAATCAATAGATAACTTGGCAGAATTAAGAATTGTGTGAATCATTGTGCAAAATTTATGATTGAAGCCAAAGCAAGTAAGAGTTTTAATAAGAAAATCCCAATTAATAGTATCAAAAGCTTTTGAAATATCAATTTTCAGAGCAACATTTCCACTGTAACTCTTGTTTTGCATGTTGTTAATGGCTTCATATGTAAGACAGATGTCATCTTTGATATTTCTTCCAGGTACGAAACCATTTTGATCGTGCAAGATAATGCTGGGCAAAATAGGAGAAATTCTGTCAGCAAGAATTTTATATATAATTTTGTATTTGAAATTAGCCAGTGCTATGGGACGATATTGGTTCAGGAAATTAACATCTTTGGTTTTAGGAAGAAGAATAAAAGTGTTAGAGTTGAAGTTAGGCAGAATCCAGCTCTGCATAAAGAATTGAGTAACAGCAGCATTGACATCCTTACTAATGATGTCCCCGAATTTTTGAAAAAAATGACCACCAAAACCATCAGGGCTAGGAGCAGAGTCAGCATTAAGGTTTAGAACTGCCTGATGAACTTCAACAGGACTGGGATTTCCACTTTGCCATCAATCACTAAAGAAGAAATCAACTTCGATTTTCTTTTAATCTTGGCATATGTGTGAAAATAGTTAGTGTTCCTATCACCATGAAGATGCCAATTGATCCTAGCCTTTTCCTTCCAGAACACTTCTTCAGTATTTAAGGCTAATTCTAAGTCATGTTGGGCTTTAGATTCTTTGTCATGCAGACTATCTGTATAACCCTGGATATTAATGTCAGCTTGTATGTCTTTTAGAGTTTTTCCAATAGTTCTCACATTACTCTGAATATTGCCAAAAGTTAGAAGATTCCACTCTTTCAACTTGATTTTTAGGAGTCTAAGCTTTTTATCCAGAATATACATAGGACATCCAAAGATTTTAGTGTTCCAGACCTCACTAACAATTATGTCACAGTCCTTGTGCAGAGTCCAAGCTTTAAGGAATTTGAATTGGCTTTTAAAATTCGTATTATCAAATTTGAAAGTAAGAAGGATGGGATAATGATCAGATTTGAGCTTATGTAAAGTGTTGCACACAACAGAGTGGCAAGCATCCAAAATATGGAGGTTACAGACCACTCTGTCCAGCCTTTTCTCAGTTTTCCCTCTGCCTTTCCTCCCATTACACCAGGTAAGAGAGTTTCCAAGAGTTCGAAGGTGTATGAGATTATTAGAGTCAATCTAGGTTTGAAAATATCTTATAGGAGAGCTAGCAGGAGTGTGACTACCCCTATACTCATCAGCACTAAGAATAGTGTTAAATCCCCAATGTAAGTCCAAGGGATGTTCGTAGGATTACTACCAAAACTTTTCCAAAGATTTTATCTAAGAACATAACTAGTATAAGCGTAAACAGCAGAGAAACCATAAGTGCAGTTATTAAAGTTAAGAGTGAAGGATACCTGTTGATCATCAGAATGCACAATGATAGGGTTCAAGAAAGACTTATAGAAGCACCAGAGGTTAGGGAGTTGATTATTCCTGGAGTTCATAGCAAAGAGCTTTAGATCAAACCTGGCCAACCAAGCTTTGGGAAAATTTTCGTAATCCATCAAAGGCTCAGCTATAAAAATAAAATCTGGATAATTATTGTGTATCAGCTTCTTCAGTGCAAGCCTGGAAGCGCTATTGGCAATGCCTCGAATTTTCCAGAAAAGGCAACTCATAAGGTAAGTTTGGCTTGACTAGAATGAAGTCTAGTTTTGTTTTCCAATTTTGAGTTGCTATTCTTTTTTTTTATTTTATGTAACCATCTTAAAGTCCTTCGTGGGAAGAAGGTCTACTCCATTATCCTCATCTTGTTCTATATCTTCCATGTTTGCCCAAGCTTCATTCAAGAAGTTTGTTACCTTCTCTTTGTGTATTGGATCCAACTGTGTTTCAGGCACATATTCCTCCAGCTGTGTGGTTTCAATTTCATCTTCAGTAGAGTTATCATTTTTTGCTTGAGTGGATTCTTATATATTACTATTATTACCAACATGCTGCTCCTGAACATCAGTGTTGCTAGTGATAACAGTAGTTATGCCAGATTCTGCCATCATTTGTGGTGAATTGCTTGGAACATTGACTGTGTCATTATCCCTTTGTGTATTAGCCTCCTTTTCTATATTGGAATGTTGTCCAGCCATTTGCACCTCATCCACCATTCTATTGTTTGTATCATTCATTCTTTCTTTCATAGCTATTTTCTCAAATTCCTTGGATTTTCCTAGTTGAGCTTCTTTCCTTTTGCATTTGCTTAAGGCATGCCCAATATAGGAAGAAAAAGAACAGAAATCTGGTAGTTTCTCATATTCAATGTCAACAAAAAAGGCAAAACCTACCCGTTCTACCAAAATTTTATAGCTAAGCTCTTTTGTCATGTCCAAATCAACAAGCACCCTGACAAAATGCCCAAAGGGTCTATCGAATGCAGATTTGCTAGAGGCAGAGTCAATGCATATTGGAGTACCGATGTTGCTTGCAATAGCAAATAAAATCCTTGGGCGCCAATACTCCTGAGAGAGCCCATGAATCCTTATCCAGACTTAAGCAGAAGTTTGTTTTAGTGTAGCTGGCACAAAATCTTTGGTCCAAGGGAATAGCTTAAAGATACCCCGAGGTAAGGCCCAGGAGTTCACCGATCTTACCCGTTGAATGTCTTCAAGAGATGAAAATGAAAACTCAAATAAACCTTTACCAAGCGAAGTTACCCCCTACTTCCCTATTGATGGCCACGTGTCTAGAAGTTTGGCTCTAAGGTTAACCACTATGAGCGGTTGAGAGCCTTTGGACCAGATCACTCGACCATGAAGATGATGTTTGCAAGCATCAACGCCAAGTTTATATTCATCTTCGGGGATTGTGATTGCAAGCCTGTCTCCCTTTAAACATGGGGTTGGGAACTGACTCAAAGGAATATCACATACATTGTTTGATACAGCTGCAACAAATGATTTCTTTGGAATATGGTGTATTTCTACATTTTCTTGAATATGGCCAGTGTTTGAATTTCCACCTTGTATGCTTGTAACATCATTAGTTGTGTGTGTTTTCGGGAAGAGGTACGCTGTTTCCATGGCAAGAGAGGTGTCGTGGGGTCAGTCGAGGGAAGGGAAGAAGAAGGTGGCCATTAACAGAAAGAAAAACTAGCTGTTACTGGCCAAGCATGAAAACATGAAGAAATGGATTAACTTCATTTTTTCGTGTCATTCTGATTCCTTAACTTTCAAAACATTTCATTTTAATCGTTTATTTATCTAATTAGCGATAGACTTATCGACCGATTTCAAAGTTCTTTCGTTGCTAATTAAATAAAAAGGATCAAAATAAAATTTTCTGACCAAAATAACGCGAAAAAATGTTAAGAGATCAATGTGAATCCAATGGCATAGTTAAGGTCCAAAAGTATCTTCTATGTGTTTTTAATATTACAATTTTTTGTTTAAGTTATTTTTTTTAAGGGATATGTAAATTGTTTAAATACATGATGCATGCTATTTATTTTATTTTTAAAATATAATTTTGCAAAACGTAATAATATTTAGGCTAAATTACAGTTTTGGTCCCCCTATTTTAGTGTTTTCACGATTTTCATCTCCATATTTTATTTTTAAATATTTTTGGTCCCCCATTCCTATTTTGACTAAAAAACGCTTATATGTCATTTTTTAAAATACGTGACATATAATAAAATATCAGTTGTGTGTTATACAATTACAAAGAAGGAAAAACATGTATTTTAAAAAGTGAAACATAGTCGTTTTTTGTAGCCAAAATGGGAATGAGGACCAAAAGTGTTTAAAAATAAAATAGGGGGACTAAAATCGTGAAAATATTAAAATAGGGGGACCAAAAATGTAATTTAGCATAATAATTTAGACTCTAAAGTCAAAATCTGCAAGTAAATCCGTAGATTTTCTGTAGATCTTCTTTTATAATTTACCTACGAATTTTGACTTTAAAGACTATTTCATATGTTTAAAATTTTTTCAAAATAAATGTCATTCAAATTTTTCAATGCAGAAATAATTACTATTTTTCCGATTATATCATATAATTATTACACTTTACACTACTTTTAATATAAAAATAAGACTAATTTAATAAAAGTGTAATATTTTATGACAATATTATTACATTATTCTTTAAAAATATTTAAAAAAAAGCGATAATAATCATTAAATAAATTAATCAAAATGGAACCAAATTACCTAGAAAGAGCGTACTCATTGCAAGTGGACTTTGATGATTAGCAAAAATGGAACTAAATTACGTAGAAAGAGCGTACTCATTGCAAGTGGGCTTTGATGATTAGCAAAAATTGTATTTAACGTAGGAAAATTGTATCTGTTGATTCGTGCATTAAGCCTACCAAGCCACCGTCCTAATTGTGAACTTTTTGCCACTACATTTACCAAACATAAAAAGTTCTAGATAGGTTGAATTATGGGGTACATTCAACAATAATTAAGGAAAAATGGTAGAATAAATTTTACATTTATCTATATGTTGTTTTAATGATAGGTTTGTTTTGCTAATTTTATCATTTTTAGATTTTGGTCCTATATTTTTAATTATATTGTTTTATTTTCATTTTTACTTATATATGCATACTCTTTGTTATGGGTCTTTAAGAAGTAATCACTGTGACTAAGGTGGGTCCCTGCTTCTTTGCCGCATGTACACGATAAGGGATTTTTTTTTCTCCATGCTTCTCGCAAAATTTTGTTTTTAATCTCATAATTTAAATATATATATATATATTTGAATGCACCGTATTATATTTTTTTAAGGTATTTTCGAAGATGTATGGCTGGAATAATTTTTTTAAAATCAAGGGTGTTTCAAAGATACATCTCTGAAACAGAGGTTTACAGAGTCAAACACGAACAACCACTCATCATTTTCATTTCTTTCGTTTTCTAACTAGCAAACACTTCAAAACCTCCAAAATCTATACTTTCAAAATCTCTACTTTCTAACTATCATTTTCACTTGGTACAAGTCACTCCAACTCTTAATTTCAACACATTGCAACAACTCTAAAAACTTCAAAATTGATTAAGTTCTTCAATCTCTATTATTCTTTGCATGTAGATTTTAAGTTGAAATTATGTATAATATACCTTTTAATATGGGAAAAAATGAATTTTATTGGATAAATGGTGTTGTTAGGTTGAAGTTTTGGGTTTGACATTCGTAGATTTTTTCGGAGATGCACCTCTGAAAACTCTTCTGAGGAGTTTTGGATGTGCATCTCCGAAAAAGGCCTAAGATTTTTTTTCAAACTTGTTCTTGTTCGTTCGCTTCTCTTTGATTAACGATTATTTGTTTTTCTAGAAAAAGGCTAAAAACTGAAACAGATAGAGACTTGGTAGGCCTAGCCAAACTCCATTCGCTCGAGAGAGAGAGAGAGAGAGAGAGAGAGAGAGAGAGAGAGAGAGAGAGAGAGATAGAGCTAAGCAGGTTACGAGCCATCGAGGACGCGGCCAGGTACCCGAGGAGGAAATGGAGGGAACATCGACTTTTTCTTTAAGGAGTCACCTTTCACGTGCATCCTCTTCTAGGGATTAAAAGGAGAAACCCGAGTTGGTGCACGTTCTTAAATCCGGAGAGGTTTATGTTCCAAAACTCGAGGAGGAGGGGAACCCGCGTTTTCTTAGAGCACCGTCTGACACCTCTATTTTGATCTATTACACCGATCATGCCGCTCGATATGTTTCAGAGGGACATGTATATTATTTTTTGTTACACTTTTCATCTTAATGATTTACACACTAATATATTAAAATTGATATTAATTATTTATCTTTACAGGATTGGCGAGCACTGAAGTATGTGAACCGCACGTGGAAGATCTCTGAGTTGTATCACTCTCACGAGGCTTGGTTTAGAGATGTCATTTTTTCCTCTGGACCTGTCGGCCTTTGTTGTTCCAATTACAACACCATCATCCACAACATGCATGAGGCACTTGCCGAGAGGTGGCACAAGGAGATGTCATCTGCCCATTGGGGAGAAGACGATCATACTTGATGACGTCACATGTCTTCTACATCTTCTGTCAGTGGGAGGTTACTAAACCACTCCCAAATAGATCATAATGAGGCGGTTGAATGGATGGTCAACTAATTGGGAGTTAAACCAAAAGAGGCATTTAAGCAGTGTTCCTCCACCAATAGGGCTCATGCTAAATTCTTATTCCTCGAGTACCTATACCACAAGAACCTTTATGTAGCGGCTGATTATGAGTTTGAGGGGGACAACTTCTTTATTCGGTATCACTGTTAGTATGCTCTGAGGTGTTACTTTATGTTCTTGGTTGACATTTTCATTTTTGAGGACAAAATTGCCAACTGTGTGGATGTAACATGCCTTTGGTGTGAGGGAAAGGTCCATATATTTTCATGATGTTAAAAACTCATCCATACCTACCATCTCATATGAGCTACATTGGACAATCTTGGCAGAAAATATAGCATGAATACTTTGGAAAAATTAGTTTTTATCAAGCAAATTGCTGCATGCGTCGACTAACCAACAAGTTCAATTGACTCAACTATTTGGACAACTCTAGGGTTGTGTTGCATCGACCCTTCTGGTCGACTCAAACTGGGAGTCAAGGATTTTTAAGGTTGCGTCGATGCAAACCCTGGTGCGGTCGACACATTCATCCTTCAAAGCACCTCCCTTAACCCTGGGTTGTGTTGCTCCGACCTAGCCTTCTGGAGCGATCAACCGCTCACTTAACATCACATATTTTCTACTTTATTTTTCTCTCTTTGGTAAATTGACTAACACATATAAATAGATTTTTCATCCTTTTGAGTATTCAACAAGAAAAGTGAAAGATATACATATTGTGTTCTTCATCTTCATCCTCTATTTTCAAACATCAACTACACATAACAATGGTTGTTGATTCAAGCAAAGGGTTGTGGTGATAACGTTTAAATTGAAGATTCAATTCAGATTTAGGTTGAGAATTTGTGGGTTTTTTCTTGAATAAAACCGTTAGGATTTTCTCCTATAAGATTCTTCTTGGTGAGGGGGATTTTGCACAAGTCTTTGCTTCAACGAATTCAGCCGAGTGAAAGGATTGGGAAACATTGGGTTTGGCCGATCAAGTAACGGTAACCAGAGGATTATGAAGAAAGATTTAGGGTCAATCAATTTCAATCGAAATCAGCCGAGTGAAAGATTTGTAAACGGAAGAGTTCGTGCATTTGAGTAACGGTAACCGAAGGTTTGTTCGAAGATATTGACACACTTGGTTTGGCTCGAACCAAGGGAAGGGGAGAAGATAGTATCATCATCTGTAATTGGTGTGTATGTGTGTGTGTATTGAAAACTATTTCTTCTCTTGTAACATTTTGCAACGTAATATCATATATCTCAATTCTAGATTATAGAATTGGGGGAAGACGTATCCTATGCGAGGACGACAAGGGGAACTACCTAAACAAATTGTGTGTTGTTCTTCTTTCTCTATACTCTCATACTTGCTTATCATAATTTGTGATTTAGATTGTCAAACTTGTTCGTACTGAAATTATGGTGCGTCGAGCTGAATTTACAACATTCGTAACAATCCTTTTGATTAATACCTAAGAAAAATCACCACCACAATTTAGTGAAATTAAACTTAGTGTATTTTTGCACATTAGGTGTTTGATAAATTGACTTACTCATAAATTATAAATTGTGTTTATCTTTATCTTAAACAAACTCATTGGAAGTAATACATACTCATTGAGCGTGTTTAAGTGATTGACAAATTGAGACAAACGTGTGATTCAAATCTCATCATCATATCCCATTACGCATATCTGATCTTTGCAATAGTGGATCGATTAGACGATTATACATTCTGGGAGCTTTCACATTAATTCTAAAAATATTTTGAAAAACGCAAATATTAAATAAGAGATTTATTCAACCCCCATCTAGATCGGTCACATCGTCTAACATATGGTACTTCGTGGATTTGGATCCAAAGAGAGTGGAACTGGAGGGCCAACTATTTGGTATGCCTATACCAAAATCTGAATGAAGCCTTTAGCTAGAGGACATGACAGTTGATAGGCTCTGCCACACTACTGACGATAATTTTAATTCTAACTATCACATTTCATTTTAATTTTCTATTAACAACTATAATTTGTTCATACGTGAATCTTATTCTTTTTTTCAGGGATCATTTCTCACTTCCACCGCATTCATGGTTTTGAGTTGGATATTCAGTATAGTGAGGATATGCCTATATCTGTTATGTATCCACTCCACAGAGGGAACCCGTTGTGTTATCGTCCGGGTGTATCTAGATTGGATTGTCCATGATGACATCCTCTGGACGTTGTGTCGCACCCCCAAATTTACCCTCCTAATTTCAAGTTATATGAATCGGACTTCGCATTCTTCTGCATACGCTTCCATTAGGTCATTGACATTAAACAATCATTCATTCATTGCATATGCATCATTTTGTCGTATTTAAGTTGACCAATAGTCAATTTAAATCGATATTTGCATCGTTTTATAGTTATAAAATATCCGATATTCCACATTCATTTTTATCTCATTACCTGTTTTTTGTATCGGTTTAAGTTGATTATATGTCGATGATATCGATATTTTAGTTTTATAGACATGCCGTTAAAAACGATTCGATATTGTGCGTAAAATTAGCGGAGAAAATATTTCAAGTTTTCGTCTTGAACTCACTACTTTATGAATCTACGTGTCGCGTAGATCATGAAAATGTGCTCTCTCTAATTTTTCGATATAGTTGGATGTCTCGCTTTTAACCGTAAGTGTTTTACAGCCCGATATTCTTTATTATCATTTTATTTCAATTTTAAATATTTTGATAATTTTTCTTTAATTTTTGAGACGCGTAGTTTATTTTAATGTGCTCATTTTTTTTTCCGGATAACTTAGTGTTGGAATTTATATCGTTTTTGACAATTTTAAGTGTCCAATTTTTATCTCCAAAAATCAAAACAAAAATATTTTCGAATAGTTTAATATTTATACTTTTGGGCCTTATAGCCCATTTTATTATTAGGGGCATTTTTGGCATTTTTAAAAAATTGGTGAAAACCCTATTTGTTTTATATATATATATATATATATATATATATATATATATATATATATATATATATATATATATATATATATATATCATTGCATACATAAAAACCAGGAAGAACAACACGGAAGAGAGGCGGAGATCTCAGAAATTGACAACAAAAAAGAAAAGGTTCTCTTCATCTTATCTCTCAATCCCCATCCTTCCTACTTCGCATACTTCATCTCCCTCCACCCATCTGCTACCTTCATTCTCCCTCCCTGTAACCTTCATTCCGCCGCCCGTAACAACCTCCACCACTCCATCCGCCTTAATACTCCCTTTCACATAACACCACCCTCTCACATAATAGTATAATACTACTCTCTCTGCCGTAAGCCTCTTCACCTATCCACACCTCTTTCTTAATTTTTCAAACCTTTTTTATGTTTTAGCAAGTGTATATATATATATATATATATATATATATATATATATATATATATATATATATATATATATATAATATAATTAATATTCTTTAGATTTAAATCTTTTTCTCAATAACAATAATAAGAAATGCATTTGTAGTTAGATATTTATTTATGTTAGAATATTTTGTTTAATAAGATTTACCAATTTATTAATTAGTTTTGTTAAATAAGATTTTTTTTAATTTAACTAATTATTTATTTAATTGGGTTGTATTGTGTGATATAATTTTGGAATTTTGGATAGATTTGTAATTACTCACTTTTATATTTTAGCTAGTTAATATTTGATTAAAACATAATTTTTTTTAATTAGTGTTTTTTAGATTAAAATTTTTTTTTTAATAACAATAATAAGAAATGCATTTGTAGTTAGATAATTATTTATGTTAGAATATTTTGTTTAATAAGATTAACTAATTTATTAATTAGTTTTGTTAAATGAGATTTTTTTTTAATTTAACTAATTATATATTCAATTGAATTGTATTGTGTGATTTAATTTTGGAATTTTGGATAGACTTGTAATTGTCTATCCCCATTCGATCAAGTGCATCCCCACTCCCCATGATGTAATAGTTAGTAATTAATTTTATTGCTTTATTTTATTATTCATTCACAATTCACAATACCTAAAATAAAAAAAAAATGCATTTCAAATTAATTCTCGGGTGCGAGCCATTTTCATACCTTGAATCGACAAAGCTTTGAAGCGTCGTACGGCCACACATGGTGCACACATCACGCTTGCTCTTGGATTTACAATGAGACTTTAATTGATTAGTTAAACATTATTTAATTATCTAATCAAGTTATTTAAAATTGATTAGTTCGTCTAATTAATTTTATTAATCTAATTACTCAATTAAATATTGTTTAATTAGTCGATTAAATTTATTTCGCGCATACACCTACACAATATCGATTGCCTTATCATTTTTGCGCTAGCCACCTTGTATGAGCTTTTAATTCATTTACTCGTTTTATTTCATACTTGTATATATTTATCCATTTCATTTCCATTATCGCGCCTTGGTCCACATACCAAATTATCATTCAATAAGGGTCTCATGGTAGGGAGTAGACACTTGTCTATTATCTCGAGATTAATCAAGCTTTCTTGGTTAATCATAGCCCAAATCTCCTCTTCTCATCTTTAAGACCTTTCATAATAAATTCTCAAACTTCGATCCAACGTCGAGTTATTTTCAAAAAAATGTTTTCACAAAAAAAAAGAACATTTGAATGGTGTTTGTTTAAATTGTTAGATGTTAGCCTAATGATTTAAACAAATTTGAAGTTTTGAGGTTGTTAGCTGATAGCCTAATGAGTTAAAAACTTCTACCTATGTTTTAATAAACAAAAAAATAATGTTGTGGCATTCGGTTAAATTGTTGGGTGATAGCCCGATGGTTTAATTGAATTTAAATTATTTGGGTCATTAGATGATAGCCTAATGATTTAAATACTTTTATTCGCACACTTAATAAACGTGAACTTTGTTTCACTTCATCGTTTTCATAATAAATATTTTGGATGAGAGATAATTGGTTGAACTTGCTCGCCAATTTCGAGTACTTGAATCATTATATGATAGCCTAATGTTTCAATACTTGTCATCCACAACTTAAAATCAACTCAAATCACTCAAATTCTTTTATCGCTCATACGCGATCATCAAACTATTTTCTTACAAAGAGTGTGCAATAGTCATTTCAAACACGAACGAGGACTTAAGCTTTTCAAACAAACTAAACAAGTGCAAATTCAAGCATTTGAAATGTCTAATGCACGATTTTTCTTATAAAATCAACATAACCAACCAAGACCTTTTTAAGAGGAACTGCAGAGTTTTGACTTTCCCAATGCACGAGGGAATACGTAGGCACAAGGTTCTGAAACCGGGGCAAACTCAAAATAATAATAAATAAACTCCGTTTCTTTTATTTAACTTAGAAATTAGCGATAAATACACACAAACACTTAGAACTAAACGGGTCCCATCGAGTACGATGGATGTAAGGGGTGCTAATACCTTCCCCTTACATAACCGACTCTCGAATTCATATGTTTTGGTCTTGTAGACCGCCTTATCCATCATTTGTGGGTTTTATCTACATTTCCCCGTTCTATTTAGAACAAATAAAATTAGGTGGCAACTTCATTGTTTTAAAACAATCAATGAAAAAACCAGTCATCACAGCTGGTGACTTCACTGGGGAAAATGAAATCTTTTTTGTCTAAGCGAGTCAACCCTAGTTTAGTTCTTCGCATGTTTGTGTGTTTGTTTATTGCTTTCTTCTTGATGTTATTTATTGCTCATTGCCTAATATTTCTTTACGCTTTATATTATCCTGTTGATATATATTATTGGTGTGGGGAAATTGTTGGTTATGATACATAGATAAGCCCAATACACAGGCTTCTAGGTAACATTTAGGTTAGAGGGGTTGCGTAGCCTAGGTCCCCCTGACTCCAATGTCTTGTGGATCGAAGCAAAGACTCCGGCTTAGAGTTGGTTATTTTAAGGAGGTTGTTGCCCCGTATGATAGTGCAGGACATCAGTTTTTGGACAAATGGCCTATAACTCTAAGTTTTCTTTAAGATCTCCAAACTGAGACCGACCGCTCAAAATAAAGGATTTTGAGTATCCCTTTAAGAGTCGTTTCTTGGAGTACACTTTTGGAAATATTATCTTCATGTAGGCTGTTCGCGTGATGATAATATTTGTTAAAAGGGGATCTGAGACTCCGAGAAACATTTAGCAAAAAAAACATTAGAACCATCCAGTATAGGGATTGTTGGGTAGACGTCGAAACCATGGTCGGCCGTCCTTTTAAACCCTTGGCTGTTTAACTTTACCTGGAATTTTACGCATAACATCAATATGTATCGCATCATATTACATTCTTACATGCATTGCCATTTCATTGCATTCACAAATAAAAAAATCATTCGCATTCAAAAATAGAAATAAAATCATTCATGCATTTTCTCCTCCACTACAAAAAGCTCATGTCACCTTTTGTTCCTGGCAGTAAGCTGATTTCCTGCACTCATGGCAAGTCCGATAGACCAATTGGAACATAATCGAGTGGTGATAAGAGAGGACCTGGAAGATGTGAAAGACAAGGTGGATCAAATGTTGGAAGCCATGCTAGCTTCTTCGTAGAACAATGTCCAGGATGCTGCTACAGATCATGGCGATTCCATGTCAGGATTTACTATTATGTCTAATCCAATGTACGATTCTCTGCATGTGGGTGATCCTTTTCAACCTTAATTGGTGCTCAATGTTCTATCTAACACAATCCCTACGGTCCAAAGACAATCAATTGTTCAAGAAGGTTGTATCATACATCCTCAGGTTGCTAAGAAGCCTAGGTTTTCCAATTACATGCAAGATCCTCAAGGAACGAATTCAATGGTCAACACTAGGGCTCCTCAAGATACTGAAGCCAGACGAATGTGTCTTGACCTAAAGGAACAATTGAGGGTATTGAAAGGAAACGATACTATTGGTCTGGATGCTGTTGACCTTTGTTTAGTGTCAGACGTCGTGATTCCACCAAAGTTTAAAATGCCAAACTTCGAGAAGTACAAAGGTGTTAGTTGTCCAGAGACTTATTTGAAGATGTTTGTTCGCAATATGGCTGCATATGGTCATGATGAAAAGTTTCTCATCCATTGTTTTCAAGATAGTCTCAGTGGGGCATCTCTGGATTGGTATACGCAATTGGAGAAAAAGGATGTTCACAATTGGAAAGACTTATCTTCCTCATTCCTGAAACAATACGAGTTCAACCTTTCCATGGCTCCAACCCGTATTCAATTATAGAATCTTTCTTTGAATATTAACGATTCGTTCAAGGAGTATGCTCAAAGATGGAGAGAGTTGGCCGCTCGAGTTAAACCACCAATGCTTGATAGGGAGTTGGTTGACTTGTTTTTGAATACCTTACCTAATTCATATTTCGAAAGAATGATAGGTTGTACATCTTCAAGTTTCTCTGACTTGGTGATGATGGGAGAACGCATTGAGAGCGGTCTCAAAAGTGGAAAACTCCAAGATGCCTCGAGTAGCCAAGCTGATGAAGAAGAATTCTTTAGAGGTTCTCAAATGGAAGAAGAGGATTATGAAACCAATGCAATCTAGGAAGCTCCGCAAGCTCCACCTCCTATACCTTATGGTCAACCTCCATATATAACAGCTGTTCAGTATCAACACCCGATGCTTACCGGTCCACAACACCAGCAACCATGGGGTACTCCTCTTGTAACGAAACAAGGTCAAGGCCATGGATATCAAAGTCAACGTCAGAATCCACGCATACCTCGAAGTAATCTAGAAAGAAGGAATGCCGCTCTTGATCCAATTCTAGTGGCCTACAATCAACTGCTACCATATCTAGTTCAGAGCTCGTTGGTGGTTCCCAAGTTTCTTAACCCACCAAAGTCATTCCCTCCTGGGTATAATTTCAATGCACGATGTGGATATCATGCTAGAACAGTAGGACACTTGACAGAGGAATGCAACGCCTACAAAGTCAAAGTTCAATAGTTGATTGACCAGAAGTACTTGACTCTTCAAGGAGGTAATTTGGTTATGAATGCAACCCCGTACTCAAGTGAATTCTAAGACTACTGAATGTCATCTGATCAATAAGTCAAGATAAAGCTCAAGTCTCCTCCATAATGACCATCTTGTATTTCTTTATTGCATTTTCATTTGTACCTTGTTTAATTGTTTAAACTTTGTTTGCATGTAGAAACTTGTTTGGTTTTTAAATCTTAATGCAACGAGTATGTTTGTCTTGAAGTAATCCATTCATTGTCACTCAACCCATTCGTTATCACTCTTTATTTGATTTGCGAGCATTTTGATACCAACATTACCAATCCTTTCGCCTAGGCAAAGATTTGAGGGAGGATGACGATAATTGAAAAACTCCAGGTCTCTAGTCATGTGCTTTTGAGTAGAACCCTGCTGACGATGTGCAGGCCTTGTTTCAAATCCCCAAACACCAAAGTTATAAGGGAGATAGACCCTCGTTAACCCCTTCGAGCCTTGAAGTAGGAGTTTCTTTTCTTTTAAAAAAACCCTCATTTTTAACCCAGGGGCGGGTAGTGTTCAGTTAATTTGATCGGGCGTTCAGAACTCATCAAGAGAGTATGCATCAAAGGATACAACAATGACTATCCTTCAAAAGGTTGAGAAAGGTCAGAACCACGATAGTCGACCTTCGTCTATCAACAATGTGCATCAAAAGAGGATAATACTATAATGGTTATCTCTCGCACATCAGAAGGTCAACAAATGACGATACAACAACGATTATCCCTCATCAACCCAAAGACTCAGACAATCACCATCACTTCTAACAAATCAAAGATAGTGTATAGATCCACGACTTGTTCAAAAAAAATGAATAGAAAAAAGACAAAAAGCCCGCTAAGACGAAACTTAGTAATAAGTCGCTTAGGTAAAAGTCAGGCAAGATTTGGGAAAGCAAAAAATCCCGAAATGCATTTTCAAAGAAAAATTCTCAACAAAGAACAAGTCGTGTGGTTATACACCAAAGACAAGATGTGAGTGACTGTCGTGTCCAAGAAACCTTGTATTGGTTCCTCTACCATCATAACTTCTTTCGAGAGATGAGTGCTCGTATCAAGATAGTTGAACTTAGGACTGAAGAACATCATGGAGAATGGGCGGGCACCAAATATTTTGAGCCTAAAAAAAATCCTTTTTTTCTAAAAAAAACTGTGAACCAAGCCACGTTACAACCCTCAAAAGTCCTAATTGAAGCATGGGTTAATTCAAAAGCATACTGCCAAGAGATCGCGTTTACCTGACTCCTACGATGCATGCTAAGTATCTGTGTTGGTATCATATGCCCGTCTTATATTTCATTAAAAAAAAAGGTTTTCAGTGATGCGCTCTAAAAGTGTTTCACTCACAAAAAAGTCATAATGTTTTTCATACAAAACTTCAAGACGCATAAATTTTGCATTATAATTGTCATAATAAAGATTCATCTACATGTAAAACAATTATTTGACATTAAAGAAGTTCTCATAATGAACATCAGTGAAGAGTTTAACTTTGTCCAAAGAAGAGAAACTTGATTATTCTGTTGAGTTAGCAGTTATTTGTATCAAGGGGCGGGACGTTTAAGGACTCTGTTGAGCATATCATAGGTTGTTTTCTCAAGATTCTCTTAACTTGGGGGAAATCACGTTGAAATTCAGTTTCTCAAATTTTGGCCAATTTGGGGCAAGTCCTTAAAGAGCAATCAGTAGATGATTTAGTCCTTCTCAAAGAGCGGTTAGCCTGGGACAACCGTCGTTTCATGATTCAGTCAACTTGAAGCAATTACTTCGAGACATAGGAGTCTATCTAGAGCTCATCCTAGGGCAAGTCTTCCATATGTTTGCATAGCCAATTATCCAAATGCAGTCAATCTGAAGAAGTCACCATGACACATTGAAGTACCTCCAAAGAGCATATTGGTTCATGCTATTTCTATAGCACGGTGAAGCTGATCCTTCAAGATTCAGTCAATATAGAATGGTCACATCAAGATACGGTAATATCTCTCAAAAGATCTATCAATCAGGGGCATCTTGCATTGAATTCAAGATTCTGGGGCAAGATCTCAAATATCGGATTACTGTAAGCTGTTCTAGCATCCTTTCAAAGAAAATATCCTCAGAGCCTCAACAGACTAGGGAAATGATTGTTATATACAAACAATCCCTTTCAGTACTTTCAAGCTACTCAAGGAAATTTTCTGTCAAGCGTCAACAGCTGTTGCATTTAATTTGAGTGGCAGGGAATCATGCTAACAACTTCCTTTTGATGGGAAAATTGTGTCAAGAATCTTTCTTGGTCTTAACTAATCAAATAGTCAAAGCATCTTCATGCATTACCAATCATACAGTCAAAACACATTGCATACGTTAACATAAATCACGCATCAAATCATGCATCTCATATTGTGCAATAAAAATTCGACCTTGTTGGGTATTTTTAAATCTAGGTCACGTCTGGATGTCAGTTCTCGTCTGACTGTTATCATTAAAATCCAGTTAACGTCTGGTAGTCAGTTCTCGTCTGACTATTAACATTAAAATCTAGTTCAAGCCTGGTAGTCAGTTCTCCGATCAATATTAAATCCACCACGTCGGTAGTCTTCTAGTCATTGTTAATTTAAATCAGCTCGTCGTAGTCGGGCTCGTCTGATCATATCATTTAAATCTAGTTCACATCTGGTAGTTAGTTCTCGTCCAACTGTTAATTTAAATCCGCTTCTCGATCATATCATTTAAATCCGCTTCGCGTAGTCGGCTCGCGTTTGGTATCATTTAAATCCACTTCGTCGGTAGTCGGGTTCTCGTCTGACTATTATCATTTAAATCTAGTTTCCGTCTGGTGGTAAAAAAAATCATTTCACCAGTCTCCGTCTGGTGGTTAAAATTATTTCACCAGTTTTCGTATGGTGATTAAATTCATTTCACCAGTCTCCGTCTAGTTGTTAAAATTTCTTTCGCCAGTTTTCGTCTGGCAGTTTATCTTAAAAGTCAGTTCTTGTCTGATGATTCACCCTTCAAGGCCGAATTTTATTTGGTACATACCAAATAATTTATACATGCATCATCACATAAGTTATCGTCATGCATTAGTCACGTCGCTTCACTCAGACATATTATATATAATATATTCATGCATAAACCTCAGCCAGGACTTGGGATCTTTTCAGAATGAAGTCAAGTGCAAGCTTCGAAGACTATTTCTCAAATGAAAACTTAGTTGTTCTCCCAATTACAGGTTGAATGCTTATTCAAAAAAATCAATTGACAGTGGCGTCAACTCTCAAGCTAAGTCTCTTCCCCACAGAAGTGATTGATCATCCCCAGTGAACTCTTGTGTCAACCGAATTTTCTACTTGAATTTCCCCAGTGATCTTTCCCATAGAGTTATCTTTAGAAGTTTTCTCCAATGAAGCTTCACCTGCTCCCCAAGTGATCCTTCTCAACAAGGATTACCGTTGCGGTATCCCCGGTGTTGTCATTCTCAACCATGATCTATTCAGATTCTTGCATATAAAAATCTCTTAGTAAGCCTTAAGGTGGCAATAATCCTCTGTGGATCTGATTTTCTAAGGTGTTCTCAGCTAATCCCCTGTGAATCTCTAGTGTGTTTATTTCCCTAGTGTATTCCTCGCTTATCCAAAAATATGCATCTACCAGCACGATACCAGCAGATGGAAGATTTATCCACGGTGGAAGTAATTATTCCCCTCAGATGATGTAGAACTTGATTCCTTTCTCCCCAATGGAGTTATCTCTTACTTATTGCAATTCATTATCGGCTCAGCAGCTACAAGATGATGATTTGTCAACATTAAAATTGTTCAACATATGTATATGTTTGTTACATCCTTCTGTCATCAAGGTGTTAGCTTGTCAACTGCTGAGGCATTCATGTCAGGCCTATGCACTAAACATAAATTATTTTATCCCCACAGAAGACCACTTTCGATCTTCGAAGTTACCAACCATGTTCTCTTTGGTCCAACTCATCCAACTTGGGGCATTCTGTTAATGCATTTCATAAATTGTTATCTTTCTTTCTACATAGATTGTTGTGAAGCCTTTTTAAGCGGCGGTTTAACATTCAGAGTTTGGTGCATTATCTTCATGATGCACTTGAATTTCTTTTCCAAGCAGTATCAGGAATTCAATTTTATACCCGTTGCATTAAAACATTAAAAAAAACATCATGCATATCATATTCATGCATTGGCTTCAGCTAGTTTCTTTTTGCAAGATTTTTCCCCAATAGAAACTGTAAATATCCTCGTGAGGATCAAAATTGAAGGATTAGTTCTCAGACGACATAATTATCCTCTTTTCTCCATCACAAGTTGTATACTTGTATGGATCTTAAAAACTAATGGTTTCTCCAATCGAGATTTCTTCCCCAGCAAAACAATTGTCTTTCAATGGACTCTAATGTTAGCAAAATTATCAACCGGGAATCCCCAATGAAGTTTTCCACACGGTTTTCTTATGGAGTTTCCCCAATGAAGCTTAATTTACTCCCAAGTGAGTCTCCTTCAGAAAGGATTACTACAACATTATTCAGGGTATTTTCGAAGGTTCTTTCAGACAAGAATCTTCCCAACAATTTTTTTAGTGGCAGCAACCTCTACACCTTTGCTTCTCTGAGCTGTTCTCTGAAGACCATTGAACTACTGGTGTTCTTATTTCCCCAGTAAGTCTTCAATTAATCAACAAATAAATGTCCACCAAGTAGGATGTTTATTCAATCTCAGGATATTTCTCCAACTCAGACGTTGATCCACATATCCACTTGCTTCAACGCATTGTCGGTACGATGCAAGTAAATTGAGGCTCATTACCATGGAGGTTTTTCAGTCGCAGGTGCTGAATCTGATTCTTCTATCACCGGTAAAGCTATCTGCATACAAGTTGAAGATCTTGTCAACTTGGAAGTTGTTCAACATGTCTTTACATGTTCATTGAGATTTCATCAGCAGAAATGTCGGAAATAAAGATTTACCGACTTCATAGACATCTATATCACACCAGGGTGCTGGATATGATTTGTTTATCCCCAGAGAAGTGTATTCTCGGGTTGGGCTACTGAACTTGTTCTGTTGGTAACTTGGAAGTTACAGGACTAAGACATTCAGCGTGTCGTGGCTCATTGCACCTTTGTGCATAACAATTCAATTATTGTTACAAGCCACTTATCTTCGTTAAAGTCTTCGGGTATTCTTTAACTCTTTGAGATCTTCAGACAATTTCTCAATTATCTTCTTTGAGGTCTTCAGACAATTTCTCAATTATCTTCTTTGAGATCTTCAGACAATTTCTCAATTATCTTCTTTGAGATCTTCAGACAATTTCTCAATTATCTTCTTTGGGATATTCAGACAAGTTCTCAATCATATCATCGTTAAAGTCTGCAGGTATTCTTTAACTCTTTGGATTTTTCTGAAAAATCCTCCATCATATCGTCGATAGAGTCTTCTGATATGTTATTTTTTCCTTTCGCTTGAGAAGCTTGGTTTCTATGTCATAGCATTTTCGTTAAGACATCCTGAGATGGCTTAACCTATTGTTTTGCTTTTCTCTTGAGAAGTTCGGTTTCCTTCTCATAGCATTTTCGTTAAGACATCCTGAGATGGCTTAATCTATTTCTTTTCTTTTCGCTTGAGAAGTTCAGTTTTCTTCTCATAACTTTTTCATTAAAACTTGATGTTTATTGCTCATTTTGATTACTCGGTTATCCCCAGTGTTGTTCAGATCTCCTGATATTTCTCAATTGTTACTATTGTTGTTAAGAAATTCCAATGATGCTTAACCAGTTTATTCTCCTCAAGCGTCTCTTCCTTGACTCTGTAGTCAAGATATCTTATATGCTTTCTAACATGGCATTGGTATCCCACGTAGGGCAAATTTTTGGGGTTCTTTTAGTATTCAATCCTCTTCCACCTTGAACGTTCGAAAGCTGTCAATCTTTCTCACTTATCAGGTTTAAGATGATTGAATAGGGGCAGCTGTCGCACCCCCAAATTTACCCTCCCAACTTCAAGTTATATGAATCGGACTTCGCATTCATCTACATACGCTTCCATTAGGTCATTGGCATTAAACAATCATTCATTCATTGCATATGCATCATTTCGTCGTATTTAAGTTGACCAAAAGTCAATTTAAATCGATATTTGCATCGTTTTATAGTTATAAAATACCAGATATTACACTTCATTCATTTTTATCTCATTACTTGTTTCTTGTATCGTTTTAAGTTGATTATATGTCGATGATATCGATATTTCAGTTTTATAAACAGGTCGTTAAAAACGATTCGACATTGTGCGTAAAATTAGCGGAGAAAATATTTCAAGTTTTCGTCTTTAACTCACTACTTTATGAATCTACGTGTCGCGTAGATCATGAAAATATGCTCTCTAATTTTTCAGTATAGTTGGATGTCTCGTTTTTAATCGTAAGTGTTTTACAGCCCGATATTCTTTATTATAATTTTATTTCAATTTTAAATATTTTGATAATTTTTCTTTAATCTTTGAGACCCGTAGTTTATTTTAATGTGCTCATTTATTTTTTCCGAATAACTTAGTGTTCGAATTTATATCATTTTTGATAATTTTAAGTGACCAATTTTTATCTACAAAAATCAAAACAAAAATATTTTCGGATAGTTTAATTTTTATATTTTTGGGCCTTATAGCCCATTTTATCATTAGGAGTATTTTAGGCATTTTTAAAAAATTGGTGAGAACCTTATTTATTTTGTATATATATCATTGCCATACATAAAAAAACCAGGAAGAAAAACTAGGGGTGTTCAAAACCAAACCAACCCAATAGAAAACCGCAAAACCAAACCAAACCAAACCGAAACCGCAAAAAACCGCATTTGATTCGGATTAGTTTGGGTCGCAACAAAATCAAGATTTGGTTCGGTTTGCGGTTTGTATTTTACAAACCGAACCAAACCGAACTAAACCGCATTATGTTACAACTTAAATTTTACTTAACCCGCATTATGATTATAGACAATTTTCTCATCTTTACAGTTATGATTTCATTTTCAATCTTCTTAAATATCTCCTAATATTATCACTTCATCTTCACCACTTACATCTTGTTTCTTTTTATCTAATATCTACTCTCTTATATTGTTTCCTTTGCACGTTCTTATTTTTTATGCAATTTTTCTCTCTTTCAATTTCATTTTATCCCATATCTTTATCTCTAATCTCTCCTCTCTTATGTTCTTTCTTTTTCATCTTCACTAATTTCTCATCTCTTCTATTTTTTTATTTTATTATAATATTTTTTATATTGTTTTATGCTATTATTTTATGTTTATTATTTCATTTTTGTCTAATCTAACTTTTGCATATTAAATGAGAAGTTATTGTCCAAATATGATTAGTTTTTTGGTTATAATTTAGTAGTGTATCATGTATGAATGACCAAATACAAACTTATGTTGTCATATATATATATGTGACTGTATGACTCAACAAATTATTTGTAAAAAACCGAACCAACCGCACCGAACCAAACCGCATTGGTTTGGTTTGGTTTTTTTTTTAAAAGTCAACCGAACCAAACCAAACCGCATACCTTTTTCTCTCGCGGTTCGGATGATTTTTTGCGTCAAAACCGCCCAAACCGCACCGCGAACACCCCTAAGAAAAACACGGAAGAGAGGTGGAGATCTGAGAAATTGAAAACAAAAAAGAAAAGGTTCTCTTCATCTTATCTCTCAATCCCCATCCTTCCTACTTCACACACTTCATCTCCCTCCATCCATCTGCTACCTTCATTCTCCCTCCCTGTAACCTCCATTCCGCCGCCCGTAACAACCTCCACCACTCCATCCGCCTTAATACTCCCTTTCACATAACACCACCCTCTCACATAATACTACTCTCTCTGCCGTAAGCCTCTTTCACCTATCCACACCTCTTTCTTAATTTTTCAACCTTTTTTATGTTTTAGCTAGTAAATATTTGATTAAAATATATTATATATATATATATATATATATATATATATATATATATATATATATATATATATATATATATATATATATATATATATATATATATATATTATCCTTTAGATTTAAATCTTTTTCTTAATAACAATAATAAGAAATGCATTTGTAGTTAGATATTTATTTATGTTAGAATATTTTGTTTAATAAGATTTACTAATTTATTAATTAGTTTTGTTAAATAAGGTTTTTTTAATTTAACTAATTATTTATTCAATTGGGTTGTATTGTGTGATATAATTTTAGAATTTTGGATAGACTTGTAATTACTCACTTTTTATATTTTAGCTAGTTAATATTTGATTAAAACATAATTTTTTTAATTAGTGTTTTTAGATTTAAATCTTTTTTTTAATAACAATAATAAAAAATGCATTTGTAGTTAGATAATTATTTATGTTAGAATATTTTGTTTAATAAGATTAACTAATTTATTAATTAGTTTTGTTAAATGAGATTTTTTTTAATTTAACTAATTATATATTCAATTGGATTGTATTGTGTGATTTAATTTTGGAATTTTGGATAGACTTGTAATTGTCCATCCCCATTCGATCAAGTGTATCCCCACTCCCTATGATGTAATAGTTAGTAATTAATTTTATTGCTTTATTTTATTATTCATTCACAATTCACAAAACCTAAAATAAAAAAAAGCATTTCAAATTAATTCTCGATTGCGTGCCATTTTCATACCTTGAATCAACAAAGCTTTGAAGCGTCGTAACGGCCACACATGGTGCACACACCACGCTTGCTCTTGGGTTTACAATGAGACTTTAATTGATTAGTTAAACATTATTTAATTATTAAATTAGGTTATTTAAAATTGATTAGTCCGTCTAATTAATTTTATTAATCTAATTACTCAATTAAATATTGTTTAATTAGTCGATTAAATTTATTTCGCGCATGCACCTACACAATATTGATTGCCTTATCATTTGCGCTAGCCACCTTGTATGGGCTTTTGATTCATTTACTCGCTTTATTTCATACTTGTATATATTTATCCATTTCATTTCCATTATCGTGCCTTGGTCCACATACCAAATTATCATTCAATAAGGGCCTCATGGTAGCGAGTAGACACTTGTCTATTATCTCGAGATTAATCAAGCTTTCTTGGTTAATCATAGCCCTAATCTCCTCTTCTCACCTTTAAGACCTTTCATAATAAATTCTCAAACTTCGATCCAACGTCGAGTTATTTTCAAAAAAATGTTTTCACAAAAAAAAAGAAGAACATTTGAATGGTGTTTGTTTAAATTGTTAGATGTTAGCCTAATGATTTAAACAAATTTGAAGTTTTGAGGTTGTTAGATGATAGCCTAATGAGTTAAAAACTTCTACCCATGTTTTAATAAACAAAAAATAGTGTTGTGGCATTCGGTTAAATTGTTGGGTGATAGCCCGACGGTTTAATTGAATTTAAATTATTTGGGTCATTAGATGATAGCCTAATGATTTTAATACTTTTATTCGCACACTTAATAAACGTGAACTTTGTTTCACTTCATCGTTTTCATAAAAAATATTTTGGATGAGAGATAATTGGTTGAACTTGCTCGCCAATTTCGAGTACTTGAATCATTAGATGATAGCCTAATGTTTCAATACTTGTCATCCACAACTTAAAATCAACTCAACTCACTCAAATTCTTTTATCGCTCATACGCGATCATCAAACTCTTTTCTTACAAAGAGTGTGCAATAGCCATTTCAAACATGAACGAAGACTTAAGCTTTTCAAACAAACTAAACAAGTCCAAATTCAAGTATTTGAAATGTCTAATGCATAATTTTTATTATAAAATCAACACAACCATCCAAGACCTTTTTAAGAGGAACTACGGAGTTTTGACTTTCCCATTGCACGAGGGAATACGTAGGCACAAAGTTCTAAAACCGCGACAAACTCAAAATAATAATAAATAAACCCCGTTTCTTTTATTTAACTTAGAAATTAGCGATAAATACACACAAACACTTAGAACTAAACGGGCCCCATCGAGTACGATAGATGTAAGGGGTGCTAATACCTTCCCCTTACATAACCAACTCCCGAATTCATATCTTTTGGTCTTGTAGACCGCCTTATCCATCATTTGTGGGTTTTATCTATATTTCCCCGTTCTTTTTAGAATAAATAAAATTAGGTGGCGACTTCATTGTTTTAAAACAACCGATGAAAAAACCAGTCATCACACGTTGTTCGAGGATCACCGTGAGATTATCTAGTTCAACTTCATCTCACTGTACTCTGGGTGGCTGCCATACATGAGTACTTATATGGTCAAGTATCATTCGGAGCGATACATGCGGAAGTTTGGCTATGTATAGACCATACCCAGATCTCTATTTCAGGTTGCTTCTGACACCATTCTCCGCAAAGATCTGGATGGCATATTTCAGGACTGAGAGCACCATTTGGTGCCAAAGGAGTGTCAGATACATGACATGGTTCTACACAGTGTCACATCTTATCATGACATCAGATTCTCTTGAATGTCCCCCTATACCAGCTCATGAGGAGGTCTTAGAGGACCAACATGTCGGGGATGATCATGCTATTGATCTCTTACCGTTTTGTCATTGAATATATATGATTGGGCGGGAAGCTTTAGACATAGGTATCATTGATAGGGGCAGTGGCCATTAGAGAAAGGATGGTCGGGGAGACAGAGAGTGCGACGGGATTCAAGAGACAAATGATGGGCCAGGGAGTGTGGATCAGGCATATGCAGTAGGCTATGCCTTTATTTTTATTTCTGAATAATTTATGAACAACTATTGAATTATTATTTTATTTTAAATAATTTATTGTTTTGTTGTGTCTATTATCGTTTTTTACTTGTTATCATTTTTCATTTGCATTTTTATTATCATTTTAATCTAATTATTTATCAAAATATTGATGATTTTAAAAAAATAGGGTACAGGGTTTTGGAGTTGCATCTCCGAAAATATTTTTGAATGTTTAAATATAACGTCAAAGTGCAAATAAATTATTTTCGAAGATGCACCTCTGAAACACCCTGAATTTGGGTGCGTTCAGATATAAAGGATATTTTTGGGTTTTTAGGGGTTTTGCCCCACCCATAAGAGGTGTACAAAGAAATTCCCAAACGACAAACTCCTTCTGATCAATTTCTTGTGGGTTGCCTTCAATTAAATTGGACCTCTGACACATGTATAAGGCTTATGTCATGAGGTTTCTTCATTTCACCTCTCATCTCATTTTATACCTAACACCCCTCATATTTTAATAATACTACTATTGAGTTTGAAAATCTTCCTCTTGGACTCTTTTGTTAAACATTTTTTAAAAACTAGAATTTTATCTGGATTTTTTGGCTTGGTGATCTATTCACCCCCTTTAGATAAGGCGTCATCGTCAAATAATTAATTAGCTTAAATTGTGGGATTGTAATAACTCTTATTTACATGCCTTAATCAGATTCAAACATAATGAAAATAGTATTACCATACTGGAGTTGGAGGATGGATAAATCATCTCAGGTTAACATGCAATTGAGGAAGAGATACTTAGATTTTATGGTAACAATGGGCAAGCATGTTGACACTCTTCAAACTATTGACATTGTGGATATGAGAGAAGGTCCCCAAATAAATGAAGATCATGTTGAGATGCTTATATCACTGGTCATTAAGCAGTAAATCTTGAAAGCCTTGCATAGCATAAATGACCTAAAATTTCTTAGGATAGATGGTTATGGTGCTCAATTATTTAAGGAGAGTTTCCACATTGTTATAATTGAAATGATGGCAACAATTAAAAAATTCTTTGAACAAGGAAAATAGATTTGGCCGTGTATTATACACTGGTGACACTTATACCAAAACATGATGAGGAGAAAGTTATTAAGGAGTACAGACCTATTGCAAGTTGTACTACCGTCTACAAAATCATTTCAAAAGTCCTCAATTTGAGATTGAGTAGATTCCTCTATGATATAATTAGTTGCAATCAGGTTGCGTCGTACATAACCAACGAATTCATAGTCATTTAATTTTGGCCTATGAACTAATAAAAGCATACATTAGGAAAGGATGGGTACCAAGGTGTATGATTCAATTGGTCTTGCAAAATGTAACACCCGAATTATTTTATTATTTATTTAATTTAATATTTTTGTATATTTTTCTGAATAATTGGTTATAATGTATAATGCCAATTTAAGTCATTATATGATTATAGGCTGATTAATTAAAATAAGTTGTAGGAATAATATTAATAATAATAATAATGTTATTATTTAAGAGAAGTAGAATAGAAAAGAAAGTGTTGGTTTTATGAGTAGAGGAGAAAAAGGGGTTTTGGGGAAAAAGAAGAGAAGAGTAGAAGTGCAAGCTTGAGGCTAGGGAAAATCTCCATCTCTAAGCAAATCAACCTCCGATTCACAAGGTAAGGGTGGGGTTCTTGCTTTCTAATTGGGAACATGATGGATGATAGGTAGTGGATTTTATAATCTTGCTAGGTTTGTGTCTTGTTGTTGTTGTTGAAATTTCAAATTGATGCATGATAAACCATGAAATTTGTTGAATGAATTGGTAAATGATGTCTTTGTTTGATTCCCCATGTTGCTAGTATCTTAGGCTGATTCGTTTTGGGTTGTGGGTGTGTTGGATGCCAAAAGTTTGGAAAAATGGCATGAGGAAGATGTTGGTAGCGCTGAAAAACCCAATCTGTCACGTTCAGTTTGCGACGCCAATGGGTTGACACGGAGCGAACTGAGTCCCTGCTAAAGTCGCGGCGCAAAGGTGGGTTCACGACACGTACTTTAACACCCCAATATTACCCAAGGTTTATTATGCAAAAATCAGAGTAAATTAAAATTTCATAAATTCAATACTGAGGCATCACACCTTCAAAATCAAATCACTTTAAACAGTTTGCTTTAAAGTATAAATCTCGGATACATAGCATCGCCGGAAAACATAAATTGATTCTTAAAAATCAAAATATCTTCTTTTATTAAACTTCCTTAACAAATCATATTTTCATAAAGTATGATTCTTATTTACAAAAGGAAAAGAACAACAACAAGACAACATAATTATTCCCCCCGAGTGCTACGTATCAGAGCGACACCGACTTGACTAATAGCAGCTATAAACTCTGTCTTCATGACCTGCACGTTACCAATATAAAGGTAACGACGAAACAAGTAAAGGGTGAGATACTCCAAAACATATAATTAAAGGCATGATAAAGTATATATATATATATATATATATATATATATATATATAGTTTTGGAATTATAAAGGGTATAGATTAATAAGTGTAATTCCAACACATAATCAAAACTCACTTACTTTAATCGTCATACTAATGTGTATAATCAACACTTTATCGCCATAACCTCATCGGCATAAACCGTCACAACAACCCATAAACGTTCCTCACCACGAAATCGTCACAAGTTAATACGTCACAAATCAACACGAAAATTATAAACAACAACATTAAACAACAACATTAAACAATACTAATAACTTAATCAACATAAATAAAGTCATCACAAATTGGCTAAATCCCATCGTTGCTTTTGGCATAAAAGCCCATCGTCACAAACATCATCACATCATATTTGCATTAAGCATTTCATCAAAGTTAAATCATCGCAATACAATCATCATTCATCAATTAAAACCCAACGCCAAACAACTCAAACATAAACATAACCGACTCCATGAGACACGACTATGTTAAGCATGTGGTACCCGTCGCTTTGCCCATAATTAGGAACACTTGGCATAAAAGCCTCGTCGCTTGGCATAAAAGCCCTCGTCGCCAATGCAATGTATGTGACTCAATGATAAAGACCACACAAACACATCATCATC
This sequence comes from Vicia sativa, assembly GCA_021764765.1. Lineage (NCBI taxonomy): Eukaryota > Viridiplantae > Streptophyta > Magnoliopsida > Fabales > Fabaceae > Vicia > Vicia sativa. The sequence goes on from CM038793.1 coordinate 216,558,845, forward strand.
GCTCATCAAAATTGACATAAAGCCCACGTCGCCATATTTATTCACATCAAATAAACATATCATCGCATCATATTTGCATTATGCAAAACATCACCAAACAATTCATCATTGTCAAAAGTCATGCATTCATAAATCGGAAGCATTTATTAACAACATCAATATAATCATCACATCATCATGTACAAAGACATATATCATCGCATCGTATATCACAAGTATTCGTTAATAAATACACCGTCGCAAACATTATGTTTATTCACACCGCGTCATTATCAATTAATTCACCCAATTCCAAAAATGGAAAAATAGTCAAAACCTCAATAATCGTCGCGAAAGTCATTCTTAATAACCGGCATTAATTAAAATCATCAACATCGAAATCAGATTGTCCATACGTGCCTTAAATTGACTAAACCTCAATCCGATTCAATTTAACCGTAAGTTGGCCTATTTCGGGTCATCTCGCAAAAACTCCTAATTTCGAAAAACTAACCTCACCACTACGTTCTACACGTCGAACTTAGCTAGCACGTCAATTTTCGTTGAATTCGGAGCAACTTGCTCCGTCGTCGAATTTACCGAAATCAGAAAATCGGAACATAATCGGGTTCTGAATTTAATCGGCTAACTTATGTCCTAATTATATGTTATTAGTATAGAATGTTACTAGATGGAATGGAAGAAAATCAAACAAACAGAAGCTCCTCAGGAAAATTTTTGCAGAACTTATTCGCAGAAGAAAATACAAAATGAAAACATGAAAATTCCGTTTCCTCCTCCTCTCCAAGGGGACGCACGCCCCAACACAAATGAAAGAAGGGAGGCGGGTGCCTTCAATGGGGGACGACCGCCCCTCACCTTGAGGTGGGCGCCTCCCCCTTGTTACATGCTCCACGCCATTTTCCTTTCCTTCTTCCCTGCATTTTCTGTTTTCCAGTTTTTCTTGACAGTTACAATTTTGTTTTCTTTTCCATTTCCATCTTATAATTTTCATTTCTACAATACTAATAACAACACACCCATAATCCCTACTCCTAATCCAACTTTTCTAAACCATTTCAACAATCAACCAACCAAACCCTATAAATCAACTATCAATTTTCCCCAATCCAAACTATAACTATCAAACCCTAAATATATGAGATTAAAATCAAACCCCTTACCTCTAGCTTGGTTGATCCATGAAGATTCAACAACTCCAATCTCAAGCTTGCTCATGCTCTTCCTCTTCTTCTTCTCTTGCTCTTCTTCTCCCAAAACCCTTTCTTTTTCTCTCCAAGCTTCTATGTTCAAGTTTGGCTTGGTGTTGGAAATGGAAAGAAAAACAAAGGAAAGTGTTTTTATGTTGTTTCTACTAGTAAGCCAAGGGTGTACACCCTAACTCTAGGCAATTTGTCCTCACACCCCTAACTTAATTAATTAACACTCTAACAATATTATTAATTCAATTAATTAAAATAACTCTGAGGAATTAAATATCGGATCCGAATAATATTTTACCGAACCGAACGGAATAAAAACCGGACCGAACGAAACGTCGCCAAATATATTATCATATATATCGATTAATATATTTATTCTTGTCGCAAAATAAATATCGATCGGTAACTCGAAAATATTAGTAAAATATAATATTAATTAAAAACGGGCGTTACAACTCTCCCCCACTTATAAACTTTTCGTCCTCGAAATTTCGACCAAAACGAACAATTGGGACATGCCTACGCATTCGTCCACTCAATCCTCGCGTCAATTAAACAACACACAAAAGACACCAAAAATAAGGGTATGTCCCTAACCACAACGTCCAATCAAGAACAACCATGCCGAGATGCAAAGCCCATACAATGCACTCGACAACCAACTAACACCCAACAACTAAACAAGTCGAAGACACACCAGTTCACTCGAGAACCAAACAAACAAGATCGATGCTATCCTAATGCCTCAACCATAGAATTAGTCGCACACTCAAACCGACACCTCGGAAATGAGTCATCAAAGATAGAAACATAAAGTCCTACGACACAACACTGACTCCATCGCTAAAACAAAGACAACTAAAGGGTTATACAAACCAAAACTGAAACAATCAGAATAGGATAGAACCACGCGTGCTACGCAACCACAAAAAAGATGTCTACATTCACGCATAAGCATGAACTCTAGAATTACACTTGCAGTTATCGCTTTCATTCCAGAAAATCACAAGGTCACATCCTCCTTGTAGATCACCAACGTACGATCTTCGAACAATAACGAGTTACTCAAACATAACTGAACTATGATAGACCACTTATTCTAGGGCTTATACAGTCGACTTGCGACTATAACTCACTAGTCCAAATCCAACAACCTCGCATACTCGCTAACAATTCAATGCTCGATATCTAAACCATGCTGCGTCACTTTTATGCATAAGATGCCAACCGTAAAACAACTTGGTTAGTCCTCAAATTCACAATTACTTAGAATGGATACGTCTAAAACGTACACCCATCAGGACACCTTGCAAGATTAGCCTCATCAACTCGAAAAATCATCCATTCATTCTTGATTGATCAACGTCCATTGATCCTCTAAAATACACGACATAGTTTGACCTTTTCAAATATTGTCCAAACATTCACTTGTGAAACTTCGACGTATACACTTGACTTCAACGAAGTCTTCCCTTATACCAATTCAATTCCCAAAATTGTATCAAGTAATCACCATCCTCGTACCGTCGCAACGATCAATATTCAGGTTCTTATTCGAAACACCTTTCATAAATTTCAATCTTCCAAAGTGGTAATTCAAACCAAAACAATCCCTCAAGAACTCTACCCATCAACGTCTTCTCATACTACTGTAATTACAAAACAGGTTGAGCTTAGAACCATAACATCAATTTCTATGGAATCCAACATGAACACCGTCGCGACCGACTTCAGTCACAAATAGAATACTTTCTTTTATAACACATCAATCATCTTAAGGTACCTGTGGCTACCAAACTGTCACAACATTCCTTACCGTCAAGACTTATCTTAGTCGTAATCTAATAATCCACCGCGACCATTTGTATCCAACCAAATCCATATGATAGTAGTGAACAAATCTTTAATAACCTTCTGAGCTTAAACTCAATAAGTGTCCCAAACAAACATGCAACTTTCTCCAAAATAATAAAATCCCAAATCAGACATTCTTGGGTTATCCGCGATACCAACTTACTAAGCTCAACAACAGACGAAGTCTCTTTATAGATTGCACTCAAACTTGAATTGTCTTCAACAATTCCAATCTCCTCGTCGTTAACATCTGCACCTTTAAAATTTCAAATGAGCACAACCGCATAAAACTCTAACTCACGCATCTGACAATTTTTCCTTATGAAAATCAAACTGTTCCAAGGTAGTAATACACTTTCTCCAACTCTACGTTGAAATACATCTTAAGTCCAAATGAAATATCACAATACACTGCACAAGGTTCTTCAGTACTAAACAAGACCAAAATCAAAGCATTCGCTCAACTTTGCACTGGTTCAAACAAATTCGCTTTCCATTGCGAAGTCCAAATAGCGACTCAATCATCTGAAGTCAAAGTGCCCGCAATCAATACCAACTTGTAAAAAGATCTTCCATCAAACTCACAAGGTTAACCATCCACAACAAGGAACTTCTAGGCTCTGAAATACCTCTTGAGGTCTCCTACAAGATACAAAATAAATCTTCGCGGAACTGTCCAAAATATCACCATCTAAGTTGCTTACTTAAAGCACTCCCGTCCATCAGTTCAAAACTCCTCCTTTAGAATACTCGACATGCACCGATCTAACTTCACTACTGATAACGCAATGCTCGGATGCTTGCCACAATTCCTTAACTTGATGTGACCCAAATAATATCTATCAACACGAAATAACTCTTACAGCTACTCACGAGAGTACTGTTCGAACATTCCAAAATCATGCCTGACGCATTAGTCACACTAATGACATCAACAAATACTCGCCAGGAACAAACACTATCTTGAAAAGCATTGTCTAAACATCTCCAACTTTCACACTAACCCGTAGGCATCTAGACTTCACATCGATCTCACTAAACACATAAACTCCAAATGACTGATTCATCCAAATATCAATCCTCGGAAGTAGACACTTGTCCTCAATATCCACTTCGTTCCTTTGTCTGAAAACGACACATCAACTCGGGCAACCTTTGTTCTTCTCGAACAACATAACCGGTGCACTCCCCGGCGACCCGCTCGAATAAACAAACTCTGCTCAAACCAATCCTTAAGATGACTCTTCAACTCTAACTCAGAAGCAGACATCCCCAAGGATACATTGAATCACAACTAGTTCCAGAAAAATCCATCAAAACTTCACCTTGCACTACAGCGGTAATTCACTCACATCTTCATAATATGCTTTGGAAGAATCACAACAAGAAGCTCGCTTGCTAAAATCTTGTTTCTCATCAAAACCCAAATTCGCCCACAACTCAAGTAACCAGACACCACCTTGTGCCAACACATCTGCTTTATACACTATTAAGCTGGCAAGACAAGTCTATCCCAACCAACACAATTCCCGACTACTATCAACAAGAGATTAAGGGTGATCAGTTCCTCAATTTGTCAATAGACAGTCGACAATCATGATGGCGACATAAACCATTTTACCAAACTACAACAGCGTCTTCAACTTACACTTCAAGTTGCCAAAGCGTAACACTGCTTCAGGCCCCATCTCAAAGCCACAAGCGCCACCAAGAAGTAAAACTTCTCCCACACTTGTTTCAAACTCATCTCTGCAGATAAACAAACAGAAACAAGCAAGTAACGACAGTGTTTCACACACATGTCGCATACAATAGGATTAAACACATTAATAACCTGGCCGACAGACCGACCTGCTCTGATACCACTAATGTAACACCCCAATATTACCCAAGGTTTATTATGAAAAAATCAGAGTAAATTAAAATTTCATAAATTCAAAACTGATGCATCACACCTTCAAAATCAAATCACTTTAAACAGTTTGCTTTAAAGTATAAATCTCGGATACATAGCATCGCCGGAAAACATAAATTGATTCTTAAAAATAAAAATATCTTCTTTTATTAAACTTCTTTAACAAATCATATTTTCATAAAGTATGATTCTTATTTACAAAAGGAAAACAACAAAAGAACAACAACAAGACAACATAATTATTCCCCCTGAGTGCTACGTATCAGAGCGACACCGACTCGACTAATAGCAGCTATAAACTCCGTCTTCATAACCTGCACGTTACCAATATAAAGGTAACGGCGAAACAAGTAAAGGGTGAGATACTCCAAAACATATAATTAAAGGCATGATAAAGTATATATATATATAGTTTCGGAATTATAAAGGGTATAGATTAATAAGTGTAATTCCAACACATAATCAAAACTCACTTACTTTAATCGTCATACTAATGTGTATAATCAACACTTTATCGCCATAACCTCATCGGCATAAACCGTCACAACAACACATAAACGTTCCTCACCACGAAATCGTCACAAGTTAATACGTCACAAATCAACATAGAAATTATAAACAACAACATCAAACAACAACATTAAACAATACTAATAACTTAATCAACATAAATAAAGTCATCACAAATTGGCTAAATCCCATCGTTGCTTTTGGCATAAAAGCCCATCGTCACAAACATCATCACATCATATTTGCATTAAGCATTTCATCAAAGTTAAATCATCGTAATACAATCATCATTCATCAATTAAAACCCAACGCCAAATAACTCAAACATAAACATAACCGACTCCATGAGACACGACTATGTTATACATGTGGTACCCGTCGCTTTGTCCATAATTAGGAACACTTGGCATAAAAGCCTCTTCGCTTGGCATAAAAGCCCTCGTCGCCAATGCAATGTATGTGACTCAATGATAAAGACCACACAACAACACATCATCATCGCTCATCAAACTTGATATAAAGCCCACGTCGCCATATTTATTCACATCAAATAAACATATCATCACATCATATTTGCATTATGCAAAACATCACCAAATAATTCATCATCGTCAAACGTCATGCATTCATAAATAGGAAGCATTTATTAACAACATCAATATAATCATCACATCATCATGTACAAAGACATATATCATCGTATCACATATCACAAGTATTCGTTAATAAATACACCGTCGCAAACATTATGTTTATTCACACCGCGTCATTATCAATTAATTCACCCAATTCCAAAAATGGAAAAATAGTCAAAACCTCAATAATCGTCGCGAAAGTCATTCTTAATAACCGGCATTAATTAAAATCATCAACATCGAAATCGGATTGTCCATACGTGCCTTAAATCGACTAAACCTCAATCCGATTCAATTTAATTGTAAGTTGGCCTATTTCAGGTCATCTCGCAAAAACTCCTAATTTCAAAAAACTAACCTCACCACTACGTTCTACACGTCGAACTTAGCTAGCACGTCAATTTTCGTTGAATTCGGAGCAACTTGCTCCGTCGTCGAATTTACAAAAATCGGAAAATCGGAACATAATCGGGTTCTAAATTTAATCGGCTAACTTATGTCCTAATTATGTGTTATTAGTATAGAATGTTACTAGATGGAATGGAAGAAAATCAAACAAACAGAAGCTCCTCAGGAAAAATTATGCAGAACTTATTATGCAGAAAACAGAAAAATACAACATACAGAAACAGCAAAACATGAAAATTCCGTTTCCTCCTCCTCTCCAAGGTGACGCACGCCCCAACACAAATGAAAGAAGGGAGGCGGGTGCCTTCAATGGGGGACGACCGCCCCTCACCTTGAGGTGGGAGCCTCCCCCTTTCCTTCTTCCCTGCATTTTCTGTTTTCCAGTTTTTCATCTTATAATTTTCATTTCTACAATACTAATAACAACACACCCATAATCCCTACTCCTAATCCAACTTTTCTAAACCATTTCAACAATCAACCAACCAAACCCTATAAATCAACTATCAATTTTCCCCAATCCAAACTATAACTATCAAACCCTAAATATATGAGATGGAAATCAAACCCCTTACCTCTAGCTTGGTTGATCCATGAAGATTCAACAACTCCAATCTCAAGCTTGCTCATGCTCTTCCTCTTCTTCTTCTCTTGCTCTTCTTCTCCCAAAACCCTTTCTTTTTCTCTCCAAGCTTCTATGTTCAAGTTTGACTTGGTGTTGGAAATGGAAAGAAAAACAAAGGAAAGTGTTTTTATGTTGTTTCTACTAGTAAGCCAAGGGTGTACACCCTAACTCTAGGCAATTTGTCCTCACACCCCTAACTTAATTAATTAATTAACACTCTAACAATATTATTAATTCAATTAATTAAAATAACTCTGGGGAATTAAATATCGGATCCGAATAATATTTTACCGAACCGAACGGAATAAAAACCGGACCGAACGAAACGTCGCCAAATATATTATCATATATATATATATATATATATATATATATATATATATATATCGATTAATATATTTATTCTCATCGCAAAATAAATATCGATTGGTAACTCGAAAATATTAATATAATATAATATTAATGAAAAACGGGCGTTACACGTACTGTGTAGTTTTGGACATATTTCCTGATTTTGAATTCTGCCCAATTTAAGCATTTGGACTAGGAGACTTGGAGTAGGCTTTTATGAGTAAAATAATTCTAGTAATTAGTAAGGAATGATATAGGAATTGATTAAGAATAGTTTCGAATTAGTATGTTGGTAATTGTAAGCGGTATAGCCGATTAACTAAAATTGGAAGAATTGAAGGAATGGCTCGTATACACTAGTAAGCCATCGTAGCGTCTTTGTTTTGCTGAATCTATGTTGAATGTAATGAATTGCAAGTATAAAGTTGGTTGTTTCCCTAAATATGGATAAATTTTGTTGGAGGCTTAAAAGCCAATGTTGAAAGTTGTTGTTGAAAGTTGTTTGTTGTTCTAAGTTTCTTGTTGTTCTAAGTTTTCTTGTGTGTATGTTGTTGTTGTATGCCATACATGATAGTCGCATACATTGCATTTTATTAAGTTGGAGCTAGGCTCACCCATGTTGGCCTGGATTGGCAAAATGTTGTTAGTTGAAGGCTTATGCCTTGTTGATGCCTCAGTAAACTGACATATTTCTAAGTTGGGAGTTTTACTCCGATGGTACCACATGCACCTGCATTTGTCCAAGTTGCATACTCTAGTGCATAATGATGTTGTTGTGTGGATAAATTGTGTTTATTGTTGATGGGTTGTGAGATGGCAAAAATAGTGATTTTTATATAATTCTAACTATATATTATTTATCATGATCTCAATTATATATTTTGATATCTCACCCTTTCATTTGTTTCGCCGTTGCCTTTATATTGGTAATGTGCAGGTAACAAGGAGGAGTAGCCGTTACCGTTTTTAGTTCAAGTTCGGTGTCATTGCTCTGATACGTAGCACTCGGGGGAAAATGAACACCTATCTTATTTTGTTGTTTTTAACGTTGAATCTTATGTCGTTAATTGAAGATTTTATTATGTTTATGTTGCTTATGACTCAAAAGATGCTATGTCTTATGTGAAAAACTATTATGATTCCGTTGCGTGATTAATGAAGTCGTTTATGTTTGAAGACTAAAAATTATGCGTTGTGTTAGTTCCACCTCTTTAAAGTGTTATGTATCCGTTTTGAATAAAAATGGCAGGTTTATGTGTTTAAGTTGAAAAGTGTGACATCCTAATTATGTTGGAAAATTTTATACTCTGATTTTATTGATTAATTACTTGGGGTAGAATTGGGATGTTACACAAAAAGCCTACAAGATGGTGGACTATAAGGCTTTGGAATCTATTATATATGAGATTGAAATGCCAGCTCAATTCATAAGATGGATAATGCTTATAGTTTCCTCAATTTCTTATAGGTTTAATATCAATGGGAAATATAGAAACATCATAAAGGGAATGAGAGGTGTGAGGAAAAAGGATCTCATTTCCCATTACATGTTTGTGATTATAATGGAATATTTGGACAGGGTGTTATACAAGATGCAGAAAGCCCCCGATTTTAACCACCATATAAACTGTGAAAAACTTCATATAACTCACCTGATTTTTGCTGATGATATTATGTTGTTTTCCAGAGGAGATACACGGATGAGAGGTTATGTTGGAAGAGTTTGAAAACTTCACAAGGTCCATTGTTCTAATGTTCAATGCTACAAAAATTCGCGTCTACTTTGGTGGTGTTGAGAATGGTATAAAGCTGGAAATTATGCAGAAGACTTTATTTGTAGAAGGATATATTCATTTCAAATACCTATGAGTCTCATTGACGACCAAGAGACGATCTATTAGCCACTATATGATCTCGACTAACAAAATTGTGGTGAGGGTTGGAGTATTAAACTATTAAGTTATGCTGACTACAATATTTTATGCTGCCTAAGTTTGTTATAAAGAGGATTAATACTATATGTCAAACTTTCTTATGGACAATGGGTGTGGATTCTAGTAATAAAAGCCCAGTCGCATGGAATAATGTTTGTAAACCTATGTGTTGTACTCCAATTTTTACCCCTAAGATTCACTCATACTTCATACCATTGCATTACACAAAGATCAAATGGTCTCCCTCTCTCTCTCTCTCTCTCTCTCTCTCTCTTATCTTTGGGTTTTCCTTTATGAGATCACCAAACACCATTTAATGTATGTGATGATTGATGTTTGATTGACAATAATGTGGGTATACTTCACTCCCTAAATGTTGTAGGTGAATGGTGCACAAGTCTCTTATTCAAGGAGTCAATAGGTCCATGTGTTTATTTCCACGCCTTCTCTCCTTAATTATCAAGATTTCTGAAAGTATTGTCTCCCATTGAAGATTTCTCTTATCATCAGCTATGGTCTCCCATCTTGAGTATATGCTTCATGTTTGAAATAGATAATCCAATTCAAAGAATTCACCATTTTATGGCCATCTACCTTGAATTAGGGCTTTGGACTTCTGAGGATCATATCTTGGTGTTTTTGTGAAGTTTGTGGATGATTTCAAAGTCATCTGATTCTTAATAGGAACTATAATATGAATATGCTTGAAACCAAGGAGTTTTATTGATGAGAATATTGTTTTAGAAGCCTATGATTTCCCACTCTCTATATTGATACTTCATCTATCTTGTATGACTTCAAAGTATCATAGATTGGTTATCCCTTGTCTCCTTGAGCTCATTCTTCTTTCACAATCAACCTAAGGATGTCTGATATAACTTAGCTCAAATGGTAGGAAGAGAAAATGCTTGGAAATTTGCCTATGAAGTCAAAAGATTACAAGTCTTGATGAATTTCTCAATTGTTGGTCAATCAACTTCAAAAGATCATATCTTGATCATCATCTATCACCTTGAGGTCATTATTTTTGAAAAACAATCTTAAGGATGTGAAATTTATCTCCATATAAAATTTAAAGATTGAAAGTGTTTAGAAGTTGCTTGAATAAATCAAAAGATTATAGGTCATTTCATGAAATTTATCAACTTCACAAGACCATAACTTTCTCAATTTTTGGAATTTTTGGGTGATTCTTTTTCCCAAATGTTCCTTGAGAGGTCTAATTCATATCATATTTGAATGTCAAGAGAAAATTTTGAGTGGAAGATCATTTTTGAAAAGAAAAGATTATAGGTCATTTTTAGAGAGTGACATGCCTGACCAAGGCCTTGCTAGAAAAATCAGTGTTTTTTCAAGAATCCTAAAGGCTACATCTCTCAACTAAAGAATCCATTGTATTTGATTCTTTTTGCATTGTGTTCTACTCTTTGAATACTTCATTTGGATCAAGGAAAGTTGGAAAACGCACGAGGAAATTTGATTTGGCATCACTTCAAAGTTTGTTCCAAAATCTGTTCGAGAACACCACCAGTTTGTGCATTTTGCGATACCAATCAATTTTAAGCCAAAATTAAGCCTTGATTTCGTGACTAATCATGTTTAAATTTTCCAGATTTAATTAGCACCTTGAAATGCATGTTTTGGCTGAGTTTTGATGCACATGAGGTGACACTTCCTTCGTGCACACACCTTGCACGATTTCGCTCCAAATCTCACAATTCCTCCTCATTCTCATCACCACTAACTTTCCTATAAATAGAGGATCATTCCTCACTCATTTCCTCAAGCTTTGATATCCAGAAAACCCCTGCCAAACTCTTCTCGGACTAGATTTTCTGCAACTTCGTTTTCACTATCAAAGCCATTCCAGTTTTAAATTAATCATTCATTCTTCTTCCTTGAACCTCGTTGAAGCTAACAAAACAAGAATTGTGCCTTAAAGCTTCCTAAATCGTGCTATCCAAGTCCAGTTTCAGAGCTCTGAAAGTGAACTTTGTTCAGGTAGGAATCTCCATCAAACCTTGTAAAATAAAGCATCATTGCACTCTCCTCATCTCCTTGATCCTTGTGAATCTTCACCATTAGTGTTTTCATCAAGTATTGACTGATAATTTTTGGAAACAAGTGCTCGTTATTATTTCTTATTTTTCCAAATTGTTCATGGTATGAGTGAAATAAATTCTTCGCGAGGGTACCATTAGAATCTTCTTGAAGAGACGAAGCGAATGACACCGGTCTGAAGAATTTATTTCACAATTTGAGGATCACGTATGGAGGATGGCCAGAGGTTGAAGACGACCTACGTGTCTGTCTTGAACCAATGAGGGCTTGACTTGTAATATCTTTGAATTGGATCCTGTGATAACGTTTAACCATACACGAGTCTCTGGAGCCCTTAGATCTAATTACTTTTGTGAGTCAGACTCGATCCAACGCGTGACATTATTTCTGATTTTATTTTTTAAAAACTTAATTTAAATTGTAATTCAGTGTGAAAACCAAGGAGGTCCATATCAAGCACAGCGCGTGTGATCCTTTGGATCTTCTTACTCATGTGTTTTGACCATGATCAGATGGTCCACATTTTTTTGCTATTATTTTATATTCTGATTTTATATTTTAAATGTTTTAAACTTCAAAAAATCATATAAAATTCATTTCTGACTCAAAAATTATGAAACAATTCACTAAAATATTTTGAAATATTATCTTTCTGAATTTTATTTTTTCATAATTTTAATTTTAGATTTGATATTTTTTTTAATGATTTTTCTCTTTTATTTGATGTTTTTAATTATTTTAAAACACTTTCTGACATTTTTAAATTCTGGAAGGATCCAATGGTCATTTGACAAATATTGGTGACCTCATTTTATTTTTATTTTTATTTCTGATCTTACTATTTTTTGCCATTTTTTGGTTTGTTTCATCATTTTCTCTTTATTTTTAAAAATAATTTTATGCTTACAAAAATTCTTAAAAAATTTGTCAATACTTGTTGACCTCTTTTTGACTTTGGATAATTTTCTTGAAATTTTATTTTGATGAAAAAAAATACTATTTATGTATTTCGTCAATAAAGTCCAATTAAATAACCTAATTTCAAAATTACTTTTAATCCTTGTATTTGATTTTATTTTTATTTTTATCTTGCTGACTTTTGAATTTATTTTGAAGTCACAAATTTCCTCAACATCAATGGAATTTGGGTGTTGATAGGTCTCTTGACCAAATCCACCAAGAAAGTTGATTGATTTTGACAAAGCTAGAACGAATAAATTCATCTGACGCAAAATAAATTTGGAAACTATTTTTTCTTCTCCATCTTATTTTTCTTTTTGTCCCGATTCGGAAAAAGTGATCAATTGGTGGCATTAACTTTAATGTTCTAACATAAGCCCCAAAAGATGACTTGAGCTTTAATTTTGTTTCAACACCTGTGGCGCTTGTCGTGTGGTCGCGTTGATTTCTAATCAAGCTTCTGGAAAGTTTCCACTAACTTTGTCCATTTGAAATTCTCTAACATTTTTGATCAAGTGATGTGATAATTCCAAAACCGGTGATATACTTGACAAAAAAATTGAAACATGTCGTGTGATCGTGTTGATTCTATCAAGCTTCTTGCAAGTCTTCATGCATACGTTTCAAGATGGTCACCTTGCTGACGACTAATAATTAACCATTCGATGATATACTTGACACGTTTCAAGATGGTCATCTTGCTAACCTTTATTAATTGCTTTTTATTTTTTGCTCTATACTTTCCGCATTTACTTTTATGCTCTTTATTTTTATGCACTTTATTTTTAGCATTTACATTCCATGCCATTTTTTCTTTGCTCACTTGAGCATTTATTTTCTATGTCATTTTTCCTTTGCTCACTTGAGCATTTTATTTTCTTGTTATTTTGAATTTGATAACTTTAGCTTTACTTTTCCTTTTCAAAAATACCTAATAATTCAACTTGACCATAAAAAACTTTAATTGGACTTGGTTACTATCCTTGTGCTAGGAGCTTGATCTTTGGACATAGGATTATGACCATTACCTCAGCTTGGAGATCTCAGTGCCCTTGGTGTTATTCTGTCTTGTCTTGTTATTATATTTGTGTGCAGGTTATTCCGTTATGCTCGATTAAGAGTGGATTTCCTCTAAATACAGCTGTTACTCAGCCCATTTTTTTCCTAAGACAAGAGTTCACCTAAAAATATTGGTTTATCTAAAGCTTGTGTTTTTTGTCTGATTATTTGTTGCTTATGTGGTAATCTAAAGGATGGGATATGGTATTGGCTCTTAATGTCAAGTACTAGTCTTCTCACCCGGTTAGATCTTTTTTTACCCTTACCTTTTACTTTATGCCCTTAGGCTAGCCTCTTCATCTCATCCCCATTATTTAATTTTCAAAATCTTCCCTCTTTTTCAAAGGGTTCTTGTTTTTAAAACTTGAACTACTTTCATAAAAAACTTGGACATAGGTCCATGCATTTTCAAAATTTCTTTCTTAATAAACTTTCAATTCATTTAATAATACATTGAAAAATGGAGGCTTGAATGGTATTGAATTTCAAAGTATTATTACATGAGTACAATTTCTATGCTGAAGTTGCTTTGGAATATCTGTAGAAAAGCTGATAGTTTATGGGTCCGATGGGTACACATAATATTTCTGAAATTCTGGTACAATAGACTCAGATGTCCTATAAGAATGTTAAGACATCTGATCTTTTAGCAACAACATATGCAAGATATAGACAATTAAAGAAGATGCTGAAAAGTAAAGTGCACACAAGAATTGTTTACCCAGTTCAGAGCATCTCTCCTACATCTGGGGGTATACCAAGTCGGGAATGAGATCCACTATCAGCAATATTAATTCAGAGTCAAACTCCCCCGTTTACAACCCCTCACTTAATCCTTACCCAATTCAATCTCTACCTATGTCCTCCATAGATATGGAATATCTCCATTACACTTCTAACCACCACAATGATGTTGAACAATTTCCAATCCCAGGAACTATATCAACGACCTAATCTCCAACGTTATTATTACACAGACAAAAATAGGAAGACACACTTCCTAGACATAACCTAGTTAAGACCAAATCCAAACTCCACCATTTGTTAGCTTCCTCCTAACTAAGAACAAAACTCAACTCATTATTACTTCACAACTTTTGAGTGAGAACAACACTCCTCTTGTCTACAGGCTTCAAGGTGAACTTAGTGACCTTTCCACAACTCGGGAGGTTCAGTCTACCAGCTATCCTAGAGAGTGGTTACAAACTTAGCCCTAAAAACTACATCATGATAAATCACGGCTATCTCTAGTCCTAGGTTACAAAGCTTCTATTTATAACCTATATCCAACTATATTAGGGCCTTCAATCACAACTCATTAGATGTTGCAATTCTGCAAAAGATTCTCCACAAGAATAGGTCTTCAATCAAATCTTCCTAATATATCTCTATAATTTGGGCTCCAAGTAACAACAAATAAGTTGATACAAATCTGCAAAAGATTCTCCTATAAAATAGGTCTTCAATCAAATCTTTGTACTTTATCACTAAATATAGAAACTATCTTTTCTTCTTGAATTCTGATTGAATCTTCTTGACCTGTCAATATAGCGCCACATAGGATTATATAATATCTTAGGAATACTCTGATTCAGTTAAAAACATAACAGAATCCAATCAATTAGCTTAGGCACGATGTCATATGCTGCTTCATAGGACATCTTCTTCGACATGTTGTTCCAGATGTTGAAACACTTCAACACAACATATTATTTATTAAATAGAACTTCCACCTACTTTATCTTACACGTTATAAATCATATTTAGCTAATTTATACTATATTAGTTTTATCAAACATAATGCCAATTCAAATTATAGAGAAACAACAATCTCCCATTTCGCTTATTCTGGCTAAAACTAATTTACACAACCTTTGCATTACAGAAGTTTAAAAAAAATACAATGGTTTTTAACAATTTAGTCAAGAAGTAGCAATTTAGAAGTCTTAAAATTAGTCACTGTTTGTGATGTTCCATATTTGCATGTGAGAGTCTTTAGTCTTCACTTATGACGTCGATACATCATACTAAGACACATTTCTGGCTGGTCCTATACTCCAATGTTTTCTCACTCTTTTAAGGAACCCACGGATCACACATAGTTTCTCCCCCTTATAAGTTGCTCTTTAGAGATAACATAACATAACCACTTCTCCCCCTTTTTATCTATAATATGACAAGGCTTCTTGAAGGTGAACTCAATATAGCACAGAAAACATGACACCATAGACAACATCTTCACAAAGAAGGAGAAAAACTGAGGCCATGATGCACATGAGGAAGAAGATACTAAATAATCCCCCTCAAACTGAGAACTATGCTACGACACAGATAGACACAACATCATATTGTAGAGCTCAAGAGGAAACATATTAATAGAAAAGAACACTTGAACTATCCATTTACATACATAGAGAACCAGACCTCTATATTGGATAACTCATAACACACGACACAATTTGTGTTCATAACTTAAAACAAGGCACACAACAAAAATACTTGTAGAAAATGCAAGAACCAATAGACTCAGAATAGGACATCCTATTCAACATATTTCCAAAAACAGTTGCAAAGAGTGACCTCACACTTAACAACGTCTGAACACTACCCTTTTCCCCTATGTTTGCCACAAGTTGAAAAACATAACCTTCACAGACTCTAAACTTACTCACATCCAAACAAAAGACATGAGAGCACAACAAATAAAGACACACACACAATTGAAGGAAAGAAAAAAACAAAAGGCACTCTAAATACCTGAGCAACTAAAATAGTGTACCTAGAATGTAACATTTGTCTTGGTCAAGAAACGTTACTTCAACAAAAATCGCATCACGTGAATTTGTGCACCGGCTGAAAGCAATGAATGCCTTTAGTACAACCTGTTTATTCTAGAACTGACAATTTCCAAAACATGCACCAAGGCAGAACACGTGATACACACCATCAATACACGTCTTAGATATAACATTTAAGCTTGATCCTTGGTGGTCTTCAAGGAACAAAAAAAACATGTCTTGAGATATGTCCTGAATTCTTGTTCGACATTATTCTTCTAGATTGAAAATATTAGTCTCTTGAAGACTTTCCATAAGTTTATAAGTAAAAGTATACTGTCTTTACTGATCTCAATAACCCCTTTAGATTCTACAAGGAAAAATAAATTCTCTCAAATTCCCTGTTATTTCTCAGAGTCCACCTTGAGAAACTTGAGATCAAATGACTGCACCAACCACCTTTACTGGGTTTAACCATTTACGTCCTGTCAAGCATACTGAAATGTCACAACATCATGTTTGATATTCCACTCCAACGACTACATTCCTACAACTTCAATCCATGAATAGGTCCAATGCTTCTCCTATTATGGACAACAATGCTTCAATTAAAGATGAACCTTGAAGCATATAATGAAGATTTCTGAGGGACTTCATCTACCCATAGTGTAGGGAAGCCACTATTATATACTCCTGGTTGGACATACCAACTGAGTACGAGTTCATACTGTAAAATCATCTTGACTTTTATAGATCCAGAACCATCAACTCCTTGAGAGAGATATCAAGTACTCTGAGTTGTCCATATAAGCAAGGATACACTTGACTTAGAACTTTTCACATATTCCATATCAAATTCTCTTAGCTTCTTCAAGGCTCACTAATGTACTTTAGCCCTTAGTGCATTGCCAACATATCCATTATGTGAGTACATAACACAATTAGAATCATCTCGACAAAAAACTCCTTCAGTGAACATACCTTGCTTTTGATGTGGTATGCTCAACTTTCTTTTCTCAAGTCAAAACAAAAGGATCATTCCAAACATATTGGATGACACATCCATAGTGCTAATACTTATCAACCATTGAGAATAGATTGATACGCCTTTCATTATCCCTTCTTGGATAATAGTACTCCTTTTCTTCAGAACCAGAGTTCCATGCTTTCATATACTTGCTAGATGAGGCAAGTTAGAGTAAACAACGTCCATCCTATTTGCAGAATTAACTACCATCCTTGAATCTTGGATAACTACCACCTTAAGTCTTCTACTCTGAATTTTTTAGTCCTTTGGTCAGAAGAATCTAAAAGATGTCAGAGATAATGTCCAGGAGATTTAGACTTCATACATGAAGAACCTTGCTGAGATATTCTTCAGATACAACTGCAAGCTCAGTCTCTGCACTCCTACTTCATTGAATAAAAAATAAACAGACCCAAGAAGTAAAAAATATGTTGGTTATGTCCTGATCAACATATGTGTCTAGGACAATTTTCTAGCATTGAAACCTCCTAGAACTAGATGCCTCCTCTTCCAGGTCAGGAGTAGGTTCCAAACATGTGTGATTAATACACTAGATGATAAGCCCTTAATGCATCTAATGTGCAATCTCGTTAATTAGATTTTTTTGCATAATCTACTAATGTGATGTCCCAACATCTGCTAGAACATCATTCAATAATTGCACCATGAGATCCTTCAACAAAGACATGTGGTTGGTCTTTAAGAGTAGAGAGCAAAAATAAATTGCTTTCTTCTGATCTCACATTAACCAACTTATTGAAAAATGCCATTATGAGTGGACTTGAGTCAAACCTCAAGTATCTTTGGCTACTTTAATAAGTCAGTCAATATTATCCTCTAGATATATCTTCAGAGGATACACTAGGAGTTTTCCATTAGATGTAGCGGAATAATTGAAAAACTCCTCCAAGATACAGGTATAACATGAGTCTCGTCTTTCCTGATAGCTTCAAAACAAAGTCACCACATCCTTTATCGCGAATAGTCCATCCTCTACTTATAGGGACCATTCAAAATCATATGAACTGACCAAGTCCATACCACTTCTCAGAAAAATATCTTTCTTGCACATGAACCATAAATTATCTTCCCTAGGATCTCACCCAGAAACTGAACAAGATGTCTGCTCTGATACCAATTGAAATTCTGGTACAGAAGAATCAGATGACCTATAAGGATGTCAAGATATTTGATCTGTTATCAATAACATATGCAAGATATTGACAATTAAAGAAGTTGCTAAAAAGTAAAGTACACACAAGAATTGTTTATCCAGTTCGGAGCAACTCTACTACATCTGAGGGAATACCAATCCAAGAATGAGATCCACTATCAGCAGTATTATTTCATAGTCAAACTCCCCCATTTACAAAACCTCACTTAATCCATACACAATGAAATATTTACCTATGTCCTCCATAGATATGGAATATCTCCATCTCACTTCCAACCATTGCACTGATGTTGAACAGTTTCCGATCTCAAGAACTGTATCAACGGCCTAATCTCCAAAATTATAATTACACAGACAAAATAGGAAGACACACTTCTTAGGCACAACCTAGCTAAGACCAAATCCAAACTCCACTGTTTGTTAGCTTCCTCCTAACTAAGAACAAAACTCAACTCATTACTTCACGACTTCTGAGTGAGAACAACACTCCTCTTGCCTACATGCTTCGAGGTGAACTTAGTGATCTTCCCACAACCCGGGAGGTTCACTCTACCATATCTCATAGAGAGTGGTTACAAACTTAGCCCTAAAAACTATATCATGATAAATCACAGCTATCTCTAGTCCTAGGTTACAAAGCTTTTATTTACAACCTATACCCAACTAGATTTGGGCGTTCAATCACAACTCATTAGTTGTTACAAATTATGCAGAAGATTTTGCACAAGAATAGGTCTTCAATCAAATATTCCTAATATATCTCCATAATTTAGGCTCCAAGTAACAATAAATAAGCTGTTACAAATATGCAAAATATTCTCCTATAAACTAGGTCTTCAATCAAATATTTCTAATTTATCACTAAATATAGAAAGTATCTTTTCTTCTTGAATTCTGATTATATCTTTTTGACTTTTCAATATAGTGCCATATAGGATTATATAATAACTTAGTAATATTTTGCTTCTATTAAAAACATAACAAAATCCAATATGTCAGCTCAGGCACGATGTCTATGCTGCTTCATAAGACATCTTGTTAGACATGTTGTTCCAGATGTTGAAACACTTCAACACAACATGTTTCTTCATTAAATAGAACTTCCACCTACTTTATCTTACACATTATAAATCCTATTTAAATAATTTCTACTATACTAGTTTTACCAAACATAATGCTAATTCAAATTATAGAGAAACAACAATTTCAAAAACAAAAATGTGATGGAGATTGATGTACCCCAATTTTTTCCATTTCATACCATTTCATTGCAGAAATATCACAAAGTGGGTCTCTCTCTCTCTCTCTCTCTCTCTTTATCCTATCTTTGGTTTTGCCTTTTAGAGATTACCAAGCACCTTTTAATGTGTGTGATGAATGATACTTGGATAATCATGATATGTGTATCCTTTACTCTCAACGAGGCCTTAATCCACAAATCAGAACTTGATTACAATTCACTAAGACCACTGCCTTAGTCTTTTCAAGAACACCACAACTTGGTTTCTCTAGGAATTACAATTCACTAAAACAACTGTTATAGTCTTCTCAAGAACACCACAACTTGGTTTCTCAAGGAATACAACTCATAGACAATTACAAGTAATGTGTTTTACAATGCTTCTAAAAATCTATATCATAACCGTCATTTTTACACAAAATATTTCAGCACTTATGAACTAATAAATATGAACAATTTGAAAATTTTCTTTTGTTGTTTATGCGTGTGGAGATCTGTATCATTTTCTTCAAGGATGGATCCTTATATAGACGCTCAACAGGATCCGTTAGAGACATCTTAAGATGTATATAGAATGATGATAATTGAAATTGATTGTTCTTTCCATAAAGACGAGATCCTGTTGGAAGTTAATCGTTGCTTCAAATCTTTATTTAATGAATGGTAACGCGTAAGAACATTGCAGCCAGAACATGGATATCAGAGTTTGTAGAATAGTCTGGTGCTTTCAGAAGTTTTGCTTAAATCATTGATGTTTTGATCAGAAGATGATGTATCAAAGCTTTTAAGATTTCTTAGATCAGCTTACAAAGTTTACATCAGAGTTTGGTGCATCTTTTGGTGCTTTTAGAAGTTCATCAGAACTTCACTAAGATCGTGAATTTTCTAATGTATCAGAACCTCTCTTAGATCAAAGTCTTCTAACTCTATCATAACTTCGCTTAGATTAGAGTCTTCTAACGCTATCAGAATCTCGCTTAGATCAGAGTCTTTTTCGGATATCAGAACTTCTGTTTTTCTACTGTCATTAGAACTTCTGTTCTTCTACTATCATCAGAACTTCTGTTCTTTTACTGTCATATGAACTTCTGGTCTTCACCTGTCATAAGAACTTATGGTCTTCTGCTGTCATCAGAGCTTCTGTAAGTTAAGATTAAAAACTTCTTTTCTTTTCAAGGTCAGAACTTTATCTGCATACTTTTAAACAAACTTAGAAGCCAACAATGTTTCATACAAAATATTTGTTTATTAGAGTCAGAACATGATTACCATCAACAATACTTATTATCATCAAAACATCTAAGATTGGTGTAGAACCAAACTATGTTCTAACAATCTCCCCCTTTTTGATGATGACAAAACAAAAATACTTTGACAAAGAGAGGTGTCCCCCTGAATTTAATATTCATATAAATTTAGAGAAAATTTCACTTCCCTGAAGTTTCGTCCAGAGTATGATGACGGTTCCAAGTTGATTTCAAGAAGTTGATTTCCAAAATTTGATTTCCCGTTTTAATCTTTAGACACAAACGGAATCAAGAATGATATTGGAGTGTTCGAGACTAACTATATCAGTAACTATGATGTTCAAATTATGTTACGTTCTCCCCTTTTTTGTCATAAATCAAAAAGAAACTTAGCACAGAAGATAACAAATGAATTTGAATAGATGAGAGTTGAAAGAGAGGAATAATTTCTTAAAATCATGAAATGTAAATATTTTAATGCAGAAATGTAACAAAAACATGATGATTGCTTGTAAGGGAGGTAGCAGAACATATGATGAACAGTTACCAAAGTGACCAGCGCCTCAAGTTAGCAACTCAAAAGTTTCACTCTATCAGAGTTTGAACATGTGTTCATCTTCTGAGAGTGTTGTTAACGATTAAGATTGACAGGTGTTGTTCTGGTGAACTTCATGCTTCTATCTCTATTTAAGTCATCTCTCAGATCTTCTGATAGATTCTGATTCATTTACCCTTCTCACTTCTGAAGGACAATTGATCAGAAGTTCACATAGAATAGTATTCTACCAGTTAAGCAAAAAAATAATCTTTTCATTCTGGGCATAATTCCATACTGAGATGTTTCAGAATGAAATTGAACCTATCTTCAGCAAGGGGTTTTGTAAATATATCAGCCCATTGATGGTTTGTGTCAAATTTTTTTTAAGGAAAGAGTCCCCTTCTGAATATAGTCCCTAATGAAATGATGTTTAATTTCTATGTGCTTAGCTCTAGAATGTAAAATAGGATATTTATATAAGAAAATAGCATAAGTGTTATCATAGAGGATAAGAATGTTACTCTCAAATATCTGAAAGTCCTCAAGCTGACTTTTCATTCAGAGCATCTGAGTACTGCATCCAGCTGCAGCTATATATTCTGCTTTTGCAGTTGATAGTGCAATAATTTGTTTGGACCACGATATCATATTTTCTCCCAGAAACTGGCAGCTTCCAGAAGTGCTTTTCCTTTCTATTATGTCTCCATCAAAGTCAGCGTCACAGTATCCTACAAGTTTATATTCTCTGGATTTTCTGTAACACAGACCAAGATTAGTAGTATCTTTACGATACTTGAGAATTCGCTTAATAATAGTTAAGTGAGTTCCTCTAGGATCTGATTAGAATCTAGCACAGAGACAAACACTGTATAAAATATCAGGTATTGGAGCAATTAAATAGAAGAGAGAGCCAATCATACCTTTGTAGATCTGCTGATCTACTTTCTTACTTACCTCTTCCTTCTCTAAAATACATGTGGGATGCATAGGGGTTTTAGAGGGTTTGCTATCTTACATGTCAAATTTCTTCAGAAGTTCTTTAACATACTTACTCTGATGTATGTAAGTTGCTTCTGAGGTCTGATGTATTTGAATTCCCAGAAAGAATTTGAGTTCGCCCATGAGACTCATTTCAAACTCTGCCTGCATAGACTTAGAAAACTCTTTCCCAAGGGAGGATTTAGTAGAACAAAAAATTATGTCATCAACATAAATTTGACATATCAGAATATTATTTTTAAATTTCTTATAGAATAAGGTTATGTCCACTTTCCCTCTAGTAAAATATTTTTCTAATAGAAAACTACTTAGTCTTTCATACCAAGCTCTGGGAGCTTGTTAAAGACCATATAAAGATTTTTTGAGTTTATAAACAAATTCTGGATGTTTTGAGTTTTCAAAACCATGGGGTTGATGGACATATACTTCTTCATCAATGTAACCATTTAAGAATGCACTTTTTACATTCATCTGATAAAGTATGATATTGTGATTAACAACATATGAGGTTAAAAGTCTGATAGATTCAAACCTGGCGACTGAAGCAAAGGTTTCTGTATAGTCTATTCCTTCTTGCTGACTATAACCTTGTGCTACCAATCGAGCTTTGTTTCTTACTACTTCTCCTTGTTCACTCAACTTGTTTCTCAAGATCCACTTGGTTCTAATAATGTTGAAACCTTTTGGTTTGGGTACAAGATCCCATACATCATTTTTGGTGAATTGATTTAGTTCTTCTTGCATTGTAATGATCCAATTATTATCTTGAAGAGATTCATCTACATAAGTTGGTTGGATCAAGGACATAAGACCCATGAGAGATTCTTCAGAGTTTCTGAATGTAGATCTGGTTCTGATTGGATCATCTTTCTTTCCCAAAATCATTTCTTCAGGATGAGCTAAGATGCTTCTGGATGGCTTTCTCTGGATGAGTTCTTCAGAAGTTTTGTCTTTGGTTACAGCTTCAGCACTTATGTTAGAAGTTCCGTCTTTGATTGCTTCTTCAAAACTTCTATCTTTGGTTACTTCTTCAGAACTTCTGCCAGGACCATCTTCTGATCCTGTAAATTGAACATCTATTCTTGCAAGAGAATCTTTTTGCTTTGACTTTTGAGGGACAAGCTTATCATCAAATCTGATATTAATGGATTCTTCTACAATACGTATTTCAGTGTTATATACTCTGTAGCCTTTTGAGCGTTCATAATATCCTAACATTAAACACTTTTGTGCCTTAGAATCAAATTTATTCAGATAATCTTTGGTATTCAAGATAAAACATGTACATCCATCTACTAACAAAATATTTGTAATAGAGGGTAAGGAACAATTACCAATAGTTCTAGATCCAATGATTTTACCCTTTTGGTTGCCTCCAAAACTTACGTAACCACCAACTTTAAGTTCTAGACTTTGGAACATATGCTTTCTTCCTGTCATGTGTTGAGAGCATCCAGAGTACAGGTACCAAGATTAGTGTTTCAACTTTGTAGTCAAAGACATCTGAAACATATACTATTTTGTCCTTTGGTACCCATATCTTTTTGGGTCCTTTTTGTTATATTTTCTAAAGTTCTGTTTGAACTTAGGTTTATCATACGATTTTGCATAATATGATTCACTAGTATATTTATGTCATGTGAATGACCATAAGTGAAGTGTGATTTTAGAGGTGTGTATTTAATGACCATATCATCTACTCCAGAATATGGTTTCTCATCTTTAGAAGGGACATACCCTAAGCCTTTTCTTCTGTTTCTACTTACTTTATAGATCATTGAAGCCATTTTGCTTATGTCTATGCTCTTAGCAAGAAACTCTTGAAAACCAATATCATATTCTTTCAGAATATTATCAGTGTTACTCTGAACTTCTGAAACAGGTTTTTCTTTAGCTTTTTTAAGATTTTCTTTAAAAATAGAGTTTTCAATTTTTAGTTCTGAAATAATTTCCTTAAGCTCATAATTTTCGGTTTCAATTTTCTTAGTATCTTCTGAATCAGATACAAGATTCTGTTTCAGATTCTTGTATTTAATTTTAAGCTTCTGATAGTTTTCAAGTATTTCAGATAATCTTTCTGCTAATTCAACTCTAGAAAAATTAACATCAAAATTTGGAAATACCTCTTCAGTGTCGGATTCAGAGTCAGAGGAGTCTGAGATGTCAGCTATGTTGGCCATTAAAGCTATGTTGGCTCTTTCATCTTCTGAGTTTGACGAAGCTTCAGAAGAATCCGAGTCATCCCATGTTGCCATAAGACTTTTCTTCTTTTCTTTGTTAAACTTTCTCTTTGGCTTCTCTTTCACAAGTTTAGGACAATCACTTTTATAGTGACCAGATTCATTACATTCATAGCAGACAACTTCTTTGCTTCTTGACTTTCTGTGTCTAGAGGATGGATCAGAGAAGTTGCTAGATCTTCAGGAATTTTTGAACTTCTTCTGTCTATTCTTCCAGAGTTGTTGAACTCTTCTAGAGAGCAGAGATAGGTTATTATCTTCTAATGAAGATCCTCAAGAGTTTTCTTCTTCTGCCTGAAAAGCTTTAGAGTAATCATTTTTGTTAGATTTAAGAGCAATAGTCTTACCTTTCTTCTGGGGCTCATCTTCTTCTAATTAAATCTCTAATGAGATGATGAGTTCTTCCAGAGAGATATTGTTGAGATCTTTTGCAAGCTTAAGCGCTGTCACCATAGGTCTCCATTTCTTGGGAAGACTTCTGATGACTTTCTTTACATGATCAGCAACAGAGTATCCTTTATCCAGAACTTTTAAGCCAACTACTAGAATTTGAAACCTTGAGAACATTGCTTCAACTGTTTCATCTTCTTACATTTTGAATGCTTCGTACTTCTGAATGAGGGCAAGAGCTTTTGTTTATTTGACCTGCGTGTTGCCTTCATGCGTCATTCTTAAGGAATTAAAGATGTTCTGAGCAGAGTTTCTGTTTGTCTTTTTCTCATACTCTGTGTACGAGATAACACTTAGAAAGATGGTTCTGGCCATGTGGTGATTTTTGAATTCCTTCTTCTGCTGATCTGACATTTTCTTCCTTTAAATTTCTGACCACTTGCGTCAATAGGATGAGTATAGCCTTTTGTTACCATGTCCCAGAGGTCACCGTCATGAGCCAGAAAGAAACTTTCAATTCTGTCCTTCCAGTAATCAAAGTTTTCTCCATCAAACATTGGAGGTCTGCCGCTAATTCTATCTTTGTCGTCATAGTTATCATAGTTGTTCTGAACCTGTTCTGCCATGGTGTTCTTCAAGCTGGATCTTTTATCTGACATGGTTAAGTCTTAGCACCCAGAACCAGGCGCTCTGATGCCAATTGAAGGATGAAAAACACAATAAAGGGGGGGGGGTTGAATTGGGGTTTTGAAATTAAATTAAATTGACAAGATTATTTTTATCCTGGTTCGTTTGAACTCAAACTACTCTAGTCTACCCGTCAAGGTGATCTGCCTCTCTCAACGAGGTCTTAATCCACTAATCAGAACTTGATTACAATTCACTAAGACCACTGCCTTAGTCTTCTCAAGAACCCCACAACTTGGTTTCTCAAGGAATTACAATTCACTAAAACAACTGTTTTAGTCTTCTCAAGAACACCACAACTTGGTTTCTCAAGGAATACAATTCACAGACAATTACAAGTAATGTGTTTTACCATGCTTCTAAAAATCCATATCACAATCGTGATTTTTACACAAAATATTTCAGCACTTATGAACTAATGAATATGAACGATTTGAAATTTTTCTTTTGTTGTTTATGCGCGTGGAGATCTGTATCGTTTTCTTCAAGGATGGATCCTTATATAGACGTTCATAGAAGTTATCCGTTAGAGACATCTTAAGCTGTATATGGAATGATGATAATTGAAATTGATTGTTCTTTCCATAAAGACAAGATCCTGTTGGAAGTTAACCATTGCTTCAAATCTTTATTTAATGAATGGAAACGCGTCAGAACATTGCAGCCAGAACATGGAGATCAGAGTTTATAGAACAGTCTGGTGCTATCAGAAGTTTGGATTGAATCCTTGATCAAAAGATGATGTAGCAGAGCTTTTAAGATTTCTTAGATCAGCTAACAAGGTTTACATTAGAGTTTGGTGCAACCTTTGGTGCTTTTAGAAGTTCATCAAAACTTCACTAAGAGCGTAAATCTTCTAATGTATCAGAACCTCTCTTAGATCAGAGTCTTATAACTCTATAAGAACTTCGCTTAGATCAGAGTCTTCTAACATTATCAGAATCTCGCTTAGATCATAGTCTTTTTCGGACATCAGAACTTCTGTTTTTCTACTGACATCAGAACTTCTGTTCTTCTACTGTCATCAAAACTTCGCTTCTACCGCATTAGAACTTCCGTCTTCGTCATCGAACTTCCGTCTTCTGTCATCGTAACTTCGTAGTTAAGATCAAATACTTCTTTTCTTTTCAAGGTCAGAACTTTATCTCCATACTTTTAAACAAACTTAGAAGCCAACAATGTTTCATACAAAATATTTGTTTATTAGAGTCAGAACATGATTGTCATCAACAGTACTTATTATCATCAAAACATCTAAGATTGGTGTAGAACCAAACTATGTTCTAACACCAACCTCACATTTATGTAACTCTGTTTTCACTCTTAAACCCATTCTAGTTCAAAATTATCCATTTATTCTTCTTCCTTGAACTTCACTGAAGCTAACAAAACAAGAATCATGCCTTGAAAGTCCCTGAATCGTGCTATCCAAGTCAAGTTTCAGAGCTCTGAAAGTGAACTTCGTTAAGGTAGGATTTTTGACCAAATCGTTTCAAATCAAGTGTTATTGCATTCTCTTCATCTCCCTGATCCTTGTGCTCTTCACCGTTTGCATTTTCATTGAAAATTGACTCTGAATTTTTGAAAACAAGTGCTCGTTATTTTCTTGCTTTTTCTCAAATTGATCATGGTACAGGTGAAATAAACTTTTTGCGATGGTACCATTAGAATAGTCTTGAAGAGACGAAGCGAATGATACCGGTCTGTTGGAGGAAGATTTTGATATCTATGGTTCGAAATGGAATCATTGAGCTCGAAACGAAATGATATCAGTGTTCGTGGGAACAAAGTGAATGTCACAGTTTAGAATGAAAGAATTGGCTCTTCGAATGGACATGCTGAAACTTGGAGCTTCGAATGGCAATTATGATGATACATATAAAGAAAGCTTCAAAGTGGTAGTAGGGTTGTATCTGAGAAGTGAGTTCGAATCGAAGTGGTCAAAGCATTTGAAATTCAAACGCGAGTGGGATAATTGGAAGTTAGAATATATGCGCTGGAGACGGTTCGAAGACGCGTGGAAGCTAGAGAAGCGCAGTGTTCTGCATGTTCTGAACGTGGCAAGATCTCATAAGTCAGACCGTTATGGTCGAAGTAGTATAAATAGAAGTCTTAATGTTAGGATTTCGTGTGTCATATCTATTGTACAAAAATGCAGTAAACATTCAAAATACCACATGGCTAGGGAAACGAATGCTCGAATGATGTACGTATGATTGCACCAAAACTTTTATTATTCAGTAAACATCTTTATCTTTCCAAATTGTCTTTTATCTCTGCATCAATGTCTTTTAAATTCTTTACATTCAAAGTCATTTAACTTTTCCTTGCATCTAAATATTTCTTTTATTTCAAAGTCTTTTACATTTCAGAAACTCTTTACATTAACGTTCTTACTTTCCAGAAAATCTTTTACATTCTTGTCTTTTACATTTCATGCTTTTATATTCATGCTTTTACATTAAAAGTCTTTTACCTTTAAGAACCATTTACGTTTTCTTGCATTTATACATTTCTTTGCAAATCGAACCTTTACGTGTTTTACTTGTTCAAATCAGTTTTATGTTATTTTACTTGATCATGTCATTAAGTTATTTAATATTGTGATCGAAATGCTTTGGATATATATACAAAATACTCTAAATACAAGTCTTAAATATGAACACTTATTTTGTTATTAATTCTATCCAAACGACCAATACCCCATAGGATCAATCTAGTCGATCCTGCAAGTTACCAGAGGAATTGAATAACAATCATAACGCTTATTTGATAGTTTGGAGGACTAGCGGTTGTTTCACCAGAAATCACTGTGAACAAATTGGCACGCCCAGTGGGACAATCATTGGTCGTTACAAATTAAGATAAATAAGGATTATAAGACATAATTATTATAAAAGTTCTTTCTGAGTAAACAAAGTTCATTGGTATATGAACCTTAGGAGTGGTAGAATAACTAATAGTAACCAACCCTTACCCAGAAGAAAACGAAATAATAGGATGTCTAATCCAAACAATCAACAAGGGGAACAAAACGCCCCACATGGAACAGGCACTAATGTGTCTGTTTCGACGGGAACGTCCAGCGCGATCCCTTCGAATGCACAGTCAGTTGCATCTTCGACTCGTAATATGGCCACGAACGGAACAAGTGGCATGTCAACATACAATTCGATCCTAGGAAATACAGGGACCACTGGTTATCTTGGGGGGTCTGTCCCACAAAGTGGGGTACAAACCCATTTCTCTACCCCACCACCAACTAGACCACCCAGTTTCGATAGCAATAGACCCAGAAATCCCCCCTTATGGGATGCCAACATCTTTTATGGCAGGTTTACAAACTTTGACTTCGAACACGTCACCACAATTAGGGTGTGGTTCTGGGCTAATCAATTCATGACAAATAACCAAGGGTCAGTAGGTTATAGTGCATTGTCTATCCTAACTACAGAAAATCAGATAGCTTTTAGGCAGTTAATGGATGATAGTAACCATAATATGATAGGAGTGTTAGCGCAAACTATGCAAGAAATCTTTGCCCCAATAGTACAAAATGTAACTGTGACAAACAGAGAAAACGCAGATAACATGAGTCGAATAGCAGATTTCTTCGCTCCGCCAGAGAGGCGTAGGCAGAACCAGGCATTGGTTCGAGCGAACATACCTATCATCGAACAAATTGCTGATGACCCACCTTATAGGCCAGTCAGAGAGGGGGTTAATTTGGGGGCAAGGGCACAGAGGGTAGATGCCCCAGTGATTCGAGAAGAACCACAAAGGGGATTGATAGAACCACTAGCAAGGGTCGAAAGATTAGATGCCCCAGTGATTCGCGAGGAACCACAAAGGGGAATTATCGAACCAGGGGCAAGGGTCGAAAGACTAGAAGTCCCAGCGTTTCGAGAAGAACAACCTAGAGGAGTTGTCATGGTGGGTCGAAACCAAGATGCTGATGCAGTTGTCCATAGAATTCGAAATGACAATATCTTGGTAGAAAATAACCTCACCACCATGATAGAGAGGATTATGGCCCAAAATGGTATTAATACAGGGATTAGAAGGCCAAATTATGCCTCTCCTATAGCAGATTATGTAATGCATACTGATTTGCCAAGGGGATACAAGATCCCTAAGTTTACAAAGTTTGCTGGAGATACCAATGAATCAACGGTCGAACATATAGCCAGATATCTGACTGAAGCAGGAGACATAGAAAATAATGAGAGCCTTACGATTAAATATTTCCTAAGTTCCCTCACTAAAAATGCTTTCACATGGTTCACCACTTTGCCTCCTGGATCAATAGACACCTGGACCCTCTTGGAGAGATTGTTCCATGAACAATTCTATATGGGACAATCCAAGATAAGTCTAAAGGAACTAGCAAGTGTTAAGAGGAAGTTTACTGAACCCATAGATGAGTACTTAAATAGGTTTAGACTCTTGAAATCTAGATGTTTCACAGTAGTTCCTGAACATGAGTTAGTCGAAATGGCCGCTGGTGGCATGGACTATTCTATTCGAAAGAAATTAGACACACAATACTTGAGGGATATGGCTCAGTTAGCAGATAGGGTTCGACAAGTCGAAAGACTAAAGGCCGAAAAGGCCAGGGCTTTCAAAAGTAATAAGAAAGAAAGAATTTCCTATGTCGAAACTGAGGAACTCGAAGACTATCCTGAATTCGAAGAGGTCGAAGTAGATCTCACTAACTTAAAACAGGCTCCACCTTACTCCTGTAAACTATTAGTTCCCACAAAAGGGAAAGAAATTGTTGAAAATGATAAAAGTGACAAATTCCCAAATAAGGTATATACCTTCGATGTGACAAAGTGTGATGAGATTTTCGACTTGCTTGTCAAAGATGGCCAGTTAATTGTGCCATCAAATGTCAAAATACCTCCTTTAGATCAAAGAAATAAAAGAGGTTTTTGTAAATAGCATAGTTTTCTAGGCCACAAAACCTCACAGTGTTTTCTTTTCAGGGATTTGATTCAAAACACAATTAAGGATGGCAGATTGAAATTTGCTGACAAACCAAAAAATGAAAGTAGATGAAGACCCTCTAGATGTGGCAGACACCAACTACTCCGAGCCTTCGTGCATTGGAGAAATCAATATGGTGGAAGCAGACCAAGAGGCCACTCCATTGGGAGAAGAAAGCGCTGAAAGTGAAAGCTGGGTGTTAGTCGAAGTCAACAATGGAGTCACTGAAGACGTCCACAAACAACTAGAGGCTTCAACCGAAACAACGCCATCCGGTGTTTCGAAAGAGATCCAGGCTACTGAGGGCCAGGAAGACCAGAAGCAAAATTCGACACAGGCCACTGAAGGCTTAAGGCTAAAATTGGAGAGAGTAAAGATCATAGAACCAACATCCCCTCAAAAAGAAATCTAGGATACCTTGGGAGAACCCAGTGGAAAGTTTGATTATCTGGTGAAATATTCTGCTCCAGAGAGTTCGAAGATCCCAATCGAAGATGTCAAGCCCACAAGATGGGGAAATGATGATACAAAAGGGGAAGATGGAGATGGTAGCATTCCTCAGAAGAAAGTCTGGGATACCTTAGGGGAACCCAGTGGAAAATTTGATTACCTGGTAAAATACTCTGCCCCAGAAAGTTCAAAGTTCCGAATCGAAGACGTCAAACCATCAGGATGGGGAGATGATGTTGAAAAAGGGGAAGATGTGGATGTCAATATGGTGGATATGGAGAGAACCTATTCTGAGATGCAGGAAATGGAAAGATACCTTGAAAAAGAAAAATACAAAATGAAGGATGACTATGCTGCAGATACCAGCCTCAAAGAATATCTCATGCAGCCACAAGGAAATGAAATGATGCTATGTCCCGATGCAGATCATCTCGCAACCGAGGATTGCTGCAGAGTTTGAGAGGAGACAAAGGGCTCGAACTGGAGTAAATTGGCGCCAAGACAACCAATTATTTAGATGCTACCCTAGAGCTGGGGAGAGTTTGTTGGAGTTCTTAGTTCGTTGTCACAAGGGGGCAACCAGTGCCCGATTTGCCCAAGGTGCTCAAGAAGATATGACCGTAACATGGCTGGAGCGCTCAAACTATTCCTTCGCCCATGCTGGAATCACAAGGTGGTTGGTCAGATGAGTCAACACTTCGAGGGTAATCATACTCAACGAAAGCCTGATAGTCCCTATCCAAAAGGTGCTCGAAGGGCGACGTTCAAAATCCCTACTGAAGTACCAACAGACAAATGGCTGTAAGTCAAAACCAATAAGGGGAAGGATAAATGGAGAGGTAACGAACGAAATGCACGTCACGCCATGGTATATAGGAGGCAATTCAACACTGCGAAAAGGGAGGAATCGAGACTAGAAAACTACAAAGGTAAGCATCCTATGTCAAGATCCCAATGGCGAAGGCAACAGCGAATTCGAAAGGCTGAAAGAGAAGCCTTGGCAGACAAAGGAGCAACTTCGACCAACAACAAAGAAGTGTCAAGCACCAACAAGCCAATAACAACAAACAATCAACCTGAAGATAAACCTCCAGTTAGTAGGAGACTTTTCTCTGAAACACAACCAGATGAATTGAAAGAATATACTCCAAGTCCAGAAGAAGACGAGGATATGCTGACAGATAACTTTGAATCAGAGGGGGAGTCCTCACTCAACTTAAACTGCAACATGGTATCTGTACTACCATCTGAGTTTGGCCAAGAGACCGAAATCGAAGAGCACGAGGAAGAGGATACCATAGATTTGATGAAGCATAGACCAGTTTGCTACTATGTAATGGATAACGGCGCGGTTGAAGAGCAGAACGCGTTCTTCGAGCACCCAGAGCCAGCAATGAAGAATCATTTGAAGCCATTGTTCATTCGAGCAAAGGCTGGAGCCCACGGGGTGAACAAGGTCTTAGTGGATGGAGGCACTGCAGTTAATCTAATGCCTCAATTCATGCTGAAAAAGTTAGGAATACAAGAAGTTGATGTCAAACCACACAACATGGTCCTATCCAATTATGAAGGGAAAGTAGGTCAAACATTGGGAGTGGTGCAAGTGGATTTAACCGTCGGATCGAGCTGCAGGCCCACCATGTTCATGGTGATCGAAGCCAAGGCCAATTATAACTTGCTGCTGGGAAGAGAGTGGATCCATGGCGTAGGGGTAGTTCCTTCGTCAATGCACCAGAGGTTAGTTTTGTGGAGAGAAGATGGTATAGTGGAGAATATCGAAGCGGACCAGAGTTACTTTATGACAACAGTCAATTTGGTCAACAAAAGGAATTATGACAAGTACCTGGCAAGAATAGCCCCTTGTACCCCAAGTGACGAAATGAACGAAACGAGGGATGCACACTACTATATGACCCTTCTCCATGATGGCATGTACTGGGATAGAAAAATAATTAAGGGAGACGAAGGAGCCGAAGGCACTTCGCAAAGACGGCCACCAGGCTGGGAATTCGACAATCCTGCTCATGACTGAGTCCTCCTTCTTCGAAAGGCTTTCGGCCTATATGGCTGAGAATGAATGGAAAGCAGCTTCAGAAGCTGAAATAGATAGTATAGTTGAAGTAAATGAAATGAAAGGGAATGGTTCGAAAGATTCACCCTGTGAAGAAAACGAAATAGATCAAAGGCTTGATGCCATCTATGACAAAGAACCCTTGGGCTTCGAGAAGGATCCTACAAACTCAGGCGCCAAAATGTTAGCGCAGGATCCGCTCGAAGAGGTAAATTTGGGGGATGACAACACAAAAAGAATAACCTACATAAGCGCAAAACTCAGCCCAAGCTTCAAGTAAGAGGTGATCGAAGTCCTCAAGAAAAACAAAGATTGCTTTGCATGGGACTATGACGAAATTCCTGGTTTGAAAAGAGAGTTAGTGGAGCACGATTTCCAATTAAGGATGGCAAGAATCCCATCAAGCAAACTCCCAGAGATTCGCGCCAAAGTGCTCACAAAGATCAAAGCCGAGGTCGAAGGTTGCGCTGCAAATTCATCGTAACCACAAGGTATGTCGAATGGTTAGCAAATATAGTACCGTTATTAAGAAAATGGTTCTCTCGAGAATATGCATAGACTTTAGGATTTAAATACGCAACCCCAAAGATCAATACTCTATGCCCGTGGCGTAAATGTTAATAGACTCTGTAGGATTCAATACCTAAGTATGCTAGATGGATATTCTGGTTATAATCAGATTTTTATTGTTGAAGAAGATGTTGCTAAGACAGCATTTCGTTGCCCAGAGCCTTAGGCACCTATGAATGGGTAGTGATGCCTTTTGGTTTAAAAAATGTCAGCAACTTACCAAAGAGCAATGAATTCCATTTTTCATGATTTTATTGAGACATTTATGCAGGTGTATATTGATGATATAGTCATCAAATCTATATCTGCAGAAACCCACTTACATCATTTGAGCCAATCATTCGAAAGAATGAGAAAACATGGCTTAAAAATGAACCCCCTTAAATGTGCATTTTTTGTGCAGGCTGGAGATTTCCTGGGCTTTGTGGTTCATAAAAAAGGAATCAAAATCAACCAGAATAAGACCAAAGCCATCATGGAGACTAAAGCACCTACATCGAAAAAGGAGTTGCAATCTTTGCTGGGGAAGATTAATTTTCTCAGAAGGTTCATTTCGAATCTAAGTGGGATAACTCAAGCTTTCTCTCCACTACTTCGTTTAAAGCAAGGCCAAGCCTTCGAGTGGAACGAAGCACATCAGGAGGCCTTTGACAAGATTAAAAGATATCTCTCTCAGCCTCCTATCTTGTCCCCACCTTCATGGGGAAAGCCCATGAGACTGTACATATCTGCTTCTGAATTTACTATAGGTAGTATGTTAGTACAAGAAGATAGTAATGGCATCGAAAGAGCCATATATTATTTAAGTAGGGTATTGAATGATGCAGAAACTAGATATAGCAATATAGAAAAGCTATGTCTTTGTTTATACTTTTCTTGTATGAAACTTAAGTATTATATAAAGCCTGTTGATGTTTATGTTTCATCTCATTTCGATGTTATCAAACACATGCTTTCAAAACCAATAATGCATAGCAGAGTTGGTAAATGGACTTTAGCTTTGATAGAATATTCTTTGACTTTCATGCCTTTAAGAGCGGTGAAAGGTCAAGTAATTTCTAATTTCATTGTGGACCATTCATTGGTCGAAAAGCCTGTCATGGGTTACGTCGAAATGCAACCTTGGAAATTATACTTTGATGGTTCGACCCACAAGGAGGGTAGTGGTGTTGGAGTTCTCATAATTTCTCCTGAAGGAATCCCAACAAAGTTCAAGTATAAGTTGGATGGTCCTCGTGGCTCGAACAACGAAGCCGAATACAAAGCGCTCATTGTTGGACTTGAAGCGTTGTTGGAATTGGGGGCAACTAGAGTCGAAATTAAAGGTGATTCAGAGTTAGTAGTCAAGCAGATAACAAAGGAGTACAAATGCATAAAAGAAAACCTGATGACATATTTTGTCATAGTTAATAGGCTACTCAAGAAATTCGAATACATGGATATTCAACATATACCCAGAATAGAAAATCAAGAAGCAAATGACTTAGCACAATTGGCTTCAGGGTATAAAGTTTCTGCCAAAAACTTTGAGGATTTGGTCGAAATAAGAGGTAGGGTTATGGCTACTAGACTCATACCATCAGATTTAGAAAATATTAAATTAGGTTGTGGTGATAAAGATGGATTCGAAGTATTAGCCATAAATACTTTATCAGATACAGATTGGCGAAGCCCATTAGTAGCATACTTAGAAAATCCAACATTAAATGTTGACAGAAAAATAAAATATAGAGCATTATCATATGTCCTTATGGGAAATGAATTGTTCAAAAAGACCCAAGAAGGCGTATTACTTAAATGCTTAGGAGAAAGTGAGGCATATTTAGCATTATCAGAAGTCCACAATGGGGCATGTGGGGCACATCAAGCAGCAGGCCATAAAATGAAATGGTTGCTATTTCGATATGGGATGTACTGACCCAATATGCTCAAAGATTGTATAGATTTTGCTAAAGGGTGTGAAGAATGCCAGAAACATGCAGGGATTCAACATGCTCCTACAAGTGAGTTGCATTCGATCATTAAACCATGGCCCTTCAGAGGATGGGCATTAGATTTAATAGGAGAAATCAATCCTGCTTCATCTAAAGGTCTGAAATATATCTTGGTAGGAATAGACTATGTTACCAAGTGGATCGAAGCAATACCATTAATAGCTATAGATCAAGAGGCTATTGTTGAGTTCATACAGAAATAAATTATCTATAGGTTCGGATTGCCAGAGAGCATCACCATAGACCAAGGTTCTGTGTTTACCGGTAAAAAGATGCAAGAATTTGCCTAGGAAATGGGGTTTAAATTTCTAACATCAACACCATACTATGCTCAAGCAAATGGTCAGGTCGAAGCAGCCAATAAAGTAATAATAGGTTTGATAAATAAACATGTTGGTAAAAAACCAAGAAATTGGCATAAAACTTTAGACCAAATACTATGGGCCTGTAGAACATCTCCTAAAGAAGCTACTAACACCACACCTTTCCAACTAACATTTGGTCATGATGCGCCTTACGAGAAATTCATCTACAATCAGTTCGAACTCAAAGACAAAATGAAATCCCATCTTCTTTATATTGGGAAATGATGATGAATGAGTTAGTTGAGTTGGATGAAGTTAGATTGCATGCATTGGAAATCGATGAGGCAAAAGGAAAGAGTAGCTGTGGCATATAACAAAAGGGTGAAAGGTAAAACATTCAAGACTAATGACTTAGTTTG
Source organism: Vicia sativa (assembly GCA_021764765.1). Classification (NCBI taxonomy): domain Eukaryota; kingdom Viridiplantae; phylum Streptophyta; class Magnoliopsida; order Fabales; family Fabaceae; genus Vicia; species Vicia sativa. The sequence continues at coordinate 216,595,476 of CM038793.1, forward strand.
GAAAGTTATATTGCCCATGGACAAGAAGAATAAAGCATTAGGTAAATGGTCACCTCATTGGGAAGGACCTTTTCGAATAGTAAAAACATTTTCAAACAATGCATATGAGATTGAAGAAGTAAATGATAATAAACGAATCTTAAGGGTTAATGGGAAATATTTAAAGAAATATAAGCCACGCCTGCAGGAGATTCGAATACTAATAGCGTAATTGAAACATAATGAAGATATGCCAAAATGGTAAGTTAAAATTGCCAAAATGGCATTGTTTGGGTATTACAGATTAAAGTCAAATTAATATTCCAAGCAAAATAGACAGACAATTTTTGGAAATGAGTGTTGTTCCTTAATCGATCAAAAATACTCCGAAAAGACTCAAGCCTTTGTTGAGTGAAGCGCTTGGCTCCTTCTAGGATAGCGACTTCACCCTTAAACCGCTCATTGCCTGCCTCTCGCAAGTCCTTTATTAAGGAGCTCTTCGAATCGATTGCCAAAAGTGTTGGTTTCATATGCCATCTGTTGCTTTTGGGCCTCCTTAATTTTATGTTGAAGTTCTTGAATCTGTTTCTCCCAGAGAAGAATGGATTGAGCTCGAAGCTCATAATCAGCTTTATCTTGCTTGATATGCATGGCGTGCTCTTCAACTTCTTTAGAAAGCTTCGAAGCATGCTCATAAGCAGCGTCCATTGCAACTCGCTTCTCTTGAACCTTATTTGTAGCAGATTCATCTTGGAGGAAACACCCAGTCACATTGTCTATCAAAGATTGAAGTTCGAATAGAATGGTGCTAACTTCCAGGGAACAGTTGGTGAGGTCGACTTGATTAAGAAGTCCCTTCATAATAAAGCAGGCTGTACTATCTTTCTTGAGTACTTCAAAGAGATCCACATCAAGGATTCTCTTCCTAATCTTGTGAAGAAGTACAACCCTATCATCAGAAGGCGTTGAATCAGTGGTCGAACCAGCACCAGCCTTAGGAAGAGGAGTATCTCTCTGAGCCAGCTTAGCCTTCATATACCCAATAGGGTCATTTCGTTTTAAAAGGGCTAACTCTTCTTCAGCTATTTGACGTTGAGAGGACTCAGGAAGTTCCATACGCAATGGAGTAACATCCATTTCGACTTCCATTGGCTCATTGGTAGGAACCCCATCACCTTCATTATTTTCTTCCTCATCAACTTCTTCATCACCAACCAGGTCCACTACTTCGATGTCATCATTTTCATTACTAGGAGCATCAGACTCCGTTCCTTCACTCGAACCTCCTTGAGCCTCTTCTACTCTTTCGTCCTCAGATCCTTCCTCACTAGAATCTTCGCTCTCTTGAGAAGGGCAAGCCTTTTCCTCTTCAACTTGGGTGACTTTTTCACTTTCTTGAGGAATCTTGAGAGGAGATTTTGGGTGAGAAGTCTCTGGAGGCACTTTCGCAGCATCTTCAGGTGTTGTTTCGATTGTATCCTTGAGAGGAGGCGAGGTGCCTTGATCATCTGGTTGCTCGGGAGCCCCAGTCGGAACCGCCATATTACAGGATCCTTTATTCTGCACCAGATTATTTGAATCCCCATGCGGAGAAGAATGGATTGGAGCAACTGCTTTGGATGGAGGAGTCGAAGTGGTAGGGACTAGAGTTGAATCATCCTACACAAATAGAGAAAGATTAAAACATGCACTAAGGTATGAATAACTAGCTTTGTTAAAAATTCGAATTCAATTCACCTGTGGATTGTCTGAAGAAATATTGTTGTCTATATGTTCCAACATTACGTTGGAGGTCGAAGGTGGATTTTTGGATTTTGGTAAGGGAGCAACATCCCTGGAATCGAGTCCAGAGACGTCAGTATCCTTTGAAACATCTTTCTTCTGCTTCTTCTTCGAAGCCGTTGGTGAACTTTCCCCAGCCTTGAGAGTCTTCCCACTGGTACTAGGCTTTCGCTTCTTTGGAGTGGTTGGTGGGAGTTTACTAGTCTGAAATGGTGCAAATATGAGTTAGACTTCAATCATAAATTCAAGTCCATTCAAAATACCAGAATAAACTGATTACCTTTGAAGTTGGAGTAGTTGTTGGAGTGGGAGCAATGGTTGTTGTTGTTGTCTCAGGAGTAATTGTTGGAATTTTCTTGGGCACATTGTCATCAGCTTCGATAGTTTGCTGGGAACTACTGCCTTCCTTGGTCTTCGATGCAACAGTCTTGATTCTGATGGCTGAAAATCGAAACAATTAAGGTAAATGTTAAAATAAAGAAATAAGAATTATTTGGGGATTTCCCAAGCATTCGCACCTGCGCCTTCATTCGAAACAATCGACATGGCAGAAAGGTCATAGCAAAGATGCCCTGGGAAATTATGGAGCCAATGTCGAGCCCATGTCACAGTCTCAGATGGCTTTGGTTTCTTTTGAGATTTGTATTTGGACATCTCTTTGCAAGTCAACCACCAAGGGTATGGAGGAAACCAAGCCAGAGCCAGTTCTGAGGTAGGTAGTCTGGGAAACTTAGGTGGATGCATTTCGAGTGCCAACCTATACCTATCCTCAGGTGACAACCCTGAAGGAAGTCTGAACTTAGAGACTTTTTCTTTAAATTTTTCCTTCAAGGTTTGGGACGCTCGATACACAGTGGTTTGCAAGCGCGTGGGATCATAAGTTGTTTCGAAGTAATTCTGAAAAGCTTTAATCTCTTGAGCATGAGTGAACATACCTTTCTTTTTGTGTACCTGCACATCGAATGCAACAGTTAGTTTCTTTTGGATAGTGAGAGTATCAAACATATAAGACTGGTAGAATTTAGTCCACCAATCCAGAAAACCCTTTGATGAAAAATGGGTTGGTTCAAAAGAAATTAATTTGAATTGGGAAAAATCTTGATATTGTTCCTGTTGCAGTTTGGCTTCTCTGGCCTTGAAAGTTCGACCGGAGGTAATAGCGCTCTGGGTTTGAAAGAGGGGTTCAGGAATTAATTGACATAAACCGAATTGTCTTGAAACGAAATTGGGTTGGTAGGCAAACAGAAGGATTTGGTTCTTGGTCGGGGTGATTCTTGAGGAGATTATTCTTGGGAGCAAGAAGGCTTTCCAGATGTCTTGGATCTCTTTACTCTTAGCAGCCTCCGAAAGGGACATGGTGAACCATGACGGTCCATGAGTCCTCGAAGCAAAAGGTGCCATAGTCTCTTCAAACTTATGTCTTTTAGAAAAGATCATGATGTACTATGAAAATAGAACTTGGAAATCAGCCTTATCATCATTTGGAGTCAGTCTCCTCAGCCTTGTGCCTTCAACATTTCGATCCGCTACCTCTGGATCTTGCTCAACAATGGTATCAACGGTGGATAACGAAGATTCAAACATGGCATTAAGCTACAACTGGAGTAACCAGAAAGGACCAGCTAGCAAGATGTTCTTGGGAGTGTGAGATTTCAGACTCGAAACAGCTGATCTCAAACTTTCATAGAGATCAACAAGTAAGAGCTCACTCAAACAAACTCTCCTATTTTCGTGTAAATCTCTGGCTAGAGGAATAAACCTACTGGGTACTTGTAGTGACCTACTGCAGAAAACATATCTCGATAACCAAAGGGTGAGGAAGGCAATATGCTCTACATCAGATACACTATCACCTTCAGTATGATAATGACTGATAAACTTTGAGAAACTGGCTAACTTGACGTCGAAGTCAATAATACTTGAATGTTCTTCAGAATCAGGAATATGTGTCTCATACTCGTGATAATCCTGTGATAGCTGTTATATCGAAGAAGGTGGGTGTGATCATTCCTCCAGGAAGGTGAAAGGTATTATATGTACTATCCCAAAAGTACAAAGACGCGAATAACAAGGGATGACTATAGGTAAAGCCTGGTTTCGACAACTTGATTAGATTGTAGATTCCTAGCTCCTCCCACTGATGGGATTTCTTAGCCTCTACCTTAGTAAACCATTTTGGTAAGCTGTGGTAGGACAGATCGAAACGCTTAAAATTACTTTTAACATAATCCGGGATAAAAGGGTCTTTGGGGAGTATCGGTTTCTATGTCTTTCAAGAAGAGGATTCTCTTCCAGTTTCAAAACTGAGAGGGAATTTGATCTTAGAAGATTGGTCCAAGATTCTTGTTCTTTCTTCTTGGAAACCTTCTTCATCTGGGATGTTGTTGAAGACATTGTTGGAAGTTGTTGAGAGTTTTTTAGGGTTTTTAGCAAGGAGAGAAGAAGAAAAGAGTTCAGAGTGTGAAAAAGAGTAAAAGACTAAGTTTGTTTAGTTTTATAGTAAGGAAGTTGAAGCACTCATCAACTAAAGCCCAGATACGTGGAGGTCGTGGGTTGGATACGGAATGAGGTGGCGTAAAGTGAGCATTGGTAATAAGCATGATTAAAGGTAATCATTGTCTTTAATAACCGCACCATACCGTGGCAACTGTTTTGAAGCGGTTCGGAAACCCAAGAGCCATCGTGACTGACGTAGTGGAAATCATACACAGTGTCATGATTGCTCAGAGTCACATCAAAATCTTGTAGATATGTTTAAAATAAGTATTTCTAAGAAAGAGATTCGAAATACATATTTTAAAGGGGCATTTTGTTGGCTGAAGATTTTGATATCTATGGTTCGAAATGGAATCATTGAGCTCGAAACGAAATGATATCAGTGTTCGTGGGAACAAAGTGAATGTCACAGTTCAGAATGAAAGAATTGGCTCTTCGAATGGACATGCTGAAACTTGGAGCTTCGAATGGCAATTATGATGATACATATAAAGGAAGCTTCGAAGTGGTAGTAGGGTTGTATCTGAGAAGTGAGTTCGAATCGAAGTGGTCAAAGCATTTGAAATTCAAACACGAGCGGGATAATTGGAAGTTAGAATATATGCGCTGGAGACGGTTCGAAGACGCGTGGAAGCAAGAGAAGCGCAGTGTTCTGCATGTTCTGAACGTGGCAAGATCTCATAAGTCAGACCGTTATGGTCGAAGTAGTATAAGTAGAAGTCTTAATGTTAGGATTTCGTGTGTCATATCTATTGTACAAAAATGCAGTAAACATTCAAAATACCACATGGCTAGGGAAACGAATGCTCGAATGATGTACGTATGATTGCACCAAAACTTTTATTATTCAGTAAACATCTTTATCTTTCCAAATTGTCTTTTATCTCTGCATCAATGTCTTTTAAATTCTTTACATTCAAAGTCATTTAACTTTTCCTTGCATCTAAATATTTCTTTTATTTCAAAGTCTTTTACATTTCAGAAACTCTTTACATTAACGTTCTTACTTTCCAGAAAATCTTTTACATTCTTGTCTTTTACATTTCATGCTTTTATATTCATGCTTTTACATTAAAAGTCTTTTACCTTTAAGAACCATTTACGTTTTCTTGCATTTATACATTTCTTTGCAAATCGAACCTTTACGTGTTTTACTTGTTCAAATCAGTTTTATGTTATTTTACTTGATCATGTCATTAAGTTATTTAATATTGTGATCGAAATGCTTTGGATATATATACAAAATACTCTAAATACAAGTCTTAAATATGAACACTTATTTTGTTATTAATTCTATCCAAACGACCAATACCCCATAGGATCAATCTAGTCGATCCTGCAAGTTACCAGAGGAATTGAATAACAATCATAACGCTTATTTGATAGTTTGGAGGACTAGCGGTTGTTTCACCAGAAATCACTGTGAACACGGTCTGAGAAATTTTTTTCACACTTTGTGAAACACGAATTGAAGGTGGCTGGAGGTTGAAGACGACCTACGTGCCTGTCTTCAACCAATGATAGCGTGACATGTAATTTTTTCAAACTAGATCCAGTGTGTTGGCTGTATCATGCACGCATTTTAGGAGTCTTTGGATCTGATTACTCTTGTGAGTCAGACTCGATCCAACGCATGTCATTATTTCTTGTTTGATTTTTTTTAAAATTGTAATCCGGTGTGAATACCAAAGATGTCCATATGAAGCACAACACGGCTGATCCATTCGATTAGCTTACTAACGCGTTTTGACTGTGATCTAATGGTTCATATTTTTTTGGCCTTTATTTTATTTTATGATTTTATATTTTAAATGTTTTAAACTTCAAAAAATCATTTAAATAAAATTTATTTTTGACTAAAAAAATTATGAAAAAATTCACAAAAATATTTTTAAATATGATCTTTCTGAATTTTATTTTCAGATTTGATATTTTTTATGATTTTTCTCTTTTATTTAATTTTTTAATTGTTTAAAAATACTTTTTAATATTTAAAATTTTTGACAAAATTATGGAAAGATACAATGGTCATTTGACAAATATTCGTGACCTCATTTTATTTTTATTTCAGAATTTTCTTTTTTTTGCAATTTATTTTAGTTTATTTCACCTTTTATTTTATTTTAAAAAAATAGGTTCTGACTTTAAAAAATTATGGAAATTTTTGTCAACACTTGTTGAACTTTGTTTGACACTAGATGGTTTTCTTGGAATTTTATTTTGATGTATGAATACTATTTACGTATTTCGTCAATAAAATCCAATTAAATAATCTAATTTCAAACTACATTTTATTTGCTTTCATTTAATTGCATTATTTCATTTTTTTTACCTTGCTGATTTATTTGGAGTCATAAGCTTCCTCTACATCAACGAAACTTGGGTGTTGATAGGCCTCTTGGCTAAATCCACTAAAATAGTTAGTTGATTTTGAGGAAGTTAGACCGAATAAATTCATCTGATGCATTTAGAGCTGTCAATTTAAAGGGTCAGAGCCTAATTTTTAAGGCCCTCAAAATATAAGGGGCCTAAATTTAAAAAAATAAATGAACCCCAAAATAAGTAGGGCCTCTAAAGTAAAGACCCCAAATTTTCCACAAAATTTTTTTCATAAATTCTTTTAAAAACATTTTTTTAATCAAAAATTGACTTTTTATTTTTATAAAAAAATTGACTTTTAATTATTGAAAAAAATCAACTTTTTGTATTTAGGAGATTTTATTCTTCGGAAAAATAGACATTTTTGTATTTTCGACAAAAAGTCGCTTTTTTGAAAAAGTCGATTTTTTATATTTTCGACAAAAAATCAATTTTTTTACAAATCAACATTTTTTCTTTTCGCCATAAAATCGGGTTTTCCAGAAAATAATCGACTTTTTGTGTTTTCGCCAAAAAATCGACTTTTTTGTTTTCGACAAAAAATCGACTTTTTTGTTTTCGACAAAAAATCGGTTTTTTAATCAGAAAAATCTTCACTTTGTATGTTCGACAAAAAATCGATTTTTTCCAAAAAGATTGACTTTTTATATTTTCTATAAAAAATCGGTCTTTTTCAGAAAAGTCGACTTTTTAAATTTTAAAAAATCAGTTGTTTTTTCGAAAAAGTCGATTTTTAAATTTTCGACAAAAAAACAAATTTTTTTGATAATAAATCGATTTTTTCTCGGATTAATTGACTTTTTATATTTTCGACAAAAAATCGGTTTATTTTTGAAAAAGTCGGTTTTTTATTTTTTCGATAAAAAAATCGATTATTTTTCTGGATAAATCAATTTTTTATATTTTTGAAAACAATCATTTTTTTTAAGTCGATTTTTAAATTTTCAACAAGTGCATCAATTTTTTTTTATAAAAAGTCGGTTTTTTTTCTCGGAAATATCGATTTTTTATATTTTGGACAAGAAATTGGTTTGTTTTTGAAAAAGTCAACTTTTTATATTTTCGACAAAAAATCGGTTTTTTGAAAAAGTCGACTTTTTATATTTTCAACAAAAGTTCTATTTTTTTTCAAAAAAATCTAAAATTTTAATTTAAATAAAAAATCAACTTTTCTTATTTTCAAAAAGTGCACGTTTTTATATTTTCATAAAACAAACTATTATTCGTTTTTTTCAATAAAAAAATAATTTTTTTACGAAAAGGTCGAATTTCCATATTTTCGGAATAATCGATTATTTTAACTTTCTAAAAAAATAAAGTGAGTTTTTAATTTTTTATTTATTTTTTAAAATAAAATTAATTTTCAAACGATTTAGTTTCTAAAAAATTATAATTTAGGCCGTTTACACCAAAATATGTGGGGCTTAAAAACCAAAATATGTGGGGCTTAAAAAAACGGGGCCCTAAAAATTTCCTTTTAGTAAGGGCCCTAAAATAATAGGGCTATATAAGGGCTTAATTGTTAGGGCTTTGTAATTTAGGGCTTTTTTGACTCCTCTAGATTCATTGTTGACTTTGAGCTTGTTTCTTTTTGTCCATCTTATTATTTATTTATTTATTTATTTATTTATTTTGTCTTGAATCGGAGAAATGGTCAATTGGTGGCATGAGCTTTAATGTTCAAATAAAAGCCCCAAAAGATGACTTGAGCTTTGATTTTGGTTCAACACCAGTGACACTTATCGTGTGGTCGCTATGATTTTTTAATCAAGCTTCTGACAAGTTTTCACTAACCTTATCATCTTTGATCAAGTGGTGATTGTTCCAAAATCGGTGATATACTTGACAAGTTTCAATATGGTCACCTTGCTAACCTTACTAAAAAATGACAATTCGATGATATATTTGACAAGTTTCAAGATGGTCATCTTGCTAACCTTTATTAATTGCCCTTTTATTTTCCGCTCTTTACCTTATGCACTTTACTTTAAGCATTTACATTTCATGCCATTTTTTCTTTGCTCACTTGAGCATTTATTTTCTATGTCATTTTTCCTTTGCTGACTTGAGCCTTTTATTTTCTTGTCATTTTGAATTTGCTCACTTGAGGTTCATTTTCCTTTTCCAAAATACCTAATAATTCAACCTAAACATAAAAAACTTTTGATCAGACTTGGTTACTATCCCTATGCTCGAAGTTTGATCTTTGGACTTAGGATTATGACCCTTACCCCAGCTCGGAGATGTCTGTGATCTTGGTGTTATTTTGTCTTGCCTGGTTATTATCTTTGTATGCATGTTAGTCTGTTTATACTTGATTAAGAGTGGATTTCCTCCAAATACTGTCGTTACTCTGCCCATTTTTCTTGAGACATGAATTCATCTGAGACATTGATTTATCTGAAGCTTGTTTTTTTTGTCTGGTTATTTGTTGCTTGTGTGTTAATCTAAAGGATGTGATATGGTATTGACTCTTGATGTCAAGTATTAGCTTTCTCACCCGGTTAGATCTTTCTTTACCCTTAATTTTTATTGTATGCACTTAGCTTAGCCTCTTTATCTCCTCCCATATTCTTTAATTTTCAAAATTTCCCCTCTTTTTTAAAGGATTCTTATTTTCAAACTCGAACCGCTTTCATAAAAAACTTGGACTTAGGTCCATGCATTTTCAAACTTCTTTTCTTTAAATTTCCAATTCATTTAATAAAACTTTGACCATTTTCATAAGACTAAAAAAACACATAACCTCATTCAAACTTTTTGAATCCTTTGTGGCTTTTCTTAAAAAATATTTTCTTAAAATCAACCAACACGCAACTTTAGTCTTTTTTACCCGAACTACATTGGGTTTTTATTTCAACATTGCACATTGTTGGTATATATAGGCCTGTAACTCATTAGAAGATCCATCAAATCAAAAATTGTAAAAAATACTTCTTTTCTCCCCCACCATCCATTTTGTACACATACCCTTTTTTTAGCACACATATAAAAACTTTCAAAAAGGTTCCTACGGAGTACCATAGATGCTTTGGGTGCCTAACACTTTCCCTTTGCATAACTAACCCCCGGTCCTAGATCTCTGATCTTCTTTTTTTAGGATTTTATTCACTCTTTTTCCTAGTCCTTTGGATAAAATAAACACGCGGTGGCGACTCTGTTTATTGTTTTCGAGTTGAGTCAATTTAATGGCTTACACTCGTAGTGTTTTTTGATGCTACAGAAAAGTGGTGACTCTGCTGGCGATGTTTGACTTATTGCTAGACCATCTAAAAGTGGGTTGACCCTATTTTTTGTTTATTTATATATATGTGCTATATTTTCTTGTATATATTTTTCTACTTGTTTGTCTGGTTTTTTTTTGGTTTTCAGGGGTGCTTGGTGATCTTTCTTTTTGAGTCCTCAACCCGGACTTGGAAAAACTTAAGATAGGACGGGAGGTATAGTCATGTTGACTTTTAGGGAGTAATCCGGAAGGAGACATGATATCCCCTACTCAGTGGAGACCTCCTTGATTGTGGTATTTTGTTTAACCGAGCAATCGAGAAGACATGACTGCTTTCGACCTGAGAGTTAGAGAAGTTGAGCAGCCGTAGAACCCTTAACCCATCCTAGCCTTTTAAGGGGTATTGCGGGGACTATTACGGAGTTGTCTGGAAGTAGTTGCTATGAGTTTCACATGATGGTATTGCTAATTACCTCGTACATCGGGAAGTTAGTAGTATCTGATGGAGGAATGAAAACTCTGGGGATTCCTTTTAGAACCTTGATCTACAAGTAACAAAGCTTAGAATACCTTGTGGGTAGTACCTTCTGACTCTATGCATGTGACGTCGAACCTATGGACCCCCATGTTTGTGATCTTGTGTGTGATTCTTGCATCATGCATTCTTGCACCCATACACATTCTTTCAAACAAGTGTTCAAGGAACTTAAGACTGACCTTTGCAAGTATCTCATGTATACTTTGACCATGAATTATGGATAGAGGAGGACTCGGAAATACAGTTTCAAGGATCCTAAGATTGAAGAGTTGATGAGCTTGATTGACGAGATTGAGAGTCCAAAGGATTTCCAGAAGAAGTACGAGACTAGTTTATCTTTGATGAAGCTTAAGATGAATGATGGTCTTCTTTATACATTGGTCCAGTTCTATGATCCGTTGTACCATTACTTCACCTTTCCTGACTATCAGTTAGTTCCTACATTGGAGGAGTATTATTATCTGTTTGGTCAACCTATTACTAGTGATGTTCCTTTCACTGGTTTGGAGGAGGAGCCTAAGTCTCATGAGATTGTTGTTATTACCCATCTGAGGAGATATGAGATTGAAGATAATATGACTACCAAGGGGTATATCAAATGATTACTAGGTGCATTTCTATTGAAGAAAGCTCGTTAATTTGCCGATATGAAGAGTATGGATTCTTTTGAAGCCATCTTTTCCTTGCTTGCTTATGGATTGTTCTTGTTTCCCAACGTTAACAACTTTGTTGACGTTAATGCTATCAAGATCTTCATGATTGAGAATCCAGTTCCTACACTTCTTGCTGAGACGTATTATTCTATTCATCTCCAAAACTTCTATCGAGAAGGAGATATCATTTATTGTGCACCATTGCTATACGATTGGTTTGTTTCTCACTTGCCTCAATTAGATGCTTTTTGGAATCCTAGGAGGGAACCTCATTAGGCACCGAAGATTATGGCTCTCACTCATTCCAATATTGTATGGTATCATCAGGTTTATTGCGATGTAGAGATTATTGATAGTTGTGGTAGCTTTCCCAATGTGCCTCTTCTTGGTACAAAGGGACATATTAGCTACAATACTATTCTTGCGCGTCGTCAGTATGGTTATTTGATGAAAGATAAACCAAAGGGAATTCATGTGAGTGGCTTCTTTCTTAAAGAGGGTGAAGACCACAAGACAACTAGGAAGGATATAGAGAAAGCTTAGCGTCATATTAATAGGAAAGGAAGGGAGAATCTAGGGTAGAGAGGAGCTGTTTCTTTGGAACCTTATCTTCTATGGGTTCAAGCAAGATCTATTAAGTTGAAGATGTCGTATTCTCGCGAAAAGCCTTTCACTGATTTGCACTTGACTATTACTCATGATTCAGGTGATACTGAGGGGCTTCAACTTGCTTTGGTTAGTATGCAACAAGAGAAGGAAGCTTGGAAGAACAAGTATCATACCTTGAAGATGTCTCATGCAATAAAGTTGAAGGAAAAGGATGATCTGATTGAGATTCTCGAGAGTCGTGCTATAGAGATGACAGAGAAGCAAGAGGATTTACTTTCCTCTAGTGTTCACCCAGTTCATAGTACACCTGTTTATTCTCACACTCCTCCCAAGTCTGGTGCTTGGAAAGGTTTTGTTGACAGGTACGTGTTGGAGAACGAGCAGCTGAAGGAAGAGATTAGGGAGCTCAAGAGGAAGCGTTCGTCTGAAGAAGGGTCTTCCGCATATTTGGTTCCTTAGGACTCATAGTTTCTGTATTATGCTCTCTCTTGTACTTAGGATTATTGAAACTTGTATTGAAGAGTTGTAATCCTCAAATATTTTATTAATGATATGAGTTTATTTTAGTATTTCAAATTTGTTATACTTTGATATTTTCAAATTAACTTGTCTTTATTAAGTTCCTTGAATAATAAAAAGAAAAATAAAATAGATCATATGCATTGCATGTCATGCATCATGACACAAACATTCATGCATTTTGGTACTCTCCCAAGTGTCTTATTCATTTCTCTTCTTCGCTCAGTCTTCGAGATGTTGCATCGGTATAACACTTGAGCCAACTCCAAGAATAAGATGGAAAATCTATAGCAATAGAATCACGAGTTGTACGAAGAGGTTACTTCCTTGAGGATTGATATGGTCAACTTGACTACTATGGTGGAACAATTGGTGGTTGCTTAGAATCAGCCACCACCTCCTCCTCCGCCTTCTCGTCATATCATTCAACGTCAACAGACAACTATTATTTCTTAAATTCAAGATGCTCATGTTTCTGTTGTGCCAGTGGTTTCCGCCGTCTAACACCGTATGCCTCCTGGTTATCCTTGGGGAATGCTAGAGAATTTCATGCCTGAAGGTTACAACCCAGATGCCCAACTTGCTTTTGTTTCTGCGCCTCCTGTGACACATATTTTGACTTCTGCACCCCCTATGGTGCTTGCTACTCCTGTTTTCAACAAAGAATTCAATAATCGTCTTCCTCTTCCAAGTGAAAGCTTAGACTTATATGACCGAATGGATGGTTTCCAAGAGTAGTTTGACAAGACGCAGAAAGAGCTGAAAGTCGTTAAAGGGAAAAAGCTGTTTGGTGACAATGTCAATAATATGTGCCTAGTTCCTAATGTGAAAGGTCCTGCTAAATTCAATGTTATAGAGTTCTAGAAGTATAAGGGAAATTCCTGTCCCCGTGATCATTTAATGATATATTTGAGGAGAATGTCTACTCATACCAAAGATCAGCGTCTGCTCATCCACTTCTTTCAAGATATCTTGACTAGTGCAACTTTGAGGTGGAATATGAATCTAGACAATATTGACATCCATACATTTAATGATTTAGGTGAAGCTTTTGTGAAGCATTACAACTACAACATGTATATGGCGCCCGACCGTGATCATCTAAGGGCAATGGTTTAGAAAGATAACGAGTCGTTTAAAGAGTATGCACAATTATGGCGTGAGCTTGATGCACAAGTTATTCCTCCATTAAGTGAACAGGAAATGACCAAGGTTTTATTAAAGACTTTGGATCCTTTATATTACAGGAAGATGGTAGCCAGTGCACCTAATGATTTTGCTGAAATGGTAAGTATGGGAGTCCGCCTAGAAGAAGTTGTCTGAGAGGGATGTTTGTCGAAAGAAGAAGGATCGAGTAGAGTTAAGAAATCATCCTTTGGATTCGCCAAAATTAAAGAAGATATTAATGTTGTTATTCAAGAAAGAAGAACTAGACTTCCTAGTAAATGTCCTAAGAACCAACAAGTCGTTGTTGTCACTCCGGTTGTTGCTCCGACTACCATCCCTTATCACAAAGCATCTTGGCAAGGGCAAGGACCTAAAAGAGAACCTTTGATTCGATTCCAATGACTTATACGTAGTTATACCCAAAATTGATCCAGAGGCACTTGGTGCAACCAAGAGCTCCTCTAGCTGTTCCAAATCCATTTCCTTGGTATTACAAGGCTGATCATACGTGTGCTTACCATTAGGGAGCCCCTGGGCACATTATTGAGAATTGTTATCCATTGAAGTTAGAAGTGAATAACATGGTCAGATCAGGTCTATTGTCTTTCAAGGAAATGGGTCCTAATGTGTAAGAGAATCCATTTCCCAAGCATGGAAATGCTGTGAATATGATTGATGGAGAACACAAGGTTTATGATGTGAATTTGATCATTGGAGATCTCGTAAAGATGCATGTTGCTATATGCAAAGTTTGTTATTGCACTCATGATCATGTTTCGTGTAATGTGTGCAGCGAGGATACCCGTGGTTGTGATATAATAAAGAGTGATCTTCAAGATATGATAGACATGAACCTTATTCAAGTTATCAGATTGAAGGATGAGCATGAGAGTGAAGTGAGTGTTGTTTATGGCCCTTCTAGAGAAGTCCAAATTCGTGATGTGAATGAGACTAATGCTAACCTGGTTAATTTGCATGTTGCATTCTGTTTCTTGGAAGGTCAAGAAGCACACAATTATATTGATTGTCCCATATGTATTAGAGATCATCGTGGTTGTTAACCTGTTAGAAGAGGTATCCAGCGCCTGATTGATGAAGGCACTATTTAGATTGTAGTGAGCAGAGTTGGTTTCAACAATGGTGTCTGTAACACGGTGGGAGAATTATCTTGGTTGTTTTGCATTTTATCGCAAATGTTGCGGTTAGCAAGATTCGCCACCGACTTTTCTTTTATCAAATAAAGGAAAGGTGAAAAGAACAGGAAAGACCTTTTATCGATTATGAGTTCGTGGGGTAATTATGAAAAAGGAAGGTGTTAGCACCCTTTTCATCCGTAGTTATCTACGGGCTCTTAATTTCTTTAGTTCACTTTTGAAAATTGCTTTTGTGTGTGTGATTTGTTTGAAAATATTTTGCTTTGACTTTGTAAGGATTCTTGTATCAATCCTCAAGAATGTATACGAAGTGTTTGAAAATTTTTGTTTGAAAAATGAGAAGTGTAAAAATGATTTGTTTATTTGAGCAAGCAATTAAGAGTAAGTACCTACTCAGAAGGTCATTATTTGTTCTTTTCCTTCCCCTTTAGGACAGTGCTATCCATACCATTAGTTAGTAGGTAGCTCTATCAGTTGGATGTGAAGGAACATGGGTAGGGTCATCATATGGTCATTGAAGACAACATTGTAAGGATACATTAACAACTTCGTAGGGACGATCATCATTTTTCATAGGCAACAACCGATGGACGAGATCATATATTCGTAGAAAACATCGAGGGAACAACAAAAAGTACTTTAGATGGCCATAGGCGCGCTTTTCGAAAGCGCCTAAAGCAAAGAAAACATGGAAAAGTACGAAGATACGTAGTGTCGCCTAGGGGCCTTAGACAACGCTTTGGAAAAGCGCTGATAAAGCACCCCCTTGGGCAGCGCTTTTCAAAAGCGCTGTCTAAGGCCCTTCAGAAAACGCTGCTAGAGGGATCCCTTAAACAACGCTTTTGAAAAGCGTTGCTAGAGCCCCCCTTAGACAATGTAACACCCCAATTCTACCCCTCGTAATTAATAATAAAATCAGAGTTTCAAAATTTCATCCAAAAAAAATTGAGGCATCACATATTCGCATTTTCATCACTTTGCATTATAATGCACATCATAAACATCAAAAGTCGGATATACCGATTCATATCATAATTCATCAAATACACATATGACTATTCACAGCATAGCGGATGTGTTCACAAAATATACATATCATCATGTTATCATCAATACATAAAGTTATAACATCATAAGATAGTATACATAAACTATCCTATCAAAATAATAACGTCGCCCAAATCCCGAGTGTTACTACGACCAGAGCAGAGCGACTCAAAATAAAGGGACTCGAGCTAATCCTCATCATTCTCGTGGATCACCTGCACGTTACCAATATAAAGGCAACGACGAAACAAGTAAAGGGTGAGATACTCCAAAACATATAATTAAAAGCATGATAGAATAAATAAATAGTTTTGGAATTATAAATGATATAAGTTAAATAGAGTATGTCAATATATATTAAAAGTTTACATACTTTAAAATAGCATTTAGTGTATAAATTAACACATTAACTTCGTCACATAATCATTATACTCGCATCAACACAAAATATCATCTATCATCACAATTCAACATCATTCATCAATTAAAACCCAACGCCAAACAACTCAAACATAAACATAACCGACTCCATGAGACACGACTATGTTATGCATGTGGTACCCGTCGCTTTGTCCATAATTAGGAACACTTGGCATAAAGCCCATCGTCGCTTGGCATAAAAGCCCTCGTCGCCAATGCAATGTATGTGACTCAATAATAAAGAAAACACAACAACACATCATCATCGCTCATCAAAATTGACATAAATTCCACATCGCCATATTTATCCACATCAAGATAAACATATCATCGCATCGCATATCAACAAGTATTCATTAATAAATACACCGTCGCAAACATCATGTTTATTCACACCACATCATTATCAATTAATTCACCAAATTCCAAAAACGGAAAAATAGTCAAAACACCAATAATCGTCGCGAAAGCCATTCTTAATAACCGACATTAATCATAATTGTCAACATCGCAATCGGATTGTCCATACATGTCTTAAATTGACTAAAATGCAATCCGATTCAATTTAACCGTAATTTGGCCTATTTCGGGTCGTTTTATAAAAACTCATAATTTCGAAAAACAAACCTCACCACTACGTTTTACACGTCGAACTTAGCTAGCACGTCAATTTTCGTTGAATTCGGAGCAACTTGCTCCGTCGTCGAATTTACCGAAATCGGAAAATTGAAACATAATCGGGTTCTAAATTTAATCGGATAACTTATGTCCTAATTATATTTTATTAATATAAAGTATTACTAGGTGAAATTGGAGAAATTTAAAAAAACAGAGGCTAACCATAAAATTATGCAGGAAAACTTATTCTGCAGAAAACAGAAAACTTAAGATACAGAAAACAGAAAAACCATGTTTCCGTTTCATCCCTCCCTGCCAACAGGGACGAACGTCCCTTGCCATCCAAATAATGGAGGAGTGCGCCCTAGGGAGGGGGACAGCCGCCCCTCATGGTGAGGTGGGCGCCTCCCCCATGCTACACCCTCCAATCGTTCTTCTTCCTTCCCTGTTATTTACAGACAGTGCAATTTCATTTCCTAGTTTTTCACAGTTTACAGTTTCTTATAATTTCTTCATTTAATAACTTCTACTTTGTACTACTAGCAAAGAAACACCCAATAATCTATACTCCTAACTCAACCTTTCTAAGCTATTTCAACAATCAACCAACCAAAACCCATGAATCAACTATCAATTTTTCCCCAAATCCAAAATATAACTATCAAACCCTAACTATATGAGATGGAGAATCAAACCCCTTACCTCTAGTGATTGAATGATTCTTGAAGATTCAACAACTCCTAACCTCAAGCTCTTGCTATTCTCTTCTTCTTCTTCTTCTTCTTCTTCCAAAACCCTTTTTTTTCTCTCTAGGTTACTATGTTGGCTTTGCGTTTGAAATGGAAAGAAAATAATGAAAAGTGTTTTTATGGTATTTTCTTACTAGTAAGGTTAAGGGTATAAACCCAACCCTACAAAATTTGTCCTCACACCCCTAACTTAATTTATTAATTAACACACTAATAATATCTAATAATATTATTAACTCAATTAATTAAAATAATTCCGGGGAATTAAATATCGGTCCGAATAATATTTTACCGAACGGAACGAAATAAAAACCGGACCGAACGAAACGTCGCCAAATATATTAATAGATATATCGATTAATATAAATATTCTCGTCGCCAAAACAATCGTCAAGCGGTAATTCAAAAATATTAATATAATATAATATTAAATAAAACAGGCGTTACAGACAACGCTTTTAGGAAAAAACGCTGCCTAAGGCCTTTAATTTTTTAGAAAATAAAATAGAATTCCTGTTTTTATTCATTATTCTCTGCAAAACCCTTACGTTAACCCCTTCACTCTTCTTCTTCTTCTTCTTCTTTTGAAACCCTTTCATTCTTCTTCTTCTTCCTCCGTTGAATACTCTAACCCTAACCTCATCGTTTACGCTCACCATTTACGCTCTTCATCGCCCAACCTCATTCTCTCTACGACTCACCATACTTCTCCTCATCCAACAACACTACACCCTCACTGCCATCGTCTCTTTGTCCTCACCAACACCCATTTCGCTGTAACTCCTCGTTGCTCTGACCAATTCTTCATCAGTTACGCCACAACAACTCTCTGTCCTTGCTGTTCTGCCCAGTTCTTTAATTGTAGATTCCAGCTTCTCAACGTTCGACGCAGTTGAGCATAATCTCAACCACATTCCAGTAAATTCTATCCTCTATTACATGCCTCCATAATTGTGATGCTATTTATTTTCTCTGATAACCATTTTACTGTGATAATCTGTGATAAAAAATGAATGGTTTGACACTGTATGTTTGGTTATTCGAGTTTAGAACTTTTATGTTGCTACAAAAAATGTGTCAGAGTGTTGATAAATATACTGTGATGAAATTTTTCTGTGTCAGATATAAATATGTTATGTTGTAGAAACTAATCACAAAATCTAAAAATGTTTTGAGGTTGTGTTTGATATGTTGTGTTGATTGTTAGAGTTAAAATGTTCATGCTGTTTCGATTGTTCTTTGAGTTATAATTAGAAAAAAATTGTGTTGAATTCTCGAAAATGTTGTTGTCCGTGTTAAAGCATGTCAAAGTTTCGAATGGTTTCGTGCTAGCATTATCCATTTTGATGTTTGATTTAAAGGTAGAAATTATCCGTGTCGGCATTAGTGTGTTTTGATAACAATTCCAGTTACGTTGATCCTAATCGATAATGTTATGGTGCTTTGAAATCGGAAGAAAAACGTTGATGAAATGATGTTGTCGTTTGAATCAAGTTTTGAAGCTTTGGTTTAGATTAATGTTAGTGATGAGTTCTTAAGTTAAAATGCATGGTTTTGAGTTTTAAATGTTGGGTTTTGTTATTTGAGATATTTGGAAGGAGTCGTTGAGTAAAAGTATGTTGTTAGCATATAAAATAAAGTATGAAGGTAAGGAAAGAAATAACAAAATCTGTCTGTTGGCATTAGTTTGATTGCAAGTTCAAAGTTTCTTTGTAGCATATAGTTTTTAGTAGTAGAATTGAATTTCGTATGGTTAGAACTTAACAAATATTGTGTTATTTGAAGAATAAGAAATTCATAAAATAGGTTTCTTGGATTTTATGTGTCACCCATCTGTAGAAGTTAAAAGGTTCTTGAATTGAACTTTTAGTTAGATGTTTGATTCTTAAGTATGTTTAGTGGCAGGAACATTGTAATATGCATTAGGTGATTTTTTAGAATACTAATTCATCATGATGTGATTTTTTAGTGACACGATTTGAATTTTGATTTCAATTTAAATTTCGTAGGGTGCTGGTAAATCAACGGTTCTGAGTTTAATCGGACATCCAATGATTCTGTGCATTTTTGATATTTTTCCAGATTGATTAATCGCGTCTGTGTTTCTACAGATGCTTTGAGACATTCTTTGCAGGATAGGTTGAGTAATGCTTCCTCAGCCAAGGCTCGAGTTCAAATAACTTTGAAGCTACGCACGAGTATAGGTCTGTATATGAATGTCTGATATAATTGGTTTTAGTTAACTTACTGTCCTTGACTCAGATAATTAGATAGAATAATAGTGTACAAATTTGTAAAAAGTTAAAGATTTCTGGATTACTAATGTTTCCCTCCCAATATTGTTGTGTTTCTTGATAATATAGTACTCAATACTTATCTGCTGAAATTGGAATGTGTTTGTCAAAAATCACCATTCTTGAAATTTCAGTAGCTCTTAGAAAACCATTTTCTTGGAGCCACGTGTAACTTTATATTATGAAGGCAAATCATTTTTGTTAGTTCCTTGTATTTGAATCTTGTAAGAGTGAAATATACTTTTTTCTATATAAATATTTAATCATTTCATTTATTAGACTGGTCTAGTAATGTTTGTGGTACTGTAGCAGTATATTTTTCCGATACTTCCTGGCCGCGAAATCAACTGAGTAAAACTCTTCCAGCAACTCCGACATCCAGCACCGCGACAACTTCATCAATTTTTGGAATCCTTCTGCTCAACTTCAAATTTCCGCAACGCTTTGGTAAATATTTATATCACCTTTTTCATATTAGAACCATTTGATTTTCCATGATAATTTATGAGAAGTAGTTTATGTTTTGATATCACCTTTTCCGTAAACATGTCTATACATCCTTCTTCTTCTTCTTTGGTATTATCTATGCATCCTTCTTGTCTTGAGAAGTTAAGGCTTCTGGTTTGCAGTTTGGGCAGCTGTTCCTCAAAATAAAAAAATAAAATGGCTACCTTGCATAGATAACTAAAGGTTTAAAATAACATAGATAATTAGTTATAATAAAAGGTTTAAAAAAACCTTCTTTTTTACCTCATAATAAAAGGTTTAAAAAAACATAGATAATTAATTATATTCATTAGAGTAATGTACTAAGATATGATTTTCATAAAAAATGTAAGCTTATTTGTGCAACATAATTCTAATCGTTATTAAAAAAAATTATGATTGAAGTGTTTGTAAAAAGTACATAAATATCTGCAAATGTGTTATACTGCCCAACTACTTTCATTTTTAGAAGCTTGTTGAGTTTGAACTGTTATGCCATTTGAATCTTTGATGAATTTCTGTGAAAGAAAAGGCTTGTAATAACCTGTTATGTTGCTTGTATACCGATTGAGGTTTCAAATTCGTGAAATTCGAAATCGTGACATTCGAAATCGTGACATTTTGTTTCGGATTCCATTTGCTTTAAGTTTTTTATAGTCGAAATTATTAAGATCTCTCATGTAAGATAAGTGGCAGCCTGGATATTGTTTTAGAGATTATGACTTATCCCAAATGTTGTCTTATATGTTGACTTATCCCAGATGTTGTTTTATATGTAAAGCGCTCATTCCCTGTGTTTCCGTGAGTTCAACCTTCTTGTTTCAACTTCTTGACGTTGTTGTTCGATAAATACGAGGTAAATTTCTTCCTCAAATTATTGGTATTGTGATGAATTTGTCTTGAATTGTGTGAATATGTTTGTGTTTGCTTGCTCAGGATCCATTCCATGTATACTTTGCATTTTGACAAAAACACATTATATCGTTTTGTTCCCTAATTAGTTTTTTTTGTTTACCTTACTTAGTAGTAAAACCATGGATAAATAATGGATGTCTGCCGATCAATTGTCAAAAGAGTACGAGAATGGGGTATTAGAGTTCGTTAAGTTTGTTGTAGAACACGCTGAAGACCCTATTAGAATGAAATGTCCTTGCTTGGGTTGTTGTTATGTGGGTCGGGTTGACGCAGATGGATTGAAATCACATTTACTAATGCATGGAATCGATCGAAGTTATACGTGTTGGATATTTCATGGTGAGAAAAATGGCGAGAATGTTGAACTGGGGGTGAAAAGTAATGCGACCTATGCTTCATACGACAATGTCACAGATACATACGATTGTGATCGAGTGGAAGAGATTGTAGAAGCACTTGAAGAAGATCTTCAGGATTGTCCCAAAATGTTTGAGAGGTTGGTAAGCGATGCAGAGAAACCGTTGTATAAATATTGCACCAAATTCACAAGATTGTTTACGGTATTAAAGTTGTACAACTTAGAGGCGCGTAATGGATGGTCAGATAAAAGTTTCATAGAGTTATTATCCCTTTTGAGAGATATGCTTCCTGAGGATAATGTTCTTCCTAATCGAACCTACTAGGCAAAAAAATGTTGTGCTCTATTGACATGAGCTGTGATAAGATACATGCTTGTCTAAATGATTGCATTTTGTTTCGAAACGAATATGCATCGTTGAATGAGTGCCCTAAGTGCGGTTTATTTTGATATAAGAAAACATTATCTCCAGCAAAAGTATTATTGTATTTTCCTATTATTCTGAGATTTAGACGCATGTTTCGTAGTGAAACATATGCAAGACACTTGACTTGGCATGTAGATGAAAGAATTATCGATGGAAAGTTTCGACATCCGGCAGATGCACCACAGTGGAACAAAATTGATAATGATTACCCTGATTTTGGAGGAGAAACAAGAAACCTTCTCTTGGCGTTATCTACTGATGGAATGAACCCGCATGGTCTTCAAAGTATCTCACATTCCACATGGCCTGTGATTCTTATGATTTATAACCTACCTCCATGGCTTTGTATGAAGAGTAAGTACATGATGTTATCTATGTTAATTTCTGGGCCTAAACAACATGGGAATGACATAGACGTATACTTGAAACCTTTAATCGAAGATTTCAAGATTTTGTGGGAGAACAGTGTGGAGGTTTATGATGGATATAGGAAAGAAACTTTCAACTTGAGGGCGATATTGTTTGGCACAATTAACGATTTTCCAGCATTCAAAAATCTATCTGGGTATAACATTAAAGGTGAAAAAGCATGTCCTGTCTATGAAGATGGAACCGATACGACGCGATTGAAACTTTGTCAGAAAACCGTTCAACGAAGATACCGAACAACATAGAGCTCCACCTGGATTGACAGGTGATCAAATTTTTGAAAAGGTGAAAGATGTGAGTATTCAGTTTGGGAAACCTTTTGCACATAAAGTTGTCACAAGTGGGTGGAAGAAGAGGTCGATTTTTTTTAATCTCCATATTGTAAATCTTTGTACGTAAGACATTTTCTTGATGTTATGCATATTGAAAAAAATGTATTTGAAAGTGTTATTGGTACGTTGCTCAATATAAAAGGAAAGTCTAAGGATGACCTTAAATCAAGGGAGGACATGGTAGAGATGGGAATAAGAACTGAATTAGGACCCATGAAGAAAGAAGACAGACATATTTACCACCTGCTGCTTATACTCTATCTAGAAAGGAGAAAAAAATATTGTGTAAGTTTCTGAGTGAAGTTAAAGTTCCAGAAGTTTACTCCCCAAACATTAGAAGACTTATGTTATGAAAGACCTGAAGTTAAAGAGTTTAAAGACACATGATTGCCATGTCATAATGGAGCATTTTCTACCAATATGTATACGTTCTATTTTTCCAGATAAAATAAGAAGGGCCATAACTAAATTGTGTTTTTTCTCCAAGTCAATTTGTAGTAATGTGATCGATCATGAGATCTTACCAATATTGCAAAAAGAAATAGTTATTACTTTGTGTGAGCTTGAAATGTATTTCCCTCCCTCATTTTTTGATATAATGGTACATCTTGTTGTTCATCTTGTGAAAGAGACACAAATGTGTGGACCAGCTTATATGAGATGGATGTATCCTGTTGAGCGTTATATGAAATATTAAAAGGTTACGTGAAAAATCGAAGTAGGCCAGAGGGTTGTATTGTTGAACGATACATTGTTAAAGAAGCAGTTGAGTTTTGCACTGAATATTTGTCCAATATTCAATCTGCTGGACTACCCAAATCTCATATTTTCGAAAGAAAGGAAGGAAAAAAGTTAATTGGAAATAAAATTGTCACAATGTGAAGAGCTGAACGGGATCAAGTATATTTGTATGTTCTGCACAATGACAATGAGGTTGAGCCGTATGTTGAAATGCACAAGCATGAACTCCGCGATTTAAATCTGAATAGAAATGAAAGTTTGGATAGTACTAGAGCACAATCATAGTTTTATACAATGGTTCAAGGATCATATTTATTCAAGTATTGATTCAGATCCTGCTTCTATGACAAAAAGGTTGAGATGTTTAGCATATGGTCCGAGTTTGCTTGTTTTTTCTTATAGTGCATATGCAATTAACAGATACACATTTTATACCAAAGAACAAGATGATAAAAGTAATATTCAAAATAGTGGTGTCAGCCTGGTAGCTGAAGTAATGCACATTTCCAGTATGAAAGACTTAAACCCCGGATATGAAAATTTGTCATATTTTGGGGTTATCCGGCACATTTGGATGTTTCATTATGAGAAGTTTTAGATTCCTATCTTTGGTTGCAATTGGGTACATAATGGTGGCATACGAATGGATAAATCGGGATTTTTACAAGTGGATCTTAATAGGGTGGGGTACAAAGATGAGCCCTTTATTCTAGCCTCTCAAGTTAAACAAGTTTTCTATGTCACTGATCTGAAAAGTACGAAATGGTCTATAGTGCTTTTATCTAACAAAGTGATTGACGATAAAAGTGTAGATCAAAGTGATATTGATGTTAAGAATAAGTCATATAGAAGAAATGATCAAGATGAGAATATTATGGCGGATGAATCATATGTTAGGAAGGATCATAATGAGGGAATTTGGATCAACCCATCATTCCGCGTTGTTAAGAGGCAAGTAATTCATACTCAAACCAAGAAAAGAAAGAGACGTTAGTGAAAACATGATTGTGGTTAATTTTGTGTATGTTTTTATATTGTGTTTATGTAGTTTTATTCTGTTTATGTTTTTAAATTGTTTTTATACATTAATTTTCTAACGGTCACTTTATTACAGGTCGCATGGCTAGTAACGCGGACAACCCACCACATGAAGCTTCTAATAATGATGATGGTACTTGTGTTTATGTTATTATATTGTGTTTATTCATTCAATACTATTTGAATTTTCTAAATATGTTTATGTTTTTACGTTGTGTTTTCTAAATGCCACAGTTCAACATAACGATGGAAATGAAACAATTAAAGATGTGGAGAAGGATATTAGACGAGGAATAACCATCATGAAGTCACTCATTCGTGACAGAGATAGAGGAGTCATGTATGACATACATTGGAATCAAGATAACCAATTAATTGAGCCCAACGGTTCAAAGTTGATAAGTTATATTGGTTCCCTTGTACGGAGATAGGTTCCAATCATTCTTGATCGATGGAGTGATAAAGCGGTGAAACCCGCTAAGGAAAAAATTTGGAGTGAGATAAAGGTACCATAAGTGATGTTTTTTGTTTTTGTTGACGAACATGTCTTTAAATTACTAACGCACTCAATGTATGTTTTTTGTAGCCGTCTTTTAACATTGAGGATAAGGGAGAGACCTATTGTCTTCAACTGGACGGAAAAAGACATAGGGGATTTCGAACTTTTTAACAAAGAAGTACCTTAAGGATGCCGATGGAAATTATGTTGATGTAGAATTTCCAAAAACGTATGTCGACTTTGTCTCACCTGAAGAATGGAATAGTTTTAAATCCAAAAGAAGAGACAAAAACATTCAGGTTATGAGTGCGGTAAATACCGAAAGAGCATGAAGTCCGTCGTATCCATACAAAAAGGGACGAACGGGATATGTATGCTTACAACAAAGAATAGTAAGTACTTGTTAAATGCTATGATATAATTGATGTTATTATTTCTAATGTGTTATATTCTTGATCTTAATACTACTTTATTTCTCTTGACGTGTAGTTGGATGAGGAAAAAAGTCAAGAAACATCTCTTCCGGAGCATGTTTTGTTGTGGGCTACCGTGTTGGCAAGGATGAAGTTGTTAAGGAAGATGTGCAAGAAGTTTACCAGAAATGTGTAATTATATTGTTATTCCTTGAATTAATACAAATAATTCATGCTTATTAATCACCACTAATTTTGATATGCATATGAATTTCAGGAGAGTCTATCTCAATCTTTAACTCTAGGCGAAGACCATGATTCCAAGAGCTTACTTAGTCGAGTGTTAAATGTTCCAGAGTACTCCGGTCGTGTGAGGGGTAAGGGATTTGGGGTGACTCCAACATCTTTGGGTGTCAAGAATAAAGGGAAAGTTCATAGCAACAAATAAGTGATGGATGAGCTAGAAAAGTTAAAGGCTAAAATTTATGAGCTGGAAAAGGATAAAGAAAGACTCCAGGTAGAAGGGCAAGGTTCAGGGATCAAGGATACTAGTGAGAAAAATAATATGTATTGTGATATTCAAAAGAAATTTCCTGAGGTAATATATATATATATATATATATATACACACACACACACATTAACAATGTCATATTTATTATTTGTTTAGGGCATTTCATCTTGTAAGCTATATTTTTCGTCACCGACATATCACATGGTCGGCAAGGGAAAAATGCATAATACTATGGGAGATTTACTTCACCATAGGCTGCTCCCTGATAGACATCTGAAAGTATTGATTAATATTGCATTAGATCCGGATGCCTTGCTACCAATACTTGACATTATCTCAGAGACAACCTTGCTGCGAGATGCAATGGGATCGTTTGTTGCATGGCCCTTAGACCTTATTATCATAGATGACCAGGTATGTTGAAAACCATTATGAATCTTTAAGTATTCAAATGTCAATTCTGAACCGTTACGTTACTTTTTTTTACATGGTAATTTTAGACTCCTACAAAACCCGCACCTAAGAATAAAGGGATTTTGCGGCACGAGTTTGTTGCATCGCAAAAAGAGGTAAACTGAAAGTGTTAACATAATTCTATGATCCGAATTCAAAAACAACATGATTTTATAATTTACATAAGTTATATGATTTTTAGGTACCTGCTCAAGAGTCACAACAAGTGAGCCAAAAAATTAGAAGCGTACCCAGCAAGAAAATGAGATCTTCCAAGAAACTGTGCCAAGAAAAATAGTACCTCGATTCCGGATGTGTCTT
This sequence comes from Vicia sativa, assembly GCA_021764765.1. Classification (NCBI taxonomy): domain Eukaryota; kingdom Viridiplantae; phylum Streptophyta; class Magnoliopsida; order Fabales; family Fabaceae; genus Vicia; species Vicia sativa. The sequence continues at coordinate 216,622,032 of CM038793.1, forward strand.
GAAACACTAGTGGGAACGTCAGATTTGATGAATGATGCTATTCGTCAATTGGATATGGAGGAAGCTATCTTTGGTTTTTCTTCCACCGAAATAATAGCAAAAGAGGACATGGATCAAATTTTCTTGCATCAAGAATCAGGCGTCGGTGTTGTACACTTATACATCCGGTAATGCGATCAATCTATTATTTAATCATGTTAACAATTTATCTACACATTTAAATGAAAATAGTATAATGTTTATTATGTTTTTATTTAACGTTCTTGTATGACAAATTGATGCGCGGAAATCAATTGTCAAACCGATTCCATATTGTGTCTTCCTCCCGTGTCAACCAAAGTTCTATTGTTGGCGATCCAGTTTCAGTAAGAGAGCACTTAGTCGAGAGATTCATGGCTAGCAATATAGAAAGCTTGTATCTTTGGTCGTATAATACTATTCCTACAGGGTTAGATCTTTATTCGAAACTTTTGTTTTAATTATTAATAGAGAAAATTTCCATCTAAATTTTTATTTTAATTTATAGACGTCACTGGTTGTTGGTTGCTGTGGATCCTATAAAAGAAGTGGTATATTATCTGAATTTGGTTGACGGTGAATGGATAAATTATCCGAAAATGAAGTTAATGATTGATACATAGGTGAGATTGTTCTAAATATTCATGTGTATTTATATATTTAATTATTTCTGTGAAATTTTTCTAAATATATGTTTTTATTTTGTTAGAGCAATACAATTATTCCGATGTCAAAGAGAAGCTCGGGTACCACGGTCTAAATCAAACAACATTAATTGGATCAAAGTGCATGTATATTAATTTCCACAATTTTGCTTATAATAGTTAAGCTACTTGATAAAACAAGTCGACTATAAATTCTTATTTGTTTTTCTATGTAGTGTCCTCAACAACAAAACGGTATAGATTGCGGATACTTCGTTTTGAGGTTTATGAGATAAATCATTCAGTTGAATTGAATAGAGATTCCAATCATGGTATAGATTTATAATTTATGATTTGTTTTATTATTTATCAGATTTTTCTGATAATTTATTACTTTTAACTAAATCATGCATATTATGTTTTTGTTAAGGAGGAATAAGATGGAAGAAATCAAGGAGGAATTGTGTGAATATTTTATTGAGCAAAGAATCATATAAGGTATTCGTAGTTGAAAAGTGTTAAGAAAAATTAGGTTATATGTTAGAGTTGATTTTGGTTATGTTGTAACAAATGGTTTATGCATGTGTATATTGAACCATAATATAATGATGTGTATATAGTTTTGATTAATGGTGTATATAATTTGGATTGTTTGTTTATAAGGGTGTACATATTTTTGATTATAATGCTTATGTTTATAAAGCTTGTTTGTGGAAATAAATTAAAGGCAATAATGATAATATAATACAGGTTTAATGGAATTACAGGTTTATGGAATTACAAGAAAAATATAGCAAATAAATAAAAAAATTTGTTTACTTTAGGCAGCGCTTTTGAAAAAAAGCGCTGCCTAAAGTAAACAATATGCAACTTTTTTGACTAAAAAAAGCGCTGTCTAAAGTAAACTTTGTTGCCTAAAAAGCGCGCCTAAGGCATTTTAGGCGCTGACTATGAAAGCTAAGGTGACCTTAGGCAGACTTTTTCAAAAGCGCTTAAAGTAAACTTTGTTGCCTAAAAAAGCACTGCCTAAGGGCCACCTTAGGAAGCGCTTTTGACTTAAAACACCAAAATAAAAGGGTCTTAAAAAAATGGGGCCCACAAAATTTCCTTTTAGTAAGGGTCCTAAAATAATAGGGCTATATAAGGGCTTAATCGTTAGGGCTTTGTAATTTAGGGCTTTTTTGACTCCTCTAGATGCATTGTTGACTTTGAGCTTGTTTCTTCTTCTCCATCTTATTCTTTTTATTTTATTTTATCCCGAATCAGAGAAATGGCAATAGGTGGCATGAGCTTTAATGTTCAAATAAAAGCCCTAAAAGATGACTTGAGCTTTGATTTTCATTCAACACCTTTGACGCTTATCGTGTGGTCGTTAATGGTCCATATTTTTTTGGCTTTTATTTTATTTTCTAATTTTATATTTTAAATATTTTAAATGAATTATGATGATAAGAAATACGAGAAAATATGATAAGAAAATATTCACTCCCATAAGAAATACGAGGTGAACATAAATCTTAAGAAATATGATGATATTTGAAGTGAATATAAGTCTTTAGAAAATGTGATTAAATTTGAAAAGAATATAAGTAAATAGAAAATTTGAGGAAAACCTGCTAAAAATTGATGTGAACGTAAATCTTAAGAAAATCAGATGTAATCTGAATTGAACATAGATCTCAAGAAATTTGAAGAAAATATAAATCTTAAGAAATTATGAAGATATATGAAGTGAACATAAATATTAAGAAATATGATGATATTTAAAGTGAATAAAAGTCTTAAGAAAAAGTGATGAAATTTAAAATGAATATAAGTCTCTAAAATTTTTGAGGAAAACCTGATGAAACTTGACATCAACATAAATCTTTAAAAAATATGATGGAATCTGAAGTGAACATAGATATGTAGAAATTTGAAGTGAATATATATCTTAAGAAATTTTGAAGAAATACGAAGTGAACATAAATCTTATGAAATATGATGATATTTGAAGAGTATATAAGTCTTTAGAAAATGTGATTAAATTTGAAAAGAATATAAGTCTCTAGAAAATTTGAGGAAAACCTGCTGAAACTTGACGTGAACATAAATGTTAAAAAAATATGATGGAATCTGAAGTGAACATAGATATGTAGAAATTTGAAGTGAATATAAATCTTAAGAAATTCCGAAGAAATACGAAGTGAACATAAATCTTAAGAAATAGGATGATATTTAAAGTGAATATAAGTCTTTAGAAAATGTGATGAAATTTGAAATGAATATAAGTCTCTAGAAAATTTGAGGAAAACCTGATGAAACTTGATGTGAACATAAATCTTAAAAAATATGATGGAATCTGAAGTGAACATAGATATGTAGAAATTTGAAGTGAATATAAATCTTAAGAAATTATGAAGATATATGAAGTGAACATAAATATTAAGAAATATGATGATATTTAAAGTGAATATAAGTCTTTAGAAAATGTGATGAAATTTGAAATGAATATAAGTCTCTAGAAAATTTGAGGAAAACCGGATGAAACTTGACGTCAACATAAATCTTTAAAAAATATGATGGAATCTGAAGTGAACATAGATATGTAGAAATTTGAAGTGAATATAAATCTTAAGAAATTTTGAAGAAATACGAAGTGAACATAAATCTTAAGAAATATGATGATATTTGAAGAGTATATAAGTCTTTAGAAAATGTGATTAAATTTGAAAAGAATATAAGTCTCTAGAAAATTTGAGGATAACCGGATGAAACTTGACGTGAACATAAATCTTAAAAAATATGATGGAATCTGAAGTGAACATAGATATGTAGAAATTTGAAGTGAATATAAATCTTAAGAAATTTCGAAGATATACGAAGTGAACATAAATGTTAAGAAATATGATGATATTTAAAGTGAATATAAGTCTTTAGAAAATGTGATGAAATTTTAAATGAATATAAGTCTCTAGAAAATTTGAGGATAACCGGATGAAACTTGATGTGAACATAAATCTTAAAAAATATGATGGAATCTGAAGTGAACATAGATATGTAGAAATTTGAGGTGAATATAAATCTTAAGAAATTCCGAAGATATACGAAGTGAACATAAATCTTAAGAAATATGATGATATTTAAAGTGAATATAAGTCTTTAAAAAATGTGATGAAATTTGAAATGAATATAAGTCTCTAGAAAATTTGAGGAAAACCGGATGAAACTTGACGTGAACATAAATCTTAAAAAATATGATGGAATCTGAAGTGAACATAGATATGTAGAAATTTGAAGTGAATATAAATCTTAAGAAATTCTGAAGAAATACGAAGTGAACATAAATCTTAAGAAATAGGATGATATTTAAAGTGAATATAAGTCTTTAGAAAATGTGATGAAATTTGAAATGAATATAAGTCTCTAGAAAATTTGAGGATACCCGGATGAAACTTGACGTGAACATAAATCTTAAAAAATATGATGGAATCTAAAGTGAACATAGATATGTAGAAATTTGAAGTGAATATATATCTTAAGAAATTTCGAAGATATACGAAGTGAACATAAATCTTAAGAAATATGATGATATTTAAAGTGAATATAAGTCTTTAGAAAATGTGATGAAATTTGAAATGAATATAAGTCTCTAGAAAATTTGAGGAAAACTGGATGAAACTTGACGTGAACATAAATCTTAAAAAATATGATGGAATCTGAAGTGAACATAGATATGTAGAAATTTGAAGTGAATATAAATCTTAAGAAATTCCGAAGAAATATGAAGTGAACATAAATCTTAAAAAATATGATGATATTTAAAGTGAATATAAGTCTTTTTAAAATATGATGAAATTTGAAATGAATATAAGTCTCTAGAAAATTTGAAGAAAACGGGATGAAACTTGACGTGAACATAAATCTGTAGAAATTTTAAGTGAATATTCACTTCGAATATTATTATATTTCTTAAGTGATCTATGTTCTCCCATATTATTTAATTTTAAGTGATCTATGTTCTCCCATATTTCTTCAGAAATACGGGAAAATATTCACTCCCATAAGAAATACGAGAAAATGTGATCTATGTTCTTCCATATTCTTTGAAAGAAGAACTAGACTTCCTAATAGATGTCCTCAAAACCAAAAAGTTGTTGTTGTCACTCCGGTTGTTGCTCTGACTTCCATCCCTTATCACAAAGCATCTTAGCAACAACAAGGCCCTAAAAGAGAACCGTTTGATTCGATTCCAATGACTTATGCGGAGTTATACCCAAAATTGATTCAGAGGCACTTGGTTCAACCAAGAGCTCCTCTAGCTGTTCCATATCCTTTGCCTTGGTATTACAAGGGTGATCAGACTTGTGCCTGCATTAGGGATCCCCTGGGCACATTATTCAGAACTGTTATCCATTGGAGTTAGAAGTGCATAAGATGGTCAGATTGGGTCTATTGTCTTTCAAGGACATGGGTCATAATGTGCAAGAGAATCCATTGCCCAAGCATGGAAATGATGTGAATATGATTGATGGAGAACACAAGGTTTATGATGTAAATTTGATCATTGGAGGTCTCGTAAAGATGCATGTTGTTATATGCAAAGTTGGTTATTGCACTCATGATTATGTTGCTTGTAATGTGTGCAGCGAGGATACCCGTGATTGTGATATAATAAATAGTGATCTTCAAGATATGATAGACATGAACCTTATTCAGGTTATCAGATTGAAGGATGAGCATGAGAATGAAGTGAGTGTTGTTTATGGCCCTTCTAGAGAAGTCCAAATTTGTGATGCAAATGAGACTAATGCTAACCTGGTTAATTTGCATGCTGCATTCTGTTTCTTGGAAGGTCAAGAAGCACACAGTTATATTGATTGTCCCATATGTAGCAGAGATCATCATGGTTGTTAACTTGTTAGAAGAGGTATCTAGCGCCTGATTGATGAAGGAACTATTTAGATTGTAGTGAGCAGAGTTGGTTTCAACAATGGTGTCTGTAACACGGTGGGAGAACTAACTCGGTTGTTTTACGTTTTATCACAAATGTTTCGGTTAGCAAGATTCACCACCGACTTTTCTTTTATCCAATAAAGGAAAGGTGAAAAGAACAGGAAAGACCTTTTATCGATTATGAGTTCGTTTGGTAATTATGAAAAAGGAAGGTGTTAGCACCTTTTCATCCGTAGTTATCTACGGGCTCTTAATTTATTTAGCCCACTTTTGAAAATTGCTTTTGTGTGTGTGATTTGTTTGAAAATATTTTGCTTTGACTTTGTAATGATTTTTGTATCAGTCCTCAAGAATGTATACGAAGTGTTTAAAAATATTTGTTTGAAAAATGTGACGTGTAAAAATGATTTGTTTATTTAAGAAAGAAATTAAGAGTAACTACCTACTCAAAAGGTCGTTCTTTGTTCTTTTCCTTATCCTTTAGGACAATGCTATCCATACCATTAGTTAATAGGTAGCTCTATCTGTTGGATGTGAAGGAACAGGGGTAGGGTCATCATATGGTCATTAAAGGCAACATTGTAAGGATACCTTAGCAACTTCGGAGGGACGATCATCATTTTTCGTAGGCAACAACTGAGGGACGAGATCATATATTCGTAGGAAACATTGAGGGTACAACAAAAACTACTTTAGACAGTGCCCCTTAGGCAACGCTTTTTCCAAAAATGTGCAAAGTGTAAATGTGCAAAGTGTGTTGATTCAGATATTTATCTTGATTAGGGTTATTCTAAGATTCATTTTAAATCTTTCCATACAAACCCTAATTAGCATACTGTTTACTGTGGAAAATGGTAAACAACCGTTGGTCCTCCCTAAGTCCCAAAACTAAGGGTTACTAGCGAGATCGACCAATTGATCTCAAGACACGTTCTAAGGTTTTTGGTAAATTACACTACTTCTGTAAGCGAAATTGACCTTGGCCCAGAAACGGTTTCCAGAGCCTAAGGGAAATAGTGCAATGGATTTACACACAAGAAGGATTCTAACTATTGGTGACTCGTGACCAACAGTTTGCGTTAAAATGTTTTGGTAACTAAAGCTAGTGGTGACTCGTGACCAACAAACTTTTGAGGCAACTATCCACGATCTCTTTATTTGACTTTTTCCCGCTTCGTGTCTTCAAAAGAAATTGCCTTCAGACTCCGTCTACTTCCTTGAGGCACAACAAAATTTCCTAAGTCCACTAGCGAACCACTTCGACTAGTGTCCTCATTTGCCTCAAATCTCTGTCGATTCGACCATCATATAATGTGTCGACATGGTCTTGTTTTCTTTAACGCTGTTTTGCTCTAGTCGACAAAGCTTGGCCTTCTGAACCAAATTTCCAACTAACAAGCATTTCTTCTGAAGCTTCTGACTTAGCTTTGTTAAAATATCTCTAGAAGCTACCTCCTTCTAAGATTGGTCCTTAAGCTGTAGAGACCTTTGCCTCTGAACCATGTCCTTAGTTCACTTTACCAAATTTCAGCTAACAAAATGCCCTCCAGAGGTACCATTTTCAATTTCTCGATGCTGTCGAACATAAGACAATGGTATCTATAAATTTTCACCTTGCATCGGTCTAGCCGTTTCCACTACCTTAGGGCTAACAGCTCACTGCTCCAGTCTTGTCATGACATCATGTAATCATGGAAACGTGCATTTCCTTCCCTCAAGACGTGGGAGAATTTAATGTTTAATCATCATGGCCTAGGTATCCAACATGGCCCCACTATGCTAGACACTTAATCCTCCTACACGTGTCCTTTGAAGGCCACGATTAGAATCCTAGGGAATTGCCACGAACCCTTTTGCCTTTCCACTTTTCTCATTCTTACGCCTATAAATAGCCATTCTTATTCTTTCTTTCTCTTTTCTTCTACGTCTTCACTCTCTAAACAGCAACGCCCTAGAATACTTCATCTTCTCCGTTCCTAATCTCCGAACTAGACAACTACGAACATTTGCAATAAACCCTAATCACCTGATTCCTTTGTTTTTAACTGTTCAAAGTCTCCAGTTTAGCATTTCAAACCCAAAGAACAACGTTTTTTAGGGTTTTTCAACCTCTTTCTCCGTTTCCATCAAGAATCTTTTAACCCCTTCAACCTCTTCAATGGCAGACAAAGCTTCAACTTCAGCAATGCCAGACAAAGAGACTGTTGTTATAGCTCCCACCGCCAGTCTCCAACTTTGCCTTGTTGATGGTAAGCCCTACATCCCAGAGCCGCCACTTTCTGAGGAGAAAACCAAAATTTGGCAATCTCAGGTTCTGATTCCCTTCAGACTAGATGACGAATCTTATGCTTTTTTAGGGCCATTACCTTCAGATGTTCCTTCTGAAATACACGTAAATGATGAAGGTGCTTTTTCCCCATCAGCCAGCGTAGTGCCCCCTTAATCACCTCAACAAACCCTATTTCTTTATAGTTTATTGACAGGAACTTCCGCACTGCTCCTCCTTTGTATTGCCCCAAAATTGGGGCTTGGATGGATAGATTGGAGCAACACAAAGGCCAACAATGGAAAACAATGAGTATTTATGACCTGTTGCGGCTTGCTCGTGTTGGCACTCCTTACTTAGGTGGCATGCTATTAGCTGCCTTATATTTTTGGGAAGGATCCACTAACACTTTCCACACAAGGTGTGGCATGATGACTCCTACGCTACTGGATGTAGCTGCTTTAACATGTCTAAAACCTGTTGGGGTCGTGTTCAATTACTTCGACCACGAAGTTATCCCTATCAAATTCGATGTTGGCGAATCAAAACATCCAACTTACAACAACTTTATTCTACATCATCAGTGCGATACTGGAGAAGTTTCTAATGAAGAACATGTTGCTTTCCTGACCCTCTGGTTGTCTCGCTTCGTCTTTGGTTCGAGATCGATGCAGATAGCTAAGCAATTTGCTTATTTGGCTTCAGCGTTGCATAGAAATGAGAATGTTGCTTTAGGCCAATTAATTTTGGCCTCTTTGTACTCATCCATGACCGACGTGGTCAGCCAAATCAAGAGTTTTGATCCCAAAAATCCAAAGAAGAAGAGTGTGTTGGTACATGGACCCTTCTGGCTTCTACAACTGTGGCTAAATACCACTTTTTCTGCTGATGTGAAGCCTTTTCGACAGAAGAAGGTTTCAATATCTCAGGACAGGAGTGGGACCTTATGGCCATGTTACCTTCCCTTGACTCCAACCGACAAGACTTCTCCAAATGACGAAGTCTTCAAGATGCTTTTCAACATAATTCTGACAAGGGAGGATTTCACACCGTCGATGGCTTCTTTTGCTGATGGCAAAAGTGGGCCATTATGGCTTACTGAGTCCTTTCCTCCTGTCGAAGAGAGGCATCAAAAAAGATCCTTAGTCATTTGGAGGCATTTTTTGACTCACCAATTTCTGTCAGGTGCTATCACTCAAATGACCCCCTGTTTGGCAGCTTATCAACCCAACCTGGTGGCTAGATAATTTGGGCTCTGCCAAATTATGCCTAAGTCACTATATCCATCCCATGAATTACTCATGGATATTTTTGATGACCAAATCTGGGAGGTTGTTAGAGAAACCGTTGGTACCTTATGGGAGCGCAGAGCCATCCTTAACTTTACTCCCTTTAAGCCAGCATTCTTCTGCACTCATGAGTTCAAACTTTGGTGGCAGTCATACCTTGTCACCTTCATAAATGATGTTGCTGGAAAACTGAAGGAGCTAACTGTGGCTTTTGATATTTTGCAGGGGCAAACAACAAAATGTAAGGCAATTCACATCAAAGAAATCCAAGCATTCCAGAACTTCTTCAGAGTGGTGTACTTGCCAAACAATCTTCGTCGAACCATTCATGATGCGGCCCAAGAACTAAAGGAGAAGGTAATTGGGAAAATTCCCCATCTCAAGATTCCCAGTTACGCGAAAGACAAATATCTTTACGCACTTCACTTTGGAAAAAATCAAATTTCCTCCTTTACCAACTAGCCCTTTGGCTCTAGCGTTTCGACCACCATTTCTAGATTAGTGGTATGTCTCTTGGTCAAACTTTGAAAATGCTTACAAAAAGAAAGCCGACAGGGTGGTTCCGACGAAGTATTGGTTGCATAGCTACCCAGGCTTTCTTCACATTGACCTTAGACATGTGAGAGAGCTTGCTGTAGTACCCAAGGGTAACCACTTCTAGAAAGTTCTGCTTCTTTCACAGTTTACCTTGTATTGTTATTTGACTTAGCTTCTTTTCTAGCTGTACCTCTGCCACAGGTGGTTGCCCCCAGGCAAGAAGCTGTTGCTATTGAAACCCAGAAGAAACCGTCGACCAAGCATGCTAAAACCAACGCTGCAGGGGGCCCTTTCCAATCCAAGGTATGTTTTACTCACACTTATGTGTATCTTTCTTGTTCAACACCTGAATAATACTTGATATTTTCACAGTTTATACCCATCCATACTCTTTCAGATGATGAACCCATTTCTTCTTCCGTCAAGAAAACTGAATGTACCTCTTTCGACGTCTTGCATATTATCTATTTACTAACGTCTTGATTTCTTTTGTAAAAAGTCGAAAACGTTCAGCGGATTCGGCTGCTCCCTCCACAATATCCAAAAGGTCCAAGCAGGACAGAGAATCCCAACACAGTGGGGGAAATGAGGTAATCATCTCATCATTTTCTGGCTACTTTTGATGAAGAATTAAAATTTCTCTTCTGAAGCCATCTTTATTTCTACAGCCCTCACCCGATGCTCAGTCCCCTCACCCCAAAAAATCCAAAATCCATAAGAAGAGGCACACTGATATGCCTGAAAGAAAGGAAAAATCAAAGAAAAACAAAGCCCCCATGGCCGAAGGTTCAGGGATGAGGACCAATGAGGAAATGGAGCCAACAGAGGTCGATGACCAACCGCTTATCACAAGGCGGTGAGGTAAAGTGCTCTTGACTACTTGTCACGATGCTGCCTTACTTTCACATGCTGGTTGTAATATCATAATAAATACATCCATTGTTACTCCAGACCGCACACCTACCCCTGATGTCAATAAGGAGACAACAGAAGAAATTACTGCTGCTTCTGCTGGAGGCAATGAAACAAAGATTCCCTCACCACCTCCACAGGTATTTCTTGCAGTCTCTTAGAGTGTTTTTAACTTGCTAAGTTATACCTATTTGATGTAACGTTCATTCTTTTCTCAGGTCGAAGCTTCTGAGCCACAACACAGTGTGCCAAAATATACTCCCCTCTCAGAAGTTTCTTCCCCTCAACAGCAACCGACTCCCTACGCAGCAGCTGGTGAGTTTGTTCAACTCGCCACTTGGGATTATTACAGTGGCTCTGATTCAGTCACTAGTCCTATCAGGCACCACGCTTATTATTCGACTAGCTCTGACTCTAGTCTTTCAGATTCCCTGCAGGATTCAGGGGCTCCTCAAACCGTTGTCGAGCCAATTCAGATCCAGAGTTCTCTTGAGAAGGATAACTCAACTGGCCCTTATAGAGTAAAGGATGTTTCCGTCGACATGGATGTCGACGATGTTGAGGCTGCGTTGGCAAGGTTGAACCAGTTCATGAACCGGTACGCTACCACTTCAGATTCTGACCATTCTCAGATTTATAGCGATAAGCTAGGGCCTGAGGCTACTAAAGTCAAGAAATTGAATGACACTATTCATACTCATGCTTTTGACCATGACTTGCCTCGTGCGATGCGTGAAGACTCGACTCTTGGGCCTGAGCTTCTGGATGCTATCACCCAATTGAAGGTTCTTGAGATCTCTGAGTTCTCCAAACTGATGATAGCAGCCTTCGAAAACATCCTTTCTCCTCTGTTGGCCAATGTCACTCAAACAAAGGAGACTGAACAATTGGTTGACAACAAACAGGCAATAGTGAGGAAGAATGTGGAGATGGTGAGGAAAACCACAATGGCGGTCGAAGAGATAAAGACTCGCATCAATCAAAGGCGGCAAGAACAGAGCCCCAAAAGAAAAAGAGCTGCTGAAATACGCAGTCAAATTGCCGAATTGACGAAAGAGCTGGAGCTTGTCGAAAAACAAGACAAAGAAATCGACCAGGCCAACACTTCTGATCAAAAAGAAATGCGCCAGTTGACCAAAGATGCTCTCATCGCCAGTAATGCCACGACTAGGGTCGAAAAAGAACTGCGCACTCTCAAGGCCAAAGCTGATGAACTAGGTGACACTGCTGTTCGTCTTGAGAGTGACTTGGGCAGTTTCTAAAGAAAATTTGGCAACTTCTGATTGTTGTAATCTTTTTAGATGTATTTGTTGTGGTTTTCATTCCTTGTAATCTGAACTTCCATCATTTATAAAACATCATCCTTTTGGCATTCTTGTCTTATAATTATTTGCACAGTTTATATTTTGTACAATTACGATGCTGGCTTTATTACTATGTTCCAACTCAGTTCGACACATAAACTTTACGTGGTCGAAATTGAGATTTCTTGAAGAATATGCTTGTACTTCTGCAAGTATTTACCATTTACCCTCAAAATGCGTCGATTTGGGGCTATTTCTTCCAGTTCATATGCGTTATTGGAAAAACTTGGATTATTTTGAATGGTCCTTCCCAATTTGGGGACCATTTACCCAGCACCCTATCATTTCTGTCCAAAGGCAATATTACCTTCCAAACTAAATCATCAACATGAAAAACCTTGTCTTTTACCTTTTTATTATAGGCTTTAGCCATTCTATCTTTTTGCCTTCTCAAGAAATCAAGGGCTAACATCCTTTCTTCGTCCAAATCGACCAACTCGTCAGTCATCATTTTCCAATAATCTTCCGACGGTATTTCATGTTGTCGTTGAATTCTCACAGATTGAACATGTATTTCTACTGGTAAAACAACATCATGTCCATATTCCAGTCGAAATGGGGTTGTCCCAGTTGCCTCCTTGGGAGACATTCGACAGGCCCACAGAGCTTGATCTAGTGTTTGGAGCCAGTTTTTGGGTTTTTTACCTATATGCTTTTTGATCAGGCCAATTATTACTTTGTTTGCAGCTTCGACTTGACCATTTTCTTGAGCATAATAGGGTGTAGAAGTTAGCAGTTTTATTCCAACTTCCTTTGTAAAATCTTGCATTTTCTGGCCTGTGAACACTGTGCCTTGGTCGGTTGTAATTGTTTCAGGAACCCCAAACCGACACATAATGTGATTCTGTATAAAATCAATTACAGCCTCTTGGTCGACATTTCTCAACTCTATGGCTTCGACCCATTTTATGAAATAATCAATACCAACTAGAATGTACCTTTGTTTCTTAGATGATGCTGGTTTTATTTCACCAATTACATCTAAGGCCCATCCTCTGAATGGCCAAGGCTTTACAATAACATGCAATTCGCTTGCTGGCACGTGCTGGATGCCCCCATGCATCTGGCACTCTTGGCATCCTCTGGCAAACTCAATACAGTCTTTCAACATTGAGGGCCAATACACACCTGTTCGCATCAGCAACCATTTCATCTTGTGTCCAGCTTGGTGTGCGCCACATGCTCCACTATGCATACTCGACACAGCTACATATACCTCACTCTCTCCTAGGCACTTAAGTAATACCCCTTCGACAGTTTTCTTAAATAGCTCGTTCTCAATCAAAACAAAACTCAAAGCACGATATTTTATTTTACGATCTGTCGAACCAGTTGGCAAACGCAAGTAATCGACCAAGGGTTTTCGCCAGTCACTATCTTGCCCATTATCAAGTGCTAAAATTTCAAAATTTTCTGCATCTATAGCTCCTAATTTTATGATTGATAAATCTGAAGGGATAATGAAGTAGCTCTAACCTTTTTCTTTACTTGAATACACTCTTTATCCTCATTCTTCCTGTATCCTGAAGCTTCTTGTGCTAAATCATTAGCTTCTTGATTCTCTCACCGGGGTATGTGTCGAAGGCTTGCTTGTTCGAACCGTTTCAACAATCTTATGGCAATCACGATGTACATGATCAAATTTTCCTTAACGCATCTATATTTTTTGACACTTGTTTGATTACCAATTCAGAATCTCCCTTAATTTCGACACTCCTTGCCCCCAATTCTAGCAGTAGTTCAAGTCCAACAATAAGGGACTCATACTCTGCTTCGTTATTAGTGCAAATACCATCGATGGTGTACTTGAACTCTGCTGGAATTCCACTAGGAGAAATTATAACTCTACCAATCCCTACACCATTTTTGTGACTAGAATTGTCGAAGTATAATTTCCAAGGCACTAAATCAACAAAATTCTCTGGCATAGCCACCATAGAATGGTCGACTAGGAAATCTGCCTTTATTTGCCCCTTCATTGCTTTTAAGGGCACATACATTAAGGAATATTCAGTTAATGCTAAAGCCCATTTACCAATTCGACTATGCAAAATTGGTTTAGACAACATATGCTTAATGATGTCGAAATGAGAAGAGATATAAATATCAACTGGCTTTATATATTGCTTCAGTTTAATACAAGAGAAATACAAACATAAGCACACTTTTTCCATTTAACATACGACTAAGGTAATACACAGGACGTTCAACATGATCATCGTCCTATTGAACTAGCATACTACCTATGGTCGAATATGAGGCTGCTATATACAACCTCATAGGCCTATTTCTATGTGGAGGTGCCAATATTGGAGGCTTCGTCAGATACTCTTTTATTTTGTCGAAAGCCTCTTGATGCTCCTCTCGCCAAACAAATTCTTCATTCTTCAGTCGAGGCAGTGGTGAAAATACCTTAGTGTTTCCACTTAAGTTGGAAATGAATCTCCTTAGGAAATTTACTTTGCCCAACAATGACTGAAGCTCCTTTTTGGTCGATGGCGGTTTTACATCCATGATGGCTTTGGTCTTGCTTTGATTGACTTCAATGCCTTTCTTATGCACAACAAAACCAAGAAAATCCCCTGCCTGCACACAAAAAGCACATTCTAATGGATTCATTTTCAACCCATATTCGCGCATCCTTTCGAAAGACTTTCGAAGGTGCTCTAAGTGCATCAGTTTACTATTCAACTTAATTACAATATCGTCGATGTAAAATTACATGAAGTTTTCAATAAAGTCATGGGACATAGTATTCATTACCCTTTGATATATTGCTCCGACATTCTTCATGCCGAATGGCATGACTACCCACTCATAGGTGCCTAATGCTCCAGGGCAACGAAATGCCGTCTTCGGCACATCATCATCTACAATAAAGATTTGGTTATAACCAGCATAACCATCAAGCATACTTAAATATTCAAAGCCAACAGCAGAATCGACTAACATTTCAGCCACTGGCATAGCATACTCATCTTTAGGAGTGGCAGCATTTAAATTTCTAAAATCAATGCACACTCTCAATTTTCCATTTTTCTTAATAACTGGCACAATATTAGCCAACCATTCGACATACCTTGCAATTCTGATGAACTTGCTTTGGAGGAGTCTTTCTACTTCCTCCTTGATCTTCAACATGACTGCAGGTACAAACCGTCGAGGTGTTTGTTTTACTGGCTTCTTGCCAGCTTTGATTGGTAGCTTTAATTCGACAAAATCCCTGCTTAAACCAGGCATTTCATCATAGTCCCAAGCAAAGCAATCTTTAAATTCTTTTAATAAAGAAATTACCTCAGTTCTGAGCTTTGGGTCGATGTTGGCGTTGATATAAGTAGGTCATTTATCACCTTTTGTGCCAAGGTCGATTTCTTCTAGAGGGTCTTGTGGCTGCATTTTTTCAGGCACCATGGGATCCTTCTTGAAACCTAATGGTTCGTCGTCGTATATGCAGTCCAGACACTGCTCATCGACGTTTCTGTTGACCATGATACTTTTGTCTGGTGGTTCTGGCTCTACAGCCAGAATTACTTCCTCTGGGGCTGGAAGTTTAGCAACTTCTATTGCCGTGTTCGCTTCTTCAGCTTCCATAGCCGAATTTATTATGTTTTCGACAATACACACCAAAATCCTTCGTAGAGCCTCTAGCTCAGGCATCATTCTCACGGTGACTTCCCCAGACTGTTGGTGCGGGTTCTTCTGCATATGGATCTTCTAGATATTCCACATCCCATGTAAACCCATGGGTGTCATGCAACTTCAATGAAACGAATGCCTCATGTAAATTGACATATGTGTGTTCTGCTGGATGGCAGGGAGCAATGTTGGCCAATTTCCTATCGAATTGGTTTTGGCCCACAACATTAATGTCTGCCATGAAATATCCCTGATCAGCTTCGATGTTCTCCACAATGCCGTCTTCGCGTCATATGATCAAGCGCTGATGCATAGAAGAAGGAACAACACCAACTCCATGCAGCCATTCTCTGCCCAGAAGTAGATTGTAACTTGGCCGACCTTGGATGACCATAAATATTGTCGGCCTAGTAACTGAACCGACAATGATATCCACCTGAATTACTCCCATGGTGGTTTTCGTTCCTCCCTCGTAGTCTGCCAAGACCACATTATGGGACCTTATGTCTGTGTCATACTTACCGACCCTTTTCAGGATATGATGTGGCATTATATTCACTGTAGCGCCACAATCCACCAATACCTTGTTGATGGCTGTTTCTTCCACCTTTACTCTGATCAACAGTGACTTTAAATGGCTTTTCATGGACATATCAGGCTTTTCAAAGAAAGCATCTTGGCTCTCAACAGAGCCATTATTCATGACAAAATAGCAGGTTGGCTTATGCAAAGCCATTTCAGCAGCTTCAAGGTCACTAGTGTTCTCTACCTCTGTCGGTATGTTGTACTCCTCTAGGAGTATAGAAACCACATTGACCAGAATGTCAAAACTTGCTTCGGAGTCGGAGGAAAAATCATCAGTTGCCTCCTCAGAGCCATGGTCGACTGGCTTATTCACGCACTCCTTGATCTGTTGGTTAACTGCAGGGTCGACTTTGGGTTTGTACTGTCGAAGACTCTTGCCTTTGTTGACAGCACTTTGGTTTTCAACAGTGGTTTGTCTTTCAGCCTGCTTTTTTCTCTGGAAACATCTCCACTGAGTTCGACTCATTGGATTTTTCCCCATATAGTTTTCAGATACGTGGCTCCTCTTTTCAGAGCGCACTTCAAAACGATATCTCATTGGAGCTTTTCCTTTGGCTTCTCTGATGATGCCAGTAGCATTGGATGGCCCAGCAGCCATGTGAGGTTTAAGCCATGTTCCCTGTGGCGCAGTAGCCAATGGAACAAATGTTTTTGGCCTAAACTGGGAAGATTGCCTTTGCCTTGGATCCCTCTTGTTCCACTGGGCTCTCCCTCTTTCCAGCTGCAACTTCTGGAAATTTTCAGCAGCAACCCTATCAGTCAGCACGCTGCATCTAGGGCACAAACCCACTTGAGCGACCTTGTTCTTGTAGCGATACAAAAAGCTTAGAAAATCTTCATCATCCCTGGGGTAGACGTTAGCTAAGTTGACATGTGGGCTTTCACCAGTGCTTTCTTCCAACATAGCATTGTCGGGCACTTCAGTAATTTCGACCATGTTAATGGCCACAAGTTCAACAAATAAGGCCTCCTCTTGCCTCAATGGGTCAGTGTCGATCTTTTGCTTTCTGGCAGCAAATTTCAGACGCCCCTCCTGGAGAGCTTTCTGCACCAGATCCCTGAAAATAAAACATTGAGAGGTTGTATGACCAAGATAATTGTAATATTTACAAAAACCTCTCTTTTTCCTTTGTTTCTAATGGTGGCAATTTAGCATTTGGAGGTACAAAATCTGACCATGTTTTACTAGTAAGTCAAAAATCTCCTCACATTTACTAACATCAAAAGTGTATGTTTTTGCAGGAGTTCTAGAACTAGTTTCGATTGTTGGGCTTTTTCCTTTGGCAGGAAACAACAATTTACACTCGTAAGCTGGCCTTGATTTCAGTTCAGCCACATCCACGTCTGCCTCTATCGACGACATGTAGTCGACCTCATATATAGGGTTTGTATCGTCGAAATCGACATTGGCTACTTTCTCTTTCTTAGATTTAGCCTTAGTATGTCTAACTTTCTCTATTCTAAGACGTTCAAGGTGTCGAACCCTGTCAGCCAATTGTGACATACTCTTAACAGAATTTGGATCTATTTTCTTCCTAATAGAATAGCCCAAACCTCCCGCCGCCATTTAAACAAGTTCATGTTCAGGAACTTGGGTAAAACACCTCGCTTTTAGGGATCTAAACCTATTCAAATAGTCATCTATTGTCTCAGCAAAATTTCTCTTAATGCTTGACAATTCGACCAGACTAATCTTTGAATGCCCCTCATAAAACTGTTTGTGAAACAACTTCTCCAACTTCGACCATGAATCAATCGAATCAGGGGGCAAGGTGGTAAATCATGTGAAGGCTGCTTTAGTAAGGGATGAAGGGAAATGTTTCACCCTTAAGCCTTCATTATTTTCCATATCTCCCGACTCAGTCAGGTATCTGGCTATGTGTTCGACTATCGATTCACCCGTTTCTCCCCCAAACTTAGTATTCTTGGGTATTTCCCACCATCTAGGGTTCTCAGTTTGTAAGATATACTCTGATAATGGAGAAGAATACGTTGGCCTTGGCATGGTATTCATACCATTTTTGGCCATAATTCTCTCGACAATGTTGGTTAAATTGTTCTCAACAACCAATTCATCCTGTCGAACTTGGTCAAGAATTTGGTCAGCCTCTTGGTGTCTTTGCACTAGGACCCTAGGTGGGTTGAGAACAACATTCCTCTGAGGCATTGCAGCTTGACCTTGATACACCGTATCCTCTTCTGCTGCCCCCATGTCTCCCTGGACATGTGTAGGTTGTCGAATTGGATGGACCTGTCAGCCAACCGCTAGGGGGGGGGGGCGCCTAAGAATTTACATAGGCGTGTTAATTGTGTTATAACCTGTCGTTTTGTTTCAGCAGATTTCCTATTAGTTTCGACCGATTCTTGCACTATGGGGTTAAACATAGTCCCCATTTGGTGAGTTAACATATTGATTAACTCATGGTTGCTATCATCCATCTGTTGCCTTAATACTGCCACAGAGGTGGTATTTAAGTGTTGAGCAGGTATTTCCCTATTTTCCCCCATTATAGATCCTTGTAAAGGGGCGTTAGCATTCTGCAAGTTATTAGACACTACTGCTACACTAGGGGTCGACTGATATCCCACCATTAAAGAATACTGCATTCCATAAGGGGGATTTGCAGCAATACCAAATCTAGGAATCGTTGTGTTCGGAATGGCACTCGTGGCCACCACAGGCCCTGGACTCACCGGTGTGTGCAGGGAAAGGGAATCTTGAAGCGGTTGGCGGGCGGTTGTTGTCTTTAAAGGGAAATGACGCCACTTGCGACACAACTGTGTCGGCAACACCTAGCGTTCTAGATGGAATCTCATCCACGTTCTAGGTGGTTTCTTACTTGCTGGATTTCCACTCCTAAGTTTCATACACTTCTAAAACAAATCCTGATAAAATTCTAACACTTAGCACTGGGTCCCACCAGGTGCGCCAATTTGTTTATTGTGGAAAATGGTAAACAACCGCTGGTCCTCACTAAGTCCCAAAACTAAGGGTTACTAGCGAGATCAAGCAGTTGATCTCAAGACATGTGCTAAGGTTTCTGGTAAATTACACTACTTCTGTAAGCGAAATTTACCTTGGCCCAGAAACGGTTTCTAGAGCCTAAGGGAAATAGTGCAATGGATTTCCACACAAGAAGGATTCTGACTATTGGTGACTCCTGACCAACAGTTTGCGTTAAAATGTTTTGGTAACTAACGCTAGTGGTGACTCATGACCAACAAGCAAATGAACATAAGTAAAATGAAAAGCAATAAAGACAAGGTTAAATGTAAAATGATTGCATTGAAATAAAAGTATGGTGATTCACGTACATCAAAGCTTGCGTTACTCTTTTTTCCCTTTAGCGCGAAATTGAGAAGAGTGTTAGCAAATAATTTGAGAGTACAAATGAACACCCCTAATTCTAAACATTCTAACTTATTTATAGTAATTATAGAAATAACCGCTAAAGCCAATCAACGGATGAGATTTGATCCTTGGAAGTAACTTCTGCCACGTTTCACCATTCATTTAGAACTCATATCCCACGAACTTTTATGGCAACTACCCACGATCTCTTTATTTGACTTTTTCCCGCTTCGTGTCTTCAAAAGAAACTGCCTTCAGACTCCGTCTACTTCCTTGAGGCACAACAAAATTTCCTAAGTCCACTAGCGAACCACTTCGACAGCAGCAGCACTTCGACTAGTGTCCTCATTCGCCTCAAATCTTTGTCGATTCGACCATCATATAATGTGTCGACATGGTCTTGTTTTCTTTAACGTTGTTTTTCTCTAGTTGACATAGCTTGGCCTTCTAAACCAAATTTCCAACTAACAAGCATTTCTTCTGGAGCTTCTGACTTAGCTTTGTTAAAATATCTCTAGAAGCTACCTCATTTTAAGATTGGTCCTTAAGGTGTAGGGACCTTTGCCTGTGAACCATGTCCTTAGTTCACTTTACCAAATTTCAGCTAACACATACATATAGCAGTTAAATATTTGCAGAAAAATAAAGTGCGGGAAAATAAATATCCTACGCCATTACATGGCTTTGGGGCATATACTTAATAGTAGGTGCGGAAAAATAAATTTAACTAAGCTGTTACATCCCATGATAAGATACATAATAATTAGAAAAAGTGCAAGAAAAGTAAATCTACACTATTACAAAAACAACCTTGCAACCTATACATCAATTTTTAATATTTAAATGCAAAAAGCAATAAATAAATAAGAGAAAAATGTTTTCAATAAATTCAAAAGTATTCTAAACCCTAATTATCATGAGAAAAATATTTTTGATGTATTTGTGGTTGATTTTAATTAAGAAAAACAAATTAAAGTTAATTAACCATTAATTAGGAAAAATAATTTAAATGAAAAGAAAATTAAATATTTTTTGTGTCAAAAAGTAATTAAAGAATTTTAAAACCTAAATCTAAAAATAAAATATTTTTTAGGGTTTTTTGTGATAGTTAAAAAAGTATTTGAAAAGAATTAAAATAAAAAGAAATTAAAAGGAGTTGGAAAAAATGTGAAGGGTTTTTAGTGCTTAAAAAATAAGTATGGCCCCCCAGGGTGTTGAACTCATGACCCGGGGGTGATGAATCCAATATCTGACCACTGGCCACTGGCCACTGGCCTATGGTGTTACTAGCACGCCTCTAATTGTATGTGAGTGGTACCTGCAAAAATCAGAAAATATTGAAAAAAAAGTTGCAAAAGGCAGGTTCGAACCAGCAACCTGATAGAGGAATGGACTACGCGCGCATGTCTTTCCATTGGGGTGGCTATACACCCGTGTATTTAGGCACAAGGATAAATATATATGCAGTGATATTTCCAGAAAATCAAACTTAAAATATAACGCGCACTGGTAGGACCTTTGAGATTTAAATCAACCAATCATGTGCCTCTCTCCTACCACGCCATCGTCAACGTCGGTCAAGCCTCACTGGGTGGTGGCTCCAGTCTTCTTCTCCGATGAGGAGGAAATCGAAACCTACAAAATAATGAGATTAAAAACAAAAGGAAGACCCTACTCCCCTAAATTGACCCTTAGGAATTCAATGGTGGTGTTAGTTTGATCTGAATCGACCTGTATCAATGGGTTTGAGGCTTCCAAATAGTTATGCCTTAAGAATGATGTTGTTCAATTTAAGCCTCAAAGCTTACATCTAAAACGTCAAACATGTTCTAATAAGGATCTTGAACATGAACAAACATATCAAATATGTTAAAGATGTATGAAATATTAAAATCGATCCCAAGAAAATTTACCAAAACGGTGCACTTGAGGACTTGAATCGATTGCTAGACACCTCAAGAGAGTGAATGAATGGTTGGTTTCGATTGAAAGTGCCTGGACAATTGCTTTTAATCTTGCCCTAAAACTTTGAATTTTTGAAGAATTTTTCTAGGGCTTTGAGAGGCACCAATTCGTGTGTTTTGGCTTGTGTCTTTGTAGTGTATATAAAAGTGAAGAGCTAGGTCAACAAATATGAAGAAATATCTTGACTTGAACGCAAGAATATTTGATTGGAAAATCAAATGTAAAACTTCCAATTTTGGCCAATATCCATGCAATCAACCCTTGTACATTTTGGCCAGCTATCATAGGCTTTCTTGGTCCTCAAGATACTTAAATCTAAGGCCTTGCGTGCATACTCCTTGTTTTTTATTTTATCTTAATTAAATTTGAATTTTAATGAATTAATTCAAAAATAAATAAAATAAATAGAAAGAGGGCGTGAGGTTGGGCTTAGAGATCATGTAAAATGTTAGGAACAAGTCCAAATCATGAAAACATAGGCCCATTTTGAAAAAAATTCAAAATTGATCAATGTTTTCTTCATACACTTCTTCAAAATTTCAAAACTTGCACCAACTATATCTTGCTCAATTTTTATCATTTGAGGGTGATATTGGACTTTTTAGAAATCTTAATATGTCCTCTAAAATCTCTCTTTGGTTTCATCTTTATTGAAGTTTCCATGTTCATGTACACTTCTTTGAGAAAAGATGATTTTTTGTTGTCTTTGAAAGGACATATAATGTCTTGGCTCATATCTCTCAAATGAAGCATTTTTTAGAAAACCTTGTGAGGGACAAAGTTGTAGAGAATTTTATTCCCTTTAAAATGATATTTGGTGGTGAAAATTCTGATGAAGTATGTGGAAGTTATGCTTGGTCAAAGTTCTGTTGACTTTTCCTTAAGAAACCCTAATTTAGAAACTTTTGACTTTTGATCAATTCTTGATTTTTCTTGATGAATCATGATCAACCCTTGATCAAATGATGAATGTGACTTCAAAATATCGATGTTGACCAAAAATGGTTAAGTTTGATTGTATGTTAACCATAGTTGATTTTTGTCCAATACAACTGATTTTCATTCATCTGAGCAATTAATTGAGCAAACTTGGGCTATAAGGCTTGAAAATTGACATGGTGATACTTGAAGCATATGAGGAAACATAATATTTACTTGAGCCATTAAAACCCATATTTGTCTTGAGCGAAGCAAATCCGTAGTTGTGAGTTGATTGCTTAGGAGAGGGTTTGTCTGATCAACCCTTGAGTAGTTATTGAGTATGGAGGTGTATCTTGATCTTCAAAAATAGGAGGGAAAATTTTGGTGTATAACAGTTGCCGTTTTTCAATCTTCTTGTACCTGAGGGGTTAGATTTGTGTGCATGCCTTTCGCGTCCTGAAGGTGGAATATGATTGAACACTCGAGTGCCCTTAAAATTTGCACTCGCTGGTCTACAGAGTGATGTCGTCGATTGATGTTATGCAGTTCAGGGAGAAAAGTTGGTGTGTATGTGGATATGGGCTTAAAGATGCGATCCATAGGAATTGTCACACTGATTTGTAACGAAATGACTCGTACGCTAGAGTTCATTCGGAGAGGTGCCCTTCATGACAACTTTATCGGAAGGGGAATGTGTCCCATGATCGTCTTTAATTGAAAGAATTTGGAGACATTGATTTTTAACCAGATATGCAGCAATCTGTAGATGGAGAATTCTAACCTGAAAAGGCATGGTTAGTTTTATGCATATTATGATGCATGTACTTTGTAATGACGCTCTCGAAATAAGCGAGAATGCTATATATATATATATATATATATATATATATATATATATATATGTCGTTTTGTAAATAATGTATGAATGTAGATGCTGCTGTATTTCAAAACATATCCATCATGAGAAGGATGAATCATCGTTCTCCATTGGAGATTCCCTAATTTTTTTCCTGAGGATGTTCCGCTGGGGATCCTCGACTTCTACTTGGGGAATAAAAGAGTGACAGTTGGAAATCCTAAATGGGGATAAAAGAGATCTAGATTCCTCCGATGCACTATCTGACCAAGTTTTGGGTATGGATATCGGCTTTACTGGGGAATAGTAAGCCTTGGGTAGCGCTCAGCTAGGGATGAAATTTGGACGGGGGATTTAAATCTTGTGAGTAGTGTTGAGGAAGTAACCCTTTGTTGGGGGACAATGTGATTTTGAATAACTTATTATCGCTCAGAGGCTGACATAATAAGTTAGTAGTTGTCTTGCTACTGATCGAGGACTAATATAGATGATCACTACTCGGGGACTAACGTGATAAGTTGAAAGTTGATTTGTTACTGCTCGAGGACCAATGTAACAAGAAGGAATGTAGACGATCACTGCGAGGGGAATGACGTGATAAGTTGAGAAGAAATGTAGATGATTTTTGTGCAGGGACTGATGTGATAATTTGAAAGTTGATCTGCTATTTCTCGGGGACTAGTGTAACAGTAAGAAAATGTAAACAATCACTGCTCGGGGACTAACGTGATGAGTCGAGAGTTGGCTTGCTACCGCTCGGGGACTAATGTAACAAGTTAGAGTGTAGGCGATCACCGCTCGGGGACTAACGTAATGAGTTGAAAGTTGATTTGCTATTGCTCGGGGACTAACATAACAAGTAGGAATATGGATAATCGATCAAGCACTAATGTGAGAGGAATACCTTGCTGAGGATATGAATGTGTGGTGATTTTGTTGGAGAGATCCGTCTTTGTTGAGGGTGTGATAACCCTGCGGGAGTTGTAAGAGTCCTTATGTGGGAGTATTTTTTGTAATTCCGACTCTGTGGGGATACGTTGGTGACTTGAGTCATTATTCCAACTTCTGGAGCCTGTAGTAATTGTTGTTTTTGTTTATTTTTCATATGTTTATGAGTAGTAATTATTATCAAATGTATATCATCATTCAAAGCAATCATTGGATTGGTGCAAACAAAACAAAGAAAATAAAGTTTTGATATTGAAAGGGATTATATTGGTTGAAAGAAAGTGGCCTGTGAATAGGCAGTTGTGGACAAAGAGACAGATATCCTAGTAAGAGGAAATCGTCAAAAAATATTGGAAAGTTATAAAATGATAAAAGCTATGTGGAAACAATCCCATCGAGTTCTAACTCTGCTATTTCTAATATATTTTCAAGCATATCATCTCCTTGTTGTTAGAAAAAATATGACTAGATTGATCTGTGCCATTCAATCTTGAAGTCGATAATAGTGTAGTCTGTATGTAGACGATCCTGACGGGACATAGTTATACGCTTAAATCCCTAATTTTTGTCTGGACCTCCCTTTCGGGTTTTCAGTCCACTGGGATACCCTTTTTTTGCCCAAGCCACCTTTGCATGTTTTTGACTTCTCGGGTGTACAATTTTTCCATATATCCCTAACTTTTGCCCGAATTCTTTTGGTTCGTTGGGATGCCCTTATTTTTTTCCTAGGCCAGTCAACTTAACGTGTCTCTTTTATGCGTAGTATTTTTTACTATGCCGTGTTCATAGGATTCAGAAGATCCTCTCCATCCGTAGTGGTCAATGTCATGGCTTCACCAGAAAATATTGTTTTGACTACAAATGGTCCCTAGTATGTGGGAGTTCATTTTCCCCATGGATCACCTTGTGGTAGGATGATGCGTTTGACTACCAAATCACCAACTTGATATGCTCGATGTTTGACTTTCTTGTTAAAGGCTTTGATCATGCGCTTTTGATATATTTGTCCATGTCAGATGGCCGCGAGCCTCTTCTCATCAATTAAATTTATCTGGTCAAGTCGAGTATGGACCCACTCATCTTCGTCTAACTCCGCGTCCTTCATAATTATTAGCGAAGGAATCTCAACCTCTATAGGTAAAACGACTTCCATACCATATACGAGAGAGAATGGGGTTTCCCTGGTTGATGTTTGTACTGAGGTATGATAAGCATGAAGAGTAAATGGTAACATCTCGTGCTAGTCTTTATACATCACGGTCATTTTCTATATAATCTTCTTAAGGTTCTTATTGGCGGCTTCCATAACGCTGTTCATCTTTGGCCGATATGGAGAAGAGTTGTGATGCTTAATCTTGAAATGTGTGCAGAGTTCGGTGATCATCTTGCTGTTGAGATTGGTATCATTGTTTGTAATAATCCTTTCGAAGATGCCATACCGACAGATAATATTATGCTTGATGAATCGAGCTACAACATTCTAGGTAACAGGTGCAAACGAGACTGCTTCTACCCACTTGGTAAAGTAATCGATGTCGATGAGGATGAAGCGATGCCCATTGGAAGCAGTTGGCTTAATCTCTCCAATCATATCAATGCCCCACATTGCAAAGGGCCAAGGAGCAGTCAGGATATTCCACGGTACCGGAGGCACATGTACTTTGTCAACACAAATATGACACTTGTGACAAGTTAGGGAATAACGATAGCAATCAGCTTCCATAGTGGATCAATAGTAATCTGCTCTCATAATTTTTTTAGCCATTGTGTGTCCACTAGAATGGGTACCAAAAACGCCTTCGTGAATTTGTTCCGTAATTATTTCAGCTGCCCTCTTATCCACACATCGAAGTAGAGCAAAATCGTGGTTGCCCTTATATAGAATTTCATTACTTAGAAAGAACTTGGCGGAGAACCTCCTCATAAATTTCTTGTCGTTGACAGATGCTCCCTCAGGGTACTCTTGAGCCTTGAGGTATCTCTTTACTTCGTAAAACCAAGGCTTCACTTCTACTCCTTCAGTATCAAGCTTACAACAACACGCTGGTTCTTCTAGCCTTTCAATGGCAATCTGAGGAGCTTCATTATCCCATCTGAATTTGAACATAGATGACATGGTAGCTAATGCGTCTCCCAACAGATTGTCTTCTCACGGAATATGCTCAAAAGTAATTTCGTCAAATATGGAATCAAACTCAACACATGCTCTCGATATTGAATGAGATTTGGATGTTTCGTGTCCGATTCTCCCTTAATCTGACTAATCACCATAGCTGAGTCTCCATATACTTGAAGGAACTTGATTCTCAAATCAATAGCAGCTTTGATACCCATGATGCACGCCTCGTATTCATCCATATTATTGGTGCAATCAAAATATAATTTGGCGGTGAAAGGAGTATGGCCACCCTTGGGAGAGATGATCACAGTGCTAATACTGTTTCCAAGTGAGTTATAAGATCCATTAAAAACCATGGCCCATCGGGATCCTGGATCAGATCCTTTGTCCGATCCAGGTTCTTCATAATAAGTAACTAACATGATGTTCTTGTTTGGGAATTCAAAATGCATAGATTGGTAATCATCTACAACTTGATGAGCCAAATTATCTGCTACCACACTTCCTTTGATTTCCTTTTGGGTAGTGTATTGAATGTCGTACTCGGACAAGATCATTTTCCATCTTGCTATTCTTATGGAGAGAGCAGGTTTCTCAAATATGTATTTTATCGGATCCATCTTAGAGATCAACAAGGTAGTATAAGTCAACATATACTGTCTTAGTCGGCGAGCAGTCCAAGCCAAAGCACAACAAGTTTTCTCAAGCAGTGAATATCTTGTTTCACAGTCGGTAAACTTTTTCTAAGGTAGTATATTGCATGATCTTTTCGACTAGACTCGTCATGTTGCCCTAATACACACCCCATTGAATTCTCTAATAATGTTATGTAAATGATCAGAGGTCTTCCTTCAACTGGTGGCATTAGAATAGGAGGTTCTTGGAGGTATTTTTTTATTTTGTCGAAGGATATCTAATAGTCGTCATTCCATTCTAGTACTTGATCTTTCTTCAATAATTTGAAGATTGTCTACCAAGTAGCAGTCAGATGTGAAATAAATATAGGAACGTAATTCAAACGTCCTAGGAAGCCTCCGACTTCTTTCTCAGTGCGGTGAGGCGACATTTCTTGAATGGCTTTAACCTTGGCAGGGTCAACTTCAATACCTTTACCAATGACAGTGAAACCTAGGAGTTTACTGGATCTTACTCCAAAGGTACACTTGCTCGGATTCAACCTCAATTTGTACTTCTTCAATCTATCAATCAGCATACGCAGATGATAAAGATGTTCTTCTTCAGTCTAGGATCAGGCTATCATGTCGTCGATATAGACTTCTATCTCATGATGGATTATATCGTGGAATAAATCTACCATAGCGCACTGATACGTTGCACCTGCATTCTTTAATATGAACGACATAACATTGTAACAGAAAGTTCCCCACTGTGTGACGAAAGTAGTTTTCTCCATGACTTCAACTTTGGTTTTCTCGGACATCTCAGGACGCATTCGACAGACCTTTTGCTTCACAGGAAGACAACATTCTTTTGACGGTAACTGATGTACCACAAATGTCAATGTAATCTCACAACATCTGGATCAGTCTTTCTTTGAAACTATTCTCAAGCCCGACTCCTATCTTGATTTCTTTCCTGTCTTCTTCGGCACCCAGATTCACGACCTCGACTGGCTCTTCATATGGTTGTATAGTTCTCTCTTCTTACTGTAACAATATATCAATTTCTCCTGGCACTTCACAATCTTCCTCACCTTCGTCTTCGGCTTGGTAGATCGGATTTTCAAAGTCATATTTGACCATAGCAGAACTGTTATCGATGGGATCCAGGGTGGATGTGAATCTGCAGTTTATTGTGGGTATGTGTAAGAACACATAGCTAATTTTTTTCAAAAAAATGTAAATTAAAAGAAAGAACAGGGAGCGCAAAATTTGAATGCAAAAGTCCAATGATTTGTTGAATAAAAATATGCGAATGACAAATAATAACCCTTACAAATGAACCATCATGCCCCGGGATAGGCACTAGGCTTAAAGTCTTATTATTCATAATTTCATAAAACTTAAAAGCGCAAAATAGAAAAAAGCAATTACTCCTAACTAAAGGAGATTGATGTAACGTCCTTCGCCGACCAGTTGTTGAGTCCACTACCGATAGCAGGGAAGATCCATTTGTTGATGTCAAAATCACCGTCGTCGTCTTCTATGAACTCCATCTTTGTTAATGCGGAACGGAGGTCCACCAGCACGTTCATGACAAACCATCTTCTGACCTTTGGAAGTGAAGCCTGAGCCGGCCTTATCGGATTTGAATGGGAAATCGGGAAACTAACCCCAAACAATTCATCCTCCTTCTTCAACCACAACTCTTGCGTCCTTCAGCGAGGCCATCTTCGGTGGAACTCTAGTAATCTTGGGAGTGACAGGAGCATCGTTAGGCATTACTCGAGGAACTACTTTGAAATCTTGACAAGGAGTTTCAATGAATTCGCCCTAAATTTCAACATATCAGAATGACTGCAGATGGCTCACCATATATTCTTCTTCTCCATAGAAAGTGACAATCTTCCTTTTCACCGGGTACTTTAGCTTATGATGTATGGTAGAGGTAACAGCGCCTGCCCCATGTATCCAGGGGTTTCCAAGCAAGCAAGAATAAGCTGGACGAATATCCATCACAAATAAAGTAGAATCAAAAGTCTGGGAACCCACTTTGATTGGCAGGTCGAGCTCTCAGAGTACTGTTCTTCTCGAACCATCAAAAGCTATCACAATTATGTTCTTCTCGGCGCATTTTGTCTATGCATATTATGTTATTGAGGTTGCATTGGTGCAGGACTTAAGATTAGAACTTCCCCCACAGATTGATGGGAATCATCTTTATTAGGTCTCTTATGGCTATACACATCATTGGCTTCTTTATTCCCACCAAAAGATCTCTTCGCAGCACTTGAAGATGGTTTGACTTGAATCTTCCCACTCTTGATTCCAGCTTCAATTCATTCTCCTATTAATATCAGCTCGGTGAATCCGACTGAGGAATTTCCAACCAGAGATTGAAAAATGGACGTGACAGAGTGCCCATGAACATGTCAACCAACTCCCTATTAGACAAGGGAGGTTGAACTCTGCCTTCTAGATCTCTACATTTCTGAGCGTACTCTTTGAACTTCTCATCATGGCCCATAGACATACTCTATAATTGCATACGGGTCAGTGCCAATTCAGTATTGTACTGGTATTGCTTATATAAAGCGTCTTCCAGATCATTCCATGAATGAATGTGGGTATTTTCCAGCTGATAATACCACTCCAACTGTGCTCCAGACAAACTCTCTTGAAAGAAATGCATCCACAACTTCCTGTCTTCGATGTGGTGTTGGATCTTCTGAACATAGGACTTCAAATGAAGCTTTGGGAAAGAAATACCATCATATTTTGCAAAGGAGGGAACTTTGAACTTGTGGGGAATCGCCACTCCTGGAACCAGACTCAAATTCTCAAAGTTCAGCTTTGACATCTTCAGATTTTCCACAACATTCAGACGATCTTCAAGTTGTTTGTACCTTTCCTCACCAGGAGGATATTGCTCATTCATATAGTCTTCTTCTTCCTTTTCTTCAGACCCATGATTACTTCCTTCACTGGCCTTAACACTACCTTCAGTTTCACCACTATCGTTCTAGAATTCAAGCTGTTTGAAATGCCTTGACTATACCTCCGAACCTTCTTCCCATGTTGATAATACCAGATATCTTCTTCTTCTTCTTTTTCTTAGTGATGAGCTCCTTCAGATCTTCCTATCCATTGGTCAGGTTGATGAACATATTTTGGAACTGAGCATTCTGAGCCTGGAGATCTTTGATAGTCTGTTCGAGAGCCATTTATGCGGAAATAAACAACGAGAGAATAAGAAAACCGGTCTTCGGAGTACCTGTTATGAAATGATATGATATGCTATGATATGCAATGTTTTCAAGGACGTTAGGAAATTTAAATTTGATAAACAAAAAGAACAAACTTTTCAATAGTTAATTAGTGAATACAAAGGAAAGTTCAACATAAAGTAAAAGCTTCTAGTGCTTAAGTCTCCCATGGACGCTTCCGCTTTGTGTTGATATAGGCGTTAAGAATTTGTTCCTGATTGAGTAGCTTTGACAGCTCCAATACACTTTTCTCACTTGCATAACACTGAGCTTCGAATATGTCCCTTTATTCTTTAAGTTGAATCCAGGACCTCTTCAACTCATCAAAATCAGTTGGCATATCAGGATGGAGAATGGTATAAGGCTCATCATCTTCAACAATCGGTTCCACAATTACTGGTAGGATAGTAGTATACGACATCATAAGACTTTGAGCGCGAGCTCGCACCCACTTGAGGTAAGGTTCCCAAGGAATGGAGTTTTTATGCCCCAAAGTCTTGGTATCAGTCTTCTTCACCATGCCCCAAGCGTGCATAAATCTTCGATGATAACCTTGTAGATTGTTGTCGTAGTCAAATACAATGTCTTGGATAAGCATATCATGAGGACCATTTCTTCTAGAATAACCAAACTGACATAGTATTAGACAAGGATTTTAAGTGATACCTCCTTTTATTCCAAGGAGTGGTACATTAGGGAACTCCCCACAGCGCTCAACGAAAGTGACACCTTCTTGATGATACAGACACCAACAGATATCTAAATGAGACATCAAACTTTGAGACCATCTCAGACCTTGTTCATTTTTCATTAGTAACTGGGGAAGGTGCGAAATAAACCACCTGGATAATAATGGTATGCAACACATAAGAGTCCCTTGTCTCTTCATAGTACGAGTGTGGAAAGAATGCAGAATATCTCCAAGCAATGTAGGCACTAGATTATGAGTAAGGAATATCTTGATGGCGTTTACGTCTATGAATTGATCTGGATTAGGAAATAGCACCAAGCCATAGATTAGTAAAGCCAAAATATCTTCGAAAGTGTGTAAACTCATAGCCTTTAAGAATTCTTGAGCCTTCTTTATCAAAAACTTAGCAAGCAAACCCTTAACTCCACTTCTCATTTCCCAATTAGCTTCAATGTATGACCGCTTCAGGTATAAAGCTGTTGCAATGTCTAAACCGGTGAAAGGTATATGATCAAGAATGGGCATCACAAGTAGCTTAGGAATTATTCCATTGTAGGCTATTAGTTCTACTGATTGGCAATAATTTTAGTAAAACATCCTACTCAGAATATGCCATGAAAAATACTGAAGTAACAGATGTCACAACATATGTCCTAACATGTGAAACTGACATAATTGGTTTAAGCTCGGAATATTTAGGAAGTCCGTTTGTTTGTTATTGTATGCTTCGATTAAGGAAGCTTGAGAACATCTTCAGCAATATTATTGGAGATCTTATGTGCTGCTTCTGTGGAGAAATTTTAGGAAGCGCTGAAGACTTGTGAGTAAAGCAACCCTAGTTGCTATTACTCCATTTAAAGGTTGCAAACCTTGTTTTGCAGTTTGGTCGTTCCAGATTTAGAAACTTAGTATTTTTATTGTTGGTTGTTCATTGTGTTGGTTGTTCATTATTTTGGTTGTTTATTGTGAGCCTCTCTTATATTCATTGATACTTGAGTAGGAAGTTTGTTGAGTTGTCATTTTTCAATCACCATAAGCTTTGAAGCAAGTGTGATTGTGTGTCTTTGAAGAATGTCTTCAGTATTATTTTTGTTGATAGTCGCAGCATGTGACTTAGGGAGTGAGCGGAGGTTTTCATATCTAAGATAGGTTTCTCAAGTAGAAGGGTCATTGGGTAGGGATTAAGTGAGAAGTGTAAATAGGGAGGTTTAGCTCTGAATTAATACTGCTAATAATAGACTTCATCCTTGGATTAGAAGCCCCTAGACGTAGGTTGGTTGGAACCGAACTGGGTAAACAATTCACTGTGTTTTTATTATTTTATGCACTTTACAATTCTATATTGTTAATTGTTCATAAGACAAATATCAGTGTCGTGACATCACCTTCGACATCTCATATCTGGTACCAGAATTTCAATTGGTATCAGAGCATGAATCCTGCTCTAACTTTGGGTGAAATCTAGGGTAGATACTTTCTGGTAACATGGAAAAGGAGGCAGTATTTATGAAAAGACCACCCATTCTGGATGGTTCTAACTATGACCTATGGAAGCCTCGTATGGAAGCATACATAACGTCCTTGGACAACAGGGCTTGGAAAGCTATTCAAAAAGGATGGACACATCCTGTCATTATTGAAGCTGATAATCAACCTACTAGTGAGTTGAAGCCTGAAGAAGATTGGTCAAAGGAAGATGATGAACTAGCACTTAAAAACTCAAAATCCTTCAATGTTATATTCAATGAAGTGGACAAAAACATCTTTAGATTGATCAATACGTGTGAAGTAACCAAAGATGCTTGGGAAATACTCAGAACTAGTCATGAAGGCCCCTTCAAGGTTAAGATGTCTAGGTTACAGCTACACACCACTAAGTTTGAAAATCTATGAATGAAAGAAGAAGAAAGCATTTAATAATTTCATATGAATATTCTTGAGATTGCAAATGCATGCAATGCCATGGGAGAGAAGATACCAGAAGAGAAGCTGGTAAGAAAGATTCTCAGATCTCTACCTAAGAGATTTGGCATGAAAGTGACAACAATTTAAGAGGCTCAAGAAATCGACAACATGTAAGTGGTTGAACTGATTGGTTCTCTACAAACATTTGAACTGGGTATTTATGAAAGGTCAGACAAAAAGCCTAAAAGCATAACCTACAAGTCCAACATTGAAGAAAAAGACGAGGAACATGATCTGGACAGTGAAGAAGGACTATCTAATACTATTGTCTTTCTTGGAAGACAACTCAACAGAGTGCTGAAGAAAATGGAAGAAGACTCAAGACTAAATGTCAGGAACATCTTACATGTCATCAGAAAGTCAGGAGATTTTGGAAGAAAAACCAGACCAAATGACAAAACCAACCAAGACAGAGAAACAAAATGTCACTGTTGAAGGCCTTGGTCATGTCATAGTTGAATGTCCTACATATCACAAGATAAAAACAAGGGGACTTGCAGTGACCTGGTCAGGTGAAGACTCTGGAAGTGAAGTTGAAGAAGATACATCCAAACAAGTAACAGCCTTAACTGGGATTTGCAAATCAGATGGAGAAAATGACAAAAAAGACGAAGCTATTAATGATCTAACTGCTTCTCTTAAAAAGGATTGTATAAAAAATAATGAAGTCTATCCAGAACTGGAGAATCATAAGAAAATTATAGCTCAATTGAAAGCAGAAAAGAAGAAGGACTTAAATGCCATCGGGAAGATGGAACATGAAGTAATTCTCCTCAAATCTGATCTCACCAATTTAACCAAATCTATC
Source organism: Vicia sativa (assembly GCA_021764765.1). Taxonomy (NCBI): domain Eukaryota; kingdom Viridiplantae; phylum Streptophyta; class Magnoliopsida; order Fabales; family Fabaceae; genus Vicia; species Vicia sativa. The sequence goes on from CM038793.1 coordinate 216,655,729, forward strand.
AGGATGCTGAATAGCGGATCCGATGCATTGGACAAGATACTTCAGAATGGAAGATATGAAAAAGATATGAGTGGTCTGGGCTATAATGAAATGAATAAAATATGATGTCACTCAAATTTGAATAATATTCAGTCTAAACTGTTGTATCCCAATTTTTTCTCCTAAGATCCCTCGTCATCTCATCATCACAATGCATTAAGATCACAAATAAGGTTGGGCTCTTATGGTTGTCCTATTCCTAAGTTTTCTCTTAAGGAATCACCAAGCACCCTAATTGTGTTTTGTATGCATGATTGATCTGCATTTATTTCATCTTCTAATCTCTGATTAAAATATAAAAAATATTTGCGTTTTGTCTTTCTATATTTGTGTTTTGTAGGTATCAAGCCAAGACATCAGGTGAGTTTTTCCGATGTTTTTTCCCAAACTTTATTTAAAACCAATTTTTTTTAAAAAAAACAGGGTGCAATCGAATTGCACAATGAAGCAATCGATTCCTCACTGACCAATTTCAGCAAAATTTCAAAAATTGACTTAGCGCAATCGATTGCACTGCGCAAAATTTTGAAAAATTGGGCAATTTTCAAGTTTATGGGATTGAGCTCCAATTTCATTTTTTATTTTCTTTTAATTTCGAAATTAATTACTAATTGATTCAATTTTGGCTCCAAATTCACTTTCCAAGCCTAATTCTAATTTCCAAACCAAACTCCAAACCAAACTCCAAACCACTAATCATTCTCAAACCAAAACCTTATAAATAGATGCCTCCTCTCATTCAAATCTCAAGCTTTTGATAGGCAAATACACCTTGTCAAAATTTCTTCTCATTCTATCATTTTCCCCAATTCTCCCAACTAACTCAAAGCTCTTTTTTCTTCATAAAGATTAGTGAATACTTCATTTGAATTCTCTAATTCTTTGAGCTAAACCTCCATCCACTCTCTTTTTCTTATGCAATTCCTTAGATCTAGGCTTGTTATTCTAATTTTTGGATTTGAAGTGTTACTCTTGCAAATTCCTCTCAGGATCTACAAGTGGTGAGTGTTGATCTTCATCTTTTACAATGTGATCTCTTGATAATTGTTGTTGTTTGATTCATTGAGAAAACTTGTTTTTAGTTCCATTGATGTTAATTTCTCAAAAAGCTGGTGGAATTTCCGCGCTCACTTGAATCAAGACACGTAAGGTGTTTGTGGAAAAGTTTGAACAATGATTTGGCCTTTAGAAATGTGATTTTTCTGGTTTTTATAGTATGCAATAGATTTGCACTCTGCTGCAACCGATTGTACGAGCCACGTTTTAAAAAAAATTGAAAAAATAACAGTGTGCAATCGATTGCACAGAGTGTAAATTGTGATTTTCACTTGTTTTTGACTTGTTTTGGATCTTTACTCTTCTTCTACTCCATTCTTTTGATGATTGCCTTGGATTATAGTCTTTTACACCTAATTCCTCTTTAATATCAATGGACTTTGGGTGTTGATGAGGTTAGAGAAATGTATTGGTGATTCAAATCTATCAAAGGATTAATTATACAATTAATTCTTGGTGCTTTGAGTCAATAATATATTTTGTGCCTTAATCCACCAAATGACTGATTGAACTTAAAGATGGAAGAAATTAGAGAAGATAATCCAAATTGATCTATCATTATTTTTTATTTTAAATGTGTTGACAAACATTAGAAGATGATCTACATATCATTCTTCTCGTATGCTTTTTCAACACATACATCACCATTGACCAACCTCGTTGTAGGGTGGCTTCTACATAAGTCACTTGGTGATTGCTTAACATAGCGCTACATTGCTTTTTCTTCATCTTATTTTTTATTTTGTCCCGACTCGAAAAAAGTGATCAATTGGTGGAATAAACTTTAATGTTCAAAAAATCCCCATAAGATGACTTGAGCTTTGATCTTGGTTCAACACTTGTGGCGCTTGTCGTATGGTCGCGTTGATTTCTAATCAAGCTTCTGGAAAGTTTCCACTAACCTTGTCCATTTGAAATTTTCAATCATCTTTGATCAAGTGATATGATAATTTCAAAACCGGTGATATACTTGACAAAAAACAATTGAAACTTGTTCTATCAAGCTTCTGGCAAGTCTTCATGCATAAGTTTCAAGATGGTCACCTTATTAACGACTAACAATTAACAATTCGATGATATACTTGACAAGTTTCAAGATGGTCATCTTGCTAATATTTATTAATTACTTTTTATTTTTCGCACTTTATTTTCCGCATTTACTTTTATGCTCTTTATTTTTATGCACTTTAATTTTAGCATTTACATTTCATGCCATTTTTTCTTTGCTCACTTGATCATTTTATTTTCTTGTCATTTTTCCTTTGCTAACTTGAGCATTTTATTTTCTTGTTATTTTGAATTTTCTCACTTGAGCTTTATTCCTCGAAATACAGTCGTTACTCTGCCCATTTTTCCTAAGACAAGAGTTCACCTAAAAGCATTGACTTATCCGAAGCTTGGTTTTTTTTGTCTGATTACTTGTTTTTTATGTGGTAATACAAAGGATGGGATATGGTATTGGCTCTTGATGTCAAGTACTATTCTTCTCATCCGGTTATATCTTTCTTTACTCTTACCTTTTACTTTATTTACATAGGTTAGCCTCTTCATCTCCTCCCATTCTTTAATTTTCAAAATCTTCCCTCTTTTTCAAAGGATTCTTGTTTTCAAAACTCGAACCACTTTCATAACAAAAACCTTGGACTTAGGTCTATGAATTTTCAAACTTCTTTTCTTAATAAACTTCCAATCCATTTAATAATACTTTGACTTTTCTTTTTATAAGACTAAAAAACACCTAACCTCATTCAAACTCTTTTTGAGGTCTTTGTGGCTTTTCTAAACTAACATTTTTTTAAAATCAACCAACACACAACTTTGGTCTTTTCTATCCGAACTACTTGGTTTTGATTTCAACATTGCATATTGTTGGTATGTAGGCCTCAAACTCATTGGAAGTTCTATCAAACCAAAAATTATAAAAAATACTTCTTTTTTCATCTCTCCATACATTTTTGTACATATCTTTTTTAGCACATACATAAATTTTCAAAAAAGGCTCCTACGGAGTATCACATATGATTTGGGTGTATAACACCTTCCATTTGCATAACTAACCCCTAGTCAATTGGATAAAATAAAAGCGCGGTGGTGACACTTTTGTTGTTTTTTGAGCTAAGTCAATTCGATGGCTTATACTTGCAGTTTTTGCCGCTAAAGAAAAAAGTGACGACTTTGCTGGGGATGTTTGACCTATTGCTGGACCATCTCTAAGTCGGTTGACCCTATTTTTTTGTTTATTTATATATATGTGCTATATTGTTTGTATATATTGTATGCTTGTTTGTCTGGATGTTTTTCTAGTTTTTAGGGGTGCTTGGTGATCTTCTTTTTGAGTTCCTATACCCGGACTCGGGAAAACATAAGATAGGACGGGCGGTATAGTCATGTTAACTTTTAGGGAGTAATCTCGAAGAATGAGACATGAGATTCCTCCACTCAGTGGAGACCTCCTTGATTGTGGTATTTTGTTTATCGAGCGATCGAGAAGACTGGATGCTTTCGACCTGAGAGTCCCCGAAGCTGAACAGCAGTAGAACCCTTAACCCATCCTAGCCTTTTTAGGGTAGTGCTGGGACTATTATGGAGTTATCCGGAAGTAGTTTCTATGCGATACTGCACTCAAACGAGTTTCACCTCGAGGTATTACTGATTACCAAGTACATCTGGAAGTTGGTAGTATTGGATGGAGGAATGAAAACTTTGGGGATTCCTTTAGAACCTTGATCTACGGGTGACATAGCTTAGAATACCTTGTGGGTAGTACCTTTTGACTCCATGCTCGTGACGTCGAACATATGGACCCCCATGTTTGTGATCTTATGTGTGATTGCTGCATAACCATGCTTTCATGCATCCATGAAACTCTTTTTCAGTCGATTTTCAAAGGACCTAGAGATTTTTTTTTATGTAAACCTCATAAGTTTCACCAAACTCAATGCATCTTGGGTGTGTGAAAAATCTAATCCACCAAAATGGATGATTGATTTTGATGATAACTTGACCATTGCTTTTATCCAATTCGGATTTACTTTCTATCTTGAGTTCCTTGAAAGTCAAATAAAATCAGCATTTGCATATCATGCATCATTCTGCATTTCACGGAGTCTTCCAGGTGTCTTATCCATTTCTCTGCTTCGTTCAGTCTTCAAGTTGTTGCATCGGTACAACACTCGAGCCAACTCCAAGAAGAAGATGGAAAATATAGAGCAAGAGAATCGCGAGCTGCGTGAAGAGGTTACTTCCTTGAGAGACGGTATGGCCAACTTGACCTCTATTGTTGAACAATTGGTGGTTGCTCAGAATCATCCATTACCTCATCCTCCTTCTCCTCGTATCATTCCACCTCAACAAACAATTGTTACCTCTGAAGTTTAAGATGTTAATGTTTCTGTTTTGCCAATGGTTTCTACCGTCCAGCACCGTATGCCTCCTGGTTATCCTTGGGGAATACCAGAGAATTTCATGCCAGAAGGTTATAATCCTGCTTCTTAAGTGACCTCCTTGGCCCAGTCTGTTGTTGTTTCTGCACCTCCTGTGGTGAATGCCACTCCAATTTTCAACAAAGAGTTTGATAATCCACTTCCTCCTCTGAGTGAAAGCTTATACTTCTATGATCGAATGAATGGTTTCTAGGAACAGTTTGACAAGATGCAGAAAGAGCTGAAAGTCCTCAAGGAGAAAGAGTTGTTTGGTGATAATGTCAATGATTTGTGCTTAGTTCCTAACGTGAAAGTACCTGTTAAGTTCAAAGTTCTAGAGTTTGATAAGTAAAAGGGTAATTCTTGTCCCCGTGACCACTTGATGATGTATTTGAGAAGGATGTCCACTCATACTGAAGATCAACGTCTGTTCATTCACTTCTTTCAAGATAGTTTGACTGGTGCAACTTTGAGATGGTACATGAATCTAGACAGCAGTGACATCCATACATTCAACGATTTGGGTGAAGCTTTTGTGAAACATTAAAACTAAAATATGTACATGGCGCCCGACCTTGATCAACTAAGGGAAATGGTGCAGAAAGATAAAAAATCCTTCAAAGAGTATGCTCAGAGATGGCGTGAGCTTGGTGCACAGGTTATACCTTCACTAAGTGAGCAGGAGATGACCAAAGTTTTCCTGAAGACCTTGGGTTCTTTCTATTACAGGAAGATGGTGTACAGTGCGCCTAATGATTTTGCAGAAATGGTGGGCAAGGGATTCCGTCTAGAAGAGGCTGTCCGAGAGGGACAATTGTCGAAAAAAGAAGGATCGAGTGGAATAAGAAGCCATCTTTTGGATTATCCAAAAAGAAAGAAGAAGTTAATGTTGTTGTCCATGAAAGGAGAACCAGACCTCTTGGTAGACGTCCTCAGAACCAACAAGTTGCTGTTGTTACCCTTGTTGTTTCTACAACTCCAACTATTATCCCTTATAACAAAGCATCGCAACAAGGGAAAGGGCACCTCCACCTGTTCCAAATACTTTGTTGTGGTATTACAAGGCTGATTAGACTTGTGCATACCACCAAGGAGATCCAGGGCACAATATTGAAAATTGCTATCCTTTAAAGTCAGGAGTGCAAAAGAGGGTGAGTGAATCCGTTTCCCGAACATGGAAATATTGTGAATATGATTGATGGACAAATTAGGGTTTATGATGCAAATTCAATCATTAGAGATCTCGTGAAGATGTATGTTGCTCTCTGTAAAGTTGGTTATTGCATTCATGATCATGCCACTTGTAATGTGTGCAGTGAGGATACTCGCGGTTGTGGTAAGATAAAGAGTGATCTTCAAGATATGATGGACAAGAACCTTATTCATATTATCAGGTCGAAGGAAGGATGAGCCTGAAGTTGAAGTGAATGTTTTCTATGGTCCTCCTATAGAAATTCGAATTTGTGATGTGAATGAGACTAATGCTAATTTTGTGAATTTTCATGCCGAGTTCAATTTCATTGAAGGGAAAGAGGGGCAACAATATAGTGAATGCCTAGTATGTAGTACAGACCATCGTGGTTGTGATGTTGTTAAAAGAGATATTCAGCGTCTTTTAGACGAAGACATTATTCGGATTGTAATAAGAAGGGTTGGCTTCAATAATGTCGTCAATATGATTGAAGGATCGTTTGATGAATCTGATGATGAATATGCTTATGTTGATGAGTATTTCTCCGCTGATGAGTCCGATGAAGAAGTAGATGTAAATGTCATTGTGCCACATTTTGACATTCCCACTCCCGTGGAAGTGACCTATTACAGTAAGCCTTCAGTTACTCCTTTGGTTATTAGCCTACCTGGACCTGTCTCGTATAGTTCCAACAAGGCTATTCCATACAAGTATAATGCCACCATTCTAGAAGGAAATGTTGAGGTTTTGATTCAACCGTTATCTCAAGTAAGAATTATTGTTGATGCTAGTCGAATGACCAGAAGTGGTCGTGTATTTGCTCCTGTGTTTCCAAAGATGGCTGATGATGGTAAGAAGATTGTAGAGACTAGTGTTGAACCTAAGAAGGTTGAAGGGAAGACTAGTGGGGTAACCCAAGAGAAAGAAATGGATGATTTGTTGAAGATTATCAAGATGAGCGATTATAAGATTGTCGAGCAATTGCTACAAACATTGTCAAAGATTTCAATCCTGGCATTGTTGATGAATTCGTCAACTCACATAGAGTCTTTGATGAAGGTTTTAAATTAGGCATTTGTTGATTATGATGTGCCTTTGGAAACTTTTAATAGTGTGGTTGGAAATATCACGGCTTGCAATAATATGAGTTTCAATGATGAAGAGTTGCCCGCTGAGGGAAGGAATCACAACATGGCTTTGCATATTTCCATAAATTTCAAGAATGATGCATTGTCCAACGTTCTTATTGATAATGGTTCTGCGCTGAATGTTATTCCCAAGAGTACCCTTTCAAAGTTTAAATATCAAGGTCCGTCGGTGCGTCCTAGTTGTATCATTGTGAAGGCCTTTGATGGTTCTCGTAAATCTGCTATTGGGGAGGTGATTTTCCCATTCACATTGGCCCATATTTGTTTCAAATTACCTTTCGGGTGATGGATATATTTCCTGCTTATAACTGTTTGATTGGACGGCCTTGGATTCATGAGGCTGGTGTTGTGACTTCGATTAGAAATTATAGTTTGTCCGTGAAGGTGCAGTGATTATTGTGGAAGGAGAACAAGATATGCTAGTTTCTCATCTATCTTCTTTCTCCATAGTAGAAGTTGATGTAGCCACTGTTGGAACACAGTTCCAAGCTTTGTCTATTGATATTGTCCAAATGAGTGAATATTGTATTTCTTCGTTGAAGGATGCTCGTAATGTGGTTCAGAAAGGTCCTAGCAATGTTTGGGGACAAGTTATTGAGCCAAAGGTGAATAAGAATGGTTTTGGTTTAGGCCTTTCCACAAGATCATAAGAGAAATGGTGAAGTCGGGACCTATTGCTGCCAAATGTTCAGATGTTTTCCGAAGTGTTGGTCATCTTGATCCTACTATTCCAGGAGTCAATGCCATTGTTGAAGATGGACCAGAGCCAGAAATGCCCAGCTTTGTAACGCATGGAACCAGAGTTTGTAATTGGACTGCTATTGACATCCCCACTTGCATTCACGTGTCTAAGTAATTCATTTTTGTTGTTTAAATTTTCAAATAATGATCCCTTCACTCTACCCAAGGTGAAAGTGATGTTATATGGGCAAAATCTGTTTGTTTTGAAATTTAAGATCATTAATAAAAGTTTGTTTTTCATTCCAAATTATGTATTTTATTTTCTGTTTTTTCTTGAAAAATGTTAATCAGAAAAAAAACCTTTCACAAAATAATAATAATTGAATTGAATCTGCATAATCACTTGTCACATGTGTCAGTTTCTAAAATCAATCATAATCATATGTTTAGATTAATTCATAAAACCGTTGAAAACAATGACCCTACACCCTCTTCCAACTTTGAACATCTTGTATATGTGGCAGAATAAGAGGAATTTAATGAAATCCCTGAAGAGGTTTCTCGGTTGCTTGAGCACGAGGAAAACACCATTCAGACGTACAAATAGCCGTTGGAAGTCATTAATTTGGATTCTGATGAAGAGGTGAAAGAAGTCAAGATTGGAGCATTGCTACATCCTGAGGTAAAAAAATTCAAGATTGGAGCATTGCTACATCTTGAGGTGAAAATTCGTTTGATTGAAATGCTGAAAGAATATGTGGATATCTTTGCTAGGTCGTATCAAGATATGTCAGGGTTAGAGATTGATATTGTGGAGCATCGTTTACCATTAAATCCTTAGTGCCCAAAAATCAAGCAGAAGTTAAGAAGAACTCATCATGATATGGCGATAAATATTAAAGAGGAAGTTTCAAAGCAGATTGATGCAGGTTTCCTTGTGACATCAATCTATCCTCAGTGGATTGCCAATATTGTGCCCGTACAAAAGAAAGATGGAAAAGTCCGTATGTGTGTTGATTACCCAGATCTGAACAAGGCTAGTCCGAAAGATGATTTTCCTTTGCCACACATTGATATGTTGGTGGATAGTACTGCAAAATGCCAAGTGTTCTTGTTCATGGATGGATTTTCTGGATACAATCAAATTAAGATGGCTCCTGAGGACATGGAAAAAACAACGTTTATCACACCCTGGGGAACATTCTGTTATAGAGTGATGATGCCCTTTGGATTGAAGAACGTTGGTGCAACGTACCAGAGGGCCATGACGACCCTACTCCATGATCTGATGCATAAAGAAATTGAAGTGTATGTTGATGATATGATTGCTATGTCCCAAACTGAGGAAGATCATTTGGAAGACTTGTTGAAATTATTTCAGCGTTTGAGGACGTATCATCTCCGTTTTATCCTGATAAAGTTAGGGAAATTCAAGAAATATTGGCACCAAGAACTGAAAATCAAGTCAAAGTTTTCCTCATACGTTTGAATTACATATCCAGATTCAGTTCCCATATGACTGCAACTTGTGAATAGATCTTAAAGTTGTTAAAGAAAGATCAAGGTTGTGTATGGACAAATGATTGCCAAAGGGCATTTGAAAGTATCAAAGAGTATTTGCTTGAGCCTCCTATCATGCCCCCTCATGTTGAAGGAAGACCATTGTTTTTATATCTGACTGTGTTGGAAAGCTCAATGGGTTGTATTTTGGGACAGCAAGATGAAACGGGAAAGAAAGAATATGCCATTTATTACTTGAGCAAAAAGTTCAACGACTGTGAGTCTCAGTATTATATGTTGGAAAATACTTGTTGTGCTTTATCCTGGTCTGCGAAGCGTCTACGACAATATATGTTGAATCATACTACTTTATTGATCTCTCGAATGGATCCGATCAAGTACTTCTTTGAAAATCCTGCTCTTACGGGGAGAATTGCTCGTTGGCAGATGTTGTTATTTGAATATGATATTGAATATTGCACCCAAAAATCTATTAAAAGCATTGTACTGCAGAATACCTAGCTCATCAACCGGTTGAGGATGATCAATCTGTTGAATTTGACTTTCCTGATGAGGATGCAATGTATTTGAAAATGAAAGATTGTGACAAACCTTTTCCTGAGGAAGGCCCAGATCCCGAGTCCCGATGGGGAATGGTGTTTGATGTAGCCATGAATGCTTCTGGAAAAGGAATCGTTGTTGTGATCATCACTCCTCAAAGAACACATATCCCTTTCACAACAAGGTTGATGTTTGATTGTACAAATAACATGGCGGAATATGAAGTTTGTATCATGGGTCTCGAAGAAGCCATCGACCTCAGAATCAAAATTCTTGATGTGTATGGTGATTTAGCTTCAGTAATAAATCAACTTAAAGGATATAAAAATCAGATGCAAATGCCTTGGCGACTTTGGCTTCTATGTACAAAGTGAACCAGAAGGAGATTGGCTGGTAGTTTCTTTCTCAATGAAGGTGTGTTATACCAAAGAAATCATGACATTTTCTTTCTCAGATGCGTGGATAGACACGAAGCAGACATGTTGATGCATGAGATTTATGAGGGTTCTTTTGGTACCCATGCCAATGGACACTCTATGTCTAAGAAGATGCTAAGGGTAGGTTACTATTGGTTGACAATGAGCTTGATTGAAGAGAAAAGAATGATTGCTTTATGACATGGCCAGTTATATCAGAAAAGAATGAAGAAAGCTTTTGATAAGAAGGTCAAACCTCGTGTATTCAGAGAAGGTGACCTCATGCTCAGAAAGATCATTTATTTAAACTCTGATTCCAGAGGCAAGTGGACTCCTAATTATGAAGACTCATACGTTGTCAAGAAAGCCTTCTCTGGCAGTGCATTGATTCTTGAAACTATGGATGGCGAGAAGTTCCCACGTCCTTTGAATGCTGATGTAGTCAAGAAATACTTTGCCTAAATAAATAAAAGAACAAATAGCTAAGTTGGAAACCCGAAAGGGCGACTTAGGCAAAGAAGAGCGTCTTGGTAGACTGAAAACCCGAAAAGGCGGTCTAAGAAAAAATTAGAGACATAAATAGAATAAATCTCCTAGTAGGCTGAAAAACCGCAAGGGCAGTCTAGGAAAAAGTTAGGGACTTATATGGAAAGTAACTACATCAGACAAGACTTGATCATAGAAGCAACAATCTGCATGGATTATCTTCATACCTCAACTGAAGACTACAATACAGGAGTTTAAAGTTGTTAGGGAGAATAATGTTCATTGTTCTTCGATGTACCTTTTCCACATATTTACCATTTTTCAAAAAATTTGTAATCATCTACGGAGTCATGCTATTGGCCCCATTCTATGAATAAAATTTGAGCCTTTTTCCAATTCCTTTGAAATCTTATGCTCGGAGTTCGACCTTTGGACTTAGGATTATGACCTCTACCTCAGCTTGGAGATTTATGTTCCCTTGGTGTTATTTTGTCTTGTCTGGTTATTATCTTTGTATGCAGGTTATTCCGTTATACTCGATTAAGAGTGGATTTCCTTGAAATACAGCCGTTACTCTGCCCGTATTTCTTAAGACAAGAGTTCACCTAAAAGAATTGACTTATCCGAAGCTTGGTTTTTTTGTCCGATTACTTGTTGTTTATGTGGTAATCCAAAGGATGGGATATGGTATTGGCTCATGATTTCAAGTACTAGTCTTCTCACCCGGTTAGATCTTTCTTTACTCTTACCTTTTACATTATGTACATAGGTTAGCCTCTTCATCTCCTCCCCATTCTTTAATTTTCAAAATCTTCCCTCTTTTTCAAAGGATCCTTGTTTTCAAAACTCGAACCGCTTTCATAAAAAAAAACTTGGACTTAGGTCCATGCATTTTCAAACTTCTTTTCTTAATAAACTTCTAATTCATTTAATAATACTTTGACTTTTCTTTTTATAAAACTAAAAAACACCTAACCTCATTCAAACTCTTTTTGAGCTCTTTGTGGCTTTTCTAAACTAACATTTTCTTAAAATCAACCAACACACAACTTTGGTATTTTCTAGCCGAACTACTTGGTTTTGATTTCAACACTGCACATTGTTGGTATGTAGGCCTAGAACTCATTGGAAGTTCTATCAAACCAAAAATTATAAAAAATACTTCTTTTCTCATCTCTCCAGACATTTTTGTACATATCTTTTTTGGCACATATACAAATTTTCAAAAAAGGTTCCTGCGGAGTACCCTTGATGCTTTGGGTGTTTAACACCTTCCCTTTGCATAACTAACCCCCGGTCCCAGATCTTTGATTTTTTTTAGGATTTTATTCGCTCTTTTTCCTAGTCCTTTAGATAAAAGAAAAGCGTGGTGGTGAATCTTTTGTTATTTTTTGAGTTAACTCAATTCGATGGCTTATACTCCCAGTTTTATCCGCTACATAAATTACAAATGTTAAAACACATGTCTTAACATCATGAAAGTAGGAATATTAGACACTCCAAAAGAAGACACCAACGTTGGAGATGTTACTATTGTGTGTGATTTGGTCATATAAAGTCATTCTACTATAAGATTCATGGATATCCAAAGCCTGTATTTCAACCCAAGATCCCTCAAACTATACACACTACAAGAAACAAAAAACAGTGGGTTCCCAAGGTTGTTATTAATAATCTCATAGCTCATACATCTCTTAGAGCCGTAGCTAAAGAAGATTGGTATTTTGACATTGGATGCTCAAGACACATGACTCGAGTTAAGAACGTATTAGTGGATAACAGATCCCACTCTACAAGTTTTGTAACCTTTGGAGATGGAGCTAAAGGAGAAATCAAAGGATTTGGAAAACTGGATTGCCCAGGAATTCCAAATCATGAAAAATTGTTGCTTGTCAAAGGCCTAACAGCCAATCTGATAAGCATTAGTCAACTTTGTGATAAAGGTTTTAAGGTGAACTTCACAAAATCTGAATGTGTAGTTACAGATGAGAAAGGTAAAGTTGTGATGATAGGTTCCAGATCCAAAGATAACTCTTACTTATGGATACCTGGAGACTTAAGCCTCTCTTCAACTTGATCTGTAGCCAAGGAAGATGAAGTTAAAATATGGCATCAAAAGTTGGGACATTTACACTTGAAGGGAATGAAGAGAATCATATTTATGGAAGCAGTGAGAGGAATCCTTAAACTGAATATTGAAGAAGAGAGAGTTCGTGGATAATGCCAAATTGGAAAGTGAACCAAGATGTCACATCAAAAGGTTCAACATCTCACTACAATAAAAGTCCTAGAATTACTTCACATGGACTTAATGGGACCAATGCAAGTAGAAAGTCTTGGTGGAAAGAAATATGCCTATATGGTGGTCGATGATTATTCCAAATATACCTGGGTAAATTTCATCAGGGATAAAACAGAAGTCTTTGATGTATTCAAAGAACTCTACCAAAGGATTCAAAGAGAAAAGGACAACTATGTGATCAAAATCAGAAGTGACCATGGAAAGGAGTTTGAAAACATCAAAATTGCTGATTTTTGTTCTTCTGAAGGAATCAGTCATGAATTCTCATCCCCCATTACTCCTCAACAAAATGGAATTTTGGAGTGCAAAAATTGAACACTACAAGAATCTGCTAGAGCAATGATTCATGCTAAGAAATTACCCTACCACTTTTGGGCTGAAGCCATGAACACTGCATGCTATATTCACAACAGAGTAACTCTAAGAAAAGGTACATCAACTACCACTTATGAAATGAGGAAGGAAAGAAAACCTACTATCAAATACTTCCATATCTTTGGAAATAAATGCTATATATTAGCTGATCAAGAACAAAGGAGAAAGATGGACCCCAAGAGTGATGAAGGAATATTCCTTGGATACTCCACAAACAGTAGATCATATAGAGTCTTCAACAACAAAACTAAAGTCACGATGGAATCCATAAATGTCATTGTTTATGATAGAGGATGGAATGCGGAAGATGGTGTCTTAGGCAATGTCAAAACATCTCTAGAAGACATTTCAGCTGATGCCACAAATGAGCACGATGATCCTCCTCAAAATAATGATGAACCTCTAGATAATCAAGTCAACAAAGGACCCTCTATCAGAATTCAGAAAGACCATCCCAAAGAGCTCATCATAGGAGATCCAGACAAAGGAGTCACCACTAGATCAAGGGAAGTCATCACTAACTCATGTTTTGTCTCAAAAATTGAGCCTAAGAATATCAACGAAGCTCTGAAGGATGAATTGTGGATCAATGCCATGCAAGAAGAAATAGAATAATTCAAGAGGGATGATGTCTGGGATCTAGTCCCAAGACCAGAAGGAATCAATGTCATTGGCACCAAGTGGGCTTACAAGAATAAGTCTGATGAAGAAGGATTACTAGAAACAAAGCAAGACTAGTTTCTCAAGGATACACTCAAATAGAAGGAATAGACTTTGATGATACCTTTTCCCCAGTAGCTCGTCTTGAGTCAATTAGACTACTACTAGGAGTTGCTTGCATCCTGAAGTTCAAACTTTTTCAAATGGATCTGAAGAATGCCTGCTTTATTGGCTACTTAAATGAGGAAGTATATGTAGAACAACCTAAAGGATTTGTTGACCCCACAACACCCAACCACGTATACAAATTGAGAAAAGCTCTATACGGCTTGAAGCAAGCTCCCAGTGCTTGGTATGAAAGGTTGATTGAATTTCTGGTTGAAAATGGATACAGGAAAGGCAACATAGACAAAACCCTATTTGTCAAAGACGAAGAAGGATGTCTCATGATTGCTCAAATCTATGCCGATGACATTGTTTTTGGTGGGATGTCTGATGAGATGGTTCAACATTTTTTCAAACAAATGCAATCAGAATATGAAATGAGTCTTGTTGGGGAATTGACTTACTTCCTCGGTCTGCAAGTTAAACAAATGGAACACTCCATATTTATATCTCAAAGCAATTATGCCAAGAATATTGTCAAGAAATTCAGCATGGTGAATGCAAGTAAAAAAAGAACACATGCTCTTACCCATTTGAAGTTATCTAAAGATGAAACAGGTGTTGGTGTAGATCAAAGTCTCTATTGGAGTATGATAGGCAACCTACTATATCTCACAGTTAGCACGCCAGACATTGCCTTTGGTGTTGGAGTTTGTGCCATATATCAAGCTGAACCCAAAGAAAGCCATATTAATCAAGTAAAGAGAATACTAAAATATGTCAATGGGACATCTGACTATGGAATGCTATAATCTCAGGGATCCAGCTACACTCTAAGTGGATATTGTGATGCTGATTGGGCAGGAAGTGCATATGAAAGAAAAAGTACATCTGGAGGATGCTTCTTCTTGGGAAACAATCTTATTTCATGGTTCAGCAAGAAACAAAATTGTGTCTCCCTCATAACTACTGAAGTTGAATACATAGTTGCAGGAAGTAGCTGCTCTCAACTAGTCTGGATGAAACAAATTTTGGCAAAATACAATGTCAAACAAGATGTCATGCCATTATATTGTGATAATTTAAGTGCTATCACCATATCCAAAAATCATATTCAGCACAGCAGAACCAAACACATTGACATTCACCCCCACTTTATTAGAGACCTAGTTGAAGACAAAATAGTTACTATAACACGGTGGGAGAACTGAATTGTTTGTTTTGCGTTTGATCGCAAATGTTGCGGATAGCAAGAGTCGCCATCGACTTTTCTTTTATCCAATTAAGGGAAGGTGAAAAGAACAGGAAAAGACCTTCGTTAGATTCTGAGTAAGGGAGGTGATTATGAAAAGGGAAGGTATTAGCACCCTTTCTATTCGTAGTTATCTACGGGCTCTTAATTGCTTTAGCTCACTTTAAAATTTTCTTTTTATGTGTGTGTTTTAAAATATTTTTAAAAGTCATTTCGCTTTGACTTCGTAATGATTCACGCTGGAATGTATACGAAGTGCTTGGAAATGTTTGTTTTTAGAAAAGGGACTTTGTAATGATTCACGCTGGAATGTATACAAAGTGTTTGAAGACGTTTTGAAAAGTGTGAGGTGTGAAAAGTGTTTTGATAGAGCAAGCAATTAAGAGTCTATTACCTACTCAGAACGGTCATTTCCGTGTTATTTTACTTTCCTTTAGAATAGCGCTATCCGTACCATTAGTTGGTAGGTAACCCTATTCGTTGGATGTAAAGGGACGCTCGAAGGGACATCGAATGGTCATATAAGGCAACTTGTAGGAGTATCCTAGCACATTCGCAGGGACGATCATCACTTTTCGTAGGCAACAATCGAGGCACTAGATCATATATTCATAGGCAACATCGAGGGTAATCGAGGGACTATGATCTTTGATTCAAAGGGACTATGATGATATGTTTGTAGGCAACGGTGCTAAGATACCCCTACGTTCGAGGGACTTGACCATTTATTCGAAAGACAACGAGAGAGAATACCCTAGGGGGTGCATGTGTGAATGAAGTGTGTTGAATTCAGATAATTTATCTTGTGATTAGAGTTAGCTATGTTGATTTTATCTTGCCATACACGCCTAGTTACTAGCAAATTATATTGGTGCGGAAAGTAAACCCTACGCTATTACATGGCTTTGGGGAAATTACATAATTGAGGAGTGCAGAAAGTAAAACCTAATTAAAACTATTACATCCCATGAGCAGTTACATAATATTGGAAAAAATAATGCGAGAAAATAAATAACTGAATAGAAAACTAGCCCTAATATTTTTTGGATTTTTTTGAAATGTGGAGAATAATCCTAAGTCTAATTGATTTTAACTAATTTAAAGAAATATTAGTTAATACTAACCCTAAATTAATTAATTAAAATAAGAGAAACAATTAGTGTAAGTTGTCTAATTAATCCTAATTATTTAACCTAATTACTAATTTTAATTAATTAACTATGAAATAAGCAAAATAATAAAAATATGGAAAATAATAAAATGCTGAAGCGCTTCTGGAAGAAGCCATCCCAGAAGATGGAGCTTATGGGAAATCCTTTGCTGGAGGCATCCAAAAGTTGGAACTTCTGGGGTTTCTGCGCTGGAGGTACCTAGAAGTAGGCACTTCTGGGGTTTTCTGCTCTTGAGGTACCCAAAAGTAGGCACTTCTGGGGTTTTCTGCTGGAAGTGGATCCAGAAGATGGAGCTTTTGGGCGTGTTTCTGCCTCTGGAGGGTCCAGAAGTTGGAGCTTCTGGAGGTTGTGGCTTCTGGAACCTGAAATATCAAAAAACATAAGGAATTCTGGGAAAAGGCAGAGTTCGAACGTGTGCCTTCTAGGATAAACGCGTGTTGCCTCTGCCATCTGAGCCAACCTGCTTTGGTGTTAGACATATGAAATAGAATAAATGTAAAGGAAATTGATTTCTGGGAATCAATTTAAAATCAGAAAACGCGCGCAACCTTCATCTTCTTCCTTGGGACACAGGCCTTTAGCTACGGTTTTTACCTACAGATTGCTTCTGTAGCTATATCCCTGCAAAATCATAACTCAAGTAATACGCAATATAAATTTACATGAAAGGCATGAATCAATTGCTTTCAACCCCCTAAACATGAATATGCCTCTGGTTTTGGCTAATTTTGTCTTAAACGAAAAGCCCTAATCCAAGGTCTCAAACCCTAACAATGGTAGATTCGTGTACCTGTACTGAAAACTTAATCAAACGACACAGAAAGCTTGCAAATAACATCACGAACATGAATATGTGATTGAAACACGTTTAAAATGCATGTAACTATGAATTAGATTTTTAAATTTTAGAGAGCAAACCGTGACTTGGATGTGTTGATTCTGGACGCTCCAATGCTTGGTGATGATTGGAATAGGTTCCTGGGACCTTGAGGATGCTCGTTCAATCCTCAAAACTCCTTGAATTGCCCTCCAAGGTTGAAACCGAAATTGCTATTATTACAAGTTTTCTTGAAAATTTTTAGGGTTCTTGAGGCAAGAAATTCGTCTCCTGTGCATTTGGAATCATTATGTATTTATACTAGAGTGATTTAGGTCAAGAATTGTCAAAAAAATCATGCCAATCAATGAAAGATAATTTGATTTAGAATCAAACCAAATATTGCCTTTTTGAGCCAATTTCAATCAAATTACTTGCAAATCTTAATTATTTTGAAATAATCAGACATAATTGGCTTGCTTGGACCTCAAGGATGAGATAAAATCCATCTTGCACTTAATTTTTTATTTTATATCATTTATTTTAATTAAATTGGTTTTTAAATGAATAAAATCAAAAATAAATAAAAAATAAAGGATAAAAACGTGGCTTTGGGCTTGGAGGTTCCCATTCACGTAAGGAACAAGTTTAAATCAAGAAAAGTTAGGCCCATTTGGAATTTTTTTGATTTTCTCAAGTATTTCTCTTTGTGCGCCTCCTCAAAAATGCTCAACTTGCACAATGTGTATCTTGCTCAATTTTTAATATTTTTGGGTGTTCTTGGACTTTTTAGAAAGCTCAAGATGTCTTCCAAACAACCCTTTTTGTTTCATCTTCATTGAAGTTGTCATGCTCATGAACACTTCTTTCCAAAAAGTTGACTTTTTGTTGACTTTTAAAAGGACCTGTAATGTTTTGATCCATAACTTCCAAATGAAGCATTTTCTGCCCAAGCTTGTGAGACAAAAAGTTGTAGAGAATTGAATTCTCTTCAAAATGAGCCGTGGTGGAAAAATTTCTTATATAGTATGTGAAAGTTATGCTTGGTCAAAGTTCTGTTGACTTTTGTCTAAAAGACCCTAATTTAGAAACTTTGACTTTTGATCATATCTTGACTTTTCTTGAGGAATCATGATCAACCCTTGATCAAATGATGAATATTACTTCAAAATATTGGTGTTGACAAAAAATTATGAAGTTTGACTGTATGTTGACCATAGTTGACTTTTTGTCCAAAATAGTTGATTTTCAACGATCTGAGCAATTGTCTGAGCAAACTTGGCTTGTAAGGCTTGAAATTTGACATGGTGTTTCTTTGAAGCATATGAGGAGGTATGATGAATACTTGAAGCATTGGATGTCCATCTTGACTTGAGAATGGCAAAACCTAGCTTGGGTTGGTTGCTTAGGAGAGAGTTTGTCTGGTCAACCCTTGAGAAATCTTTGAGTATGAATATGTGAATTATCTTGAGAAGTGGGAGGGAAAATTTTGGGGTATAATAGTTGCCCCTGTTCAATCTTCTTGTACCGGAAGGGTTAGATTGGCATGCTTTCCTTTCGTGACCTGCAGGTGGAAGATGATTGAACACTCGAGTACACCTGAAAATTTACACTCGCTGTTTGTATGAAATAGGATCGTCAGCTGATGACGTGCTGGAATGGGCTTATAGATGCCATTTGGAGAAGCTAAGTCGTATGCTAGACCTCGTCTCTTCGGTAGCAGAGATAACGGAGATGGGCTTAAGATGCCATCGGGAGAAGCTGAGTCGTACGCTAGACTCTGTATTTGTCTTATAAGCGGAAGAGACGACGAAGATGGGCTTAAGATGCCATCTGGAGGACTGATGCTGGGGAGTGAGTCATACATTAGACTCCATGCTCGTCTTTGAATGAGGTTTTTGGTATGTATTGATTTTTAAACAAATATGCAGCATTCTGAAGGTGAAGAGATATCGACAAGTAGTCGGAGATGGGCTTAAAGATGTCATCCAAGGCTATTCATAATAAGAGAGAGTCAAAATAAACCTTCATCTTGGCTATTCTTGAGATGAATATTTGGCCGGATGTGGATAGCTTTCCCATCTTGCTTCGGGTGTTAATCTAATATTTGTTTCCTGGACCATTCGTGTGGTCTTTCAGATAGGTTTCCCATCTTGTTTCAGGCATTAATCTTTGACCTGTTGTCTGGAAATAATTTTCATGGTCCTTCAGATAGTTCTCCTGTCTTGCTTCGGGTATTAATCTTTAACCTTCCGTTTGAAAAATAGCTTTCATAGTCGTTCAGATGGTTCTCCCATCTTGTTTCGGGTATTAATCTTCGACCTTCCGTTTGGAAAATAGCTTTCATAGTCGTTCAGATAGTTCTCCCGTCTTGTTTCGGGTATTAATCTTCGACTTTCCGTTTGGAAAATAACTTTTACCCGTTGAGGAGGTAAACTTTTGACAGGATATGGTTAGTCATATGTAGATTATGATGCATGCGGGTGTATGACAATATTATTATGACGTATGCATATGTTATGACTTTTGTGTAAATGTATGAATATAGATGAATGAATGAAGATGTATTTCAAACATATCCATCTTGAAGAAGATGGACGTCCTGCTGGGGATTTCTAATGTTTGCTTGGGGATTGGGTCGTGGCGAACACTGCCTTGGAGTGAGAAAAAAAGAAAAAAAAACAAAAAAAAAGGAGCTTCTGATTCCTCCGATGCAGTATCTGACCAATTCTCAAGCCTGGATATTAGTGTTGTTGGAAGAATAGCAGCGATCAAGAGATACTCGGCTCTGGATCTTGTGCGTAGATCTTGCTGGGGAATAAGAGAGATGTAAGTTCCTCTGATGCACTATCTGACCAAGTTTCGAGTCTAGATACTACTACTATTGGGGAATGATAATCATTGGAAGATACTCCGCTGGGGATGAATATCTTTGTATAAACCAAGTTGGGGGACGATGTGATATGGAATAACCTATTACTGCTTGGAGACTGATGTAATCGGCTGATGTGTTACTACTCGGGGACCAATGTAACGTGATAACTTGAGAAGGTAGATAAGTTTGATAGGATCACTGCTCGGGGACTAACGTGATAGAGCGGAAGTATTGGAATACTTGCTGGGAGGAGATTAGTACTTCGTCGGAGAAGATTTATCTTTGCGGGGATTGGTGATCCTGTGGATGCATTTCTTGTGAAAGTAACTCCATGGGGTATGTATTGGTGACTTTAGTCGTCACCTCAATTCCTAGAGCCGGTAGTAATTACTTTCGTTCGTTCGCATTCCATATGTTTGTGAACATATGTTTACTGTCAGATGCATATAATCATTCAAAGCAATCATTGGACTTTATGCAAAAAACAATATTGTAAAAAGGGAATTTGTATTAATTTTGGAATGTGGCGTATGGCCAAGAAGTGTGTATACAAGAGATGAATATCCTAGTAAGAGGAAATTGTCAGAATAGTAAAAAGCTATGCAGAAATAATCTCGTCGAGTTTCAATTATGCTATTGCTCATATATTTTAACTATCTCATCTCCTTGCTGTCAGTAGAAAGTGAGTGAATTGATTTTCGCCATTTGAATCTTAAAGTTGATAGTAGTGTAGTCTGTAGGTAGGTGATCTGGACGAGACATAGTCGTACGCTTAAATCCCTAACTTTTGCCTAGACCGCCCTTTCGGGTTTTCAGTCTACCAGGATACCCTTTTTTGCCTAAGCCGCCTTCGCAAGTTTTCGACTTCCTGGGTGTACATATTTTTTTGTATATATCCTTAAATTTTGCCCGAACCTTTTGGTTCGTCAGGATGCCCTTATTTTTTCATAGGTCAGTCGACCTAGCGGGTCTCGTTCATGCGTAGTATTTTTTGACTATGTCTGCATTCACAAGGTGTGGGAAGTCTTCTCCTTCCATGGTGCTAAGTATCATAGCTCCACCGGAAAATACTGTTTTGACTACAAATAGTCCCTCATAGGTGGGAGTCCATTTGCCCCTAGGGTCACCTTGTAGAAGGATGATGCGATTGACTACTAGATCACCGATTTGGTAGACTCGGTGCTTGACTTTCTTATTGAATGCTTTGATCATTCGCTTCTGGTAGATCTATCCATGGCAGATGGATGCGAGTCGTTTTTCGTCGATCATGTTGATCTGGTCAAGGCGAGTCCGGATCCATTCATCTTCACCTAGTTTCGTGTCCTGGAGGACTCTAGTTGAGGGTATGTTAACCTCGATTGGCAGGACTGCTTCCATACTATATACAAGAGAAGGGGGTTTCCCCTGTAGATGTTCGTACTGTAGTGCGATAACCGTGGAGGGAAAATGGAAACATCTCGTGCCAATCCTTGTAAGTCACTATCATCTTCTGTATGAGCTTCTTGAGATTTTTGTTGGCGGGTTCCACTATGCCGTTCATTTTAGGCCGATATGGAGAAGAGTTGTGATGCTTGATTTTGAACTGCATGCAGAGTTCGGTGATCATTTTGTTATTGATATTGGTATCATTATATGTGATAATCCTTTCGGGGACGCCGTATCGACAGATAAGATTATGCTTGATGAATCGGGCCACAACATTCTTGGTAACAGATGTGAATGAGGTTGCTTCTACCCACTTGGTAAAGTAATCAATTGCAATAAGGATGAAACGGTGTCCATTGGAAGCGGTACGTTTGACTTCTCCGATCATGTCAATGCCCCACATTGCGAAAGGGCATGGAGCGGTCTGCATATATCTGGTATTTGTGACAAGACCGAGCATGGCGGTGAAAATCAGCTTCCATGGTGGACCAATAGTAACCTGCTCTCAGAATATTCTTCGCCATTGTATGTCCACTGGAGTGGGTACCAAATGCGCCTTCATGTAATTCTTCCATGATCCGTTCTGCTATTTTCTGGTCCACATAGGAGTAAACACAAGTCATGATTGCGCTTGTATAATATGCCGTTGCTGAGAAAGAATCTGGATGCGAATCTTCTCAAGAACTTCTTGTCATTGACAGATTCCCCTGCGGGATATTATTGAGTCTCGAGATACCTCTTCACTTCGTAGAACCAAGGTTTCTCTTCTGTATCAAGTTCACAACAGTATGCTGGTTCGTCAAACTTTTCGATGATGATCTGGGGAGCTTCGTTGTCCCATCTGGCTTTGAACATAGACGACATAGTAGCTAATGCGTCTGCCAACTGATTCTCTTCTTGTGGAATGTGATCGGAAGTGATTTCTTCAAAGTAAGGGATCATACTCAAAATATGCTCTCGATATGGAATGAGATTCGGATGCTTCGTATCCCACTCGCCTTTAATCTGACTGATCACTAAAGCTGAGTCTCCATACACTTGCAAGAATTTGATTCTTAAGTCAATCGCAGCTTTGATACCCATGATGTACGCTTCGTATTCGGCCATGTTATTAGTGCAACTGAAACATAATCTGGCGGTGAAAGGCGTGTGTCCGCCTGTAGGAGATATAATGATAGCGCCAATGCCATTGCCAAGTGCGTTTGAGGCTCCATCAAAGACCATGGTCCATCGGGATCCCGGTTCAGGTCCTTTGTCTAGTCCTGGTTCTTCACAATCAGTAACTAGCAAAACATTTCCGCCTGGAAACTCGAACTGCATAGACTGATAGTCATCTATGGCTTGATGAGCCAAATGATCGGCTACTACGCTTCCTTTGATCGCTTTCTGAGTAGTATACTAGATGTCGTATTCGTTCAGGATCATTTGCCATCTTGCTATTCTTCCAGAGAGAGAAGGCTTCTCGAATATGTATTTTATCGGATCCATCTTAGAGATCAACAAGGTAGTGTGAGTCAACATATACTGTCTTAGTCGTGACGCCCAGCGCGCAAGTTTTCTCGAGCTATGAGTATCTTGTTTCACAGTCGGTAAACTTTTTGCTAAGGTAGTATATTGCATACACTTTTCGACCAGACTCATCATGTTGCCCCAACACACACCCCATTGAGTTCTCTAATACTGTCAAGTACATGATAAGAGGTCTTCCTTTGGCGAGGATAGGAGGATTTTGTAGGTACTCCTTGATTTTGTCAAAAGTTTGTGTCGTTGTTCCATTCCACTACTTGATCTTTCTTCAGTAACTTGAAGATTGGCTCACAAGTAGCAGTTAGATGCGCAATGAATCTGGAGATGTAGTTTAGTCGTCCCAAGAAACCTCTGACTTCTTTCTCGGTGCGGGGAGCTGGCATTTCTTGGATAGCTTTAACCTTGACAAGGTCAACCTCAATACCTTTACCACTGATAACAAACCCCAGGAGTTTACCAGATCTGACTCCGAAGGTGCACTTGTTGGGATTGAGTCTTTGTCTGTATTTCTTTAGTCTATCAAACAGCTTTCATAAATGACCGAGATATTCTTCTTCAGTTTGTGATCGAGCTATCATGTCGTCGACGTAGACCTTAGACCTCTATCTCGTGATGAATCATGTCATGAAACAAAGCCACCATGGCACGTTGATATGTGGTGCCAGCGTTCTTCAGACCGAAAGGCATGACCTTGTAGCAGAATGTGCCCCACTGTGTAACGAAAGTAGTCTTTTCCATGTCTTCAGGAGCCACTTTGATCTGATTGTAACCGGAGAAACCATCCATGAAGGAGAAGACTTTATGTTGTGCGGTGTTGTCAACTAGAACATCAATATGAGGAAGTGGAAAATCGTCTTTTAGACTCACTCTGTTTAGATCTCTGTAATCCACATACATCCGCACTTTGCCATCTTTCTTAGGTACGGGTACCACATTTGCAACCCACTGTGGATAAGAAGTGACGGCTAGGAAACCAGAATTGAACTGTTTCATAACTTCGACTTTGATTTTCTCGGACATTTTGGGACGCATACGACGGACCTTATGCTTCACAGGGAGAAAACCTTCTTTCGTCGGTAGTCGGTGTACCACAATGTCAATGTCTAGACCTGGCATGTCTTTATAGGACCAAGCAAAAACCTTGATATAGTCTCGTAGCATCTGGACCAATCTTTCTTTGATACTGTTCTCAAGACTCGCTCATATCTTGATTTCCTTTCTGTCTTCGTCAGTGCCTAGATTCACGACCTCGACTGGCTCTTCGTGTGGCTGTATAACCTGTTCTTCTTGCTGTAGCAATCTGAAAAGTTCTCATGGCACTTCACAAGCTTCCTCACCTTCGTCTTCGGCTTGTTAGATCGGATTGTCGAAGTCATATTTAGCAATAGCAAAGCTGTTAACAACGAGATTTTGAGTGAATCTGCAGTGTATCACGTGGGTGTGTGTAAGAACACATAGCTTTTTGAAGGCGTAGTAAAGTAAAAGAAAGGAAGGAAAATAGTATTTAAATGCAAAAGTCCAATGATTTTATTGAATGAAAATATGCAAATGACAAATAATAACCCTCACAAACGAGCCATGATGCCTAGGGCAAGGCACTAGGCTTAAAGTTTATTGTTCGAAGAGTAGAAAATGAAAAGCATAACAGAAAACAAAAGAAATTACTCCTGTCTAAAGGAGATTGGTATGACGTCTTCGGTCTTCCAATTGCTGAGTCCGTTATCTGGAGTTGGGAAGATCCAGTTGCTGATGTCGAAGTTGATGTCGTCGTCTCCTATAGAATGGACTCCATTCTTGCTGATGTGGAAGGGAATTTTGCCGGCACGTTCGCGGCGCATCATCTTCTGACCTTTGGTGGTGAAGCCTAAACCAGTCTTGTCAGATTTGAAAGGAAGATCAGGGAGCTAACCCCAAACAGTATGACCTCCTTCTTCAACTGCGGCTTGGGTGTCCTTCAGTGAGGCCATTCTTGGTGGAACTTGTGTAACTTTAGGAGTGACAGGAGAGTCAACAGGCATGACTCGTGGAATTGCTTCAAAGGCTTGACAGGGAATTTCGATGAATTCACCTTCCATTTCGAGGTATCGGAATGACTGCAGATGGCTTACCATGTATTCTTCCTCACCGCATACCGTAACAATCTTCCCCTTTGCTGGGTACTTCAGCTTCTAATGTAGGGTAGATGTAACAGCGCCTGCCCCATGTATCCAAGGGTGTCCAAGTAGGCAATAGTAGGCTGGACGAATGTCCATGACGAAGAAGGTGGAGTCAAAAGTCTGGGAACCGACTTTAACTGGCAGGATGAGCTCTCCAAGTACTATTCGTTTAAAACCATCAAAGCTCTTAAAATTATGTCGCTGGGCTTCAAGACCACTCCTTCAATTTCAAGTCGGTCTAAAGCACCGTTTGGTAGGATATTCAGAGCAGAACCAGTATCCACCAACACGTGAGACAACGTAGTGCCCTTGCATTCAACGAAGATGTGCAAGGCTTTATTGTGTCCTTCTAGCGATACCCTAACCCATTGTTGATCGGTGCGTACAACTTGCGGTATGTGAGCATTCTTCAGAAACTTCAGAAACTTGCTGTATGTGAGCCTCAGAGCATAATAGCAGAGCTAGCATGAATATTGTTCTTGCAGAAAAAACCTCTTTGATGATATTTTAGGGATTTGGAAGCTCAAGCGTAGTGGCTAGAGTTCCAAGCTGATGATTGTCTTGCTTATCCCGCTGGCGGGAGCCCTATTTATATCAATGATTCATGAAGTCCTTTTTCCCTTTCTGCAACTGCCTTAGCGCGTTAACTATGGCCTGGAGGTGAAGGGGTCGACCGTTTCAGCTCATGATGACTCACTCTGTAATGCCTCATAATGACTCCATGCCCACATTATTCCTCCAATCGGTAACGTCTTCCCCTATCCGAGCCTCTAACCCGGACAGATGATCGGATCATATCTCGGGACCGGCCCGATCTCCTATCCCAATTCCGGGAATCACGTCGAATAAAGATCTCGTCTATAAGTCCGAGATCCATCCCAGATGCCTGCAAACCTCCCTCTGGCCTTACATCTCGGTTGAGGAATTTATGTATGATCAAATATCTTGGAACGAGTTTGTCCCAATTGTTCCACAACATTGTAGTCACTCTTCTTAATCATCTTCAAAATTTCCTACATTTCTTGCTTGGAGGTGCCCTCAGCAACTTCCTTTGGTACTTCTGTATTAGCAGGATTAGTTACTGGTTCTTTCCCTCTAGCTTCGGGAACTGGTTCGATAGTGGGAATGCGAGCTGGAGTCGTTGTGTCTTTTGGGGGAGAGATCTCTGGAGAAAATACTCTTCCGGTTCTGGTTACCTTGCTTGATCCAGTGATGTTGCCGATGTCAGGATTAGTAGCTTCAGCTGCAATGTCTTTAATAGTTAACGGATCTTGCTTGACGCCATGATAGTAAACTTCGGCTCCATAGTTACATGGTATAGCTTTGTCAGAGGAATATGGAATTGGTCTGGGAGAAGTAATGATGAGAGGTGCCACTCTAGGCGCAGGATCGGTAGAGGAGATCCTTATTGTGTTTACATCAACATAGTCTTCTAGGAAATCGTCTCCCTATCCGGTTGCCTTGACATCTTCAATAGGAATTTCGTAGCTTTCAGGAGCGTCGTACTTCACCATGAAATCAAACTTTCCACTTAGCTGCCCCAAGGTATCCCAGACTTCTGGTAAGGCTTCGTCTGCATCTTCGATATTCAGATTCTTAGAAATGTCTTCGCACAAGTTCTCCACAGAAGGAGGTTTCGGAAATAGCACTTCTCGGTTGTCCATCATGCGCTGAATACGCCTTCTCAGCCAAGCACATCCATCAGGTTCAGACGCACACCATCGACAATCCTCAGGGAATCCTGGAAATACACCGACTTGCAGCAAATCTTTCTTAACAGTCATCAGAGGAATAGTCATATTATTCACATCATACACATAGGAGTCTTCGTCAATAGCATTGGAACTTTTACCGTGGTTAGGCATTGGTGCGTTGATCACATTCGGGGTTTCGACAGGAGGGTCAAATTCAATCTCCCTGGCTTCAATCATGTCTTGAATCTTGTTCTTAAGAGCCCAACAGTTGTCGGTGTCGTGCCCTGGGCTGTTGGAGTGGTATGCACACCTTGCATTAGGATTGTACTTTGGCGAGGAAGCGTTGACGTGCTGAGGAGGATCCCTCAGAGTAATCAGCTCTGCTTTCAACATGTGTTGCAATGCTTGTGACAAAGGCATGTTGATCTTTGTAAACTTTCTTCGTGGCGCGTTCTGGTTATGCGCGCTGTCTCGTTGAGGTTGCACTGGTGTAGGATTGGAGATCACAACTACCCCCACAGATTGAGTACGATCAACTTTGACACGGCTTTTCTGACCATATACAGCATTGGCTTCTTTCTTACCAAAATATTTCTTCGCAGCATTTGAAGATGACTCTACCTGAATCTTCCCGCTCTTGATTCCAGCTTCGATGCGTTCGCCTGCCAATATCAGCTCGGTGAATCCGGCTGAAGAGTTTCCAATCAGATGATTGAAGAATGGCCTGTCAGTGTTCCCATGAACATATCAACCAACTCCCTATTGGACAAGGATGGTTGAACTCTGCCTGCTAGATCTCTCCATTTCTGAGCATATTCTTTGAACTTCTCGCCACGACCTATAGTCATGCTCTATAGTTGCATGCGGGTGGGTGCTAATTCAGCATTGTACTGGTACTTCTTGTAGAAGGCATCTGCTAAGTCATTCCAGGTATGAATATGGGTATTCTCTAGCTGATAATACCACTCCAACTGAGTTCCGGATAAACTTTCTTGGAAGAAATGCATCCATAGCTTTCTGTCATCCGTGTGAGGATGGATCTTTTGAACATAGGACTTCAAGTGCAACTTTGGGCAAGAGATGCCATCATACTTGGCAAAGGTAGGAACTTTGAACTTGCGGGGAATTACCACACCAGGAACAAGACTCAGATTATCAAAATTCAACCCGGACATTTTCAGATTTTCCACAGCATTCAGGCGGTCTTCAAGTTGCTTGTACTTGTCGTCATCAAGAGGATACTGCTCGCTCAAGTAATCTTCTTCTCTATTTTCAGACCCTTGTCGGCTTCCTTCGGTGTTCATGATGCTTTCTGTAACACCCCAATATTACCCAAGGTTTTATATGCAAAAATCAGAGTAATTTAAAATTTCATAAATTCAATACTGAGGCATCACACCTTCAAAACAAAATTACTTTAAACAGTTTGGTTTAAAGTATAAATCTCGGATACATAGCATCGTCGGAAATCATAAATTGATTCTTAAAAATTAAAACATCTTCTTTATTAAACTTCCTCATCAAATCATATTTTCATAAAGTATGATTCTTATTCACAAAAGGAATAACAACAAAAGAACAACAACAAGACAACATAAATGTTCCCCCCGAGTGCTACGTATCAGAGCGACACCGACTCGACTAACAGCAGCTATAAACTCCGTCTTCATAACCTGCACGTTACCAGTATAAAGGTAACGGCAAAACAGGTAAAGGGTGAGATACTCCAAAACATATAATTAAAGGCATGACAACATATATATAGTTTTGGAATCATAAAAGATATAGGTTAATAAGTGCATTCCAACACATATCCAAATCTCACTCACTTTGATCGTCATTCTAATCTGTATAATCAACACTTTATCGCCATAACCTCATCGACATAAATCATCACAATAACACATAACCTTTCATCACCACGAAATCATCACAAGTTAATATGTCATAAATCAACACGACAATCATAAACAACAACATCAACCAATTCTAATAATATAAGCAACATAAACAAAATCATCACAAATTGGCTAAAGCCCATCGTCGTTTTTGGCATAAAACCCATCGTCACAAACATCATCACATCATATTTGCATTAAGCATTTCATCAAATTCAAATCATCACAAAACTCATCATTTATTTTGATCGCATAGTTATCATGAAATTATCAAGTCATATTCATTTCATGTTCATCATAAAGATCATCACCAAACAAAGCATCATATATCATCGCAATTCAACATCGCCCATCAATTAAAACCCAACGCCAAACAACTCAACATAAACATAATCGACTCCATGAGACACGACTATGTTATGCATGTGGTACCCGTCGCTTTGTCCATAATTAGGTACACTTGGCATAAAGCCCATCGTCGCTTGGCATAAAATCCCTCGTCGCCAATGCAATGTATGTGACTCGACAATAAAACAACACAACAAAAACATCATCATCGCTCATCAAAATTGATATAAATCCCACATCGCCATAATTTACCCACATCAAGATAAATATATCATCGCATCATATTTGCATTATGCAAAACATCACCAATAATTCTTCATCGTCAAAAGTCATGCATTCGCAAAATCGGAAGCATTTATTAACAACATCATGTACAAAGACATATATGATCATTATCAACAAAATCATTTAATCATGAACAAATCGTCGCAAAAGTCATGTACAATCATGTAGCATCGTCATCAAATAAATCACTCAATTCTAAACATGGAAAAATAATCGAACATCAATAATCGTCACGAAAGTCATTCATAATAACCGGCATTAATCATAATCGTCAACATCGCAATCGGGTTGTCCATATGTGTCTTAAATTGACTAAAACGCGATTCGATTCAGTTTAACCGTAAATTGGCCTATTTTGGGTCATCTCGTAAAAACTCGTAATTTCGAAAAACTAACCTCACCACTACGTTCTACACGTCGAACTTAGCTAGCACGTCAATTTTTGTTGAATTCGGAGCAACTTGCTCCGTCGCCGAAATTACCGAAATTGGAAAATCGGAACATAATCGGGTTCCAAATTTAATCGGCTAACTTATGTCCTAGTTATATTTTCTTAATACCAACTATTAGTATATTGAATTAAAGAAACTAAAAGAAACAGAGGCTAATGGAAAATTATGCAGAAACTAAATTCTATAAGCGAAACTCATCGAGAAAAACGAAGCGCAGTTTTCCAAAACCCACCCTAGCACAAGGGGACGCACGTCCCAGCCATATGCACCATTGGAGGCGGGGGCCTTGGAGTGGGGGACGGACACCCCTCAACCTGAGGTGGGCGCCTCCCCCTTGTTTCATTGTGCAACTCGTCTTCTTCCTCCATCTTTTGCAAACAGACAGTGTAAATTATTCTGATTTTTCACAGTTTCCTTGTTTCCATTTTAACACTTCTAGTTTCTATAAGCTAGCACCTAGAACACCCACAATCCATACTCCTAACTCAAACTTTATAATTCATTTCAACAATCACACATACAACTCATAAACCACAACATCAATTTCTATCCCAAATTCACAATATACCTATCAAACCCTAACTATATGGAAAGGAAAATCAAACCCCTTACCTCATCTTGTTCTTGGAAAGCTTCTTGATTTCTCTACCACTTCCAACCAAAGCTTCCTCTCTTGTTGCTCTTCTTCTTCTTCTCCTTCCAAAACCCTCTATTTCTCTCAAGTTTCTAAGTTTGGCTTTTGTGTTTTGAATGGAATGAAAATGAGGAGAAAGTGTTTTATATGGGTGTTCTTACTAGCAACCAAGGGTGTATACCCAATTCTACCAAATTACTCCTCACACCCCTAATTTATTTTATTAATTAACACCTTAATAATAACTAATAATATTATTAACTCAATTAATTAAAATAATTCTGGGGAATTAAATATCGGTCCGAATAATATTTTACCGAACCGAACGGAATAAAAACCGGACCGAATCGAAACGTCGCCAAATATATTATCAGATATATCGATTAATATAAATATTTTCGTCGCAAAATAAATATCGATCGGTAACTCGAAAAATATTAATATAATATAATATTAATTAAAACGGGGCGTTACAACTCTCCCCCACTTAAAAACTTTTCGTCCTCGAAATTTCGACCAAAATGAACAATTCGGGACATGCCTACGCATTCGTCCACTCAATCCTCGCGTCAACTAAACAACATAGAAAATACACCAAAAACAAGGACATCTCCCTAACCACAACGTCCCGTTAAGAACAACCATGCCGAGATGCAAAGCCCATACAATGCACTCGAAAACCAACTAATCACCCAACAACTAAACAAGTCGCAGACACACCGGTGCACTCGAGAACTAAACAAACAAGATCGATGCCATCCTAAGCCTCAACCGTAGAATTAGTCGCACACTCGAACCAACACCTCGGAAACGAGTCACCAAAGATAGGAACATAAAGTCCTATGACGCAACATCGACTCCATCGCTAAAACGAAAATAACAAAATGGTTATACAAACCAAAACTGAAACAATCAGAATAGGATAGAACCACGCGTGCTACGCAAACACGAAAAAGGTGCCTTCATTCATGCATAAGTACAAACTCAAGAATTACACTTGCAAAATTATCGCTTTCATTCCAGAAAATCGCAAGGTCACATCATCCTTGTAGGTTACCAACGTACCACCCTTGAACAATAACAAGTTACTCAAACATAACCAAACTACGATACACTACTCATTCTAGGGCGTATACTGACGACTTGCGACTATAACTCACTAGTCCAAATCCAACAATCTCGCATACTCGCTAAAAATTCAATGCTCGATATCTAAACCATGTTGCGTCACTTTTACGCATATGATGCCAACAGTAAAACAACTTGGTTAGTCCTCAACTTCACAATTACTCAGAATGGATACGTTCAAAGTGTACACCCATCGGGATACCTCGTAACATCAGTCTCATCTACTCAAAAAATCACTCTTTCATTCTTGATTGATCAACGTCAATTGATCCTCTAAAATACACGACATAGTTTGACCTTTTCAAATATTGTCCAAATATTCACTTGTGAAACTTTAACGTATACACTTGACTTCAACGAAGTCTTCCCTTATAACAATTCAATTCCCAAAATTTGTATTAAGTAATCACCATCCTCGCACCGTTGCAACGATCAGTACACAGGTTTCTTATTCGAAACACCTTTTATAACTTTCAATCTTCCAAAGTGGTAATTCAAACCAAAACACTCTCTCAAGAACTATGCCCATCAACGTCGTCTCATACTACTGAAATTACAAAATAGGTTGGACTTAGAACCATAACAAATTTTTTTATGGAATCAAACATGAACACCGTCGCGACCGACATCAGTCACAAATAGAACATCTTCCTTTATAAAACACCAATCATCTTAAGGTACCTGTGGCTACCAAACCATCTCAAAATGCTTTACCGTCAAGACTAATCTTAGTCGTAATCTAATAATCCACCGCGGTCATTAGTATCCGACGAAATCCATATGTTAGTAGTGAACAAATCCTTAATAACCTTCTGAACTTAATCTCAACAAGTGTCCCAAAACAAACATGCGACATTCTTCAAAGTAATAAATCCCAAATCAGATATTCTTGGGCCATCCGTGATATCAACTTACTAAACTCAACAACAGACGAAGTCTCTTTATAGATCATACTCAAACTTGAATTGTCTTCAACAATTCCAATCTTCTCGTCGTTAACATCTGCACCTTTAAGATTTCAATGAGCACAGCCACATCAAACTCTAACTCACGCGTCCGACAATTTTTCCTTATGAAAATCAAATCGTTCCAAGGTAGCAATACACTTTTCCAACTCTATATCGAAATACATCTTAAGTCCAAAATGAAATATCACAATACACCGCACAAGGTTCTTCAGTACTAAACAAGACCAAAATCAAAGCATTCGCTAAACTTTTCACTGGCTCAAACAAAATTCGCTTCCCATTGCGAAGTCCGAATAGCTACTCAACCATCTCAAGTCGAAGTACCCACGATCAATACCAACTTATAAAAAGATCTTCCATCAAACTCACAAAGCTAACCATCTAAAACAAACGAACTTCTACGCTCGAAAATAACCCCTTGAAGTCTTCTACAAGATACAAAATAAATCTTCACGGAACTGTCCAAAATATCACCATCTAAGTCGTTTACTTAAGGCACTCACGTCCAATAGTTCGAAACTCTTTCTTTAGAATACTCGGCATGCACTGGTCTAACTTCACTAATGATAACGCAAAGCTCGGATGCTTGCTACAATTTCCTTAACTTGATGTGAACCAAATAATATCCATGAACACGAAATAACTCTTGCAGCTACTCATGAGAGTACTGTCTGAACATTCCAAAATCATACCTGACGCATTAGTCGCACTAATGACATCAACAAATACTCGCCAGGATCATACACTATCTTGAAAAGCATTATCTAAACGTCTTCAGTTCTCACACTAACTCGTAGACAGCCAGACTTCACATCGATCTAACATAACACATAAACTCCAAATGACCGATTTATCCAACATCAGTCCTTGGAAGTAGATACTTGTCCTCAAAATCCACTTCATTCCTTTGTATGAAAACGACACACCAACTTAAGCGACCTTCGTTCTTCTCGAACAACACAACCGACACACTCCACAGCGATCCACTCAAACAAACAAATCTACTAAAACCAATCCTCAAGTTGACTTTTCAACTCTAACTCAGAAGCAGACATCTTCAAGGATATTTTGAACCACAACTAGTTCCAGAAACTAAATCCATCAAAACTTCACTTTGCACTACGTCGGTTATTCACTCACATCTTCACAATATGCTTCAGAATAGTCACAACAAGAAGTTCGCTTGCCAAAATCTTGTTTCTCACCAAATTCCAAATTCACCCATAACTCAAGTGACCATGCACCATCTTGTGTTAACTCATCTGCTTCATACACTATTGTTCGCGTCAAAAAGTGACGCGCGAGGGAATCGAATCTGAATTTGTATTCTCTGGCTCGAAATGATTTACTCTTTTGATTTGTTTATAAAGATGCCGCGAGCATCAAGCTTTATTATTTTCAACACAAGAAAAAATGATTATGAAAAAGGGGAAAGCTGTTAATACCCTCAATTGATATGATATGCATTACGACTAGCGCAAACTAGATGCAACGCATTGGGGAGATTCCGGGAAAGGGGGTTTGTTATATAAAGGGAATAGATGGAGCACCCTAAATATATATAGTTATCTATAGCTTTATATATGAATTAGTTTGATATGTTTGTGTGTTTTAAATTGCTATTTCTATGATTTGGAAAGTTTCTCCTTTGGATTTCAAGAAGGGAAGATTATGTGGGATCCTAGGTTTTGTTATTATTATGCTCGCAAAGATCATTGGGATCTTCTGCATACATATCCCTTAATGGGAATCAGAGCATTTGTAGCTCGGATCTAAAGGGATCTATGGTTTTGTTTGGTTTGAGGGAGAAAGAAATTTGCTCACCAAGGATGAGACCTTGTGCCTACGTATTCTCAAAAGGATGTTGAGAAATTCAAAGCAATCGTAGTTCCCACTTATGCTAGTGGAAGCAACGGGAAGTTATTAAGAGACACAGACAAATGTCATCTTAATGAAAAATGTATCTAATTTATTTCATCACATACATTTTGAAAGGTTGATTGATTAAATCTTTCGTCGTAAGTTATAGGTGTTTTGCTTGAGTGTACAAGCGTTACCACTTACGAGTTGTAGAAAGATATTTGAAAAAGATGATTGAATCTTTTAATTTTAAGCATTGGGTGTTTTGCTTGAGTGTACAAGCGTTACCGCTTACGATTAAGAGATGTTTTTTTTTTGTTTGAAAAGAGTTTGAAATTTTTTTTTGATAGTATGTGATGTGATAGATGAGATACTTCTTCCATAGATATGATAGATGTCTAAACCTCTAGGAGAAATTGATTGGATTAAGGGGATGCTTTTAAGAAGCCCATGGGTCCTTGTATTGTAAGGCAAAGAGGAGGCATTCCGAGGGTCATCGAGGGTCATCGAGGGTCCTTGTACGAAGCTCAAGAGGAAGCTATAGGGTATGGCTGGCTTTGGCTTTAAGAGGGATTTCACCGGGAAACCATCCCCTTAGGATTTCAAGAGCAATTTCACCGGGAAATTATACTTTCAGGGTGCTATCCTAGCGCGGGTGATTCTTTGTATTGGAAGCCCAATAGGAGGCTGTTAATAGATTTCCTGGTCTCTTTCTTGTTTGATGCCCAAGAGAAGGCTAAACTCAATGAGGAGTTCTTTTGAACGAAGCCCAAGAGGAGGCTGACTCAATAGGGGAGTGTTGTCTTATATGAAGCCTAAGCGGAGGCTAAACTCAGATGAATGAGTTTTCTTATATGAAGCCTAAGAGGAGGCTGAACTCAGATGAAATGAGTTACCTTGTACAAAGCCCAAGAGGAGGCTAACTTTGTGGGGAACTTATTTGTTAGACTAGTTGTTATGTTATAACTAGACAGTTGTATAAACAAGTGTATGACGTTTATTCACAGGAGTTTATGAAGGAAATATAAACAAATGCATGTAAAGTTTATTTACAAGATTTTATGAAAGAAATGTAAACAAGTGTGTGTAAAACGAACGTTTGAAACGAGCGTAACTTGATTATTTACAAGTTTGAATGTGTACGAGGGAATGAATAGGTATACGAGCGAGTATTTATGTACGAGGAAATAAATATGTACATAGGATGGTTGGTACTTACACCATAAGGGAGGCCCATTGGTTTAAAAGCAGTTTCACCGGGAATAATGCTCCTTTTAATACCAATGGTATTCAGTGTATATAAAAGCGAAACGGAAACAAACGGACGAAGTTTGTCTGTACTTGAGTATTTACAAAGATATTTGTATAATGTACAAGTAAAAATTGGTATGTACATAAAAGAATTGGATATGTACAAGGAAATATGTATGTACATAAAAAGAATTTTGGGACATACACCGTGAGGGAGGCCCATGATCGGTTAAGAAATCCGAGGAAAAACGAGTTCGGTTTTATCTTCAAATCGGATCGATCATGGAAAAAAAGAGTGTAAGTTTGTTGAAAAGTTTTGAAAAGCTCTTGAAAGTGTTTTTTAAAGATGAAGTATACTTACAAGAAGTTTGGAAAAGTTTCGGGCTTCGAAAGTTTGAAAGAAACGTCTTTGAAAGTGCTTTGAAAAGTACTCAAAACGTATCGTTTTCGGCTCGATAAAAATATAATCAAAAGAAAGTTTTTTTGAATTTTTTTGACATTATCATAAAATAGACATGTTAAATGACACGTGTGCAAAAAATCACCTCAAAATGAGGAGTTTTGATTGGGTTTTGAAGAAGTCAAAGTTTGAAAAAAATATGAAGAGAAAACAAAAAAAGTTTGGCAAAAATGGTCCCAAGGCTACTCAAACCCGGGACCATTGGGCAAGGCGTGGCAAGGCAAAGTGTTAAGAGTGAGCTGGCAACCGCTGGGGCAGCAATACATCCGTTCATATATCCAACTTCATGTTATTATATTATAAAATAAATGTTTGAATTTGAAAAAACGCGCGAACTCATCTTCTTCTTCCTCGATCCTTCAATCAGCCATGGATTCTTTGTTTCTCAATGAAATTGCTCGATGTAAACATCAAACTTGATCGAAATTGAACCAGGAACATGATGATGTGGGTTAATTTCATTTATTTTTAGTTTAACATGATTAAATTTCCAGAATACACGAAGAACCCTAGTTCTTTAAAATCAAATTGAAATCGTGTATGGACATGGATTCAAGCAATTAGTTTAGGGTTAATGATCAGTGAAGGTGCAGAAACAAAACGGCCAAGCCATTTTTGAACTGGAAGTAAGAAATCAAGGAGTTCGAAGTTGAGTCACTTACCTCTTGAAGCTGAGATCGAAATCTTCAAAGGAGCTGTTACAGTTGATGTTTAAGGATTGCTGGAGCACCAATGAGCTTCAGGGAACGTGTGAGGATGCTCTGCTTGCCTTGAATCAACCTGAATTATTCTAACCAAGTCCACTTGCATATGCTTGAAGTGAAACTCGAATCCGTGTTTGGAAGTGTTACAGTTCAAGAAAGCTGATTTGTATCACTCATATGAGATGTATGGATGATGTTTGAATGATCATAACACAACTAGCTCGAGCCAAATATCAGTTTTGAAGTTTAAGGTAGTTTTTACAAGTTTTGAAATATGAAAAGCAATTCTGGTTTTTAGTGCTTCTTGTGTTGATTTTAAGTTTCAAACCAGTTACATATTGATTTTAAGACATGTTAGACACCAAATCTCTCATGGTTTTTCACAAGTTTTGAAAAATACAAGAATTCTCACTTTGAACTATGTTACTTGAAATTTAAGAAAGAAAAGAGAAAGCTTGTTTTGGCATAGCTTTGGTGTGGTTTCAAATGGAAAACATGACCTCTATTTATAGGTCAAAAAATCAGATTAGCAAGCAAAGAAGATTGGCTTGGACTTGGACAACTTGCCTTAGAGGGCAAGAAGGTCTTTTTTGCCATAAATGCAAAAGGAACCTTCCTTTTAACCATGGTTAAATTTAACTTGATCTTATCTCCATCATAATTACCTCTCAACTGATTTTTATCAACTCTAGCCTATCTCCAATTAGTGACAAGGCTTCTAGAAGGAGATTTTGCAAAAAATGACTTGTAATTTTGAAGGTTGTACTTGAAAATCATGGCTTTTGGAGCCTTATGTTTCAAAATCAAAAGTATAGCTAGACACAATGGATTTGCAAGTTCTTGGACATTTTGGAAATCTTGTTTCAAGGGCTACAAATTTCATGTTTTGAGTTTTTCCTAATTCCAAATGGAACTATGTGAAAAATTGCCATGAAAGTAGGAAAAAATGTGAAATTTTAACACTTGAAAATTTTTCCAAGTGTTGAAATTTTTGACTTTTTGTTGACTTTTCCAAATTTCTTGATATTTTATGATCATGATGGATCATTTGAAGTATTTTGATGATTGAAAAAGTTTTGTCTTGAAAAAGTTGACCAAAAGTCAAAGTTTGACTTTTCAATGCAGATGAAATTTCATTAGATGATCCAGAAATTGACTGATGAAAATTGTGAACTTCTGTGATGTTTTGAATCAAGAAATTAGGTCAAGATGTTTTATTGGAGATATGAAGATCAATCTCCAAGAAAAAAAGTCATTCATTGATCATAAAATCAGTGATTGCTTATCCTCGATGAAAACCCTAATTGGTCGATCCTTGATAGATCATGAGGAAAAGTTGGATATCTGAAGATCAGAGGTTGATGATTTGATTAAGATAGATCAATTGAGGTGAGTGAAACTAAAACCCTAATTGATTACCTCTTGAATCAGATGAAAAATTGATGAAACTCTAATTTTGACCTGTAGAAGCCACACCCGATTAATTCTGTTCTGAACTATTAGTGATGCAGTAATGCAAATGTAAGGTGGTATATTAGGACAAAAATTGGGGTATGACAGATGCCCCTATTTAAGTTTCTTTAACCTGAGATATGAAGATGAATATCTTCGTCTCGATAGGTGTGAAGAGACTTAAATATCAGAATACGCAAATTTTGGACCTAAGATACCAAAAAATGCGAATGATGCAAAATGATTGCAAAAGGTTTACCCAGGAGATATCAAAGATTGGTATACCGGGGGAATGATTGTGAGGATGACTCAATCTGTCTAAGAAAAGAGAATCCTGTTTGTTGGGAAACAAGAAATATGTTTCACTGAGAAAATAGATTCACAATGCATGTGAATATCTGTTTTGAGGAAATTACCTTCTATCAACCTTGTGACAATGTTTAAGGTAAGTGAAAATGATATTACCAA
This sequence comes from Vicia sativa, assembly GCA_021764765.1. Taxonomy (NCBI): domain Eukaryota; kingdom Viridiplantae; phylum Streptophyta; class Magnoliopsida; order Fabales; family Fabaceae; genus Vicia; species Vicia sativa. Next base: position 216,694,498 of record CM038793.1, read on the forward strand.
TTATCAGCCTTGTGATAGTTTATGGTAATGAGCTCTGAAGATATTACCAATTATCAGCGAAGTGATAACTATAACAAGGTAATTCTTGAGAAAATTACTGAGTATTCAGCCTTGTGAATAACAGTCAAAGATGAAAACAGATCTCAAGTGAGTTTCTATTTTCACAGCTACAATCTTGCCGAGGATCTTTCTTTTGAGAAGATGCGGGCATTTTGATTGAAAAGACACGGGTTTTCTTTTAGACAGAAAGACAAACTGCGGAGATTTCTTGAACTTTCATGATTTGAACTTGCTGAGAAGAACAATCATTTTATGCTAAGTTTCAAGATGAAAAGGAAATAAGAGGCTCGGATGATGAGACTATTGCTTATTGTTTGCAGGTAAATTTTTCTTGTGAAATCTAAACCTGAGTTGGTTAGAGACAAGGTTCTATCCAGGAATGAACTGGAAAGAAACAGTCAATCAAGACTTTGTTCCCAATGAGGAATGATCTCAGCTGGGGAATAGGAGGAAAAATATGAACTTTTCTGCTTGGGGATAATCTACTGGAGAGATGACATACCCACACTTGTTTTTGGGAATAAATGCAACCTAAACAAGTGATGTTGAAGCATACATTTGAGAAATGCAGGAATGCATTAATGATGCTATTATGTATGAATGATAAATGTCATGAATGTCATATGTATGCTGACGATACTTGACAAGACAACAAAAAGGGTATTTGGGAAAAGGACTATGTCACAGTTCAAACAAATACTCAGTAAAATTCTGCAGCAATGGTGTAGACGTTACTGATGAAGGATCCGAGTTGCATGCTTTAAACTTTCTGAAAAAGGCAATTCATTGGCAACTTTGTTGGGAATTCTTTTTTTTTGGATAAGAATACCGTCCTTTGATGATCTCTGCTGAGGAGAAGAAAACTTCTGTAGTAGTTGTTCTGTCTTTCAGAGATCGAAACACTCATGGAGAAAACTGTTGAAGTTCCTTCTGTGTTCATAGTTCAAAGGAAAATTCGCTTTTATTTCAAAAATTTGAAGTAAAAATTCATTTCAAACCTTTTTAGTTTCCAAAAGTGATTTTCACAATAAAAAGCGTTATTTTGCAAAACAGAATAAAGCAAGGATTGCAAACAAAAAGGCACAAGGCTCAAATTTATTGATAGAATGGTAATTAGCCAAAGGCGTGATTCCATGAACTATTTACAAAACTTGGAAACGATAATTTATTGGGAAAAGGCTACATTGAAAGCAAATAAACACTATTATCCCTAACAACTTTGAATTCCAACTGTGCTTGCTGCTTCAGAAGATTTGATTGAAGATCCGTTGATAGAAGATTCTTCAGATTGACAGAGTACAGACTGATTGCAGTTACTTTGTCATTTTTTGTATCCTTATTTTTTTGCCTAAATTGCCTTTTCAGGTTTTCAATCTATCAAGATAATTTCTGTTTATTGTCTCTAATTTTTGCCTGGACCGCCTTTTCACGTTTTCATCCCACCGAGACGCTCTTTTTTGCCTAAGCCGCCCTTTTTGGGTTTTCGACTTACCGAGCTGTTCTTTTATTTTTTAGACAAAGTATTTCTTGACTGCATCAGCATTCACAGGATGCGGGAGTTCATCACCTTCCATGGTTGTGAGAATCATAGCACCGCCAGAAAAGCTTCTTTTGACGATGTATGGGCCTTCGTAATTAGGAGTCCATTTGCCCTAGAATCGGTTGAAAAGAGAATCTTTTTAAGCGAGGTCGCCTTCTCGGAATTCACGAGTCGGACCTTTTTGTCAGCTTTCTTCATCCTTCTTTGATATAGTTGTCCATGACACAGGCGGTCGAGCTTTTCTTCGATTAAGTTCGGTTGGTCGTATCGCTTTGACACCATTCGGCCTCGGATAACTTAGTTTCCATGAGAACTCTCATTGAGGGATCTTAACTTCTACGGGAACCGCTTCCATGCCGTATACTAGAGAAAAGGAGTTGCCCTGTTGAAGTCGTCTTGATCGATACCCATGAGCAAATGGCGACATTCGTGCCGGTTTTGTAAGTGATGACCATTTACGGGCGATCTTTTGATGTTCTTGTTGGCTGCTTCAACGGCGCCGTTCATCTTTGCACGGTAAGGAGATGAGTTATGATGCTCGATCTTGAATTCCTCACACAGTTCTTTCATCATTTTGTTGTTCAAGTTTGATCCATTGTCTGTAACGATCTTACTTGGAACCCCATATTGACAAATGAGATTATTCTTGATGAACCTCACAACCACTTGTCTTGTAACGTTGGCGTAAGATGCTGCTTCGACCCATTTGGTGAAGTAATCAATAGCCACTAATATGAAGCGATGTCCGTTGGACACTTTTGGTTCGATCATCCCAATCATGTCGATGCCCCACATAGAGAAAGGCCACGGAGAGGAGAGAACGTTGAGTAGAGTCGGTGGCACATGGATCTTATCTGCATAGATCTGGCACTTGTGACATCTCTTGACATGTTCTGACAATCGATTCCATCGTTATCCAATAGTATCCGCTCTCAAGATCTTTCGGACATTGCATGCCCATTTGAATGGGTTCAAAGACCCTTCATGCACTTCATGGATTATCGTATGCGCTTCATATGCGTCGGCATCGGCGAGACCATGTCGAAGTTTCTTTGGTATAACACATCTTCATTCAGGAAGAAATTTCTAGAAAGCCTCCTTAGAGTTTTCCTATCTTTGTACGATACCCCGAGTGGGTATTCCTGAGTTTGAAGAAAACGTTTGATGTCGTGGAACCACGGTTTATCATCGAAGCCTTGATTGCAAATACATACGCAGTCTTTCAAGGCGTCGATCGGATTTAGGTATATCGTTCCAATGGTTAATTTTGAACATGGAAGATAGAGTAGCCAAAGCGTCTGCCATTCGATTTTGATCTCGAGGGATATGATGCAGTTCAACTTTGTTGAAGAAAGTCAACAAATGTCTTGCATAATCTCTGTAGGGAATCAAACCAAGATGATGAGTTTCATATTTGTATTTGATTTGATTGATCACCAGGGCTGAATCTCCATATATGTCAAGGATCTTGATCCTCAAGTCGATGGCTTCTTCGATACCCATGATACAAGCTTCATATTCTGCGATGTTGTTGGTGCAATCGAATAGCAATCTGGCAGAAAACGGGATATGAGAACCCTCGGGAGTGATGATGACTACCCCAATTCCATTGCCAAAGACATTAACTGCTCCATCAAAGATTAAGCCCCATCTAGATTCTGGATCAGGACCTTCTTCAGGTAGCGGCTCGTCACAATCTTTCATCTTCAAGTACATGACATCCTCATCTGGGAAGTCAAACTTGAGAGATTGGTATTCGTTGATCGGTTGATAACCCAAGTGGCCGGCGAGAATGCTTCCTTTGACCGCTTTTTGGGCACGGTATTAGATGTCATATTCGGATAATAGCATCTGTCATCGAGCAATTCTTCTTGTTAAGGAAGGCTTTTCAAAGACGTACTTGATTGGATCCATTTTGGAGATTAACCAAGTCGTGTGATTCATCATGTACTGGCGGAGACGTTTTGAAGCCCACACCAAAGCACAACATGTTTTCTCGAGCATGGAGTAACGAGTTTCACAGTCTGTGAACTTTTTACTCAGGTAGTAAATGGCATGCTCCTTTTTATCGGTTTCATCTTGATGTCCAAGTACGCAGCCCATGGAATCTTCTAGCACGGTAAGGTACATGATTAATGGTCTTCCTTCGATTAGAGGAATCAATATTGGAGGTTCTGACAGGTATTCCTTGATACTGTCAAACGCTTTTTGGCAATCTTACATCCACACAACCTCTTGATTTTTGCGAGAAGCTTGAATATTGGCCCATAGCAGTCATTTGAGAGATAAATCTGGAGATGTAGTTCAACCGTCCAAGAAATCCTCTTACTTGCTTTTCTGTATGTGGCGTAGGCATTTCTTGAATAGCCTTGACTTTGTCAGGGTCAACTTCAATACCTCTTTGATTGACGATGAAACCTAGGAGTTTTCGGATCTTACCCCAAAGGTGCATTTGTTAGGATTCGAGCGGTGAAATTTCCTTAGTTGAAACAACTTCAAGAGATATTCTATATGCTCTTCTTGATGTCGAGACTTTGCTATCATGTCGTCTCGTAGACTTGATCTCTTTGTGCATCATGTCATGAAAGAGAGTAGTCATTTCCCTTTGGTAAGTTGCATTCTTCTTTATCAAACGACATTACTTTGTAGCAAAATGTTCCCCATGGTGTGATGAAGGATGTCTTCTCCATGTCTTGGAGCCATTCGATCGATTGTAACGGAGAAACCGTCCATAAAGGAAAAGACGTTGAACTTTGCAGTGCTATCCACTAGCATGTCGATATGCGGTAGTGGGAAATCATCTTTTGGACTAGCTTTGTTCAAGTCCCGGTAGTCAACACACATTCTGACCTTTTCGTCTTTCTTGGAGACAGGCACTATGTTGGCTAGCCATTGAGGATATTCAGAAGTGACGAGGAAACCTGCGTCGAGCTACTTTTGGACCTCCTTTTTGATTTTGTCGGCCATTTCAGGGTGAACTCTTCTCAGTCTTTGTTTAACTGGTGGATACTCCGGTCTTAATGGCAAGTGATGCTCCACGATGCTGGTATCTAAACCCGGTATGTCCTGGTAGGACCAAGCAAACACATCAACATATTCCTTGAGAAGATCTATCAGTTTACCCTTGACGTTGCTGTCGAGTAGAGCTCCGATGTTTACTTCTTTTTTGTCTTCTTCAGAACCCAAGTTGATTGCTTCCAAAGGCTCTTTGTGAGGTTGAATGATTCTTTCCTCGTGCTTAAGTAGTCGAGAAATCTCATCCGGGATCTCTTCTTCAACTTCTTCCTCGGCGACTTCACTGGGGATTTCAAAGTTGGGAGAGAGCATAGAGTTATTGCGTTCAATGGATTTGTCCATCTACATAATTGATTTATGTTTGATTAATTAACTCTTCTCTTTCTTTTTTTTGAAAAAGTTAATGTGAAAATGTATGCAGATTATTATTATTATATTTTTTTGAAGATTTTTATTGTGTTTTTTAGGATTATCATTTCCAAGAAAAGGTAAAAATGAAAAACAAACACAAAATGTGGAATCAAAACAACGCTTTTATTTATGATTCACAATATGAAACAGGGCCCTAAAATACAAACTCATTTGTCTTGGGCAAGACAAAGAGAAATTATTTAAAAGCTAAACCCTACAAAACATCTCTTCGCCTTGGGCGAGGCGAGAGTTCAAAACAAAAGCAAGAATAAACTACTTAGAACTATGAACATTAGTCCGAACTTCAACAGGCTTCCAATAGTGGCGAACTCCTTGGAAGTCAAGATACTCTGGTAGTTTTCCACTTGGCTTAGTTCTTGAATAGACTTTGGTCGTTGGTCGAACAGGCTTTGAAGACTCTGGACGATTGACCTTGCCTTTTGTGCTGCTGAAACGATCTTCTTCTGCTTGATGGAGAGATCGAGAAGCATGGGATACAGCATATGTACTTTCTATTGGCATTCGTATTGAATTCTGAGGATGTACTCTCTAATCTTCTGAGTGAAGAGACTCGTTGTCGGCGACACTTTCCAATTCGTATCCCGAATCATATCCCTGATCTTCAGTAATTACGTTGATGTAGTGATAGTTAAGATCTGGTTTAACAAACTCCACAGGCGCATTAAAGCAGCGATCTTCATTTGGAATCTCAATTGGTTGATGAGATCGAGAAGATGGGTATAACTCTTCTGGTTGACTTGGATACTCAAAAGGATCGTCCCATCCAGTGGGCTGGATGTCTTCAATTCTGATTTTTGAGCTTTCAGGTGCAGTATACTTCACCATGTAGTCAAACTTTCCACTTGGTTCTCCCAAGGTATCCAAAATTTCAGAAGGGACAGGTGGATTTTCATTCTCATTCTTTTGTAGGGACATGCCTTTGAATTAGTCAGTCGGAGGATAGAATGGCGCGTACGATTCTTCCTGGGACACATATTCAGAGCTGGTAAGATAAGTGCTCCACTCTTCAGATCTGGAGAGATCGTCTTCATCTCCTTCATTGGGAAGAACATTAACCTCTTGAAGGACAGGGTTTAAGAAACCCCCACTCTGGAATACTTCTCTGATTGGGCGCAGAGCTTCATCCCTTTGATTGTCTTTAGGAAATACTGGAGCAAACCCGAGCCCGGCCTTTGTCTCGTTGTTGACAGGTTTTATTACTTGTCCCCAACCTGCAGCATTACCGTCTTTCACTATCTGCGCTGCTTCTTTGTAAGAGGAGATAGATGATCTGCTTTTCCTTGTAGATTCATCTTCTAACGAAAGTCCTTGGAACTGCGTCCCTTCAACGTCGTTAGCTGTGATGAAAGAAAAGATGGATAAATGGCTTACTAGTAACGCTTGTTCACCGATGATGGTTACTAGCTTCCCATTTACTGTGAACTTTAGTTTTTGATGGAGAGTGGATGTCACAGCTCCTGCTTCGTGTATCCATGGTCTTCCTAGCAAACAACTGTAAGCAGCTGGCACATCCATGACCTGGAAGGTGATTTGGAAGGTATGTGGACCAATCGTCATTGGAAGATCGACTTCCCCAATAATAGATTTCCTTGACCCATCAAAGGCTCTTACCACTATGTCGTTGAATTTCATCGGCGTTCCTTTGTAAGACAAACGAGCAAGAGTCGTTTTTGGCATTACATTTAAGGATTAACCGGTATTTACTAGTACATTGGACAGGGAATCTGATTGGCACATCATTGAGATATGCAGAGCCAAATTGTGATCTTTCCCTTCCTCTGGGAGCTCTTCATTACTGAAGCTTAAATTGTTGCAAGTTGTTATGTTGCCCACAATTCCACCAAATTGATCTGTAGTCACATCGTGATCTACGTAAGCTTGATCTAGCACTTTCATCAAAGCTTCTCGGTGGGCTTTGGAATTCAGAAGTAGAGACAGTATCGAAATCTTGGATGGAGTCTGCATCAGCTGATCCACAACTCTGTACTCGCTTTTCTTGATTAGCTTCAAAATCTCATCGAAATCTGAGTTGACATTGGTTCCATCAGACAGACCAACGTTTATGTTTGGATTATCTACAGGAATCCCCATGGGATTCTTGGGAGGTGTATTAACTGGATTTTTTCTAATAATAGGAACAATAGGCGGCTTTGGTGGCAACAGAGTATGTACTCGTCCACTTCTCGTTACTCGTCCTATCTCAGTTATGTTAACATCAGCTAAAAGAGTTGGCATGGGTTTCTCCTTCCCATCTTCTATCATAGTCGCACTGTATTGATAGGGAACTGCTTTGTTAGAACTTTATGGAACAGGACCGGGTAGACAGATCACCAAAGGAGACTCTGGAACTTTTGAACCGTTATATTCAACTTCCACATGCTCAGGCACATTGAAACAGGGGATAATGACGTTTACTTCGGGAATTTCCGAGTTGATATCTGAGACTAAAAGCTCATGCGGAAAATGCCCTACCATATTCACGTCATAGTCGTTTCTGTTCCTGAAGATCTGAATATCACCAATGTCTATTAACCGTTGAATGTCTGCTTTAACAGTTGGACATCCTCGAAAATCCTTGAAGCAGATTCTGCAAGCTGTGTAGTCATGTTTAGTGAAAGCGCCCATTGTACTGTATGTATCATGGAGTTGTACCAAAATTTCTCTTATCATATTCACATCTGTGACAAGATACCGATCTGTATTCCTTAGTATCAAATTCACGGTATGTCCACTATGATTGGGAAGTGGATTTGCTTGCACGTTTGGATTTGTATTTCTGAAGGAGAGAAGATTAGACCTTACTAACCTTTGTACTTCAGCTTTTAGTGTTATGCAATGTTCGAGATCATGACCCGGTGCCCCTTGATGAAAAGGGCAAGATACGTCTGCTTTGTACCACCATGGTAATTTTTCTAGTACTGGAGGTGGTAACCTTGTTTGCACAAGATTCCTTTCTATTAATGCAGGATATAGTTCCGTGTACGTCATTGGAATCGGATCAAATTGTGAGACCCAGGGCGCACGGTTCTGATTGTTGAACTGCTGAGCCTGTTGTCGAGGCTGTTGAGTTTGCTGGAACTGCGGAGCAATTCCTGTATTTGAACTTGTATTAACAATTGGCGTTATGGCAGCTACCTGTTGTTGTCACTTGACATTCTTCCTTGGTTTCCCTCGGGATACCATTCCTATGTCATGTTCCTTCCTTTTTGGAAAACTAGTTCCAACCTTCTTGGTTCCACTGGAAGTCCCTATTTCTCTGGTTAGGCGTCCTTTTCGAACTCCTTCCTCTAGCCTCATTCCCATGCTTACCATCTCGGTGAAATCTCCGGGAGCGCTGGCGATCATTCGTTCGTAGTAAAATGGTCCAAGAGTGTTTAAGAAAACCTTGGTCATTTCCTTCTCCTCTAACGGTGGGTTGACTTGGGCAGTAATTTCCCTCCAACGTTGGGCGTATTCTTTGAATGTCTCTTTTTCCTTCTGAGACATGGAGCGGAGTTGATCCAGATCTGGAGCCATGTCCAAGTTGAATTTGTACTGTTGGACAAAGGCTTCGCCTAGGTCATTAAATGTCTGGATATTCGCACTATCTAGTCCCATGTACCACTTCGGTGCGGCACCGGTGAGACTGTCTTGGAAATAGTGAATTAGCAATTGGTGATTGTCGTTGTACGTAGACATCTTCCTAGCGTACATCGTAAGATGACTCTGCGGGCAGGAATTTCCTTTATACTTTTCAAAGTCAGGGACTTTGAACTTTGCAGGTATCTTTACGCGAGGAACTAGGCATAAATCATGGGCATTTTTCCCAAATAATTCCTTTCCACGGATTGTTTTAATCTCAAGCTGCATCTTATGAAGCTGTCCCTGGAGATTCTCCATCTGGCCACGAGGATTCGTGTTGTCGCCTGGATTATGATAGACTTCTTCGTCTGCAGTAGTGTGCACTACGGAAGCTGAGTTTGTCATAATCGGTTGAGAAACCGTCATAGTAACTTGCGGAAAGGTTACTCCATGCTTTGGAGTAAGTGTTGAGTTCTATAAAGTAGGCATTTCAAACGTGGTTGTTTGTACCTGAGAAGTGGGTTGACGAAATCCGATGCCGAAATTGAAAGGCATGCCCCATGGATACCCTTCTGGCATACTGAAGAGTGGACTACTGGCTGCAACAGTTGAAACTGGAGTTGTAGTGATCTCTGAAATCGTCGCTTAATTTTGACTGCTCAATGTTGCTTGCTGACTTTGCGCAGTTGCCAACGAAATTACCAAAGAAGTGAGTCTCTCCACCTCTTCTTGAAGTGTTGTCACTGTACTACGAAGCTCAACATTTTCTTGCTCAAAACCTTCCACTATATTCCTTCTTTTTGAACGAGTATTGTATGTACGAGTTGGCTGTGGACGTGGTCGAGAAACTCTAGGACGCGACAGCTTGACGATCTTTTCCTTTCTGGAAAAAATTCCGAAAGATCAGACTCTTAACAATAAACTCGATATGCAAAGTATGATGCATGATTATGAATGCAAAGAAAAATTTCCAAAGAATTTACGCTAAAAGAGAAATTTCTGGCAAATATTTGGATGGAAAACACTTATTTTATTAATTATTGAAAGAAGATTACAAAAATTTTGTTTTTGAGCATAGCTCATACAATGATAAAATAAATGATAAAACTACAATCTAAACTAATTAATCGCCCTCGTCGGATGAAGATCCAAAAGCTTGATGTAGCTTCAACTTCAAGATTTCCTTTCCATAGTGAGCTTTCAGTTCAGCTTTCTCGGCTTTTAGCTTGCTGATGACTTTCTTCCACTCGTCAGGAGCTGGATCGCTGGTTGTCATTTCCTCAAGCTTTCTTTTTCTTTCTTTGATGTATCTTTTGATCGCGTTATCTTTCTGACGAATCTTCTCATCTTTCTCCATGAGCCATTCATCTTGGAAGTAAAGCGTCTTTTCATGATCTTTAACCTGCTTCTTAAGCTTCTCATTTTCGAGGTCAGTCTTAAAGAACTTGTCTTCCAAAAGCTTCTTTCTCAAGTCTCATCTTGGCCAAAGCTTCTTGGTATTCTCCCATAGTCTCGACGGGAAAAATTGTTGATTTGGAAGCTGTTGAAAACATGGGTTCTTCATAAGCATAAGGCATTCGGAATTCCTTCGCTCTTTTCTTTACCCAAGAAGTGTAGATTTCCATGGCTACACAATTTCTTGTATTACCCTTTTCCTTTCTTCGGATGTGATGCCAAGCTCTGATCATTCTGGCTTTCAAGCCTTAGGAATCCTCCCCTTCATGGTAGAAGTAGCTTTCTACTGTAAAACCAAGAGGTTTACTAGAGTTAGCATACCCGAGTTGACGTCTCGCCAAGAATGGGTTGTAGTTGATTCCTCCTTTCGTACCAATGAGAGGTACGTTGGCAAATTCTCCACAACTTTCAATGATTTCCATCTCATTGTCTGCCAAGGTATACCAATGGATATCGTCGTTTGTAAGGGACATGAGTCTTGAGACCAATGCCAATCGTCTTTGTTTCGCGGAAGATAGGAGATTTAGGCAAGTGTGAGACAATCCATTTGAAAAGCAGTTACACAACACATAGTTCCATCTCCTTGACGATTCCTATGATGAATGGAGAAATACGTGTCACCAAGTAAATTGGGAACGAGATTTCCAATCAGAAAAATCCTTATGGCGTTGATATCAACGAAACTTGGGACGTTGGGAAACAACACCAATCCATTGATGAGCAAAGCTAAAACAGCTTCAAAGGCTACCATACTACCGAAGGAGAATTTAAGAGCCTTCTCCATTAGGAACTTTGAAGTTAGTCCTAAGAGTTTTCCTTTGGTAGTTAGGTTTTTGTCTATCTCAGATTTCTTTAAGTGAGTCATTGTTGCAATGACTGGTGACTTAGGAATGGCTTCCAAACCATTGAAAGGCACCTTATCTGATACTGAGATACCTAGGATGTATGCGTACTCTTCCAAAGTAGGCATCAAGCGATAGTCGGTGAAAGTGACGATAGGCGGATCGTAAGCGAGCGAAAGTTTTGAGAAGTCCTTCATCAACGTTGGTGTTCAAGACAGTTAAAAGAGTTCCATAGCGTTTTCTGAAATCCGAGGGATCTTCTACCAAGGATGCCAACTCTTTTAACTTTCCTACATCAAGAATCCTAAAACTGTATTTCTTGGTGAATCTTCCTCTAACGTCCATCACTCTAACCTAAAATATTTACAACGAAAAATCTCTAAATTCTTTGGAAATGGGGAGAGAAATGAAGTTTTTGAATGAATGCATGAATGCTACAAACATGGTTAGTAGTTATACACACGGTCAAGCGTTCAAAGTCACGAGCATGAGGCCAACGATAAGAACCAAACGTGGGTAAGTTCTAAGGGCTTATTCATCTGTGAAACGGGTTCTCATAATACTGAGTTCAACGCTTCTCTTTGAAATATTATCGGATTTGTTGAATACTCGAAGTCCAATAATATTTTTCAAGAAAAACTCGCCTGGTCGTAGTCTCGCATGACAATTATTCTAAGCTTACGCCTGAATAATTTCTACACTACATCCTAAATGGCCAGGATGGGTTATGTGTTCTCTGACCACTCGACCGTAAGTTCTCTCGAAAGCAAAATGTCTTCGCAAATACTTGCTAAACACAAATACTCCTAAGACAACCTCCACTGAGAGAGGGATCTCAAATTAACTTAGTAAGTACTGAGACTTCCCACAAGTTAATAGGACTATACCCCCACCTAGATCTTAAAATGTTTCTTAAATCCGGGTTAGGATTTCTTTCCATCAGATGAAATCGCGAAAACACACAATAAAGAAAAACAAACATATGCACATATGAAAGCTTAACCCTTTTTTCTTTTGAAAACAAAAAGCTTAGTGCTCTTGAGCGAGTCACATTTTTGAAAATCAAAATTTAGGTTCCCAAGAGTCGCCATTTTTCTGTTCGCGTTAAAAGTGGCGAGGGAATCGAATCTAAATTGTATTCTCGGCAAAACGATTTACTCTTTTGATTTGTTTATAAAGATGTCATGAGCATCAAGCTTTATTATTTTCAACACAAGAAAAATGATTATGAAAAGGGAAAGTTGTTAATACCCTCAATTGATATGATATGCATTACGACTAAGCAAACTAGGCATAGCGCATTAGGAGATTCGGGCAAGGGGTTTGTTATATAAAGGGAATAGATGGAGCACCCTAAATATATATAGTTATCTATAGCTTTATATATGAATACGTTTGATATGTTTGTGTGTTTTAAATTGCTATTTCTATGATTGGGAAAGTTTCTCCTTTGGATTTCAAGAAGGGAAGATTATGTGGGATCCTAGGTTTTGTTATTATTGTGCTCGCAAAGATCATTGGGATCTTCTGCATACATATCCCTTAATGGGAATCAGAGCATTTGTAGCTCGGATCTAAAGGGATCTATGGTTTTGTTTGGTTTGAGGGAGAAAGAAATTTGCTCGCCAAGGATGAGACCTTGTGCCTATGTATTCTCAAAAGGATGTTGCGAAAGTCAGAGCAATCGTAGTTCCCACTTATGCTAGTGGAAGCAACGGGAAGTTATTAAGAGACATAGACAATTGTTATCTTAATGAAAAATGTATCTAATTTATTTCATCACATACATTTTGAAAGGTTGATTGATTAAATCATTCGTCGTAAGTTATTGGTGTTTTGCTTGAGTGTACAAGCGTTACCACTTACGAGTTGTAGAAAGATATTTGAAAAATATGATCGAATCTTTTAATTGTAAGCATTGGGTGTTTTTCTTGAGTGTACAAGCGTTACCACTTACGATTAAGAGATGTTTTTTTTTTGTTTGAAAAGAGTTTGAAAAAAGTTTTTGATTGTATGTGATGTGATAGATGAGATACTTCTTCCATAGAGATGATAGATGTCTAAACCTCTATGAGAAATTGATTGGATTAAGGGGATGCTTTTAAGAAGCCCATGGGTCCTTGTATTGTAAGCCGAAGAGGAGGCATTCCAAGGGTCATCGAGGGTCATCGAGGGTCCTTGTACGAAGCTCAAGAGGAAGTTATAGGGTATGGCTGGCTTTGTCTTTAAGAGGGATTTCACCGGGAAACCATCCCCTTAGGATTTCAAGAGCAATTTCACCGGGAAATTATACTTTCAGGGTGCTATCCTAGCGCGGGTGATTCTTTGTATTGGAAGCCCAATAGGAGGCTGTTAATAGATTTCCTGGTCTCTTTCTTGTTTGATGCCCAAGAGAAGGCTAAACTCAATGAGGAGTTCTTTTGAACGAAGCCCAAGAGGAGGCTGACTCAATAGGGGAGTGTTGTCTTATATGAAGCCTAAGCGGAGGCTAAACTCAGATGAATGAGTTTTCTTATATGAAGCCTAAGAGGAGGCTGAACTCAGATGAAATGAGTTACCTTGTACAAAGCCCAAGAGGAGGCTAACTTTGTGGGGAACTTATTTGTTAGACTAGTTGTTATGTTATAACTAGACAGTTGTATAAACAAGTGTATGACGTTTATTCACAGGAGTTTATGAAGGAAATATAAACAAATGCATGTAAAGTTTATTTACAAGATTTTATGAAAGAAATGTAAACAAGTGTGTGTAAAACGAACGTTTGAAACGAGCGTAACTTGATTATTTACAAGTTTGAATGTGTACGAGGGAATGAATAGGTATACGAGCGAGTATTTATGTACGAGGAAATAAATATGTACATAGGATGGTTGGTACTTACACCATAAGGGAGGCCCATTGGTTTAAAAGCAGTTTCACCGGGAATAATGCTCCTTTTAATACCAATGGTATTCAGTGTATATACAAGCGAAACGAAAACAAACGGACGAAGTTTGTCTGTACTTGAGTATTTACAAAGATATTTGTATAATGTACAAGTAAAAATTGGTATGTACATAAAAGAATTGGATATGTACAAGGAAATATGTATGTACATAAAAAGAATTTTGGGACATACACCGTGAGGGAGGCCCATGATCGGTTAAGAAATCCGAGGAAAAACGAGTTCGGTTTTATCTTCAAATCGGATCGATCATGGAAAAAAAGAGTGTAAGTTTGTTGAAAAGCTCTTGAAAGTGTTTTTGAAAGATAAAGTATACTTACAAGAAGTTTGGAAAAGTTTCGGGCTTCCAAAGTTTGAAAGAAACATCTTTGAAAGTGCTTTGAAAAGTACTCAAAACGTATCGTTTTCGGCTCGATAAAAATATAATCAAAAGAAAGTTTTTTTGAATTTTTTTGACATTATCATAAAATAGACATGTTAAATGACACGTGTGCAAAAAATCACCTCAAAATGAGGAGTTTTGATTGGGTTTTGAAGAAGTCAAAGTTTGAAAAAAATATGAAGAGAAAACAAAAAAAGTTTGGCAAAAATGGTCCCAAGGCTACTCAAACCCGGGACCATTGGGCGAGGCGTGGCAAGGCAAATTGTTAAGAGTGAGCTGGCAACCGCTGGGGCGGCAATACATCCGTTCATATATCCAACTTCATGTTATTATATTATAAAATAAATGTTTGAATTTGAAAAAACGCGCGAACTCATCTTCTTCTTCCTCGATCCTTCAATCATCCATGGATTCTTTGTTTCTCAATGAAATTGCTCGATGTAAACATCAAACTTGATCGAAATTGAACCAGGAACATGATGATGTGGGTTAATTTCATTTATTTTTAGTTTAACATGATTAAATTTCCAGAATACACGAAGAACCCTAGTTCTTTAAAATCAAATTGAAATCGTGTATGGACATGGATTCAAGCAATTAGTTTAGGGTTAATGATCAGTGAAGGTGCAGAAACAAAACGGCCAAGCCATTTTTGAACTGGAAGTAAGAAATCACGGAGTTCGAAGTTGAGTCACTTACCTCTTGAAGCTGAGATCGAAATCTTCAAAGGAGCTGTTACAGTTGATGTTTAAGGATTGTTGGAGCACCAGTGAGCTTCAGGGAACGTGTGAGGATGCTCTGCTTGCCTTGAATCAACCTGAATTATTCTGACCAAGTCCACTTGCATATGCTTGAAGTGAAACACGAATCCGTGTTTGGAAGTGTTACAGTTCAAGAAAGCTGATTTGTATCACTCATATGAGATGTATGGATGATGTTTGAATGATCATAACACAACTAGCTCGAGCCAAATATCAGTTTTGAAGTTTAAGGTAGTTTTTACAAGTTTTGAAATATGAAAAGCAATTCTGGTTTTTAGTGCTTCTTGTGTTGATTTTAAGTTTCAAACCAGTTACATATTGATTTTAAGACATGTTAGACATCAAATCTCTCATGGTTTTTCACATGTTTTGAAAAATACAAGAATTCTCACTTTGAACTATGTTACTTGAAATTTAAGAAAGAAAAGAGAAAGCTTGTTTTGGCATAGCTTTGGTGTGGTTTCAAATGGCAAACATGACCTCTATTTATAGGTCAAAAAATCAGATTAGCAAGCAAAGAAGATTGGCTTGGATTTGGACAACTTGCCTTAGAGGGCAAGAAAGTCTTTTTTGCCATAAATGCAAAAGGAACCTTCCTTTTAACCATGGTTAAATTTAACTTGATCTTATCTCCATCATAATTACCTCTCAACTGATTTTTATCAGCTCTAGCCTATCTCCATTTAGTGACAAGGCTTCTAGAAGGAGATTTTGCAAAAAATGACTTGTAATTTTGAAGGTTGTACTTGAAAATCATGGCTTTTGGAGCCTTATGTTTCAAAATCAAGGGCTACAACTTTCATGTTTTGAGTTTTTCCTAATTCCAAATGGAACTATGTGAAAAATTGCCATGAAAGTAGGAAAAAATGTGAAATTTTAACACTTGAAAATTTTTCTAAGTGTTGAAATTTTTGACTTTTTGTTGACTTTTCCAAATTTCTTGATTTTTTATGATCATGATGGATCATTTGAAGTATTTTGATGATTGAAAAAGTTTTGTATTGAAAAAGTTGACCAAAAGTCAAAGTTTGACTTTTCAGTGCAGATGAAATTTCATCAGATGATCCAGAAATTGACTGATGAAAATTGTGAACTTCTGTGATGTTTTGAATCAAGAAATTAGGTCAAGATGTTGTATTGGAGATATGAAGATCAATCTCCAAGCAAAAAAAGTCATTCATTGATCAGAAAATCACTGATTGCTTATCCTCGATGAAAACCCTAATTGGTCGATGCTTGATAGATCATGAGGAAAAGTTGGATATCTGAAGATCAGAGGTTGATGATTTGATTAAGATAGATCAATTAAGGTGAGTGAAACTCAAACCCTAATTGATTACCTCTTGAATCAGATGAAAAATTGATGAAACCCTAATTTTGACCTGTAGAAGCCACACCCGATTAATTACATTACGAGCGTTAGTGATGCGATGCAAATGTAAGGTGGTATATTAGGTCAAAAATTGGGGTATGACAACTATTAAGCTTGCAAGACAAGTCCATCCCAACCAACACAAATTCCGACTACTATCAACAAGAGATTAAGGGTGATCAGTTCCTCAATTTGCAATAGACAGTCGACAATCATGATGGTGACATAAACCATCTTTACCAAACTACAACAGCGTCTTCAAACTTACCATTCAAGCTACCAAAGCGTAACCCTGCTTGAGGCTCCATCTCTAAGCCACAAGTACCACCAAGAAGTAAAAATTCTCCCCCACTTGTTTCACACTCACCACTGCACACAAATAAATAGAAACAAGCAAGTATCGACAGTGCTTCACACACATGTAGCATACAAAAGGGTTAAACACATTAATAACCTGGCCGACAGACCGACCTGCTCTGATACCACTAATGTTACACCCCAATATTACCCAAGGTTTTATATGCAAAAATCAGAGTAATTTAAAATTTCATAAATTCAATACTGAGGCATCACAAATAAATAGAAACAAGCAAGTATCGACAGTGCTTCACACACATGTAGCATACAAAAGGGTTAAACACATTAATAACCTGGCCGACAGACCGACCTGCTCTGATACCACTAATGTTACACCCCAATATTACCCAAGGTTTTATATGCAAAAATCAGAGTAATTTAAAATTTCATAAATTCAATACTGAGGCATCACACCTTCAAAACCAAATTACTTTAAACAGTTTGCTTTAAAGTATAAATCTCGGATACATAGCATCATCGGAAATCATAAATTGATTCTTAAAAATCAAAACATCTTCTTTATTAAACTTCCTCATCAAATCATATTTTCATAAAGTATGATTCTTATTCACAAAAAGAATAACAACAAAAGAACAACAACAAGACAACATAAATATTCCCCCCGAGTGCTACGTATCAGAGCGACACCGACTCGACTAACAGTAGCTATAAACTCTGTCTTCATAACCTGCATGTTACCAGTATAAAGGTAACGGCGAAACAAGTAAAGGGTGAGATACTCCAAAACATATAATTAAAGGCATGACAACATATATATATATATAGTTTTGGAATCATAAAATATATAGGTTAATAAGTGCATTCCATCACATATCTAAATCTCACTCACGTTGATCGTCATTCTAATGTGTATAATCAACACTTTATCGCCATAACCTCATCGACATAAATCATCACAATAACACATAACCTTTCATCACCATGAAATCATCACAAGTTAATATGTCATAAATCAACACGACAATCATAAACAACAACACCAAACAATGCTAATAACATAAGCAACATAAAAAAAATCATCACAAATTGGCTAAAGCCCATCGTCGCTTTTGGCATAAAACCCATTGTCACAAACATCATCACATCATATTTGCATTAAGCATTTCATCAAAGTCAAATCATCGCAAAACTCATCATTTATTTTCATCGCATAGTTATCATGAAATTATCAAGTCATATTCATTTCATGTTCATCATAAAGATCATCACCAAACAAAGCGTCATATATCATCGCCCATCAATTAAAACCCAACGCCAAACAACTCAACATAAACATAACCGACTCCATGAGACACGACTATGTTATGCATGTGGTACCCGTCGCTTTGTCCATAATTAGGTACACTTGGCATAAAGCCCATCGTCGCTTGGCATAAAAGCCTCGTAAACGGCATAAAATCCTAAATCGCCAATGCAATGTATGTGACTCGACAATAAAACAACACAACAAAAACATCATCATCGCTCATCAAAATTGACATAAATCCCACATCGCCATAATTTACCCACATCAAGATAAATATATCATCGCATCATATTTGCATTATGCAAAACATCACCAATAATTCATCATCGTCAAAAGTCATGCATTCACAAAATCGGAAGCATTTATTAACAACATCATGTACAAAGACATATATCATCATTATCAACAAAGTCATTTAATCATGAACAAATCATCGCAAAAGTCATGTATAATCAGGTAGCATCGTCATCAAATAAATCACTCAATTCTAAACCTGGAAAAATAATCGAACATCAATAATCGTCGCGAAAGTCATTCATAATAACCGGCATTAATCACAATCGTCAACATCGCAATCGGGTTGTCCATACGTGTCTTAAATCGACTAAAACTTGATCCGATTCAATTTAACCGTAAATTAGCCTATTTTGGGGCATCTCGTAAAAACTCGTAATTTTGAAAAACTAACCTCACCACTACGTTCTACACGTCAAACTTAGCTAGCACGTCAATTTTCGTTGAATTCGGAGCAACTTGCTCCGTCGCCGAAATTACAGAAATTGGAAAATCGGAACATAATCGGGTTCCAAATTTAATCGGCTAACTTATGTCCTAGTTATATTTTATTAATACCAACTAGTAGTATATTGAATTAAAGAAACTAAAAGAAACAGAGGCTAATGGAAAATTATGCAGAAACTAAATTTTACAGAAAACAGAAACTCAATATACAGAAAAACAAAAAACGCAGTTTTTCCAAAACCCACCCTAGCACAAGGGGACGCACGTCCCTGCCATATGCACCATTGGAGGCGAGGGCCTTGGAGTGGGGGACGTCCGCCCCTCAACCTGAGGTGGGCGCCACCCCTTGTTTCATTGTGCAACCCGTCTTCTTCCTCCATCTTTTGCAAACAGACAGTGTAAATTGTTCTGGTTTTTCACAGTTTCCTTGATTCCATTTTAACACTTCTAGTTTCTATAAGCTAGCACCTAGAACACCCACAATCCATACTCCTAACTCAAACTTTATAATTCATTTCAATAATCACACATACAACTTATAAACCACAACATCAATTTCTATCCCAAATTCACAATATACCTATCAAACCCTAACTATATGGAAAGAAAAATCAAACCCCTTACCTCATCTTGTTCTTGCAAAGCTTCTTGATTTCTCTACCACATCCAACCAAAGCTTCCTCTCTCGTTGCTCTTCTTCTTCTTCTCCTTCCAAAACCCTCTATTTCTCTCAAGTTTCTACGTTTGGCTTTTGTGTTTTGAATGGAAAGAAAATGAGTAGGAAGTATTTTATATAGGTGTTCTTACTAGCAACCAAGGGTGTATACCCAATTCTACCAAATTACTCCTCACACCCCTAATTTATTTTATTAATTAACACCTTAATAATAACTAATAATATTATTAACTCAATTAATTAAAATAATTCTGGGGAATTAAATATCGGTCCGAATAATATTTTACCGAACCGAACGGAATAAAAACCGGACCGAATCGAAACGTCGCCAAATATATTATCAGATATATCGATTAATATAAATATTTTCGTCACAAAATAAATATCGATCGGTAACTCGAAAAATGTTAATATAATATAATATTAATTAAAATGGGGCGTTACACTTTCCTCGGTTTCGCCACTCTTGTCTGAGATTTCTAACCGGCTGACCACCTTAGGCGCACCCTTATGATTTCTTCCCATGTTGAGGATACCGATGGTCTTCTTCTTTCTGGTGATGAGCTTCTTCAAGTCCTTCTGGACTTGGACCAAGTTGGTGAACATTTCCTGGAATTGAGCATTCTGAGCCTGGAGATCTTTAACAGTCTGTTCAAGAGCCATTTCTGCTGGTATAAACAACGAGAGAATAAGAAAACCGGTCTTGAATGTACCTGCTATGAAATGTTATGCCATGATATGCGATGTTTATGCAATGCAATGTTTTCAAGGACCTTAGGGATTTAAATTTGTTAAACAAAGCATGAACAAACTTTTTTATTAGTTCCTCTTTTTTCTTTTGAAGTACAAAAGATAGTTTAAACAAATACAAAGAAATTCCTAGAGCTTAGGTCTCCCATGGGCGCTTCCTCTTTGTGTTGAAGTAGGTATTGATGCTTCGCTCCTCGTGAAGTAGCTTTGTCAACTCTAATACCTTCTTCTCGCTTGCATAACACTGAGCTTCGAATGTATCCCTTTCTTCTTTAAGTTGAATCCAGGATCTCTTCAAGTCTTTGAAATCAGTAGGCATGTCCGGATGGAGCACGGTATAGGGTTTGTCACCTATAGCAACAGGTTCCATAAGCACTGGTAGCACAGGTGTAAACGGCATCATGAGGTTTTGAGCTCGAGCTCACACCCATTTGAGGTAAGGATCCCAAGGAATGGAATTTTTGTGTCGCATAGTCTTGGTATCAGTCTTCTTTATCATGCCCCAATCGTGCACAAATCTTCGGCGGTAATTCTGGAGATCGTTGTTGTAGTCAAATGCAATGTCTTGGAGGAGCATATCATGTGGACCATCTCTTCGAGAATAACCAAACTGACGTAGGGCTAGAGAAGGGTTGTAAGTGATACCTCCCTTTATGCCAAGGAGTGGTACATTAGGGAATTCCCCACAATGCTCAATGAAAGTGAAGTCCTTTTGAGAAAAAAGACACCAACGGATATCTGAATGAGAGAGTGACATCAGTCTTTGAGAGCACTTCAATCTTTGCTCATTCTTCATTATTGATTGAGGAAGGTGCGAAATAAACCACCTGGAAAGCAACGGTATACAAGTAATGAGAGTTCCTTGTCGTTTGATGGTACGAGTGTGGAGAGAATACAAGATGTCTCCAAGTAAAGTAGGCACAGGATTATGAGTGAGGAATATTTTGATGGCGTTTACTTCTATGAACTGATCTGGATTAGGGAATAGAACCAAGCCATAGATTAGTAAGGCCACAATGTCTTCGAATGCGTGGAAACTCATAGCCTTTAGGAACTCTCGAGATTTCTTTATCAGAAACTTAGCAAGCAAACCCTTAACTCCGCTTCTTGTTTCCCAATTGGCTTCAATGTCTGACCGCTTTAGATGTGACACTGATGCAATGTATTCGTACTTCGGAGCTCTCTCTGAACCGGTGGATGGCATCTGATCAAGAATAGGTATCCCAAGAAGCTTAGAGAACTCTTCCAATGTAGGTACCAACTGATAATCTGGGAATGTAAACCAATGATGTTTTGGTTCGAAGAACTGGAATAATACGTGCATCATATCTTCTTCCAAACCGAATATAACCAAGTCGAGCAGATAACCATGTCTTTTGATGAACTGAGCATGATCGGGAATTTTTGAAACCAATTCTTTGAGTTGAGAAGGTATACCCATGAAGTTGATTCGGATAGTCTTTCGGGAAGCCATGATCCTACAAAACAAAGCAAAGATAAATTCCTAGGTCCTTGAAATAGTTAGAAATGATATGATGATGCGATGTTATGATGTCATGATGTCATGTTTAAGCAAATAGCAAGCACAAACAATTCACATAATAGCCCTAGGTTTAAGGCTTGCATGAGGTATAGGTGTCTACCCTATCAAAGTTTGAGTGGGTTCATCCTGTCCTATAATAGTAACCGGGTTCTAGGAATCTCATATCATTGATCTTTCTCGTAGGCTTTATTTCAATACGACTACCAAGTGGTCGACCGAAAACATCCCGAAAGTCGGATCTTAATGAGCGTAGAATCGAGTATCAGCCAACCTTAGTCTACACCAAAGTCGGCCATCTCACTACCTTCTAATGGCCAAGATGGGTCAATTAGCATTCTAGAAGTTGAGTTAGTGCTGATGACACCACGCAGACGCCAAATACTTTCCTCAACTAGACATGAGGAGCATCGGGACATCCAAAGTGTCGCACTAACGTAGCCATCATGTTGACCATTTCGGTATACGCCTAACAGTCGCGACAAGTTATTGCTACTTACCTAAGGAAACCTGGATCCGGGTGTAGCATCCCCCACAAGTATAATACCCAAGAAACCCTTAAGATAAAGCATACAAGTTAAACAGAAAGCAGTAAAAATGATCTAAAATCCTTAAGGTATCCTCTCTTTTAGGGTGTCTCTCCGGCAGAGTCGCCAGTTCTGTAACACGGTGGAAGAACTGACTTGTTTGTTTTGCGTTTGATCGCAAATGTTGCGGATAGCAAGAGTCGCCACCGACTTTTCTTTTATCCAATTAAGGGAAGGTGAAAAGAACAAGAAAAGACCTTCGTTAGATTCTGAGTAAGGGAGGTGATTATGAAAAGGGGAGGTATTAGCACCCTTTCCATCCGTAGTTATCTACGAGCTCTTAATTGCTTTAGCTCACTTTAAAATTTGCTTTCTGTGTGTGTGCTTGAAAAGATTTTGAATAGTCATTTCGCTTTGACTTCGTAATGATTCACGCTGGAATGTATACGAAGTACTTGGAAATGTTTGTTTTTAGAAAAGGAACTTTGTAATGATTCACGCTGGAATGTATACAAAGTGTTTGAATACGCTTTGAAAAGTGTGAGGTGTTAAAAGTGTTTTGATAGAGCAAGCAATTAAGAGTCTATTACCTACTCAGAACGGTCGTTTCCGTGTTCTTTTACTTTCCTTTAGAATAGCGATATCCGTACCATTAGTTGGTAGGTAACCCTATTCGTTGGATGCAAAGGGACGCTAGAAGGGACATCGGATGGTCATAGAAGGCAACTCGTAGGAGTATTCTAGCACATTCGTAGGGACGATCATCACTTTTCGTAGGCAACAATCGAGGGACTAGATCATATATTCGTAGGCAACATCGAGGGCCATCGAGGGACTATGATCTTTGATTTAAAGGGACTATGATGATATGTTTATAGGTAATGGTGCTAAGATACCCCTACGTTTGAGGGACTTTACCGTTTATTCGAAAGGCAACGAGAGAGAATACCCTAGGGGGTGCATGTGTGAATGAAGTGTGTTGAATTCAGATAATTTATCTTGTAATTAGAGTTAGCTATGTTGATTTTATCTTGCCATACACGCCTAGTTACTAGCAATTTATATGGGTGCGGAAAGTAAATCTTACACTATTACATGGCTTTGGGGCACTTACATAATTGAGGAGTGCGGAAAGTAAAACCTAATTAAAACTATTACATCCCACGAGCAGTTACATAATATTGGAAAAAAGAATGCGAGAAAATAAATAACTGAATAGAAAACTAGCCTTAATATTTTTTCGATTTTTTTGAAATGTGGAGAATAATCCTAAGTCTAATTGATTTTAATTAATTTAAAGAAATATTAGTTAATACTAACCCTAAATTAATTAATTAAAATAAGAGAAATTTTTTTGTCTAATTAATCCTAATTATTAAACCCAATTACTAATTTTAATTAATTAACTATGAAATAAGCAAAATAATAAAAATATGGAAAAATAATAAAATGCTGAAGTGCTTCTAGAAGAAGCCATCCCAGAAGCTAGAGCTTCTGGGAAATCATTTGCTGGAGGCACCCAGAAGTTGGACCTTTTGGGGTTTCTGCGCTGGAGGTACCCAGAAGTAGGCACTTCTGGGGTTTTCTACTCTAGAGGTACTCAGAAGTAGGCACTTCTAGGGTTTTCTGCTAGAAGTGGATCCAGAAGCTGGAGCTTCTGAGCATGGCATCTTATGATGGGATCCAGAAGCTGGAGCTTCTGGACGTATTTCCTTCTGAAGGGATCCAGAGGCTCCAGAAGCTGGGGGGGTCCAGAAGCTGGAGCTTCTGGAGGCTGTGGCTTATGGAACCTGAAATATCAAAAAACATTTGGAATTTTGGGAAAAGGCAGGGTCCGAACCCGTGCCTTCTGGGATAAACGTGTGTTGCCTCTGCCATCTGAGCCAACCTGCTTTGGTGTTAGACATATGAAACAGAATGAATGTAAAGGAAATTGATTTCTGGGAATCAATTTAAAATCAGAAAATGTGCGCAACCTTCAGCTTCTTCCTTGGGAAACAGGCCTTTAGCTACGGTTTTTACCTACAGATTGGTTCTATAGCTATATCCCTGCAAAATCATAACTCAAGTAATACGCAATATAAATTTACATGAAAGGCTTGAATCGATTGCTTTCAACCCCCTAAACATGAATATGCCTCTGGTTTTGGCTAATTTTGTCTTAAACGAAAAGCCCTAATCCAAGGTCTCAAACCCTAACAATGGTAGATTCGTGTACCTGTACTGAAAACTTAATCAAACGACACAGAAAGCTTGCAAATAACATCATGAACATGAATATTTGATCGAAGCACGTTTAAAATGCATGTAACTATGAATTCGATTTTTAAATTTTGGAGAGCAAATTGTGACTTGGATGTGTTGATTCTAGATGTTCCAATGCTTGTTGATGATTGGAATAGGTTCCTGGGACCTTGAGGATGCTCGTTCAATCCTCAAAACTCCTTGAATTGGCCTCCAATGTTGAAACCAAAATTGCTTTTCTTACAAGTTTTCTTGAAAAATTTTAGGGTTCTTAAGGCAAGAAATTTGTCTCCTGTGCATTTGGAATCATTGTGTATTTATACTAGAGTGATTTAGGTCAAGAATTGTCAAAAGATATCATGCCAATCAATGAAAGATAATTTGATTTGGAATCAAACCAAATATTGCCTTTTTGAGCCAATTTCAATCAAATTACTTGCAAATCTTAATTATTTCGAAAAAATCAGACTTAATTGGCTTGCTTGGACCTCAAGGATGAGAGAAAATCCATCTTGCACTTAATTTTTGATTTTATATCTTTTATTTTAATTAAATTGGTTTTTAAATGAATAAAATCCAAAATAAATAAAAAATAAAGGATAAAAACGTGGCTTTGGGCTTGGAGGTTCCCATTCAGGTAAGAAACAAGTTTAAATCAAGAAAAGTTAGGCCCATTTGGAAATTTTTTGATTTTCTCAAGTATTTCCCTTTGTGCGCCTCCTCAAAAATGCTCAACTTGCACAATGTGTATTTTGCTCAATTTTTAATATTTTTGGGTGTTCTTGGACTTTTTAGAAAGCTCAAGATGTCTTCTAAACAACCCTTTTGGTTTCATCTTCATTGAAAGGACCTGTAATATTTTGATCCATAACTTCCAAATGAAGCATTTTCTGCCCAAGCTTGTGAGACATGAAGTTGTAGAGAATTGAATTATCTTCAAAATGAGTTGTGGTGCAAAAATTTCTGATAAAGTATGTGAAAGTTATGCTTGGTCAAAGTTATGTTGACTTTTGTCTAAAAGACCCTAATTTAGAAACTTTGACTTTTGATCATATCTTGACTTTTCTTGAGGAATCATGACCAAACCTTGATCAAATGATGAATATTACTTCAAAATATTGGTGTTGACCGAAAATTATGAAGTTTGACTGTATGTTGACCACAGTTGACTTTTTGTTCAATATAGTTGATTTTCAACCATCTGAGCAATTGTCTACGCAAACTTGGCTTGTAAGGCTTGAAATTTGACATGGTGTTTCTTTGAAGCATATGATGAGGTATGATGAATACTTGAAGCATTGGATGTCCATCTTGACTTGAGAATGGCAAAACCCTAGCTTGGGTTGGTTGCTTAGGAGAGGGTTTGTTTGGTCAACCCTTGAGAAATCCTTGAGTATGGATATGTGAATTATCTTGAGAAGTGGGAGGGAAAATTTTGGGGTATAACAGTTGCCCCTGTTCAATCTTCTTGTACCGGAAGGGTTAGATTGGCATGCTTGCCTTTCGTGACCTACAGGTGGGAGATGATTGAACACTTGAGTACACCTAAAAATTTGCACTCGCTGTTTGTATGAAATAGGATCGTCAGCTGATGACGTGCTGGAATGGGCTTATAGATGCCATTTGGATAAGCTAAGTCGTACGCTAGACCTCGTCTCTTGGGTAGCAGAGATAATGAAGATGGGCTTAAGATGCCATCGGGAGAAGCTAAGTCGTACGCTAGACTCATTAATTGTCTTTTAAGCGGAAGAGACGACGGAGATGGGATTAAGATGCCATCTGGAGGACTGATGTTGGGGAGTGAGTCGTACGTTAGACTCCATGCTCGTCTTTGAATGAGGTTTTTGGTATGTATTGATTTTTAAACAAATATGCAACATTCTGAAGGTGAAGAGATGTCGACAAGTAGTCGGAGATGGGCTTAAAGATGCCATCCGGGGCGATTCAAAATAAGAGAGAGTCAGAATAAACCTTCGTCTTGGCTGTTCTTGAGATGAATATTTTGCAGGATGTGGATAGCTTTCCCATCTTGCTTCGGGTGTTAATCCAATATCTGTTGCCTGGAGACAATTCGTGTGGTCTTTTAGATAGGTTTCCCGTCTTGTACCGGGCATTAATCTTTGACATGTTGTCTGGAAATAATTTTCATGGTCGTTCAGATAGTTCTCCCGTCTTACTTTGGGTATTAATCTTTAACCTTCTGTTTGGAAAATAGCTTTCATAGTCGTTCAGATGGTTCCCCCGTCTTGTTTCGGGTATTAATCTTCGACCTTCCGTTTGGAAAATAGCTTTCATAGTCGTTCAGATAGTTCTCCCGTCTTGTTTCGGGTATTAATCTTCAATCTTCCGTTTGGAAAATAGCTTTTACCCGTTGAGGAGATAAACTTTTGACAGGATATGGTTAGTCATATGTAGATTATGATGCATGCGGGTGTATGACAATAATATTATGACGTATGCATATGTTATGACTTTTGTGTAAATGTATGAATATAGATGAATGAATGTAGATGTATTTCAAAACATATCCATCTTGAAGAAGATGGGAACGCCCTGCTGGGGATTTCTGATGTTTGCTTGGGGATTGGGTCGTGGCGAACCCTGCCCTGGAGAGAGAGAAAAAAAAGAAGAAAAAAACAAGAAAAGAGGAGCTTTTGATTCCTCCGATGCAGTATCTGACCAATTCTCGAGCCTGGATATTAGTGTTGTTGGAAGAATAGCAGCGATCAAGAGATACTCGGCTGGGGATCTTGTGCGTAGATCTTGCTGGGGAATAAGAAAGATGTAAGTTCCTCTGATGCACTATCCCACCAAGTTTCGAGTCTAGATACTACTGCTGTCGAGGAATGATAATCATTGGGAGATACTCCGCTGGGGATGAATATCTTTGTATAAACCAAGTTGGGGGATGATGTGATATGGAATAACCTGTTACTGCTTAGAGACTGATGTAATCGGCTGATGTGTTACTGCTTGGGGACCAATGTAATGTGATGACTTGAGAAGGTAGATAAGTTTGATAGGATCACTGCTCGGGGACTAACGTGATAGAGCTGAAGTATTGGAATACTTGCTGGGATAAGATTAGTACTTCGTCGGAGAAGATTTATCTTTGCGGGGATTGGTGATCATGTGGATGCATTTCTTGTGAAAGTAACTCCATGGGGGATGTATTGGTGACCTTATTCGTCATCTCAATTCCTAGAGCCGGTAGTAATTACTTTCATTCGTTCACTTTTCATATGTTTGTGAACAGATGTTTACTGTCAGATGCATATAATCATGCAAAGCAATCATTGGACTTTATGCAAAAACCAATATTGTAAAAAGGGAATTTGTATTAATTTTGGAAAGTGGCGTATGGCCAAGCAGCTTGTATACAAGAGACGAATATCCTAGTAAGTGGAACCGAGTTCTAGGAATCTCATATCACGAATCTTTCTTGTAGGCTTTATTTCAATAAGCTAACCAAATGGCCGGCTGAAACATCCTGAAAGTTGAATCTCAATGAGCATAGCATCGAATATCAACCAACTTCAGTCTACACCAAATCCGGCTATCTCACTACCTTCTAATGGCCAAGATGGGTCAATTAGGGTTCTAAAAGTTTAGTTAGTGTTGATGACATCACACAGAACCCAAATGTTTCCGCAATTGAACTTGAAGAACATCAGGACATTCAAAGTATCACACTAACCATAGTCATCATTTTAACCGTTTCGGTCTATGCCGGACAGTCGCGATGATATATTGCTACTTACCTAAGGAAACCTAGATCCATGTGTAGGATCGTTACAATCAATAATACCCAAGCAAAACCCTTAAAAGTAATTCATACAAAGTAAACAAAAAGCGAGTAAAAGTGATCTAAAGCCTTAAGGTAACCTCTCTTTTGAGTGTTCTCCCCAGCAAAGTCGCCAGTTCTATAACTCGATGGGAGAACTGACTTAGTTGTTTTGCATTTTATCGCAAATGTTGCGGTTAACAATAGTCGCCACCGACTTTTCTTTTATCCAATAAAGGAAAGCTGAAAAGAACATGAAAGACCTTTTATCGATTCTGAGTTCGGAGCGTAATTATGAAAAGGGAATGTGTTAGCACCCTATTCATCTGTAGTTATCTATGGGCTCTTAATTTCTTTAGCTCACTTTTGAAAATTGCTTTTGTGTGTGTGATTTATTTGAAAATATTTTGCTTTGACTTTGTAATGATTCTTATATCAGTTCTCAAGAATGTATACGAAGTGTTTGAAAATATTTGTTTGAAAAATGTGAGGTGTAAAAATGATTTGTTTATTTGAGCAAGTAATTTAGAGTAACTACCTACTCAGAAGGTCGTTCTTTGTTGTTTTCCTTCTTATTTAGGATAGTGTTATACATAACATTAGTTAGTAGGTAGCTCTATCTGTTGGATATGAAGGAACAGGGGTAGGGTCATCGTATGGTCATTGAAGGAAACATTGTAAGGATACCTTAGCATCTTCGCAGGGACGATCATCATTTTCCGTATGCAACAACCGAGGGACGAGATCATATATTCATAGGAAACATCGAGCGTCATCGAGGGACTATGATGTTTATGATGATTTTTGAATCGAGGGACTTTTGCTAATGGTACCTGTGACACCCCGATTTAATTTGAATATTAAATAATTAGGAATTTAATTATTTAATTAATTAAATAATTGATTATTTATATTTTGGATTTAATTGGATTAAATAAAGAAAGAAAGGGTTGGAGGTGTGAAGAGTAAATAGTGGGTGTGAGAGTAAATCACTCTACTTTTATTAATTATTAATTATGTATTTTATTTGGAATAATAAAGGAGTATTAAAAGGAATATAAAAAGGAAAAGAAGGAAAAAGGAGTCTTTTTGGGAAAAAGCTATTTCACGTAGAATTGGAGAAGAGAAGAGAAAAGAGGAAAAAGCCAACGCCGAGGAAATCGAAGATCATCGCGAGGTAAGGGGTGATTTCATTCGGTTTTAATGCCTTATGGGTTTTGGGAATCAACCGGGTAATCGGGTATGTTAGGAAAATTGATTATAGGTTTGTAGGATGAAACCCTATTTTGTGTCGGATTATAGAATTAAGATCATTAGTGTCGAATAAATAATAGAAATGATGAAACTATGATATGTAATGTTGTAATGATGTATAATGGTCGTATGTTGGTGTTCCCGAAGTTATAATTCGTATAGGAATGATTGGAAATGGTTTGAAATGCATAAATGCTGTCAAATAGCAGAATTTTGGTTCTGCAGGTCGTGGGAACCGGTTCCCTGTGGGAAGGAACCGGGTTCCCAGTGTTAATTTTTCAAAATTGGGGAATTTTGCACGTAGGAACCGATTCCTGTATATGTAGGAACCGGGTTCCCATACAAATTCCAGGAAGCGTGATTTTCAGACTTCACAGGAACCGGTTCCTGTATATGTAGGAACCGGGTTCCATGTGTAATTTTTCAAAATACTCAAAACTTCAAAAATTCATATTTTCTAAACCGTAACTCCGATTCGAGTGCCGTTTTCGGCATTATTTCTTAAATTTAAAATACTATCTTTTAGAAAGGGAAAAATATTATTTTGCTAAAATTATTTTTAAAAGAGTCGAGCTTCCGACTTTTGGAAAAGTTATTAGTTAAGGATAACGGGAATAGGATATGGATTGTCTGATTTATTGAGCAAGGAATAATGCTTACAATGTTATGTTTGGTATTCATTATGATTGAATGTAATACATTGATGATTGGCATTATGTGAATTATGTTGATATCATAATCTATGAATTGATGTTGCATGCTTTGATGATGCATGCATAAGCATTTGTTAATTGGTTCATTCCCATTGTGCGGAAGTGAACTGGCAGAGCCAATAGACTTACCCGAATTTAGAGGTAGTGAGGTTAGATTCTTGACCCAATGGTTATGGGCGAATCATGGATTTCCGCTGTCTTTCCACATGTAAACGGAGCAGTGGGTGAACTCGGTTCACGTTTTGGTACCACATGCATAGAGTCTGCATTGCATATGGGATTGTAACATGCTAGGATGGTTTCCAGTGTTGCAATTTCCATTGTTTGATTATATTACATGTTCATTGTGTGAGATGCCTTGTGAATTGACTACGACTATGTGTTTGGATAATGGATTAATGTATTCGGTTATTCTGTTGTATTTAAAAACGTATAATGCATTTTATATTGGATAGAAATCTCACCCTTACTTTGATGATTTCAGATTCGAAGTGATTAGCTACTTGGAATTGGTGAGGATAGCTCTAGAGTCGAGTTAGTTAGTTAATTCGCGTGTCAGTGTCGTGCTCTGGTAGATGTAACACTGGGGAAACGGTTGTTTTGAAATCCTTTAATGGATATCCTTAATGGTTTGAATTATGTTTTGATTTATTATCCTGGAAATAACTATGAATGATGTATTCGGGATTTAGTTATGTTTCATTTCCGCTGTTAAACATAACTTTAAGTCTGTTTTATTTAATGATTTATTCTTCAGTGAAAGCATGACAACTGTATTGATTGATTTAAATTATTTAAATTGTGATGCCTCTTGGTTTATGATTAAATACTCTGATTATTATTTATAAAACGCGGGTAATTAGAAGGGGTGTTACAATAGTGGTATCAGAGCATAGTCGGTCTTGTCTTAGTGTCGTTATCCCTTTTAGTATGCGACTAGTGTAAGTAACACTATCGATACTTGTGTGTTGATGTAGATTGTTGTGTAATGTTACAACAATGGTGGAAGAAGATATGGAAGGAATGCGATGCTATTCTTTGAAGCTTTGGGAATGTTAGCTGGAGTGCTCGGAGGGAATCAGCAGGGAGCTGTTATTGGTGCTGACAGACAATTGGGGAATTTTCAGAGGAATAATCCTCCATTGTTCAAGGGTGCACATGATCCCGAGGGTGCTCAGAAGTGGTTGAAGGAGATCGAGAGGAGCTTCAAGGTGATTGATTGTGCTGAGGGGTGAAGGTGAGGTATGGTACTCACATCTTTGGCGATGATGGTGGTGCTACCGGGTGAAATGGAAGAAGATGGAATTGCATTGACTTGGGCTGTGTTCGGAGAGCTTTTGAGAAGGTACTTTCCTGAAGACATTCGGGGTAAGAAAGAGATTGAGTTTCTGGAGCTCAAGCAAGGCAACAAGACTGTGAGTGAGTATGCAACAAAATTCACTGAATTAGCAAAGTAGTATGCTAATTACCCTAACGATGCAGATGGAGAATTTTCCAAATGTATCAAGTTCGAGAATGGTTTGCGTGATGAGATCAAGCAAGGTGTCGGTGTCGGTATTAGGAGGTTTCCTGATTTGGTTGACTGTAGTAGGATTCTGGAAAAAGATCTTGCTAGTACTAAGTCGAATGCTCAGAGTTATGCTGATCATTAAGGGCAAGAGACATATGGATCGTGATAAGCCATATGATAGGAATAATCAAAAATCTGGAGGTTGGAAGAAGCCTAGTGTGGGAGACTCTGGTTCTTCTGGTTCTTCCGTAAAGTGTTACAGATGTGGTGAATTGGGTCACTGAGCTCCTGAATGCAAGAATGATGCGAGGAAGTGCAACAACTGTGGAAGATTTGGTCATTTAGCTACTGAGTGTAGATCTAGAAGGATAACATGTTACAACTGTGGCGAAGAAGGACACACTCGTCCGCAGTGTACTAAGCCAAAGAATGAGCAAGCTGCTGGGAAGGTGTTCGCTTTGTCAGGATCAGATGTTAAGCCAGATGATCGGTTGATTAAAGGTACATGTTTTATTAATGGCATACCTTTAATAGCAATTATTGATATTGGAGAGATGCATTCTTTTATTTCTTTGGATTGTGCTAAGAGATTGAATTTGGAAATTTCTAATTTGGATGGAAGTATGGTTATTGACACTCCTGCGTCGGGTTCAGTGACTACTTCGTATGTTTGTAGGAATTGTCCTATTGTTATTTTTGGTAGAGGGTTCGGTATGGATTTAGTGTGCCTACCTTTAGAACAACTTGATATTATCCTTGGAATAAACTGGTTGGTCTTCAACCAGGTTCATATCTATTGTTTTGAGAAGACGGTCATATTTTCCTAAAGAAGTTAAAGTGGAATATGGGACTATGTCAGTTAAGTAGATGAATTCAGCCGTTAGAGAGGGTGTTGTAGTGTTTATGTTATATTCTTCGACGGAGGTGAAAGGAAAAGCTAAGAGTGGTGAATTACCGGTTGTGAATGAATTTCCAGAAGTATTTCCGGAAGATGTTAGTGAGCTACCACCTGAGAGAGAAGTGGAGTTTGCTATAGATTTGATTCCTGGAACTAGTCCAGTGTCGATGGCGCCTTATCGCATGTCGGCATCTGAGTTGAAGAAACAGTTGGAAGAGTTATTAGAGAAGAAGTTTATTCGCCTAGTGTTTCACCGTGGGTCTTGCATTGTTGGTTAAGAAAAAGAAGGAACAATGAGGCTGTGTTGATTACAGCCGTTGAATAAAGTGACAATCAAGAATCGGTATCCATTGCCGAGGATTGTTGATTTGATGGATCGTTGGTCGGAGCTTGTGTATAAATTGATCTAAGGTGCGGATATCATCAGTTCGTGTTAAGGCGGAGATATTGAGCGCATTTAGAGCGAGTATGGGCATTATGAATATTTTTATGCCGTTTGGAGTTACTAATGCACTGTTTTATGGAGTATATGAGCAGGATATTTCATCCGTATCTTGACAAATTTGTGGTGGTATTTATTGACATTTTAATCTATTCAAAGAATGATGAAGAGCATACAAAGCATCTTAGGATTGTATTGGAATTATTGAAGGAGAAGAAACTTTATGCGTTGTCTAAATGTGAGTTTTGGTTAAGCGAGTTTTCTTGGTCACGTGATTTCCAAGAATGGTATTGTTGTGGATCCTACAAAAGTATCTCGGGAAGCGCGAAGAATGCTTCTAAGATTAAGTAGTTTTCATGGTCTTCTGTTACTACGGAAATTCATTGAGGATTTTCGAAGTTAGCTTTACCGTTGACTAAGTTGGCGAGAAAGGTCAAGCATTTGTTTGGGATATGGATTGTGAGAAGTTAGAGTTGAAGAGTAGGTTGACTAGTGCTCGATTCTAATTTTGCCAAATCCGGAGAATCTTTAAGTGGTGTATTGTGATCGTCTTTGATGGGTTTAGGAGGTATTTTGATGCAAGATAGGCGTTGTGGCTTATTCTTCAAGGCAGTTGAAGATTCATGAAAGGAATTATCCGACTCATGATTTAGAGTTGTTTGTTTATTTGTGTTGAAATTATGGAGGTATTCACGGTTCGAGGTGTTCGTGATCACAAGAGAAGTATCTATTTGATCGAAAAGTTGAATATGAGGCTGGTTAGAATTTCTCAAGGATTATGATTTGGTTTGAATTACCATCTGGTAAGGCAAACATTGTGGCGATTCGGGAAGTCCTTGCATATGTCGATGTTAATGGTTCATGAATTGGATTTAGTGGAACAATTCGAGACTTAAGTTTAGTATCTTACTCGGATAGTGTGAAATTGGGCATGTTGACTAGTGGTATTTTGGAAGAGATTCGAAATGGGCCGATGTTGGTTTGGTGGATAGTGACATTGATTAACCAAGGTCAAGGAGGTGAGTTCGAATTGATGAGAATGGCGTTATGAGATTTGGTGATAGAGTGTGTGTTCGGATGTTCTTTGAGATTAGAAAAGTATTTTGGAAGAAGGACATCGAAGTGGGTTGAGTATTCATCCGGTGCTACTAAGATGTATCATGATTTGAAGAAATTATTTTGGTGATGCGGAATGAAAAATTCTGAGTTTGTGTATGTGTTTGGTTTGTCGAAATCAAAGATTGAACATCGAAGCCGTCGGGATTGATGGAACCGTTGTTTGTTCGAATGGAAATGGGATGGCATCTCTATGGATTTTGTATGCAGGTTGCCACGGACGTGACGTGATTCTATTTGGGTTATTATCGACCGATTGACAAAGTCTCACTTTACTTGATAAGAATGGATTATCCGATGGAGAGGTTGGCGAGTATGTTGAGAAGATTGTAAGTTTGCATGGTATTCAGTCTAGCATTGTGTCGATTTCACTTCTAAGTTTTGGACGGATTGCAAGAAGCTACGGGTACTAAGTTACGATTGAGTTCGCGTATCATCCGCAGACGGATGGTCGAGACGGAGACGATCCGATCGTTAGAGGATTGGTGGAGCTTGGGAAGTTATTTACCGTTGATAGAGTTTACCTACAACAATAGTTTTCATTCGAGCATTGGTATGGCTCCGTTTGAGGCATTGTATGGTAAGAGATGTCGGACACCGTTGTGTCGGTACGAATCTGGAGAGAGTGCTGTGATTGGGCCAGAGATTGTTCAACAAACTTCAGAAAAGATCAAGATGATTCAAGAGAAGATGAAGGCTTCTCAGAGTCGTCAGAAAAGCTATCATGATAAGAGGAGGAAAGATCTTGAGTTTAGTGAGGGAGACCATGTGTTCATGCGAGTTACTCCAATGACTGGTATTGGTCGAGCTTTGAAGTCAAAGAAGTTGACTCCGCGCTTTATTGGTCCATTGATTACCAAGAGAGTTGGGAAGGTTGCTTGTCGTTGCTTTACCCACTTGCGAATTTGCATGATGTTTTCCATGTATCTTAATTGAGGAGGTACATTGCGGATCCGTCTCATGAGATTCAGGTAGATGATGTGCAGGTGCGGGATAATTTGACTATTGAAGCGATACCTACGAGAATTGAGGATCGGAAAGTGAAGCAACTACGGGGTAAAGAGATAGCACTGGTGAGAGTAGCTTGGGGTGGACCAGCTGAAGGAAATGTCACTTGGGAGCTGGAGAGTCAGATAAAGGACTCGTATCCCGAACTTTTCGTCTAAGGTATGTTTCGAGGACGAAAACTCTTTTAGTGGGGGAGAGTTGTGACACCCCAATTTAATTTGAATATTAAATAATTAGGAATTTAATTATTTAATTAATTAAATAATTGATTATTTATATTTTGGATTTAATTGGATTAAATAAAGAAAGAAAGGGTTGGAGGTGTGAAGAGTAAATAGTGGGTGTGAGAGTAAATCACTCTACTTTTATTAATTATTAATTATGTATTTTATTTGGAATAATAAAGGAGTATTAAAAGGAATATAAAAAGGAAAAGAAGGAAAAAGGAGTCTTTTTGGGAAAAAGCTATTTCACGTAGAATTGGAGAAGAGAAGAGAAAAGAGGAAAAAGCCAGCAGAAAATCGAAGATCATCGCGAGGTAAGGGTGATTTCATTCGGTTTTAATGCCTTATGGGTTTTGGGAATCAACGGTGTCGGGTATGTTAGGAAAATTGATTATAGGTTTGTAGGATGAAACCCTATTTTGTGTCGGATTATAGAATTAAGATCATTAGTGTGTCGAATAAATAATAGAAATGATGAAACTATGATATGTAATGTTGTAATGATGTATAATGGTAAATGCGTTGGTGTTCCGAAGTTATAATTAGTGTAGGAATGATAGAATGGTTTGAAATGCATAAATGCTGTCAAATAGCAGAATTTTGGTTCTGCAGGTTGTGGGAACCGGTTCCCTGTGGGAAGGAACCGGGTTCCCAGTGTTAATTTTTCAAAATTGGGGAATTTTGCACGTAGGAACCGGTTCCTGTATATGTAGGAACCGGGTTCCCATACAAATTCCAGGAACCGGGTTCCCATAATCTATGAATTGATGTTGCATGCTTTGATGATGCATGCATAAGCATTTGTTAATTGGTTCATTCCCATTGTGCGGAAGTGAACTGGCAGAGCCAATAGACTTACCCGGATTTAGAGGTAGTGAGGCTAGATTTTTGACCCAATGGTTATGGGCGAATCATGGATTTCATTGTCTTTCCACATGTAAGCGGAGCGGTGGGTGAACTCGGTTCACGTTTGGTACCACATGCATAGAGTCTGCATTGCATATGGGATTGTAACATGCTAGGATGGTTTCCAGTGTTGCAATTTCCATTGTTTGATTATATTACATGTTCATTGTGTGAGATGCCTTGTGAATTGACTACGACTATGTGTTTGGATAATGGATTAATGTATTCGGTTATTCTGTTGTATTTAAAAATGTATAATGCATTTTATATTGGATAGAAATCTCACCCTTACTTTGATGATTTGATTCAGTGATTAGCTTGGAATTGGTGAGGATAGCTCTAGAGTCGAGTCAGTTAGTTAATCCGCGTGTCAGTGTCGTGCTCGGGTAGATGTAACACTGGGGAAACGGTTGTTTTGAAATCCTTTAATGGATATCCTTAATGGTTTGAATTATGTTTTGATTTATTATCCTGGAAATAACTATGAATGATGTATT
The DNA here is from genome assembly GCA_021764765.1 of Vicia sativa. Classification (NCBI taxonomy): domain Eukaryota; kingdom Viridiplantae; phylum Streptophyta; class Magnoliopsida; order Fabales; family Fabaceae; genus Vicia; species Vicia sativa. The sequence goes on from CM038793.1 coordinate 216,731,316, forward strand.
CGGGATTTAGTTATGTTTCATTTCCGCTGTTAAACATAACTTTAAGTCTGTTTTATTTAATGATTTATTCTTCAGTGAAAGCATGACAACTGTGTTGATTGATCTGAATAATTTAAATTGTGACGCCTCTTGATTGTGATTAAAAACTCTGATTTAATATTATAAAACGCGGGTAATTAGAAGGGGTGTTACAGTACCCATACGTTCGAGGGATATGACCATTTTTATCTGAAGGCAACAAGAGAGGATACCCTAAGAGTGTAAATGTGCAAAGTATGTTGATTTAGATATTTATCTTCATTAGGGTTATTCTAAGATTGATTTTAAATCTTTCCATAGAAACCCTAATTAGCATACATATAGTAGTTAAATATTCACTGAAAAATAAAGTGCGGGAAAATAAATATCCTACGCTATTACATGGCTTTGGGGCAGATACATAATAGGAGGTGTGGAAAAGTAAATTTAGCTAAGCTATTACATCCCATGAGCAGATACATAATAATGAGGAAAGTAAATCTATGTTATTACAAAACAACCTTGCAACCTATACATCGATTTCTACTATTTAAATACGAAAAGCAATAAATAAATAAGAGAAAAATGTTTTCAATAAATACAAAAGTATTCTAAACCCTAATTATCATGAGAAAAATATTCTTGATGTTTTTGTGGTTGATTTTAATTAAGAAAAACAAATTAAAGTTAATTAACCATTAGGGTTTTAGTGCTTAAAAAATAAGGATGGCCCCCCAAGGTGTTGAACTCGTGACCCTGGGGTGATGAATACAAAATTTGACCATCAGGCCGTTGTCCCGTGGTGTTACTAGCACACCTCCAATTGTATGTGAGTGGTACCTGCAAAAATTAGAAAATATTGAAAAAAAAGTTGCAAAAGGCAGGTTTGAACCAGCGACCTGATAGAGGTATGGACTACGCGCACATGTCTTTCCACTGGGTGGCTATACATCCGTCTATTTAGGAACAAGGATAAATATATATGCAATGATATTTCTAGGAAATCAAACTTAAAATAAAACGCGCGCTGGTGGGACCCCTGAGATTTAAATCAACCAATCATGTGCCTCCCTTCTGCCACATCATCGTCAACGCCGGTCAAGCCACCCTTGGTGGTGGCTCCAGTTGTCTTCTCTGATGAGGAGGAAATCGAAACCTGCAAAATAGTGAGATTAAAAACAAAAGGAAGACCCTACTACCCTAAATTGACCATTGGGAATTAAATGGTGGTGTTAGTTTGATCTGAATCGATATGTATCAATGGGTTCGAGGCTTCCAAATAGTTATGCCTTAATAATGGTGTTGTTCGATTTTAGCCTCAAAGATTACATCTAAAACGTAAAACATGTTCAAATACAGATCCTGAACATGAACAAACACATCAAATATGTTAAAGATGCATGAAATATTAAAATCGATCCCAAGAAAATTTACAAAAACGGCGCACTTGAGGAGATGAGTTATGGGTATGATCTTTCTTGCTTAAGGACTGGAATCGATTGTTGGACACCTCAGGAGAGTGAATAAATGGTTTGTTTCGATTGAAAGTGCCTGGAAAATTGCTTTTAATCTTGCCCTAAAACTTTGAATTTTTGAATAATTTTTCTAGGGCTTAGAGAGGCACCAATCCGTGTGTTTTGGCTTGTGTATTTGTAGTATATATAGAAGTGAAGAGCTAGGTCAACAGATATGAAGAAATATCTTGCCTTGAATGAAAGAATGTTTGATTGGAAAATCAAATGTAAAACTTCCAATTTTGGCCAATATCCATGTTGTAGCACGGTGGGAGAACTTACTTTGGATTGTTTTGCATTTGATCACAAATGTTGCGGATAGCAAGAGTCGCCACCGAATTTTATTTAATCCAATTAAGGGAAGGTGAAAAGAACAGGAAAAGACCTTCGTTAGATTCTGAGTAAGGGAGATGATTATGAAAAGGGAAGGTATTAGCACCCTTTCCATCCGTAGTTATCTACGGGCTCTTAATTGTTTTAGCTCACTTTTTCTTTTTTGTGTGTGTGTATTTGAAAATGGTTTTGAAAAGGCATTTCGCTTTGACTTCGTAATGATTCACGTTGGAATGTATACGAAGTGTTTGGAAATGTTTCATTTTGGAAAAGTGTTTTAACTTTGTAAAAGTGTGAGGTGTAAAAAGATGTTTTGATAGAGCAAGCAATTTAAGAGTCTATTACCTACTCAGAACGGTCGTTTCCGTGTTATTTTACTTTCCTTTAGAATAGCGTTATTCATACCATTAGTATTCGTTGGATGTAAAGGGACATTCGAAGGGACATCGGATGGTCATAGAAGGCAACTTGTAGGAGTATCCTAGCACATTCGTAGGGACGATCATCACTTTTCGTAGGAAACAATTGAGGGATGAGATCATGTATTCGTAGGCAACATGGATGGACTGTGATCTTTGTATCGAAGGGACTATGATGATATGTTTCGTAGGCAACTCGTGCTAGGATACCTCTACGTTCGATTCGAAAACGAGAGAGACTACATGTGCATGTGTGATGTGTTAAATTCAAATAATTTATCTTGTATTTAGAGGTGATCTATGTTGTTTTTATCTTGCGATACACGCCTAATTTACTAGCAGTTTATATGGGTGCGGAAAGTAAATTGCGGAAAATATAAAGTGCGAAAAGATAAATCCTACGCTATTACATGGCTTTGGGGAAGTTACATAATTGAGGAGTGCAGAAAGTAAACCTAATTAAACTATTACATCCCATGAGCAGTTACATAATATTGGAAAAGATGCGAGAAAATAAATAACGGAATAGAAAACTAATCCTAATATATTTTGATTATTGACTTGAAAAAAAAAACTGTGGAGAATAATCCTAAGTCTAATTGATTTTAATTATTTTTAGAGAAAATGTTAGTTGATTCTAACCCTAAATTAATTAATTAAAACGAGAGGGAAAAAAATTAGTGGAAGTTGTCTAATTAATCCTAGTTGTTTAACCTAATTTACTAATTTTAATTAATTATGAAATTAATAAAAATATGGAAAAGATAAATAAAAAAAAGATGCCGCTTACGGAAGAAAACTAGCCCTTCGGCAATCCAGGCACCTAAGTTGGAACTTTTGGGGTTTCTCTTTGGGCGCCAGGGCACTTCGGCAAAGTTGGAACCTTTCTCTAGCAAAAAGTAGGTGGCATCTTGTGATGGTTTCTGGAAAGGGCGTTCTTTCTAAAGGTGGCTTAAAGGACCACTTGCGTGACAACTGAAAAATTTAGAAATTAAAAGGCGGTTCGAACCCGTGCCTTTGGGCAGTGACTTAATGCGTGCAAGGTTAACCGTTGGGGCGGTGATACATCCATGAATTAATTTACATGGATTAACATGTATTCTGGTTCTTTCCCTCGATGGTTCAAGCCAGAAGCTCCAGATCGGGCTTCCGGTTGTCTTCTCCGGTTGGGTGATTTTTCAAACCTGCAAAATAAAGAGAATTCATGCAAGAGATTAAGGCTACCCCCTAAATTGACCCCTGCGAGTTCAATGGTGGTATTGGTTTGCCCTAAAACAACCAGTATTGTCTAGTTCGAAACTTCATAAGTTTGAAGCCCTAATAATGGCAGATCAAGTTCTGGCCATGGAAAGCTTCATGTGATCGTCCAGACATGTTCTATGATGTCTCAGGAACACATTGCAACGGTTAGTTTCAGACAAAACACGATAAATATTGGAATACGAATTTTAAAAAATATGCAAGTGCATGTTCATGTATGGCACGATTCAGGGGCATTTGACCATGGCTATTGATCTGTACTTACTCTATCACACCTCAGAAGCATGATGGAGTGCTTGGATTGGATTGAAAACGACTGGAAAATAGGATTTGAAGTTTGCAAGTTTGTATGATTTTTTGAGAGTTTAGGGTTCCTGTTTGAGGCTAGATTTTCGTCCCTTGTGCTTGTGAATGTATCATGTATTTATAGAGCATGAGATTTGATCAGAAATAATGAGAGAATATCCTCTCTTGAATGCAAAAATATTCTCTTGTCAATATTCACCAAATCTTTCCAAACATGCATTTTTTTCTTCTTTATAGCTTCTTGCACGAATTATACAGCTTGCATGGGCTATCTTGGACCTCAAGATAAGTAGAAACCAAGCCCAACTTGTCTTAGACCTTGCTTTTGCATTTTATTTAATTTAAAATTGAATTTAATGCTTTAAATCCCAAATAAATTAAATAAATTAGAAAGGAGGCGTGGCAAGGAGCATAGAGACCATGGATAATGTTAAGATCTAGTTTGGATCATAAAATTATAAGCCCATTTGAAAAATATTTGCATCTGTCAAGTATTTCTCTTTGTGCACCTCCTCAAAAATGCTCAACTTGCACAATGTGTATCTTACTCAATTTTTAACATTTTTGGGTGTTCTTGGACTTTTTAGAAAGCTCAAGGTGTCTTATAAACAGCCTTTTTGGTTTCATCCTCATTGGATTTTCCATGCTCATAAACACTTCTTTTCAAAAAGATGACTTTTTGTTGACTTTTAAATGGACCTCTAATGTTTTGATCCATAACTTCCAAATGAAACATTTTTTGCCCAAGCTCTTGAGACATGAAGTTGTAGATAATTGAATTCTCTTCAAAATGAGCTGTGGTGGAAAAATTTCTGATAAAGTATGTGAAAGTTATGCCTGGTCAAAGTTCTGTTGACTTTTGTCTGAAAAACCCTAATTTAGAAACTTTGACTTTTGATCAATTCTTGACTTTTCTTGATGAATCATGATCAACCCTTGATCAAATGATGAATATCACTTCAAAATATTGGTGTTGACCAAAAATTATGAAGTTTAACTGTATGTTGACCACAATTGACTCTTTGTCTAATACAACTGATTTTCATCCATCTGAGCAATTGTCTGAGCAAACTTGACTTGTAAGGCTTGAATTTTGACATGGAGATTCTTTAAAGAATATTATGAGGCATGATGACCACTTGAAACATTGGATATCCATCTTGACTTGAGAATGGAAAAACCTTATCCTGGGTTGATTGCTTAGGAGAGGGTTTATCTGGTCAACCCTTGTGAAATACTTGAGTATGGATATGTGAAATGTCTTGAGAAGTGGGAGGGAAAATTTTGGGGTATAACATATGCAATCAGACCTTGTATGTTTTGGCCAGCTATCACGGGCTTTCTTGGTCCTCAAGACACTTAAATCCAAGGCCTTGCATGCATACTCCTTATTTTGTATTTTATCTTAATTAAATTTGAATTTAAATGAATTAATTCAAAAATAAATAAAATGAATAGAACGAGGGCGTGAGGTTGGGCTTAGAGGTCATGGATAATGTTATGAACAATTCCAAATCATGAAAACATAGGCCCATTTGGAAAAAATTCAAAATTGATCAATGTTTTCTTCAGGCACTTCTTCAAAATTTCCAAACTTGCACCAACTTTATCTTGCTCAATGTTTATCATTTAAGGGTGATCTTTGACTTTTAGAAAGCTTAATATGTTCTCTAAAATCTCTATTTGGTTTCATCTTCATTGAAGCTTCCATGTTCAGGTACACTTCTTTGAGAAAAGATGACTTTTTATTGACTTTTGAAATGACCTATAATGTCTTGGCCCATATCTCTCAAATGAAGCATTTTTGTGAAAACCTTGTAAGAGACAAAGTTGTAGAGAATTGGATTACCTTTAAAATGAGATTTTGTGGAGAAATTTCTGATGAAGTATGTGGAAGTTATGCTTGGTCAAAGTTCTATTAAATTTTCCTTAAGAAACCCTAATTTATAAACTTTTGACTTTTGATCAATTCTTGAGTTTTCTTAATGAATACTGATCGACCCTTGATCAAATGATGAATGTGACTTCAAAATCTTGATGTTTACAAAAAATGGTGAAGTTTGACTATATGTTGACCATAATTGATTTTTGTCCAATACAATTGACTTTCATTCATTTGAGCAATTGATTGAGCAAACTTGGGCTATGAGGCTTCAAACTTGACATAGTGATACTTTGAAGCATATGAGGAGACATAATATTCACTTGAGCCATTAGAACCCATATTTGTCTTGAGAGAAGAAAAAACCTAGTTTTGAGTTGATTGCTTAGGAGAGGGTCAGTCTGATCAACCCTTGTGTAGTTCTTGAGTATGGAGGTGTATCTTGATCTTCAAAAATAGGAAGGCAAATTTTGGGGTATAACAGTGTCAATATGATTGAGGAATTTTTCGATGAATCTGATGATGAATATGCTTCTGCTGATGAGTATCTCCCTGTTGAGAAGTTTGAATACAATGTTCAAGATGCAGTTGCTATTATTTCCACCCCTTCAGATGAGGTTCCACCTAACAATGAATTTGTATCTGTGGATGATGGTGTTATGATCCCGACCAAAGCATATGATAGGTACATCAAATGACCTGTTATTGAAGAGCTCAACACAGTAACTCCTGTGGAGATACATGAGAAGTGGGTTCATAAAGTATTGATTGACTTTAGTCATTGTTGTTACCCTAATTACGAAAGGAAACCTTGGGGTTGTGCTACTTTAAGACATGATCTCCTGACTTTGAAGAAATTAGGTTTATTTGAAGATGGGGCAATAGTCGTTCTTGCTAATAGAAAGAAAAAGGCTGAGAAGTTGCAGGTTTCCTTGGCAACCTTAGAAGAAGTTTCTGACATAGAAGATGAAGTTATTGTTTACAAAGGAACAGTTAACCTACTCACTTCTCACGCGTGGTTGAAGAATGGTGTTGGCTTAGCTTTTCCATGAAGGATAGGAAGGAGGTACTGAAACCAAGGTCTGATGTTGTCAAGTATTCGTATGTTTTCCAAAGTGCTGGTTATCTTGATCTTGCCGTTCCAGGAGTCAATGCCATTGTTGAAGATTGACCAGAACATGAAATGCCCAACTTTGTGATGCATGGAACTAGAATTTGTAATTGGACTACTATTTACATCCCCACTTGCATTCACATGTCGAAGTAATTAACTTTTTTTGGTTTAAATTTTTCAAATAATAATTCTTTTACTCTGCCCAAGGTGAAAGTGATGTTGTATGGGCAAAATATGTTGTTTTGAAATTTAAGATCATTAATAAAAATATGTTTTCATTCCAAATTGTGTCTTTTAATTTCTGCTTTTTCTTGGAAAATGGTAATCAGAAAAAAAAAAACCTTTCAAAAGTAATAATAACTGAAATAAATTTGCATAATCACTTGTCACATGTGTCAGTTTCTAAAATCAATCATAATCATATATGCAAATTAATTGATAAAACAGTTGAAAACAATGACCCTGCACCCTCTTCCAACTTTGAACACCCTGTGTATGTAGCTGAAGAAGAGGAATTTGATGAGATCTCTGAAGAGGTTTCTATGTTGCTTGAGAGCGAGGAAAACACCATTCAGCCGTACAAAGAGCCGTTGGAAACTATTAACTTGGGTGCTAATGAAGATGTGAAAGAGGTCAAGATTGGAGCATTGATGCATCCTGAGGTGAAGAGTCGTTTGATTGAGATGCTAAAGGAATATGTAGATATCTTTGCTTGGTCGTATCAAGATATGCCAAGATTAGATACTGACATTGTGGAGCATCACTTGCCATTGATACCCGAGTGTCCACCAATCAAGCAGAAGTTGTGGAGAAATCATCCCGACATGGAGATAAAGATTAAAGAGAAGTTTTAAATCAGATTAACACAGGTTTCCTTATGACATCCGTCTATCCTCAATAGATTTCCAATTTTGTTTCGTTTCCAAAGAAAAACGGGAAGGTCCACATGTGTGTTGATTAATGAGATTTGAATAAAGCTAGTCTGAAAGTTGATTTTCCTTTGCCACTTATTGGTATGTTGGTGGATAGTACAGCAAAATGCAAGGTGTTCTTATTCATGGATGTATTTTCTGGATACAATCAGATTAAGATGGCTCCTGAAGACATGGAAAAAACAACGTTTATCATACTCTGGGGAACATTCTATCACACAGTGATGCCCTTCGGGTTGAAGAACGCTGGTGCGACGTACCAAAGGGCCATGATGACCCTATTCCATGATCTGATGCATAAACAAATTGAAGTGTATGTTGATGATACGATTCCCAAGTCCCAGACTGAAGAAGATCATTTGGAAGACTTATTGAAACTGTTTCAGCGTTTGAGGAAGTATTGTCTCTGCTTGAATCCTAATAAGTGTACATTTGGTGTCCAATCTGGGAAATTTTTGGGTTTCATTGTCAGCCAGAAAGGAATTGAAGTTGATCTTGACAAAGTTAGGGTAATTCAAGAGATACCTGCACCAAGGACTGAGAATCAAGTTAGAGGTTTACTTGGACGTCGGAATTACATCTCAAGGTTCATCTCCCGTATGACTATGGCATGTGAACCAATCTTTAAGATGTTGAAGAAAGATCAAGTTTGTGTATGGACAGATGATGACCAAAGGGCATTTGAAAGTATTAAAAAGTATTTGCTCGAACCTCCTATTTTGCTTATGGAAAAGGAATTGGTGTTGTAATCATTATTCCGCAAGGATCTCACATTCCTTTCACAACAAGGTTGATGTTTGATTGTACGAATAATATGGGAGAATATGAAGCTTGTATCATGGGTCTTGAAGAAGCCATGGAACTCAGGATCAAAATTCTTGATATGTATGGTGATTCAGCTTTGGTAATAAATCAGTTTAAAGGAGATTGGGAGACTCATCACCCTGGCTTAATCCCTTACAAATATTATGCAAGGAAACTGTTGACTTTCTTTAATAAGGTAGAGCTCCACCATATTTCTCGAGATGAGATTCAGATGGTTGATGCCTTAGCTACTTTGGCTTCCATGTACAAAGTAAACCAGTGGAATGATGTACCTCAGATTACCATTGAGCTCTTAGAAAGGTTGTCCTACATATTCATCGTGGATGTGGAAAAGGATGATAAACCCTGGTATTATGATATCAAGCACTTCCTGGTGACTCAAGAGTATCCGCACTTCCTGAGATTTATGAGGGTTCTTTTGGTACCCATGCTAATGGACACTCTGTGGCTAAGAAAATGTTAAGGGAAGGTTACTATTGGTTGATAATGGAATATAACTGTTACAAATTTGCGAAGAAATGCCATAAGTGTCAGATTTATGGTGATAAGATTCATGTGCCTCCTACCCTTCTCAATGTTATTTCTTCCCCATGGCATTTCTCTATGTGGGGAATTGGCATGATCTAGATGATTGAACCCAAGGCTTCTAATGGACATTGTTTCATCTTGATAGCAATTGATTACTTCACCAAATGGGTCGAAGAGGCTTCTTACGCCAATGTTACCAAGTAAGTGGTGGTTCTGTTTATTAAGAATAATCTCATTATCTGGTATGGTGTGCCGAGCAGGATCATCACTAACAACGGTTCGAATTTGAATAATAAGATGATGGTGGAACTTTGTGAAGAATTCAAGATTGCTCATCACAACTCTTCCCCCTATAGACCCAAGATGAATGGGACAGTTGAAGCTGCAAACAAGAACATCAAGAAGATTATTTAGAAGATGGTTGTTACCTACAAGGATGGGCACGGGATGCTACCTTTTGTGTTGCATGGGTATTAGACTTCAGTTCGTACTTCGACAGGAGCCACCCTTTATCTCTTATTTATGGCATGGAAGCAGTGATCCCCATTGAGTTTGAGATTCCGTCTTTGTGTGTGATTACATAAGCTGAGTTGTTTGATGTTGAATGGATTCAGAATTGGTTTGACCAATTAAAGTTGATTGAAGAGAAGAGAATGACCGCTTTGTGTCATGGTCAGATATACCAGAAAAGAATGAAGAAAGCTTTTGATAGGAAGGTCAAACCTCGTGTATTCAGAGAAGGCGACTTCGTGCTCAGAAAGATCATGTCTTTAACCTCTGATTCAAGCGGCAACTGGACTCCCAATTGTGAAAGCCCAAATATTGTCAAGAAAGCCTTCTCTGGTGCTGCATTAATTCTTGAAACTATGGATGGTGAGGAGTTCCCACGTCTTTTAAATGCTGATTTAGGAAAGAAATACTTCTCCTAAATAAATAAAAGAACAACTCGCTAAGTTGAAAACCTGAAAGGGCGGCTTAGGCAAAAACTGGGTGTCTCGGTAGACTTAAAACCCAAAAGGGCGGTCTAGGCAAAAGTTAGAGACATAAATAGAATAAATTTCCCAGTAGGCTGAAAACTTGAATGGGCAGTCTAGGAAAAAGTTAGGGACCTTTATGGAAAGTAACTACATTAGACAAGGCTTAATTGTAGAGGCAACTATCTGCATGGATCATTTTCATACCTCAACAGAAGACTACAATATAGGAGTTAAAAGTTTATAGGGAGGATAGTGGTCATTGTTCTTAGATGTACCTTTTCCATATATTTACCATTTTTCAAAACTTTGTAATCATCCATGGAGTCATGCTCTTGGAAGGCTACCATCCTATCATTAAAATTTGAGCTTTTATCCCACTTCTTTGCAATCTTATATTATCCAGCTTATAAAAATGTTCTTTGATTAATGAAAATATATTTCAAAACAAACATATTCGATAGAACATACTTGTGAAATTTTTTCAATTTAAGTGTATTTACTTTGAATGAGAAGCAAAGGGATAAAATAGCACGGTCCTAGTCCCAAATAAGACTGATAATGTTGGAAGATGGTCCCGATAGGACCCATGCAGCAATTCCCTTTTGAGCATGGGATGTTAACCCAAAGTAGGACATTCCCATGAAGTGTTTTGGTTTCATCCCCAGAAAAGCGTGTATGACTACTGCTCTGTTGAGCCATATTGGTATCACATGTGATATTTTCATCCCTAGTGGAGTTTGGAAAGGTTTGCAACTTGCTTACCATTCTTGATATTTGACGCTACGTGATTGAAGTTTGACTGAACCTTGAGATAGGACGTTGTCCTTTAGTTGTTGGTTTGTTATGAATATTTTCATGTTAGGAGTGATATGGCCGAGTGTTTTCCTTACCCAGTCAGACTTCCATGATTATCCTCAATGCAGTGTGTCTGTTTTTACAATATACATGCATGCACACACTCACACATACATTCATATATACATCATGCATAACATAATTATAATACTTTGATTATTTGCATTCATGGATATCTGTGGCGTATCCTCTCTCCATTAGAATGTCAAACTTAAGCAGAAAGTGTTTACCTTTTCATCTGCCCCACTAGGTTAAATCTCAGGGAATATTGGAGTTTCAACCCTCTTTACAGGTCTCTATGATCGTTCAAATTTACCTTCCTCCAGTATTGTCGTGTTTTGAATTCTGATCTCCAAGCAGTATTTTTATTTTGGTCTCTCTAGATTGTGAGTTCTATATGGAGGGTGCATTTATTTTGCACAATAAGACTTTACCTCTTCAACAGGAGTGAAATTGATTTCCCCAAAAAGTCCATTTTCATCCTCTAGTAGTATTATTACAATCTTCTCTTAACAATAGGTGATAGTCTCTTTATTTAATGCAACCGATTTTCTTCAGCAAGTCTGTTAATTCCAATTTGATTTCTTTTCGGTAATCCTATGAGGAATCTCTCATTGTAGATTGACCATATCTCTCCAGCAGGTTGAATACTTGTTGTTGAAGTCTCCGATGGGTGATTTACAAGTTCGTCGTTGGAAGTTCCTTTGGGCAATTTACAAGCTCACTGTTGAACATTTTTTTCGGTATTCCAATGGGTGATTTACAAGCTCATTATTGAATAGCCGTTTATCTCCAATGGGTGATTTACAAGCTCATTATTGAATATCCGTTTATCTCCGATGGGTGATTTACAAGCTCATCATTGGAAGTTCCTTTGGGTGATTTACAAGCTCACTATTGAACATTCTTTTCGGTATTCCAATGGGTGATTTGCAAGCTCATTATTGAATAATCGTTTACCTCTGATGGGTGATTTATAAGTTCATCGTTGGAAGTTCCTTTGGGTGATTTACAAACTCACTGTTGAATATTTCTTTTCGGTATTCCAATGGTTGATTTACAAGCTCATTACTGAATAACCGTTTATTTCCGATGGGTGATTTACAAGCTCATTGCTGATTAGCCGTTTATTTCTGATGGGTGATTTACAAGCTCATTGATGAACGTTTCTTTGGGTGATTTACAAGCTCATTGATGAAAGTTTATTTGCGGTATTCCTTTAGTGATTTACAAGCTCATTGCTGATTAGCCATTTATTTTCGATGGGTGACTTACAAGCTCATTGACGAACGTATCTTTGGGTGATTTACAAGCCCATCATTGAACGTTTCTTTGCAGTATTCCTTTGGGTGGTTTACAAGCTCAATGTTGATTAGCCGTTTATTTTCGATGGGTAATTTACAAGCTCATTGATGAACTTATCCTTGGGTTATTTACAAGCTCGTTGATGAACGTTTCTTTACGATATGCATTGGGTGATTTACAAGCTCATTGTTGAATGATTCCTACAGCTGTTTGCAGCAAGATTTAATTTACTGATGAATGGTAGCCTCGTCATTATGGGAATTGAAATATCTTGGTCAAGAGAGGAGTTTGAGTTCCCATTCCCCAATGGAGTTGATTTTCCTCCCAGTAGATCGAATTTCTTCACCCAGTAGTTCTTTCCCTTGGAAGATTTGTCTCTTAGCGTGTCTTTATTATTTTTCTTCCCCAGGGTTGTCTTGTCTCTCCTATGGAGTTTAGTCTTGTGCATTCACATTCATGAACATCTCATGGCATATTAGGGCCAAAAATAGGGCTTGTGTTATATTTAAGTATCTTCTATCCCGTCGAGGCGAAGGTTTCCTTCTTATCATCGGATAGAAGACACTTAAATAAGGGCAGTTGTTGTACCCCAATTTTTCCTCTAAGATTCTCAAATATCTCATACCATTGCATTTCACAAAGATCAAAAGTGGGTCTCTCTCTCTCTCTCTCTCTCTCTCTCTCTCTCTCTCTCTCTCTCTCTCCTATATTTGGATTTGCCCTTGGGAGATCACCAAGCACCTTTGAATGTTTGTGATGAATGATACTTGGCTAATCATATTTGTTTACTCGCTAAATGTTTTAGGTGAATGGTGCACAATTTTCTTATCCAAGAAGTCAATGAGTTCATGAGTTTATTTCCATGCCTTCTCTCCTCAATTCTCAAGGTGTTGAAAATATTGTCTCTCATTGAATATTTCTATTGTCATATACTATGGTCTCTCATCCTAATTTTGTGCTCCGTATCTAAAAAAGATCATCAAAGTTGAAGAAATTCTCCACACCATGGTCATCTATCTTGAAATTAGGGTTTTGGGCTTCTAGGGACCATATCTTGGTGTTTATGTGAAGTTTGTTGGTGATTTCATAGACAAATGACTCTTAAAAGGAGTTCTAATATGAATATTCTTTGATCCAAGGAGTTTAATTCATGAGAAGATTGTCTTAGAGGTTTATGATTGCAAACTCTCTAGATTGATACTTCACCTATCTTGTATGACTTCAAAGGATCATAACTTGGTCATCCCTTGCTTCCTTGAGCTCATTCTTTTTTCACAATGAACCTAAGGATGTCTAATACAACTCATTTAAATTGGTAGGAAGATAAAAATCTTAGAAATTTGCCTAAGAAGTCAAACGATTACAAGTCTTTGATGAATTTCTCAATTTTTGATCAATCAACATCAACAGATCATATCCTGATCATCATTTATCACCTTGAGGTCATTCTTTTTGAAAAACAATATTAAGATGTGAAATTTATCTACATGCAAATTTTGAAGATTGAAAGTGCTTGGAAGTTGCTTTAAGAAGTCAAAAGACTATAGGTCATTTCAGGATTTTTCACTAACTTCACAAGGCCATAAATTTCTCAATTTTTGGAGTTTTTGGTTTATTCTTTTTGCAAAATTCTCTTTGAAATATCTACTTCATATTATCTTTGAAAGCCAAAAGCTAATTTTAAGTGGAAGGCCATGTTTGGATTGAAAAGATTATAAGTCATTTTTTGTGAAAGACTTAGATTTTTTTTAAGTGTAGAAAATCAGATGATTTCTCACGATTTCAAAGGAACACTATAACACCCCAATTCTACCCAACGTTTTTATAAATCAGAGTGCCAAAAATTCAACTGTTAATATGAGGCATTACATTCTCACAACTTGGAAACTACGCTGAAACAACTTAATTATAACAAATACATAGCACATAATGAATATAATACTTTAGTCTCCAATGATTCAATATAAATAAAACAACCGCAGCGGATTCTCAATAGTAATTACTTGCAAAATAGGCATAGCATCTTTTAACAACTGAAAATCATCAACAACTTCTCAAAACAACAGCTTTCAATTCAACTAAAGTAAATGGCACGATAATCAAAACAAGCGTTTCATTCCCCCCGAGTGCTACGTATCACAGCGACGACGCCAAAAGCTACTAAATCCTTTACTCCTCGTTACCTGCATGTTACCAATATAAAGGTAATAGTGAACAAAATAGACAGGGTGAGATATCGAATAATATAAGCAAAAATATGATAATTAATATATTAGATAAAGAATCATACGATAATCACTGCTTCAACAACCACAACACAACTTTCAACAAAAACAACGTAATAGCCAACAAAACTTCATAATGCAATTCAAATGAGACTCGACTATGCAATGCATGTGGATCCATCGGAGTAAACTCCCAACATAAAATCATGTCAGGTTATCAAGGCATTCAACAAGGCATAAGCCTTCAACTTTCAACTTGTGCCAATCCAGGCGAACGTGGTGAGCATACGCTCCAACTTAGAAAAATGCAATGTATGTGACTTAGTATGAATGGCATACACACAACAATGCCGACAATAATTCAACTCATAATAATAAAATCAACTTCAACTTTCAACTTTGGCCATTTAAGCCTACAACTCAAAATTGTCCAATTCGGGGACAAAACAACTTGTCTCGACAGTACCTGCAATTCCAGCAATCGACGCGAAATTCAACAAAACAAAACAACTTTATTTAACTACTCGTATACACGAACTGCCCTGTAAATTTTGGTCCAATTCCGAGTAACTAATTTTACCGTTTAATTTGGCTGCTGTCTAGTTTCTGCACTAGTTTTGCTCCCTGTAGTAATATCACTTAACTACAAATTCGGTCACATTTTATTCTACTAATATAATTCATTTTTCTGCATTTTTAATTTACTCTACTGTACTAGTTCTCACCACCTGTTACTACTTTCCCATGCTGCTAAAACTCATTTTGCTATACTAATTTACATTACCAGTTACTACTTCTAGTTGCTGCTAAAATAACATTCTGCTATTGATTTTCCAGTCTGCTAATTGCTTGCTGTATTCTGCTATCGTTAATTTATCTGTTATAATTTATCTGCTATGGGCACCTACTGCTACACATAACCTGCTGCTTAGCCATTATATTTTACTAGCAAATCATTAATTAGTGTGCTAACTAGTATCATATTTTTATTTCCTAGATGACAAGAAACCAAACCTAAGCCATTGATACTACTCTTGCCACGTGACATCAAGGAAACAAGGAAGGGAGTGTGAGGCGCCCACCCCCGGGGCCTGAGGCGGCCGCCCCTGGCTGGTGGGGCCCACACAAAATTCCTTCAAATTGTGGGGCGGTTGTCCCTTCTCTCACTCACCTGCGTTTTGTTTTTTCATTCAAACACTGTGTGTGATTATAAATTTCTACCAGAATTGTATATTTTACCCAGAAAATAGATTACTACCAGCATTATAATACACACCTTAATTATCACCACAGTACCAACCAATTTAGCAGCAATAATTCAACACAGTGGATCAATACTAGAACTTTCAAGCAACATAAATTCATCGCAAAACACAATTGACAGTAAAATCATATAACCCTAAACCCCACACAAAAATTATCATACAATTGATTATAGTAATCGAACCCCACCCCTTACCTTTGGATCGAAGGAAGCTCGAAAAATCGATCGAAAAAACGCAATTCTCGGACAGCAATTTGACACTGCTGACAACCCTATTCTCTCTTTTCCTCTTCTACTATGTGACTCGTCTTTCTCTTCTTAATGCTACTTGTTTTTATTTTCTATACTTCTTATGCCACTTAGATTAATAATAATGGGCCACTCCCTTAAATTGGGTCTATTAACTAATACCCTTAAAATGCTAATTCACCCTTATAAATAACTTACCCTTACTTAATTTAGTAATTCTAAAATAATAATTAAATTATAATAATATTTTTCTTCCGAATAATTTTACCCGACCATCAACTTAACGATTCACCCAAAAATTCTACTAAATCAAGAATTAATCGGGAAATACTCAATAATATTAAATTAAATTATTTAATTAAATACGGGTGTTACAACTCTCCCCCACTTAGGATATTTCCTTCCTCGAAAATTTACCCGATTCAAATAACTTCGGATAAGAGTCTCGCTTCTTTCTCTCCAACTCCCATGTCATTTTTTCTCCAACAGCTCCTAACCAGACAACCTTCACCAATGCAATCTCCTTTCCGTGCAAAATCTTTATCTCACGAGCCGCAATCCGTATTAGCATTGTCTCTACGGTCAAGTTATCCTGCACTTGCACATCATCCATACGAATCTCATGAGATGAGTCTAGACTATACTTCCGGAGTTGCGACACATGGAACACATCATGCAAATTCGAAAGATTCGGCGGCAACGGCACCCTATAAGCAAATTTTCCAACTCTGTCTGATATTTGATATGGACCAATAAAGCGAGGAGTAAGTTTCTTCGACTTCAACGCTCGTCCAACACCGGTCACTAGTGTAACTCTCAAAAACACATGATCACCTTCTTGAAATTCCAAAATTTTCCTCCGCTTGTCGTGATAACTCTTCTGTCTACTCCGGGAAGCCTTCATCTTTTCAGGGATAAGCTTCACCATCTCGGTAGTTTCTCGAACAAGTTCACGTCCAAGTACTACACTCTCTCCTGTCTCATGCCAACACAATGGAGTCCTACACCTCTAACCATATAGCGCTTCAAAAGGTGCCATTTCGATACTAGAATGGTAACTATTATTATATGTGAATTCTATCAATGGAAGACAAGTGTCCCACGAACCTCTCTCTTCAAGGACACATGCTCACAGTAAATCTCCAATGACTGATTCGTCCTTTCTATCTGACCATCAGTTTGAGGATGATACGCCGAACTCAACCTTAACATAGAGCCCAACGCATTCTGCAAACTCTGCCAAAAGTCGGATGTGAACCTCGGATCTCTATCCGACACAATACTCAATAAAACACCGTGGAGCTTAACAATCACATTGGTATAAATCTCCTCCAGCTTTGGTACAAGAAAACTGATGTCAATAGCTATAAAATGAGCCGACTTCGTAAGCCTATCAACAATCACCCAAATTGAATTATGTCCTCTTACAGTATTAGGTAATCCAGTTATGAAATCCATTGAAATACTATCACACATCCATTCTGGAATCTCCAACGGTTGCATCAACCCCGCAGGCTTCTGATGCGCAACTTTCGACTTCTAACAAGTTAAACATGCATACACAAACCGCGTCATATCACGCTTCATTCTAGGCCACCAAAATAATTTCTTCAAATCTTGATACATTTTAGTAGCTCCCAAATGAATGCTTAACTTACTTCTATGCCCTTCTTAAAGAATTAATCTTTTCAGCTCTGCATCATCAGGAACACAAATCCGATCACGGAATCTCAACACACCTTGCGCATTCAAATTAAAATCACTAGTTTCAGACTGATCTATTCCAACCATCGAATCTACCAGTTTCACATCCAACTTCTGAGCTTCTTTGATCTTATCTAGGAAATCATTGTTAATCTTCAACATTCCTAGCACAACACTCTACAGTGTCGTCTCACAAACAAGACTCATATCTCTAAACTGCTCAATTAATTCCAGCTCTGTAACCATCATTACTGACATATGCAAAGTCTTTCAACTCAACGCATCAGCCACCATATTAGCTTTACCTGGATGGTAATTCAAACCAAAATCATAATCTTTCAATAACTTCAACCATCTTCGCTATCTCATATTCTGGTCGAACAAATACTTCAAACTCTTTTGGTCGCTAAATACTTCAAATCTAGAACCATACAGCTAATGTCTCCAAATTTTCAATACAAACACGACTGCAGCAAGTTCCAAATCATGCGTAGGATAATTCTTCTCATGAATTCTCAACTGTCTTGATGCATAAGCAACAACCTTTCCATCCTACATCAACACTCCATCTAATCCCATGTTAGAAGCATCACAATACACTATAAATGGTTCTTCAGGTTTCGGTAACGTCAAAATTGGAGCCGACATCAATCTCTTCTTCAGCTCGGTAAAACTCTCTTCACATTGCACATCCCACACAAAAGATTTACCTTTACAAGTTAACTTTGTTAATGGAAGTGCCAACTTAGAAAATCCTTCGATAAACCTTCTGTAATAACCGGCCAAACCCAAAAAGCTTATAATCTCATTCGCTGACTTTGGAGTTTCCCATTGCAACACAACATCTACTTTAGACGGGTCCACAACAATGCCACTACTCGAAATGACATGGCCGAGAAAACTAACCTCTTTCAACCAGAATTCACATTTGGAAAGTTTAGCATACAACTTTCTTTCTTTCAAAACCTGCAACACTGTCCTCAAATGCTCTGCATGCTCTTCATCTGACTTAGAGTAAATCAAAATATCATCAATAAACACTACCACAAATCGATCCAAATAATCATGAAAGATACGGTTCATATACTCCATAAATACTCCCGGCGCATTGGTAACACCGAAAGGCATCACATAATATTCGTAGTGTCCATAACGCGTCCTGAAAGCTGTCTTCTGAATGTCTTCATCTTTCACTTTAATCTGGTGGTAACCTGATCGTAAATCAATCTTACTAAACACACTAGCACCCACCAATTAATCCACCAAGTCATTAATTCTTGGAAGCGGATACCTATTCTTAATCGTCACTTTATTCAGTTTCCTGTAATCAACACAAAGCCTCATGCTTCCATCTTTCTTCTTTACTAACAGTACTGGAGCTCCCCATGGCGATACGTTTGGTCTGACAAACTTTTTCTCAAGTAGTTCTTCTAACTGCTTCTTCAATTCTATTAACTTTCGGATCACGGACATCACATGCGGTGCCATAGAAGCAGTGCGGTACCGGTACAAGATCAATACCAAATGCAACTTCTCTTTCTGGCGGTACATCTGGAATTTCATCAGGGAAAACTTCAGGAAACTCACGCACCACCTGCAACTCATCAATTATAGCTTGATTCTCCACTGACAATGTTTCCATCAATGAAAACATCTCATCTTTTTCCTTCAACAACTGTCGCAACTTCTTAGGTGACACCAACCTGACTTCTTCTTCTTCGGCAGTTGAAAACCTCACAGACTTATTATAACAATTAATATGAACATAGTTATGCTCTAACCAGTTCATACCCAGAATTACATCCAACCCACTTAACGGTAAACAAATTAAATCAACAGCAAAGTCCCTATCAAAGATTGACAAAGGACACTTTAAGCATACAAGAGAAGTAGTCACTGATCCCTTGGCTGAGACCTTAACTACCATCGTACCATTCATAGAAGACAACACAAGACCCAATCTTTTAACGCAATTAGCAGCAATAAAACAATGAGTAGAACCAGTATCAATAATAGTAATTAAAGGAGTACTATTTATGAAACATGTACCTCTGATAAGTCTGCCCTCATTGCCTGACGAATCACCAACCAAAGCAAACACTTTCCCACTAGATTGTGCTTGCAATCAGATATTGCATGCCCAGTCTTGCCACAATGGAAACACCTCTTCACCTCAACAGTACAAACATTACTCTTGTGACCAACTTTCCCACATTTAAAACAAACAATACCAGTAGGAGCACCTCCCCCACTAGTTCTCTGACCCAAAGAAGCTCTTTGTTTACCCTTACCAGCTGGAGCATTATACGGTTTACCACGGTTCTGTTGATTCTTGCCTCTCCTATCACTAGCAATATTGTAGTGAGCATTGTTATCTTCTTCGAAAACTCGACAGCTATCTACCAAATCCGAGAAAACACGGATCTTTTGATATCCAATTACTTTCTTGATCTCAGAGCGCAAACCATTTTCAAACTTGATGCACTTCGAGAATTCAACAGTTTCTGCGCTATAATATGGATAGAACTTGGCCAACTCTACAAACTTTGCAGCATACTTAGTAACAGACATATTACACTGCTTCAGTTCAAGGAATTCAATTTCCTTCTTACCCCGAACATCTTCAGGATAATACTTCCTCAGAAATTCCCTATGGAACACAGCCCAAGTGACCTCTTCACCTACAGCTTCCAATCTTGCATTTGTTTCCATCCACCAGTCATCATCCTCACTTGCTAACATATGAGTTCCATACCGGACCTTCTGCACTGTAGTACAATTCATCACGCGAAAGATCCTCTAGGTTTCCTTCAACCACTCTAGAGCACCATCAGGGTCATGCTTTCCTTTGAACACCGTGGATTCTCTCTCTAGAAGGTTGCCAAACTTCGGGATCCAGCATCCCCGCCAACATTCGGTTGATTCTCCAGAGCATGAGCCATTGCTTCCAAAGCAGCAGCAATCACAACATCGTTCCTTCCAGCCATTTCAACTAAGCACTACAACATAAACAACAGTTAGATAAAGTAATTAACAATACTCGATTGTTAACGACACAACAACCTGGCCGGACGGACCGACTTGCTCTGATACCACTAATGTAACACCCTAATTCTACCCAATGTTTTTATAAATTGAGTGCCAAAAATTCAACTGCTAATCTGAGGCATTACCTTCTCACAACTTGGAAACGACGGTAAAACAACTT
Organism: Vicia sativa; assembly: GCA_021764765.1. NCBI lineage: Eukaryota > Viridiplantae > Streptophyta > Magnoliopsida > Fabales > Fabaceae > Vicia > Vicia sativa. The sequence goes on from CM038793.1 coordinate 216,752,234, forward strand.
AATTATAACAAATACATAGCACATAATGAATAGAATACTTTAGTCTCCAATGGTTCAATTTAAATAAAACAACCGTAGCGGATTCTCAACAGTAATTACTTGCAAAATAGGCATAGCATCTTTTAACAATTGAAAATCATCATCAACTTCTCAAACAACAATTTTCAATTCAACAAAATTAAATGACACGATAATCAAATGAAGTGTTTCATTCCCCCCGAGTGCTACATATCAGAGCGACGAAGCAAAAAGCTACTAAATCCTTTACTCCTCGTTACCTGCACGTTACCAATATAAAGGTAACGACGAACAAAATAGACAGGGTGAGATATTGAAAAATATAAGCAAAAGTATGATAATTAATATATTAGATAAAGAATCATATGATAATCACTGCTTCAACAACCACAACATAACTTTCAACAAAAACAACGTAATAGCCAATAACACTTCATAATGCAATTCAAATGAGACTCGGCTATGCAATGCATGTGGATCCATCGGATTAAACTCCCAACTTAAAATCATGCCAGGTTATCGAGGCATTCAACAAGGCATAAGCCTTCAACTTTCAACTTGTGTCAATCCAGGCCAACGTGGTGAGCATACGCTCCAACTTAGAAAAATGCAATGTATGCGACTTAGTATGAATGGAATACACAAAACAACACAAACAACAATTCAACTCATAATAATAAAATCAACTTCAACTTTCAACTTTGGCCATTTAAGCCTACAACTCAAAATTGTCCAATTCGGGGACAAAACTAATTGTCTCGACAGTAACCGCAATTCCAGCAATCGACGCGAAATTCAACAAAACAAAACAACTTTATTTAACTACTCGTATACACGGACTGCCCTGTAAATTTTGGTCCAATTCCGAGTAACTAATTTTACCGTTTAATTTGGCTGTTGTCTAGTTTATGCACTATTCTTGCTCCTTGTAGTAATACCACTTAACTACAAAATTCTGTCACATTTTATTCTACTATTATAATTCTTTTCTTTTTCATTTTTAATTTACTTTACTATACTAGTTCTCACCACCTGTTACTAGTTTCCCAAGCTGCTAAAACTCATTCTTCTATACTAATTTACACTGCCTGTTACTACTTCCAATTGCTGCTAAAATAACATTCTGCTATTGATTTTCCAGTCTGCTAATTGCTTGTTGTATTCTCCTATCATTAATTTATCGGCTATAATTTATCTGCCATGGCACCTACTGCTACACATAACCTGCTACTTAGCCATTATATTTTACCAGCAAATCATTAGTTAGTGTGCTAACTAGTATCATATTTTTATTTCCTAGATGACAAGAAACAAAACCTAAGCCATTGATACTACTCCTGCCACGTGACATCAAGGAAACAAGGAGGTGAGTGTGAGGTGCCCAACCCCGGGGCCTGAGGCGGCCGCCCCCTGGCTGGTGGGGCCCACACGAAATTCCTTCAAATTGTGGGGGGGTCGTCCCTTCACTCGCTCACCTGCGTTTTGTTTTTTCATTCCAACACTGCGTGTGATTATAAATTTCTACCAGAATTGTATATTTTACCCAGAAAACAGATTACTACCAGCATTATAATACACACCTTAGTTATCATCACAGTACCAACCAATTTAGCAGCAATAATTCAACACAGTGGATCAATACTAGAACATTCAAGCAACATAAATTCATCGCAAAACACAATTGACAGTAAAATCATATAACCCTAAACCCCACATAAAAATTATCATACAATTGATTATAGTAATCGAACCCCACCCCTTACCTTAGGATCGAAGGGAGATCGAAAAATCAATCGGAAAAACGCAATTCTCGGACAGCAATTTGATATTGTCGGCAACCCTATTCTCTCTTTTCCTCTTCTGCTATGTGACTCTTCTTTCTCTTCTTAATGCTACTTTTTTTATTTTCTATCCTTCTTATGCCACTTAGATTAATAATAATGGGTCACTCCCTTAAATTGGGTCTATTAACTAATACCCTTAAAATGCTAATTCACCTTATAAATAACTCACCCTTACTTAATTTAATAATTCTAAAATAATAATTAAATTCTAATAATATTTTTCTTCCGACTAATTTTACCCGACCATCAACTTAACGATTCACCCACAAATTCGACTAAATCAAGAGTTAATCAGGAAATACTCAATAATATTAAATGAAATGATTTAATTAAATACGAGTGTTACAAACACAACTTCTAGCTCAAGATGCACAAATGATACCTTTCCAAGCACATTGCAAATTATGCAACCTCAGCTTTCCAAAGATTGACCTCCATAAGGCTTAGAACATGGTTCATTGGGATTCTTTAGATAGAATTATGAAGGAGATGGGCTTCCCTAACTTTTTTGTCATCAGGGTTATGAATCTGGTCAATACAGTCTCTTATATCTTCAAAATTAATGGGCATTATTCTGATGTGTTGCAAGCTAAGAGAGGTATCAGGTAGGGTGATCCCATATTACCTATGTTGTTTGTGATTGTGATGGAGTAACTTAACTGGTGTATGATTAAAATGCAGAAAAATCTTGATTTCAATCATCATGCAAAGTGTGGGGGTCTAGCCTTGACAAACCTCTCCTTTGCTGATGACATATTAATTTTCTGCAGGGATGATCAAGGTTATGTTGATATCATGATTGATGTGTTCAATCAATTTTCTAACTCCACCGGGCTCATCTATAATCCTATGAAGTGTAAGATTTTCTTTTGCTGTGTGAAAGAGGATATGAAGGATAGTATCAAAAGAACTATTGGGTTTGTGGAATGAAAATTTCCTGTCAGATATTTGGGCTTGCCTCTGAGTAGTAAGAAGATTAATTTCCAACATTACCTTCCTCTCATTGGAAAAAGCACTGGAAGAGTGAAGCATTGGTCCTCCAAATTACTTAGCTATGCTGGTAGAATTTTGCTTGTTAAGATCATAATCTGCTCCATAACTCAATACTGGATGATGAACTTTCCTATCCCAAAGGTTGTGCTCAAAAATATTAATGTTGTTTGTAGAACTTTTGTTTAGACATGGAAAAGTGATTTGAGCAAGAAGAATCATGTTGCCTAGAGCAAAGTCTGCAGGACAATGAAGCGGGGAGGACTTGGCTTGATCAACTTAGGTATCTATAACAAAACAACAATTCTCAAATGCCTTTGGAATATTTGCAATAAAAGTGATAATCTATTGATTCAGTGGATTCACCAAGTGTACCTGAAAAATCGTGACACCTTGAATGTGGAACTTGATGCGAATTGGACTTGGTTTCTAAAGAAAATGCTGAAGTATAAAAATATGATTATTAATCTTCATCATATCTGGAACCAGATGCTTACTGCTGGTAAGTTTTCTATGAGACTAGTATATAAGGAGCTTGTTGATGATAGGGAAAGAGTGAACTAGAGAAACCTGATGTTTCACAACAAAGGCAGACCCAAGGCTAAAATCACCATATGGCTTCTTTGCCATGGTCGTCTCCCCACTAAAGATAGACTTGTGCGGTTTGGGATTATCAATGATAGTACTTGCAGTCTGTGTGGCCTTGAAGACGAAAGTGCAAACCATTTGTTTTTTGCTTGTGAGTATTTGGAGTGGTATTCTTAATTGGTTGGGTGAGACCCATAAACCTCAATACTGGAAATTTGAACATCAATGGATTCTTGGTAGAACAAAAAGTAAAGGTTGGCGTGGAAGTATTTTGAAGATGGCTATATCGGAAGTTGTTCATGAAACTTGGTTGCATAGAAATTCTATAGTTTTTGGAAATGATATTGATAGGGATAGTATAGTGGATAAAATCATTGGTTGTATAGTTTATAGAGGGTGGAGGTATAAAAATCTTAGAGTGCATTTAGCACATCTAATGAACTAGTTTGTCTTTGTTATTGGCTGAATCCTTAGGATTGCTTTTGATTGTATATTTTTTTTTGAATTAATATATTTGTTTTGGTTTAAAAAAAACTTTTAAGAAGGTTTAGATCAACTATTTGAGTGATTCAAGATGATTTCTTATTTTTGTAAATAATACATGTAACGTAAAAAATATATATGGTAGCATAAATAATATATATGGTAGTTCAGTCACAATTTAAAAGTATAAAAAAAATTGATTTGAATTTATTTTTACAACTAAATATAATTTAGATAAATTTTATAAGAAATTAAATAATTTTAAGATTAATTTGAACTCTACTAATTTTTATGAAGGATAATAATAATAATAATAATAATAATAATAATAATTTAAAGTGTTCTCGTTTGTTGAGTTTTGCCGGCAGAACCCAGTTGATTCAAAGTGTTCTCTTTGCCATTAATAACTTTTGGCTGCATTGTATTCCCTTGCCGAAGCAAACGATGAAGAGAGTTGATTCTATTTGTAGGTCTTTCCTTTGGTCTGGATTAGGGATTGAATCCCATAAATCTCCTGTTGCCTGGAAAAATGTGTGTCTGCCTAAGTCCAAAGGTGGTATGAACATCATTTCTTTATCCATTTGGAGCAAAGTGTGTTTATCGCGTTACCTCTAGAACCTCAATGGCAAAGCGGTTAGTTTGTGGATTAGGTGGATCCATAGTTATTACTTGAAGCGGGATAACATTGTACAGGTCCCCGTTCGTCCATCTGCCTCATGGATCCTTAAGAATATTATGAGCATGCGTGGAGAGGTGAGCAGTCTGCAGAATTGGGGGACTGTGATGCAGGGGAAAAAATACAGAACTAAGTTGGTGTACCAAGAGCTCATTAAGGCGGTTGATAATGTCCCTTGGCGTACTGTTCTGTATGGTAATGTGGCTAGGAAAAAGGTTGTTCTTACGCTATGGATGGCTTGCCATCGTAAGTTGCCAACCAAGGATAGATTACTGCGTTTTTGTATGATTAACAATACTCAGTGTTGTTTTTGTAGTGAAGAAGAATCAATTGATCATCTCTTGTTTGAATGCCCGAGTACTTATGCTATTTGGGAGGAAATCCTTGTTTGGCTTGAGGTGCAATACCGTCTAGGGCCTTGGAAGGAGGAACTCTTATGGTTGATTAAGGAGTGTAAGAAAAAAGGCAGGAAGAAGAGAATTATTCAGTGTGCAATTTCAGAGACAATTCATGAGATTTGGAGATACCGCAACCAAAAGTGTTTTGGTATGGATGCGAGCAATCAATCCAATGCTTATAGAATTATGGATGCTGTCATTTATAGATGCTGGGACAAGCATAAACTTAGGGTCCACATTGGCAATTTACTAATGTTTTAGATTTCTAAGTTTTGTGTCTTTCTTGTAGCTTTGTTGTTGGACCTTTTGGTCACATTGTTCTTCGTGATTTTTTTGAATCAATGAAAATTTTCTTGTTTAAAAAAAATAAAAAATAAAAAAATAAAAATAATAATAATAATATTAAACACAATCAACCTGTTACTATTATTCAAATAAAACTGAGCATTACAATCACAATGACAACAGAAATTATTAAAGACACAACCTCCACTAGTTATGACTAAATAAAAACACTAGCCATGAGAGAGGTTAGAGGGAATTTCTCATCCAACCAAAACACATAACTAAGCACACTAGACCAACAGTATCCCAGCAAATTACATTCTTGACTAACCAATATAAAAAGAAATTGGTTTTACAAGATTTTATTTTGGACTCTAGCAACATTACAAACCGTTACAATAAGAAGAAAAAAAAGACTTACGCAAACATTACTAAAAGTAGAAGTAGCTTCTTCCGTCTGCAATAAAAAAGAAACAGACACGAACATATGCTTATTTATTATTACTCTCTCTCCTATTTAATCTTTATACTATATAAAAATAATAAAATAATATCCTGATAAAAATGGTACACGAAAATAATAGAAGACTTTTGAAATTATATAATTTTTTTCTTTTAATCTCTTAAATAACTTAAAAACTTGTTATGTTATATTTGACATATTGTCAATATACAAATTGAGATTAATAGAATTTTTTTTGTTTGTTTTAGAAATTAATTAACATTTTTATATTTTTAAAAATTAAGTAGGAGAGATAGTAATAGTTGAGAGACAAAATATAAGATTTACACCGTAATTTTAGATTTGTGACTTAGAGGAAACATCGGAATTGTAAGCACTTGGTGGTGGTGTTGATGTTGTAGAGCCACCATCTTTGGTATCACCATTTTCTTTGGATTTTCCATCTTTTGAGATTGAAGAAGCCATAAATTTGATTAAGTTGCTAAATATTTGTGCTTTGATGTTGCCTCTTTTTGGTGGAAGGTTTGATTTCACTTTTTGAGGTGTTGAAACCATTTTTGTGTTTATTTGATTATCCTTGAATTAAAATTAGAGAGGAAATTTTGGGAATGGAAATGAGGAAGAAGAGAAAATGGAAAGAGAGATTTGACTTTGCATACTACTAGTACTATTTATAGTTTCTAAAATTGTTGTTAGCTAGTATTTTTAATTAGTTTGTAATTAAATAAATAAAAAGGAAATGTAAAATACCAAATTACGTAGAAAGAGAGCACTCATTGCAAGTGGGCTTTGATCAAGACAAAGAAATTTCTCAATTTATTTATTTAATTTATTGGATAAGAATAAAGAGAAAATTTATCTATTTTAGCTTTCTGGAGATACATTGATTCGTGCATTATGCCTACCAAGCCACCGTCCTAGTTGTGAACTTTTGGTCTTAACAATTGCCAACATACAAAGTTCTAGATAGGTTGAATTATGGGGTAATATCTCTAAGAAGATAGTATAAGTTTTACATTTGTTGGATGGTCAAATATCCCTAAGAAGCAGTCATCGTGTGAGTCGGATGGTCCCTGGCTTCTTTGCCGTGTATAAACGACAAACTAGCTGGTGATCAATTTCTTGTGAGTTGCTTTTAATTAAATTGGGCCTCTCACTGCTTTTAAGTAATTTCGTTGATTTGAATGTACTTCTTGTAACCATTTTGTTGATATGAATGAACCATTGTGGATCTAAATAGATACATTGTATTAAACAATTTTTAAGTAATTTCAATTACTTATGAAAATTATAAATAAGCGACATATTTGACTCCACCAATTTATATTATTTTATTTGTATTACTCTTATATATGACATGATTATAGATGTCTGAGATTTGATATTTTTTATTTATTACATGCTAGTATGTCTACACTGATATGACTCATATTGTATTTAAAATTTATATTGATAATGAGAATAGTAATAATTTTATTTTCTCTCTTCTCTACTTCGTCCCTACTATTCTATTATATCTTTTCTTCTTAATTTCATAATAGGTTATTAGCATGAAGCTCTAAGAGTTGGAAGGTAACATTATTTCTTCTTTTTATAATATATATTTTCTATATGTTATTTATAATATATTGATTAGAAAATAATATTTATATAAGTCCCTGAAGAACCCATCAAGCATCCTTGAAAGATAGAAAAATAATATTTATATAAGTTCTTGAAGAATTTATCAAACATCTCTCAAGAATAACAAAATAATATTTATATAAATTTATGAAGAACTTATCAAGAAAGATAGCATAATAACAGTTTATCATATAATTCTAGAAGAATTTATCAAGTCTCCATAAATGATAGAAAAATAATAAATTTATATTGTTTCTGGAAAAAAATAAAGTATCTCTGAAGAATAGCAAAATAATAAATTTATTCTATAGTTCTTGAATAATTGAAGAATTGCAATTATTATTACTTTTATTAATAAAAATATTTGTGGATGAGTTTCTGAAGAATTGTATAAAAAGATTTGTGAATAAATTTCTGAAAATTTCGTAAAAGATTTGTGATTGAGTTGCTAAATAACTATAAAATAAAATAAAATTGTTGTTGAAGAACTTCAAAAAAAACTATAAAAATGATTGTCTCATAAATATTGATCAAATATAGTTTAAATAAATATAAATGGAAAACTTGCAAATTTTTATTTTAATTCTTTGGAAACTATGTCAAAAACAGTGTATATATATATATATATATATATATATATATATATATATATATATATATATATATATATATATATATATATATATATATATATATATATATATATATATATATATATATATATATATATATATATATATATATATATATATATATATATATATATATATATATATATATATATATATAAAATTTTCTTTATCATTTTTAAATTTATAGATGTTATCTTTTTGGAATTGTTTGACATGATTGATCTATTTCTTTTGGAAGGCATGAAAATCATCATTATACTTTTCTAATAAGTGGAGACAAAATATATTATAGGCAAAAATATTTAATTTGGTCCCTTAACTATATTTTAGGGTTAAGATTGATCCCTTTATATTTTTCGTGTCACTTTTGTCTCTTAATTTTTAAAGTATTTCATTTTAGTTCTTTTTTGTCTAAATAGCGATCAAATTAACGACTGATTTCAATGTTTTTCCGTCGCTAAATAGATAAAAAAGACTAACGTGAAATATTTTAAAAATTAAGGGACTAAATTGACACGAAAAATAATTAAGAGACCGGTCTGAATTCAAGGGTATAGTTAAGAGACAAATGAGTATTTTGCCTAAATGTATGTATATGTATATGTATCCCGTTTTTGATATAATTTTCAAAGAATTAAAATGAAAATTTGCATGTTTTGCATTTATATTTATTTAAACTATATTTGATCAATTTTTTTGAGACAATTGTTTTTATAATTTTTGAAAAACTAATATTCATTAAGATAAAGGAAAACTTTAATTCATGATTTGTTCATTTAGTAAGAACTTTTTCTTGGAAGAAAAACTTTAATTTATAATCTGTTCATTTAGTAAAGAATCTCACAAAGATTAAATTAATAATGCATTTTATAGTATACATGTAAATTTTCTTTTGTTTAATTTTCTAATTAACAAATATTTAAATTCTTTTATTTTAAATTTATTTATTAAGTTATAATTCTTGCATGAAATATGTAGAGTTATTTATATTTTTTGTACTCTATATTCTAATTCTCTCTCTCTCTCTATATAAACCGTAAACCGTAAAATAAAATATAGTAATATGTTTTATGTACTATGTGATTATAGCAAAATTTAAAAATAGTTGATTTAAATGTCAAAATTATAATAAAATGCAAGCTATCAATTTATATGAATATATTTTGTATAAATGATTTTATTACTTACTATGGATTGAAATAAATTAGAAGAATAGAATCATATGTATTATAATAAATAAGAAGTTTACAGATCACACTTTAAGTGTATTGTTGACAAAATTGGTTTGATCATCTCAGACGTATTATGATGTGAGAATTAGTTTTGAAGAATCAAAAGTTTCTTCAAACTAATAAATTTTGTCTTTCCAAAGAAAAAATTGAGAAATTGATTTTTTATAACATTAATTGTCATCAACTAAAAAAATCATGCATATCTCTACTCGCAACCCAAAGTTTGTGAAATTATTTTCTTAACTAATTCGACTAGTTGTTTTCTGAATTTTTTAGAGATTATTAGTATAACATCATGTAATATATGTTTATAAAAAAATGAACTTGAAAATCCATTATTTAGACGTTTAAAGTTAATTATGTGGTTGATACTTATGAGATGATCAATTATAAATTATATATTTGAAACACCCAAAGTATGATATTAAGATATTTATTCACATCAAGCCAACACCTTGTGATACATTTATCATTCCCTGATGTAATTTATTTCCTGTTAATAACCCGATACTTCTCGTCTAAGTGAACTTTTGGATGCGTTATGTATTTTTCAATTGCTCCCAATATAATACAAAAGACGAGTGCTGAAACAATATTTGAAAAATATATTTGATATAAATCTTAATTTTGAGATATAATTTGAGCAAACAATCGAATACTTGATTGCCGCTCAGTAGGGTGATTGTTAATGAGAAATTAAATTTTCCAATATTAGGGAGAGATATTAAGTGGCTGAAGAGTGAACCGGAAGTTCAAATCAATAATTTAAAATAAATTGTCATCTTGATCATCGTATAAATGAATATGAACCAAAAGTTCAATATATTTCTCATTTGTAAAGTTTATAAACTTTTTCTCAGGTGCTAATACTCCAATTAAAGTAGGCTCTCTTGTTGGATAATCTAATATTGCAAATGAGTTGAAACCACGCATGAAGTGTGGTAGGTAAGTTGATTCCAATTTTAAAAGTTCTCTGCAAGAAAAGGAGATAAAATTAAAAATGACTCAAGTAAGGATATATAAACCCTAAGAGTAATTTGACATACTTTATTTTTTGTTTCATAAGAACTAACTAGGTACCTAAAATTTATAAAAGTAAATATTTCTCAATAAATTATGTCAAGGAACCAAAATAAATTCAATATTGACAATATCTTTGGATAAAATATAATGCTAATGATAATAAATGATAATGAGGATAATGAATCAAAGGCTATCAAAGATTTTAGACAAAATGAAAATTGGCCAAAATGAATATATTCAATTGAAAAAGAATTAAATTCACTTTACAAGTGACTCGATTTTGGACCTGTAGTCCAAACACCTCAAGGTGTAAATTCAATGGAATATAAATGAGTTTTTGTGAAAAACAAAATAAGAATGGTATAAAATTTGATTTGTTGCTCAATGATTTTCACGAAGACCTAAGATTGATTTTGATGGAACATATCCACCTGTAGGGGACTTAATTAATTTTTTTAATATTTGATTAGTCTTGTAGAATATGAATGGCTTAATATGAACATGATGGATGATGTGACAACTTACTTTTATGGCTTACTTGATAATGACACTTACTTGAAAATCCTCCAAGCAGTGTTTTAAAAATCGGACCGGAGATCAAACCGGTGAAGGTACTGGGTCATTGGTTTATTGGTTGAACCACTGGGTCACTGGTCGAACCGCATGATTAAACCGGATTAAACCGGATTAAACCGGATAACTCAGTTGATTAAATCGGCTTTTATAACAAAACGATATAGGTATAAAACTTGTCGAACCAGATGACTTTATCTCTACAAAATATAATTAGAACTAATTTTTTTTTTAAATATCATTTCATAAATAAATTCACAATTTGATAATTTAAATTTAAATTTTAAATATTTTAAAAATATCATATCATAAATAAATTTACAATTTGATAATTTAAATTTAAATTTTAAATATAAGTATCATATATAATAAAATAGTACAAAATTACAAAGTATAATTGCAACATAGTATAATTGAATAATTTATAACAAAATAATTTTATTATCTACTATTTAGTTTCAAGGAGTAAAGATTATTTTAATATTAAGATATCCTTCTTCAATATCAAAATTATCTACAAAATCAACCGCATCAACAACATTTTCTTTGTCAATAATATAATTAATTAATTTTATTTTTTATTTAAATATAATATTTTAATAAAATAATCCAAATAAATAAAAAATTTAAATTGCATATTTTTTAAAAAATTTAAAAATTTTGAATAAAAAAATTAAAAAAATAAAAAAATACAGTTGAACCACCGGTTTTAGAAAACCGTCGATTTTTCCGGTTTTCACCGGTTCTTGTTGGTTCTTACCAGTTCAACGACATTCCCGATCCAACTATTGAACCAGGCCGGTTTTCGGTTCGACCGGTCCGACCGGCCAGTCCGGTCCGGTTTTTAAAACACTGCCTCCAAGGGTTTAATATATCAAAGTTACATAATTGTGGATTTGGAGAAAACTACTCCATATAATTGAATAAGTCTCTTTATGATATAAAACAATATTGACACATGTGCTATAATTGTATTAGTAAAGATTTACTAAGGGAGAGATATACAAAAAACTCCAAATGTCCTTGTATGTTTTGAAAATATCTGGAAAAGAACTTAATATAATAGATACTCATGTGAGTGACATAAATATTATTGCAACTCCTGAAGAGTTTTCAAAAGCTATAAATTATTTAAATAAATGGTTTAATGTGAAGGATTTGGAAAAGACAAAGTTCTTACAAGGTGAACATTTAAACAATGGAATTTGTGTACACAAAGAAGGTTATATAAAAAAAGTGTTAAGGAGAGGAAGATTATCGAAGTGAGGAATATCCTCCTGGTGAGGAGAAGTACAAACAACTTGAAGATCGTCTGAATGCTGTGGAAAATTTGAAAATGTTAGGGTTGAACTTCGATGATCTAAGCTTGGTTCCAGGGGTGGTGATTCCCCACAAGTTCAAAGTTCCTACTTTTGAAAAGTATGATGGTATTTCTTCCCCAAAGCTTCATCTGAAGTCCTATGTTCAAAAGATTCAACCACACACTGCTGATAGGAAGCTATGGATGAATTTCTTTCAAGAGAGTTTGTTTGGAGCACAATTGGAGAGGTATTATCAGCTGGAAAATACCTACATTCATACCTGGAATTATTTGGCAGACAGTTTCTATAAACAATACCAATACAATGTTGAATTGGAACCAACCCGTATGCAGCTACAAAGTATGTCTATGGGCCGTGATGAGAAGTTCAAGAAGTACGCCCAGAAATAGAGAGATTTAGCAGGCAGAGTTCAACCACCCTTGTCTAATAGGGAGCTGGTTGACATGTTAATGGGAACGCTGATAGGTCCATTCTTCAATCATCTGATTGGAAATTCTTCAGTCGGATTCACCGAGCTGATATTGACAGGAGAACATATTGAAGTTGGAATCAAGAGTGGGAAGATTCAAGTGGAGACATCTTCAAATGTTGCGAAGAGGTCTTTTGGTGGGAAGAAAGAAGCCAATATTGTGTATAGCCAGAAGAGCCGTGAAAAAGGTGATCGCCATCAACCTGTGGGGAAGTTTTGATCTCCAATCTTGCGCCAGTGCAATCTCAACAAGACAAACGCGTAGACAAAATGCGCCAAGAAGACAGTTCACGAAGATCAACATGTCGTTGTCTCAAGATTGCAACATATGTTGAAAATAGAGCTGATTACTTTGAGGGATCCGACTCAGCATGTTAACACATCGTCTACAAAGTATAATCCCAATGCAAGGTGTGCATACTATTCTAATAGCCCTGTACATGACATGAATAACTGTTGGGCCCTGAAGAACAAGATCTAGGATATGATTGAACCTCAGGAGATTAAATTCAACCCTCCTTTCGAAACTCCAAATGTGATTACCACACTAATGCCTAATCATGGAAAGAGCGCCAATGCCATTGATGATGACTCCTATGTCTTTGTTGTGAGTGAACTGACCACTCCCCGGATGATTGTCAAGAAGAATCTTCTACAAGCCGGTTTACTTCCAAGATGTTTCAACAATTGCCGCTACTGTGCATCTGAATCCAATGGTTGCGTATGGTTGAAAAGAGATATTCAGTGCCTGATGGACAACCGAGAAGTGTTATTCACGAAAACTCCATCTGTAGAAGGTTTATGTGAAGATGTCTTCAGAGGTTTGAAGATTGAAGACTTGAAAGAATGAAGCATCAAAGAAAAGATTCTACCCGAAACTTGGGATACCTTGGAGAAGCCGAGTGAGAAGTTTGATTTTATGGTGAAATATACTGCCCCTGAAAGCTCGAAGATTGCAATTGAAGATATCCAAGCAACTGGATGGGGAGATGACAACTTTCCCGAAGAATATGATGATGTGAATGCGATAAGGATCACCTCTACAGGTCCTATGAAGATTGCTCCCACACCTAGAGTGGCACCGTTGATTATCACCTCGCCCATACCAGTTCCATATTATTCTGAAAAAGCTATACCTTCAAATTATGGAGTCGAGGTTTACTACCATGGCGTCAAGCAAGAGCCACTGTCCATTGGAGACAGCAATGCGAAAGCTGTTAATCCCGATATCGACAATATTGTTGGATCAAGAAAAGTGACTAGAACCAACAGAGTATTATCTCTAGAAATCTCTCCTCCTAAGGATATTGCTGCACCAGTTCACATCCATGCCTTCGATCCAACCATTGAGGCTCGAGGAAAAGAAAGAGCGACTCTGCCTGTCTAGATAGAAGTACTGAAAGAAGTTGTTGAAGACGCGTCCAAGCAAGAGATGGAGGAAATTATAAGGATTGTCAAGAAGAGTGATTATAATGTTGTTGAGCAGTTGGGAAAAACCCCGTCCAAGATATTTATGCTAGCTCTATTTCTATGCTCTGAGGCTCATGCTAAAGACTTAGTGAAATTCTTGAAGAATGCTCACATGCTGCAAGAAACTTCGGCTGATCAATTTGAAAACTGTATTGCTAGCCTTACCACAAACAATGGTTTGGGTTTTTTAGATGTTGATTTGACTTCTATGGGAAGACAACACAACAAAGCCTTGCATGTCTCTATTGAGTGTAGGGGCACTACTTTTTCTCATGTGTTGGTGGTTACCGGCTCTGCTCTAAATGTCCTACCGAAAAGTGCTATAGACAGACTCGATGTTAAAGAGGTGGTGATGAAACCCAATGACATAATTGTGAGAGCTTTTGATGGTTTGAGAAGAATAGTACTTGGAGAGGTCGACATACCAATCAAAGTTGGTTCCTAGACTTTTGATTCTACTTTCTTTGTGATGGATATTCGCCCAGCTTATTCTTGCCTGCTTTGACACCCTTGGATACATGGGGCAGACGTTGTTACCTCTACTTTACATCAAAAGTTGAAGTACCCAGTGAAAGGGAAGATTGTCATCGTTTGCGGAGAAGAGGAGTATATGGTGAGCCATCTGCAATCCTTTCAATATGGTGAAATGGAGGGCGAATTCATTAAGACTCCATGTCAAGCTTTTGAAGTAGTTCCACGAATAATGCCCAACAATGCTCCTGTTGTAACACCCCATATTTTCAATTATTACTAAATTGGAATTTTAATTATTTAATTAATTAAAATTTGATTTTTTTGGAAATTATTGGAATATTAGAATTATTGGAAAATAAAGGAAAAGAATTGGGCTTATGTGGTGATTAGTATAGGAGAGGGGTGTGAGGAGTAAAAACCTCTAATAATAATTTATTTTATTGTTATTATTATTATAGAATAATAATAAAAGGAATAAAAAGGGGAAAAAGAGAATTGAGAGTTATTTGGAGAAACTAATCATACGTGAAAAGAGAGAAGAGACAAAAGGAAGAGGAAAACCTAAAGCTTGAGAAATTCAAGAAATTGGCTAAGGTAAGGGGTGATTTTATCTAGTTATTATGCCTTATAGATTTTGGGAATGATAGGATTGATTGAGTAGTTAGAAATCCCAATTTAGGATTTTCTCGGTTTATGAGTTTAAACCCCAAATCCATGAATTTTGATGTTTTGATGCAAATTAATGTTATGGTGTTGTTAGATGTTGTTGTACCATGTTAGAATTGCATTATAATCATGTTTTTGGAACTGTTTTGGCTTCTGCTACAACAAGCAATCGATTGCTGTTTGGTGTAAATCGATTGCACTGCTTCGAAAATATGATTTTTGGCCCCTGGATCTGTGTGCAATCGATTGCAGTCTGGTGAAATCGATTGCACCCTGTATGACAGAATTTTGGAAACTTCAAAAACTCATAACTTTCAAACCGTAAGTCCATTTTAGTCGTCGTTTTGGACGTTGTTTCTTAAATTAAATACTCTATTTTATAAAATGAAGAAAATAACAGTAACATGATTTTATTTTGAAAAGTATTGATTTTTTGACTTGTGGTTATTCGTGTTTTGTACACTTGATGGGTAGGTAATGGTATGTTGTTTTGTGATGATGTATGTGTGCATATCGATGGTTGTATGTTTATGTTGGTGATAACATTCTTAATTGATGAGTAATTTCTTTGCATGTTATGCTATTGGTGACGTACAAGATAAATGATTGCATTATGTTTTGGTTGATGATGTTGGATGCTTGATGATGTGCATGTTTATGTGATTGGATTTGTTCAAGATAAATGATTGTATCATGTTTTTGGTCGGTGAGTTTGGTGTTGTTATAAATACATGAGATGGTTGTATTTGTATAATGTTAATAGTGATTATGGATTGATTATGTAATCGCTTGTGCATATTGTATGCTTAGTGATGGTTCATGATGATTGTTGATATCATGTGTTGTTGTTGATGTTGTATATTCATGATGGTTGTTGATATCATGTATTGTTGTTGAATTTTGCATGTTATTGATGTGCATGCATATACATTTGGTGGTAGCTAATTCTCATTGTGTGGAATTAGTGAGTTGGCCAATATCCATTGTCGAGTTGGAATGAGCGGTGAGGTTTTATCTATGTCCGAGTTAGAATGGAATAGATGTTAATGCTGTGTCCGAGTTGGAATGGAACAGTATGTGAATTTAGTTCACTGTCGGTACCACATGCATAGAGTCTTGCATCGCATTTTTGTATGGATTGTAACATGATAGGATGGTTTCCAGTGTTATAATCTTGTTATTATGTATGATGTATGTTATGACTTGGATTGTGAAATAAATTCTGTTGTTTTGATGAATTTATAATGCATTTAATTATGATAAAGTCTCACCCTTACTTTGATGATTTCAAATTTAAGCTTTAGTGGCTTAGGAGTTGGTGAGGATGGCTCGTAGAGCTATGCTTTTATTTATTAGCGTGTCAGTGTCATGCTCTGGTCTTGTAACACTGGGGAGCATTTGGTTTAGAGTTATGATTAAACTCTGTTGATTTATTTGAGGTTGTTTTGGATAATTGTTTTGCGAACTAAGGCGTTGACTTTATGATAATTATTTGGTTTGAATTATTCAAGTTTTGAGGTTATTCCGCTGTGTAGAACATGTTACTTTCATGACATTGAATTATGTTCTTCAGTAAAGCACGACATTATATGGATATTTATTTTAATCAATTGTGATGCCCTTTTTATACATGTTAACTCTGAATTTATTATAATAATCGTGGAGTATTTTAGAAGGGTGTTACACCTGTCACTCCCAAGATTACTAGAGTTCCACCAAAGATGGCCTCACTGAAGGATGCAAGAGCTGTAGTTGAAGGAGGATGTACTATTTGGGGTCAATTACTCGATTTTCCATTTAAATTTGATAAGTTTGGTCTAGGCTTCACTTCAAAATGTCAAAATATGATACGTCACGAACATGTTGGTGGACTTCTATTCCGCATCAACAGAGATGAAGTTCATGATATAGAAGACGATGACGGTGATTTCGACATTAACGACTGGATCTTCCCTACTACCAGTAGTGGACTCAAGAATTAGACGGTGAAGGACGTTATATCAATCTGCTTTATTTTGGAGTAATTGCTTTTTCTGTTTTTCTGAACAATAAGACTCTAAGCCTAGTGCCTTACCCAAGACACGATGGCTCATTTGTGAGGGTTGTTATCTATCATTCGCATATTTTTATTCAATAAATCATTGGACTTTTGCATTCAAATTTTGCGCTCCTAGTCTTTTCTTTTACCTATTTTTTTTCCAGAAATATATATAGTTATGTGTTCTTACACACACCCACATAAAACAGCAGATCCACATCCACCCTAGATCCCATCGATAACAATTCTGCTATTGTCAAATATGACTTCAAAAATCCGATCTACTAAGCCAAAGACGAAGGTGAGGAAGATTATGAAGTTCCAGGAGAGCTTGCTATATTGTTACAGCAAGAAGAAAGAGCTATACAACCGTATGAAGAGCCGATCGAGGTCGTAAACTTGGGTACCGAAGAGAACATAAAAGAAGTCAAGATATGAGCTGGTCTCGAGAATAGTGATAAAGAGAGACTGATCTAGATGCTGCGAGATTATATTGAGATTTTTTCTTGGTCCTACGAAGACATGCCAGGGTTGGATATTGATATTGTGGTACACTAGTTACCAACGATAGAAGGATTTTCTCCTATAAAGCAAAAAGTTTGTTGTATGCGTCCTGAGATGTCCGAGAAGATCAAAGTTGTGGTCATGAAGCAGTTCAACGCATGTTTTTTAGTTGTCACTTCTTATCCACTGTGGGTTGAAAACGTTGTACAAGTGCCTAAGAAGGATGGCAAAGTGCGTATGTGTATAGACTACCAAGATCTAAATAGGGCGAGCCCGAGACATCATTTTTCGCTTCCACATATCAATGTCCTGGTTGACAATAGTGCCCAACATAAGATATTCTCTTTCATGGATGGTTTTTCTGGTTATAATCAAATCAAGATGGCTCTCGAGGATATGGAGAAAACCACTTTTTTCACGTAGTGGGGAATTTCTTGTTACAAGGTTATGCCATTCAGGTTAAAGAATGCAGGTGCGACGTATCAGTGTGCTATGGTAGTCTTATTCCATGATATGATCCATCACGAGATAGAACTCTATGTCGACGACATGATAGCCAGATCTCAGATTGAAGAAGAGCATCTTGATCATCTGTATAAGCTGTTTGATAGATTGAAGAAATAGAAATTGAGACTGAGCCCGAATAATCATATAAAATTCATTTCTGGCCCAAAAATTATGAAAAAAATCACAAAAATATTTTGAAATATTTTCTTTATGAATTTTTTTCTTCATAATTTTATTTTCTGATTTGATATTTTTTTATGATTTTTCTGTTTTATTTGATGTTTTTAATTATTTTAAAATACTTTTTGACATTTTAAAATTTTGAAATAATTATGGATGGATCCAATGGTCATTTGACAAATATTGGTGACCTCATTTTATTTTTTATTTTTGATTTTACTATTTTTTGCCATTTTTGGTTTATTTGCCCTTTTATTTTATTTTCTAAAAAATATTTTCTGACTTTAAAAAATTCTTAAAAATTTTGTCAACACTTGTTAACCTCTGTTTGACTTTGGGTAATTTTCTTGGAATTTTATTTTGATGAAAACATACTATTTATGTATTTCATCAATAAAGTCCAATTAAATAACCTAATTTCAATATTACTTTTAATCCTTTTATTTGATTTTATTTTCATTTTCATGTTGACTTTTGAATTTATTTTTGGAGTCACGAATTTCCTCAACATCAATAGAATTTGGATGTTGATAGGTCTCTTGACAAAATCCACCAAGAAAGTTGATTGATTTGACGAAGTTGGACCGGATAAATTCATCTGATGCAAAATAAACTTGGAAATTACTTCTTCCTCTTCCTCTTATTTTTTTATTTTGTCCCAATTCAGAAAAAGCGATCAATTGGTGGCATGAACTTCAATGTTCTAACATAAGCCCCAAAATATGACTTGAGCTTTGATCTTGGTTCAACACCTGTGACGCTTGTCGTGTGGTCGCGTTGATTTCTAATCAAGCTTTTGGCAAGTCTCCACTAACCTTGTCCATTTGAAATTCTCAATCATCTTTGATCAAGTGATGTGATAATTCCAAAATCGGTGATATACTTGACAAAAACAATTGAAACATGTCATGTGGCCGCCTTGCTGATGACTAACAATTAACAATTCGATGATAAACTTGATAAGTTTTAAGATGGTCATCTTGCTAACCTTTATTAATTGCTTTTATTTTTCGCTCTTTACTTTTCGCTTTTATTTTCCGCTCTTTACTTCATGCACTTTATTTTTAGCATTTACATTTCTTGCCATTTTTTCTTTGCTCATTTGAGCATTTTATTTTCTATGTCATTTTTCCTTTGCTCACTTGAGAATTTTATTTGCTTTTTATTTTGAATTTGCACACTTGAGATTTATTTTTCTTTTCCACAATACCTAATAATTCAACTTAAACATAAAAAACTTTTAATTAGACTTGGTTACTATCCTTGTGCTTAGAGCTTGATCTTGAGACTTAGGATTAGGACCTCTACATCAGCTTGGAGATTTATGTGTCCTTGGTGTTATTCTGTCTTAGCTGATTATTATCTTTGTATGCAGGTTATTCCGTTATACTCGATTAAGAGTGGATTTCCTCAAAATACAGCTGTTACTGTGCTCGTTTTTCTCAAGACAAGAATTCACATAAAAGCATTGACTTATCTAAAGCTTGGTTTTTTTGTCTGGTTATTTGTTGTTTATGTGATAATCTAGAGGATGGGATATGGTATTGGCTCTTGATGTCAAGTACTAGTCTTCTCACCCGGTTAGGTCTTTCTTTACCCTTTCCTTTTACTTTATGCACTTAGGTTAGCCTCTTCATCTCCTCCCCATTCTTTAATTTTCAAAATCTTCCCTCTTTTCAAAGGATTCTTGTTTTCAAAACTTGAACCACTTTCATAAAAAATTGGATTTAGGTCCATGAATTTTTCAAACTTCTTTTCTTAATAATAAACTCTCAATTCATCTAATAATACCTTGACTTTTCATTTTCATAAGACTAAAAAACACCTAACCTCATTCAAACTTTTTGAGCTGTTTGTGGCTTTTCTAAACTAACATTTTCTTAAAATCAACCAACACACAATTTTGGTCTTTTTTAGCCGAACTACTTGGTATTGATTTCAACATTGTACATTGTTGGTATGTAGGCCTGGAACTCATTGGAAGTTCTATCAAACTAAAAATTATAAAAAAAATACTTCTTTTGTCCCCCCACCATCCATTTTGTACATATACTCCTTTTTAGCACACATATATAAATTTTCAAAAAAGGTTCCTGCGGAGTACCTTAGATGCTTTGGGTGCCTAACACTTTCTCTTTGGATAACTAACCCCCAGTCCCAGATCTCTTATCTTTTTTTTAGGATTTTATTCGCTCTTTTTCCTAGTCCTTTAGATAAAATAAAAGCGCGGTGGCGAATCTTTTGTTATTTTTTTGAGTTAAGTTAATTCAATGGCTTATACTCACAGTTTTTGCCGCTACAGAAAAATGGAGACTCTGCTGGGGAATGTTTGACCTTTTGCTGGACCATCTCAAAGTGGGTTGACCCTAGTTTTGTTTATTTTGATATTGGTTCAACACCTGTGGCGCTTGTCGTATGGCCGCGTTGATTTCTAATCAAGCTTCTGGAAAGTTTCCACTAACCTTGTCCATTTGAAATTCTCAATCATCTTTGATCATGTGATATGATAAATCCAAAACCGGTGATATACTTGACAAAAACAATTGAAACATGTCATGTGGCCGCATTGATTCTATCAAGCTTCTGGCAAGCCTTCATGCGTAAGTTTCAAGATGGTCACCTTGTTGACGACTAACAATTAACAATTCGATGATATACTTGACAAGTTTCAAGATGGTCATCTTGCTAACCTTTAATTAATTTCTTTTACTTTATTTCTCTTTACTTTTCACATTTATTTTTATGCTCTTTATTTTTATGCACTTTACTCTTAGCATTTACATTTCATGTCATTTTTCCTTTGCTCATTTGAGCATTTTACCTTCTTGTTATTTTGAATTTGCTTACTTGAGCTTTATTTTTTCTTTTCTAAAATACCTAATAATTCAACTTAGACATAAAAAAACTTAAAATTGGACTTGGTTACTATCCCTATGCTTAGAGCTTGATTTTTGGACCTAGGATTAGGACATTTACCTCAACTTGGAGATTTTTGTGCCCTTGGTGTTATTCTGTCTTGTTTAGTTATTATCTTTGTATGCAGGTTATTCCGTTATACTCAAATAAGAGTGTATTTCCTCAAAATACAACCATTACTCTACCCGTTTTTCTTAAGACAAGAGTTCACCCAAAAGCATTGATTTATCTGAAGCTTGTTTTTTTTGTCCGATTATCTGTTGCTTATGTGGTAATCCAAAGGATGAGGATGTGGTATTGGCTCTTGATGTCAAGTACTAGTCTTCTCACCCGATTAGATCTTTCTTTACTCTTACCTTTTACTTTAGGTACATAGGTTAGCCTCTTCATATCCTTCCCACTCTTTAATTTTCAAAATCTTCCCTCTTTCTCAAAGGATTTTTGTTTTCAAAACTCGAACCGCTTTCATAAAAAAAACTCGAACTTATATCCATGAATTTTCAAATTTTGTTTTTTTAATAAACTTTCAACCCATTTACTAATATTTCGATCATTTCTCATAAGACTAAAAAACACCTAACCTCATTCAAACTTTTTTAGCTCTTTGCATCTTTCCTAAACTAATATTTTCTTAAAATCAACCAACACACAAATTTGTTTTTTTTAGCCGAACTACTTGGTTTTGATTTCAACATTGCACATTGTTGGTATGTAGGCCTGGAACTCATTGGAAGCTCTATCAAACCAAAAAGTTATAAAAAATACTTATTTTCTCCCCCACGATCCATTTTGTATATACTCTTTTAACATATATACAAATTTTCAAAAAGGTTCCTGCGGAGTACCGTAGATGCTTTGTGTGTCTAACACCTTCCCTTTGCATAACTAACCCCCGATCCCAGATCTATGATCTTTTTTTGTTAGAATTTTATTCGCTCTTTTTCCTAGTCCTTTGGATAAAATATAAAAGCGGTGGCGATTGTTTTGTTAATTTTTGAGTTAAGTCAGTTCAATGGCTTATACTCGCAGTTTTTGCTGCTATAGAAAAAGTGGTGATTTTGTTGGGGATGTTTGACCTATTGTTGGACCATCTCTAAGTGGGTTGACCCTATTTTTGTTTATTTGTATATATACATATATGCTAAATTGTTTGTATATATTGTATGCTTGTTTCTCTAGATGATTTTCTGGTTTTCAGGGGGTGTTTGGTGATCTTCTTTTTGAGTTCCCATACCCGGACTCGGGCAAACTTAAGATAGGACGAGCGGTATAGTCATGTTAACTTTTAGGGAGTAATCCCGAAGAAGGAGACATGAGATCCCCCACTCAGTGGAGACTTCCTTGACTGTGGTATTTTGTTTACCGAGCGATCGGGAAGACATGACTATTTTCGACCTGAGAGTCCTTGAAGCTAAGCAGCCATAGAACCCTTAACCCATCCTGGCCTTTTTAGGGGTAGTGCAAGGACTATTTAGACGAGTTTCACTTAAAGGTATTAATGATTCCTGAGTACATCGGGAAGTTGGTAGTATTGGATGGAGGAATGAAAACTTTGGGGATTCCTCTTAGAACCTTGATTTACATGTGACAAAGCTTATAATACCTTGTGGTAGTACCTTTTGACTCCATGCTCGTGATGCCGAACGTATGGACCCCCATGTTTGTGATCTTTGTGTGTGCTTGTTGCATCATGCATTCATGCACCCATACGCATCTTTTTCAGACAGTTGTTCAAGGGACTTAAAATTGACCTTTGCAAATATCTCAGGTATACTTTGACCATGGATTTTGGACAGAGGAGGACTTGGAAATACAATTTCAAGGAACCTAAGATTGAGGGACTGATGAGCTTGATTGATAGGATTGAGAGTCTAGAGGATTTCCAGAAGAAGTAAGGGACTATTATACCTTTGATGAAGACGAAGATGAAGGATGGTTTTCTTTTCACCTTGGTTCAGTTCTATGATCCGTTATACCATTGTTGAACTTTTCCTGACTATCAGTTGGTTCCTACATTGGAGGAGTATTCTTATCTATTTGGTCGACCTATTACTACTGTTGTTCCTTTTACTGGTTTGGAGGAGGAGCCTAAGTATCATGAAGTTGCTACTATTACCCATCTAAAGAGGTCTGAGATTGAAGACAATATGATGAAGAAGAAGGAGGATTTATTTTCTTCCAATGTTCACCCAGCTTCTAGTGCTCTTATTCATTCTCATACTTCTCCCGAGTCTTGTGCTTGGAAAGGTTATGTTGATAGGTACGTGTTGGAGAATGAACAAATCAAGGAAGATATTGGGAAGCTTAAGAGGAAAAGGTCATATGATGAAGGGTCTTCTGCGGACTTGGTTCCTTAGGATTTCTAGTTTCTATTTTATGCTCTATTGTACTTGGTGTCATACCCCAATTTTTGACCTAAGATACCACCTTACATTATTCACATATGCATCATTGCATCACTAACAGTTTCAGAACAGGATAGATCGTGTGTATGCTCCTAAAGTCATAGTTAGGGTTTTATCAAAATTTCATCTGTTCAAGATATGATCAATTAGGGTTTGAGCTTCCACTCACCTCAATTGATCTATCTTAATCAATCATCAACATTTGATCTTCAAATTCCCAACTTTTTCTCATGATCTAACTTGAATCGACCAATTAGGGTTTTGATCGAAGATAGTGAATCATTGACTTTCTGCTCAATGGATGACCTATTTGCTTGAAGATTGATCTTAACATTTCTCAATGCAACATCTTGACCTAATTTCTTGGTTCAAAACATTGCAAAATCTATGTTTCTTCATCAGACAAATTCTGAATCATTTGATGAAAATTCATCTGTTCAAAAAGTCAAACTTTGACTTTTGGTCAACTTTTTCAAGTCCAAACTTTTTCAATCATAAAATCATTTCAAATAATCCATCATGATCATAAAAAATCAAGAAATGTGAAAAAGTCAACAAAAAGTCAAAGTTGGAATTTTTTCTAACACTTAGAAAAATTTTCAAGTGTTAAGAAACATGGTTTTTCCTTACTTTCATGACCATTTTTCACCTTGATCCATTTTGATTCAAGAAAAACTCAAAACATGAAAGTTTTAGGTCTTGTTACAAGATTTCTAAAATGTCCAAGAAATTGCAAAAACACTTTGTGTAGCTAGGGTTTTGATTTTGAAACATAGAGCTCCAAAGCCATGGATTTCCAAAATCATGCATCAAAATTACAAGTCATTTTTGCAACTTCTCCTTCTAGAAGCCTTGTCACCATTGAGAGATAGGTTATAACTGATAAGTATTAGTTAGCAATGATTGAGATAAGTATTGAATCAAGAGGAAATTTTAACCATGGTTAAAGAAGTTAACCATTTGCATTAAATGCAAAAGATTCTTTCTTACCTCTTAAGCCAACTTGCAAGCTCTTTCAATTATAACCTTGCCTTGTCATTCAGAATTTTTGGCCTATAAATAGAGGTCATTTCTTCATTCAAAACTACCCCAAAAGCAATCATAATCCAAGCTTTCCTTCTTTCTTTCTTGATTTCTAAGTTTCAAAGTTCTAAGAAGGAGAATTTTGCAAGTTTCAAGTTTTGCAATTTCTGAGCAAACTTAGGCTTCAAATACTTTCTAAACATCATTAGAAAGTTGTTAGAATCCTCAAGCTAGCCCAAAAACTAGCCAAACTCAGAAATCATTTCCAAACTTCATGTATGCACATATTGAGCCATAACTTACAAACTCTCAATCCACTCGTGCATCTTCCAAACTTTCACTTCAAACACCTTCTATACATCATATAGAAGCAATCCAAATCATCATTTCATCACTGTAAACACAAAATCTCCAAATTCGATTCTCACTTCAAGTGACTGTAACTGGACTTGGTTAGAACAATCCAGACCATTTCAAACCAAGGTAAGCACATCAACACCTTTCATAAACATCACTGAAGCTGTAGCAATCATCAAAACACTTCTGGAACCTCTCCAACAAGGAACCCGGTTTCAGTTTCAAGAGGTATAAACTTGAACTTTGAACTCTGCGATTTTCAACTTCCAGTTCAAAAAAGGCTTGGCCATTTTGTTTTTGCACTATCACTGAGTAATAACCCTCAATCAATTGCTTAAAATTGTGCTCATACATGATTTCATAATCAAAACTTAGAATTAGGGTTCTTTGTGTTCATACGAAAATTAGTGGTTCTAAGCTTAAAATAAATGAAATTAATTGTCATAATCATATTCCTGGTAAAAATCCAAGCAAGTTTGATGCTTGGATCATGCAATTTCATTAAGAAATGAAGAATCTATGAAGGAAAATCTGGAGGTTGATGATGAAGCCCTGCGCGCGTTTTCTAATTTCTGGAAAATTCAAATTCTTTGTTTGTCTTATATTTATTGGTTGTTGTTTTATAATCGGATGTAACAGCCACCCCAGTGGCAAGCCAGCACGCACTTAGTCCTTTGCCTCGCCTCAAGGCCCAGGGTTCGAATCCCCCTGGGACCTTTTTTTAATAAAAGGCATCATCATCTTCTGATGCTTGTTTCTCCAGAAGCACTTCTGAGGCTCAACCCTCCAGAAGTACTTCTGATGCTTCTGCCTCTAGAAGCTTTCAGCTTCTACACTCTTCAGAAGCACTTCTAGTGCTTCTACCTCCAAAAGTATCAAGCTTTTACCCCCAGAAGCAGCCAGCTTCTCACCATCCAGAAGCAATCAGCTTTTACTACTCCCAGAAGCAGCCAGCTTCTAATACTTCCACTTCCTTCAGAAGTAGCTAGCTTTTGATCCCCCTTCCTTCAGAAGCAGCCAGCTTCATCCAACTTCTGGTCCTTTCTCAAAACTTCATTTTTTCAAAACTCCTTTAAAACAAGGTGATTAAATGACAAGTCAAGCACATGGCTCAGTGGAAAGCTCTTCACTTCTAAGCCAAAAGTCCAAGGTTCAAACCTCCTTAGGACCAAAAACTCTTTTTTATCACTAATTTTCTCAAGTTTCTAACAAACTTCAATATTTTCAAAAACTAATCAAAACTTCTCATTTTGAGATGATTTTTTGCACACTTGTCATTTAATATACCTATTTTATGATTATGTCAAAAAAATCCAAAAATGTTTTCTTTTTGATTATATTTTTTTATTAAGTTAAAAATGAGACATTTTAAGTATTTTTAATACTTTTCAAAAATGTTTTCTTTCCAATTTTCAAACTTAAATCTTTTTCAAAACTTCTTGTGAATATCCTTCACTTTTCAAAATCATTTTCAAAACCTTTTCAAAAACCTTTCAATAAACTTACACACCCTTTTTCCATGATCGATTAGGTTTAAAGATAAACCAAACCAGGTTTCGCTTTGAATTTCTTAATTGATCATGGGCCTCCCTCACGGTGTAAGTCCCAACCCTCATATGTACATATTCATTTCCTTGTACATAACAAACCTTCCGTGTACATATTCATTTCCTTGTACACATTCAATCATCTTTGTAAATATTCAAGCATAAACAAACTTCGTTCGTTTGTTTTCATCCGCTTGTTTACACACCGATTCCATTGGTATTAAGAGGAGCATTATTCCCGGTGAAATTGCTCTTAAACCAATGGGCCTCCCTTAAGGTGTAAGTCTCAAACCTTGTATATATTCAAGTTACACTTGCTTTAATTGCTTGTTTTATACACTTGTTTATATATTTCCTTCATAAACTCCTATGAATACACATCACACACTTGTTTATATAACTATTTAGTTATAACATAACAACCAGTCTAACAACTAGGTTCCCCTTTAGCCTCCTCTTAGGTTTCGTATAAGATAACTCATTTATTGAGTTCAGCCTCGTCTTAGGCTTCATATAAGAAAACTCATTTATTGAGTTTAGCCTCCGCTTAGGCTTCATATAAGACAAACTCTCTTGCTGAGTTAGCCTCCTCTTGGGCTTCGTTCAAAAGAACTCCCTCGTTGAGTTTAGCCTTCTCTTGGGCATCAAACAAGAAAGAGACCTGGAAATCTCTTAACAGCCTCCTATTAGGCTTCCAATACAAAGAATCACCCGCACTAGGATAGAACCCTAAGAGTATGATTTCCCGGTGAAATCACTCTTGAATCCTAAGAGGATGGTTTCCCGGTGAAACCACTCTTAAAGCCAAAGCCAGCCATACCCTATAGCTTCCTCTTGAGCTTCATACAAGGACCCTCGATGACCCTCGAAATGCCTTCTCTTGGGCTAACAATACAAGGACCCTCGATGACCCTCAGAATGCCTCCTCTTGGACTTACAATACAAGGACCCACATGCTTCTTAAAAGCATCCCCCTAATCCATAATCAATTTCTCCTAGAGATTTAGACATTTATCATCTCTATGGAAGAAGTATCTCATCTATCACATCACATATAAATCACACTCTTTTCAAACAAAAAACATCTTTTAACTTGTTCATACATAAATATATTTCCTGGGCTAGGAGTGTCAAATAGGGACCGAGATGGGTCTACTAGTGGATAACCGGGCAGCTCCTCGGCGAAACCACGAGGTCGGAGCCGAGTCCTTATGTCGGACGTGCCAGACATATATTCACGGCCGACCTTAGCCGGCCGAGTAGTATGAGACCGGATTGGTTTCCGTTACGCTACTTATGGATCGGTTACGGAAGTTACGAATCATTAAGTAACGGTTTCAAGTATTAATGGGTGGTTACATCATTATGATCATTAGTGATGGGTATGCTATAAAAAGAGGCCTTAGGGCCATAAGAAGGATCATTCTCTCATTCCCTCTCTGAGCTCCACGCTCAAGAAGCTCAAGAGAGGTCTCTTACACCTCATCTAAGGGCTCCCATATGTGGGGTAAGCTAGATCCTTAGCTTGGAGGCCATGCATCCCTTGTATGAGCCTCCGAATCCCTTAAGATCCACATCATGGTTTTTCCTGCAAGAACATTTGGCGTCCACCGTGGGGCCTTGGTAAAATTTTCCTAGGCCACACAAACCATACCTAAACCGTCACCTTTTCCTAGGGGATGCACGCTAAAGTGGCGGTTTGGCCATAACGTTGCTATTCTGGATCCCATTCTTGGCTCGTCACGATCAATTGAAGACATTGTTCCTCTATGAGGTGCTGGAAGGAAGGGTCGAGCCTAGCCGACGATTATCTCAAATGCATCGCCGTCATTTCAAATGCATCAGAGACATTCTTAACTTATCACCAGCGTAACCTCGATCCGAGGTCTATCCCGGAAGTCCCTCGCCGACCACGAAGAACATATTCAAGTCTGGAACAACCCCCAAAGCCGGACTGGAGGAGATCGAAGACATTCTCGGTCGAGGTCGGAACTCCATGAAAATGGAGTGAGCGACTTCTGTCCGATTCGACGCTTCAACAACATGCAGGGTCTTCGATTGATTCAACCTGAGGCTATTCACAAACTCTGATATGAGAGCTTAAACTCCAGATAAGTTTTTCATTTTGATTTTGTATATTGCAGTTAGATACAGGGGAAATATAGAATTATGTTGTTATCGGTTGAGACATATGATGATTTCCAATGGAAAACTTGATGTAGTATGCTTGAACATCGTATCTGGTTCCTGGCTTGAATGATTAATATGGGATTCTGGTTAATCTGTAATGTTGATGGGTTTCCTTTCTATTGGAATAGGTGACTCTCGACACAACCATCACAGCAAGCTGATACAAGTATGTCGTTATTCAACGCATGGATTAAGGCTTACATAAGCAACAGAGAGCAGGAGCCGCGGTGGAAGAAAAGGGGTGTCACGCCAGAGGGTGCGCGGAGGCTGGAAGCACTTTGGCGTCATGGTTGAAAATCCAACTCCCGATGAAACTTTCCGAAAGTTATAACAAGGTTGTTGTGGAGAAGGAGATTACGGTAAATGTAATACAGTAGAGAACGGATATGTGTCAAAAGGATGCAGCCACGAGAAGCATATTATTGGATACCCGGTCCAATTAGACGGAATCTCGAGAGTATGCGATTTAAACAGGAGGAGCACATATTGTTCGGTAAAATGCTCGAATGGAGGTTAAAGTCAAGCAGACTGGTAGGAGCGTCGCTGCAAGTTATAGATAGACGAATGTAGTCTGGCGGACACTATCTTTAAATGCCGACAAAAGTTGGGAGAGCTGGAACATCCAGCCTTCGACCGCGTCGGTAACTTCTGGTGTCACACTAGCAGGCAAGGTTTGTTGTCGGTTACAAGGAGGACGAGGCTAGATTTTGCAACTGATCCGGTTTCATCGTGAAAAGATAAGTCATCCCGTTTATGTTTTGCTTGTCAATTTTACACATGTATAAGCTTGATGAAATCGGACTTTGGTATATGTTTTGTAAACTGCTGGCGTAATCATTATGAGGCAGTAAATAACTGCAAAACCATTGTTTTATGATGATTAATTGTCAGACTGTTACGAAGTTCACGTAATTATTGCAGAGATAAGTGATTAGCGGAAAAAATCTCTAGCTGAGAACAGGGGTCAAGAATAGCATTGTCATCAACAAAGGAGTGAGGATGAGAATTCAAATCCATGGGGTCTTGACAGCCGTCACCGGTGGTTATTTTCTTGAAACCATCACAAAATGGAGGCTCAGTGTAGTGACTACTAATCAAAAATAGCAATTTGATATCAGGCCATAAAGCTATGAGGACGGAGAGGCTTGTAGCGTTGACACCGACGTCGATAGAATTGACAGGATTGGTGGCTGGTTATTGCACACGTCTCGATGTAGCGGTTGTTTACATGGTGTAGATATGATCTGGTTAAGATTTGAAGGGATTATCATCTATATATGTTACTCCTAATACATTGAAATGCCATGATAAGCAGTTTTAAAGGATTAGCAAAAGAGGACACCATCAAGAAATATGGGAAGGCTCAAATACACTTCCTGAAATAATATCTCTAACATTGTTAGCTGTGATCTTGAAGCTATATGAGTTCCAATTTTTGGCATTCTTAAAGTTATTCCATTTCACAAAATCATGAAATATAGGCATTATATGGTACGTTGTTTTATACTGATGGAATTTGGAATGCAAACAACCAATATTTTTCATGCGCACGCGTATACAGGTGGAGTAAACCATCAATTCTTAATTTTCTATTTGTATTCATTTATATATTACATATAATCATGTTGATTTATAAAGTTTGTATCTTAAACTTAATACTTTTTGCATGGCATGACGAGCTAATTTGATGGGCAAAGATTTGTCATACAGTCGCATACAAAGAAATATGTTGGCTACATCATGAGTATCAAAATATGAGCTGACCACGATAATCGTTAAAGAATGAAATCATCAAGAAAGATTTTTTTATAAGATCCGAGAAGTAAAAATTCTCCTAAACTAGGATGAATCTAGGTTAAAGCGCTTCATCTTGTTCTGAAACAACCTCACGCTTGGGGGATCATATAAGCATCCTGATTAAAGATGGTCCACTCAGCTCAGATGGCAAGGCAGCGCCTATTTGTTAGTGATGAAGTTAGGAATCTGGAATATGTGTAAAAAATGAACAGGTGCCCGGCTAAGACAATTAACTGCGGGAAATGGAGTCATCTTTGATCGGGATGGCTCGGTGTCAAAGCGCTTCACTTTGTTTCTACAAAATCTCACGCTTGGGGGGATCATATAACCATCCCGATCAAAAATGACAGAAGAGAAGACAGAGAAAAGTCGGGTAGATTGAATAGTTAAAAAATTTGTAAAGATTAAAATATTGTTTAAAAATATCATTGTATAAGGTGTCGTCTTACTCTCCTGTGTGGGCGAAGAGGCATCTTGGAATTAATCCTAATTTGTAAAGACCAACTCTTAGTGGCGGTAATACCTCTAATTTCAGGTTGAGTCACAGAGCTCTGGTCCTATCTCGGATCAACTCTTAGTGGCGTTGAAGCCTCGGGTACGTCACACAGAGCTCTGGTCCTATCTCGGATCAACTCTTAGTGGCGGTAATACCTCTAAATTCGGGTACGTCACGCAGAGCTCTGGTCCTATCTCGGATCAACTCTTAGTGGCGGTAATACCTCTAATCTCAGGTGAGTCAAGGAGCTCTGGTCCTATCTCGGATTAACTCTTAGTGGTGTTGAAACCTCGAGTACGCCTCGGAGAGCTCTGGTTCCGTCTCGGATAAACTCTTAGTGGCGGTAATACCTCTAACTTCAGGTTGAGCCTCGGAGAGCTCTGATCCTATCTCGGATCAACTCTTAGTGGTGTTGAAACCTCGGGTATGCCTCGGAGAGCTCTGGTTCCGTCTCGGATCAACTCTTAGTGGCGGTAATACCTCTAACTTCAGGTTGAGCCTCGGAGAGCTCTGATCCTATCTCGGATCAATTCTTAGTGGTGTTGAAACCTCGAGTATGCCTCGGAGAGCTCTGGTTCCGTCTCGGATCAACTCTTAGTGGCGGTAATACCTCTAATCCCAGGTGAGCCTCAGAGAGCTCTGATTCCGTCTCGGATCAACTCTTAGTGGCGTTGAACCTCTAATTTCAAGTCACCCTCACTTGGGCTTTGGATTCGTCCCGGGTCAACCCTCTAGAAGCTCTGAACTCTCACTTCAGATCAACCCGCTGGGGGGCTCTGTATCTAACGCGTTAAAGCGGCGAAGGACTGAATTGGTGTCATGAACAGTTGTTATGTGCTTAAAAAAGCCTTCATGGTTTGCTTGGTGCACGATGTGGCTCTGGGACTAGTGATATGGCATAGAATTGTTCACGAACAACCTTAAAGGCTCTGTTCCTACTCGGAACAACCTTAAAAACTTTGTTCTTACTCGGTACAACCTTAAAGGCTCTGTCTGTACCAAGCATATAAGGCGAAGAACCTTAAATTGAATTTCGTCAGGCATTTCACCAAAGACTTGGTTCAAGATACTTCGCTTGGATCAGTGTCACGCACATATCGATATTGGAAGTCCGACCCGGGGGCAAAAGTTTATGTTTCTATTAAATCGACCATAAGGCTTCAAGATCTAGAAACCATATGCTCGGGGGGCTTATGTTCATACATAAATATATTGCCCGGGCTAGGAGAGTCAAATAGGGACCGAGATGGGTCTACTAGTACATAATCAGGCAGCTCCTCGTCGAAACCACGAGGTCAGAGCCGAGTCCTTATGTCGGACGTGCCAGACATATATTCACGGCCGACCTGAGCCGGTC
Source organism: Vicia sativa (assembly GCA_021764765.1). Taxonomy (NCBI): domain Eukaryota; kingdom Viridiplantae; phylum Streptophyta; class Magnoliopsida; order Fabales; family Fabaceae; genus Vicia; species Vicia sativa. Next base: position 216,784,780 of record CM038793.1, read on the forward strand.
GAGTAGTATGAGACCGGATTGGTTTTCGTTACGCTACTTATGGATCGGTTACGGACGTTACGAATCATTAAGTAGCGGTTTCAAGTATTAATGGGCGATTACATCATTATGATCATTAGTGATGGCTATGCTATAAAAAGAGGCCTTAGGGCCATAAGAAGGATCATTCTCTCATTCCCTCTCTGAGCTCCACGCTCAAGAGAGGTCTCTTACACCTCATCTAAGGGCTCCCATATGCGGGGTAAGCTAGATCCTTAGCTTGGAGGCCATGCATCCCTTGTATGAGCCTCCGAATCCCTTAAGATCCACAACATGGTTTTTCCTGCAAGAACATAACTGTAAGTGGTAACGCTTGTACACTCGAGCAAAACACCAAACTTACAATTAAAGATTCAATCATCTTTCAAACATCTTTCTTAACTCGTAAGTGGTAACGCTTGTACACTCAAGCAAAACACCTAATACTTACGATGAAAGATTCAATCAATCAACCCTTCAAAATGTATGTGATGAAATAGATTAGATACATTTTTCATTAAGATGATACTCGTCTTTGTCTCTTAATAACATCCTTTGCTTCCACTAGCATAAGTGGGAACTACGATTGCTCTGACTTTCTCAACCTCCCTTTGAGAATACGTAGGCACAAGGTCTCATCCTTGGCGAGCATACTTCTTTCTCCCTCAAACCAAACAAAACCATAGCTCCCTTAGATCCGAGCTACAAATGCTCTGATTCCCATTAAGGGATATGTATGTAGAAGATCCCAATGATCTTTGCGAGCACAATAATAACAAAACCTAGGATCCTACATAACCTACCCTTCTTAAAATCCAAAGGAGAAACTTTCCCAAGAATAGAATAGCAAATTAAAACACACAAACATATAAAAAATATTCATATATACATATAAGACTATAGATAACTATATATATATATATAGGGTGCCACATCTATTCCCTTTATATAACAAACCCCCTTGCTCAGATCTCTCCCCAATGTGTTGCGTCTAGTTCACGCTAGTCGCACTGCATATCATTATTTATTGAGGGTATTACAGGTTTCCCCCTTTTCATCTCATTTTTCTTGTTTTGGAAACAATAGAGCTTGATGCTCGCGGCATCTTTAAAAACAAATCAAAAGAGTAAATCGTTTCGAGCCAGAGATTCGAATTCCGATTCGATTCCCTCGTTCGTCACTTTTTAACGCGAACACTTGGGTTCATTGAAACTTGTATTGAAGATTTGTAATCCTCAAAATATTTTATTAGTGATAAGAGTTTTATTTCAGTATTTCAAATTTTTTCTACTTTGATATTTTCAAATTAATTTGTCTTTATTAAGTTCCTTGAATAATGAATAAAAAGAAAAAGAAATAATAAACGAATCATATGCATTGTATGTCATGCATCATGACACACATATTCTTGCATTTTCATACTATCTCAGGCGTCTTATCTATTTCTCTACTTCATTCAGTCTTCAAGCTGTTGAATTGGTATAACACTCGAGCTAACTCTAAGAAGAATATGGAAAATCTAGAGCAAGAGAATCGCGAACTGCATGAAGAGGTTACCTCCTTGAGAGCCGGCATGGGCAACTTGACTGCTATGGTGGAACAGTTGGTGGCTGCTCAGAATCAGCCACTACCTCCTCTGCTATCTCCTCGTATCATTCCAACTCAATATACACCTCTGATCTCGGAAGTTCAAGATGTTAATGTTTCTACTATCCCGGTGGTTTCTATCGTCCAACATAGTATGCCTCCTGTTTATCCTTGGGGAATGCCAGAGAATTTCATGCCTGAAGGTTACAATCCTGCTGCTCAAGTGACCCCATTGGCCAATCCCGCTGTTGTTTCCGCACCTCCTATGATGCATGCCACTCCTATTTTCAACAAAGAGTTTGATAATCCACTTCATCCTCCGAGTGAAAGCTTGGATTTCTATGATCCAATGGATGGTTTCCAAGAACAGTTTGACAAGATGCAGAAAGAGTTGAAAGACCTCAAGGGGAAAAAGCTGTTTGGTGATAATGTCAACGATATGTGCTTAGTTCCTAATGTGAAAGTGCCTGCTAAATTCAAGGTTCCCGAGTTTGAGAAGTACAAGGGTAATTCTTACCCCCGTGACCATTTGATGATGTATCTGAGAAGGATGTCCACTCATACTAAAGACCAGCGTCTGCTCATTCACTTCTTTCAAGATATTTTAACTGGTGCAACTTTAAGATGGTACATGAATCTAGATAGCAGTAACATACATACATTCAATGATTTGGGTGAAGATTTTGTGAAGCATTATAATTATAATATGTACATGGCACCCAACCATGATCAGCTAAGGGCAATGGTTCAAAAAGATAAGGAATCATTCAAAGAGTATGCTCAGTGGTGGCGTGAGCTTGATGCACAGGTTATACCTCCTCTAAGTGAGCAAGAGATGACCAAAATTTTCCTGAAAACCATAGGTCCTTTCTATTACTGGAAGATGGTGGTCAGTGCACCTAATGATTTTGCTGAAATGGTGAGCATGGGAGTCTGTCTAGAAGAGGCTGTCTGAGAGGAACGATAACCGAAAGAAGAAGGATCGAGTGGGGCTAAGATGCCATCTTTTGGATTTTACAAAAAGAAAGAAGAAGTTAATATTGTTGTCCAGGAAAGGAGAACCAGACCTCCTAACAAGCGTCCTCATAACCAACAAGTTGCTGCTGTTACCCCTATTGTTGCTACCACTCCAACTATTATTCCTTATAACAAGGCATCTCAGCAAGGGCAAGGCCCAAAAATAGAACCGTTTGATCCAATCCCAATGACTTATATAGAGCTGTATCCAGCATTGATTCAAAGGCACTTGGTGCAACCAAGGGCACCTCCATCTATTCCAAATCCTTTGCCATGGTATTACAAGGATGATTAGACTTGTGCATACTACCAAGGAGCACTAGGGCACAATATTGAAAACTATTATTCGTTGAAGTCAGAGGTGAAAAAGATGATTAGATCCGATTTTTTGTCCTTCAAGGACATGGGTCCTAATGTGCAAGGGAAAATCTGTTGCCCAAACAATGAAACACTGTGAATATGATTGATGGAGAAATCAGGGTTTATGATGCGAATTCGATCATTGGAGATCTCGTGAAGATGCATGTTGCTCTCTACAAAGTAGGTTATTGCACCCATCATCATGTTGCTTTTAATATGTGTAGTAAGAATACTCGTGGTTGTGATAAGATAAAGAGTGATCTTCAAAATATGATGGACAAGATCCTTATTCATGTTATCAGGTCGAAGGATGAGCCTGAAGTTGAAGTGAATGCTGTCTATGGTCCTCATAGAGAAGTTCAAATCCGTGATGTGAATGAGACTAATGCTAATTTGGTGAATTTGCACGCTGAGTTCAATTTCATTGAAGGGCAAGAGGTGCCCCAATATAGTGAATGCCCAGTATGGAGCACAAATCATCGTGGTTGTGATGTTGTTAAAAGAGACATTCAGCGTCTTTTTGATGAAGACATTATTCAGATTGTAGTAAGGAGGGTTGGTTTCGAAAATGTGTCAATGTGATTGAAGGATTGTTTAATGAATCTGATGATGAATATGTTTTTGATGATGAGTATTTCTTCGCTGATGAGTCCGGTGATGAAGCAGATGTAAATGTTATTGTGCCAAACTTTGATATTCCTACTCATGTGGAGGTGACCTACTATAGCAAATCTCTAGTTACTCCTTTGATTATTAGCTTACTGGGACCTGTTCCGTATAGTTCCAACAAGGTTGTGCCATACAAGTATAATGCCACCATTATAGAAGGAAATGTCGAGGTTCTGATTCAACCATTATCTCAAGTAGGAAATATTGCTGATATTAGTCGAATGACCAGAAGTGGTCGTGTGTTTGCTTTAGTGTTTCCAAAGATGGCTGATGATGGTAAGAAGGTTGTGGAAACTAGTGCTGAACCCAAGAAGGATGAAGGGCAGACTAGTGGGGTAACCCAAGAGAAAGAAATGGATGATTTATTGAATATTATCAATATGAGTGATTATAAGATCGTTGAGCAATTACTACAGACACCATCAAAGATTTCAATCTTGGCTATGTTGATGAGTTCTCCAGCTCACAGAGAGTCTCTAATGAGGGTTTTAGGCCATGCGTTTGTTGATTATGATGTGCCTTTGGAAAGTTTTAATAGTGTGGTTGGAAATATCACGACTTGAAATAATTTGAGTTTCAGTGATGAAGAGTTTCCCGCTGAGGGGAGGAATCACAACATGGCTTTGCTCATTTCTATAAAATGCAAGGATGATGCATTGTCCAACGTGCTTATTGATAACGGATCTACATTGAATGTTATTCCCAAGAGTTCCCTTTCAAATCTTAAATATCAAGGTTTGCTGATGCGTCCTAGTGGTATCACTATGAAAGCATTTGATGGCTCTCGTAAATCTATTATTAGGGAAGTGGATTTGCCCATTCACATTGGCCCACATCTGTTTCAAATTACCTTCTAGGTGATGGATATATTCCCTGCTTATAGTTGTTTGATTGGACGACCTTAGATTCATGAGGCTGGTGTTGTGACTTCTACCTGTTCGCGGTAAAAAGTGACGAACAAGGGAATCGAATCAGAATTCTTATCTCAGGCTCAAAACTATTTACTCTTTTGATTTTTTGTTTTAAAAGATGTCGCGAGCATCAAGCTTTATTGTTTCCAAACAAGAAAAGAAGATGGAAAAGGGGAAAGCTGAAATACCCTAAATAAATAATGATATGCGATGCGACTAGTGTGTGAAGGCTTCGAAAAACACTTAGAAGGGGGGTTGAATAAGTTTTTCTTACTTTTTAGATCTTTTACCCAAACAACAAATAAAATACTCAAGTATTTTTATCCTACTGGTTCGTTTGAAACTCAAACTGCTCCAGTCCACCCGTCAAGGTGATTTCGTCTCTCTTAACGAGGACTTAATCCACTATAATCAACGATAACATAGTGCACTATCCAACCGGTGTAACTAACTTCCTCTAAGACTCTCTAGTCCTAGCCCTCTCAAGAATTTTGACCCACCTGGTCTTCTCAAGGAACAAACCGCACATGCAACAGTTGTGACTAACACCTCTAAGACTCAACTAGTCCTAGCCCTCTCAAGAATTCTGACCCAAACTGGTCTTCTCAAGGAACAACTATCAGAATGTTAATTCTGACTGACTGTGTACAATAATGCTTCTAGAAAATCTATTATTAACTAAGTGAAGTTTACACACAAATTGAAGCTCAATGAACAATAAACTACTTTACAAAAAAGTAATTCTTTGTACTTGCAGCGAGTTTACGTTGGAAATGAATTTTGCAAGCTGTTAGAAGTTGATGTAAGTTATTCGTACAATATTCCTCTTTTTAATTGTTGAATTCTTCTTTGAATTTGAATCCTTTAAATAGTGCTTCTAGAATCTGTCTATTGCTAGTAGCGTGTCTTGGATAATGGAAAAAAGTAATTATGACTTTGCTTAGCTTCAGTGACTTGCTTAACTTTACGTGATTTGCTTGCTAAATATTTCTTGGAAGTTGAACCACTCAAGTATTTCTTTTCTTCGCTCAGTGGTTTTACGTTACTGTTGGCAGGTTTTGTCTCATAGAAGATAACGTTCATATTGATAATGATCTTCTGAATATTTGCTCATCATAACTTCTGTTGATGCTTTTATCAGAAGTTTACTCTTGCCTGCTTTTATAAGAAGTTGCGTTGTGCTTGCTTCTATCAAAAGTTGCACTGTGCTTGCTTTTATCAGAAGTTTCACTATCTTGCTTCTATCATAAGTTGTGCTCTACTTGCTTCAATCAGAAGCTGCGCTATGCTTGCTTCTATCAGAAGTTGCGTTGTGCTTGTTTCTATCAGAAGTTCTGTCTTTGTTGGAACTTCTAATACTTCATGATCTTCTGTTAGCCTTGTTAACATCTTCTATTCAAAATATATTTTTGGTGGTTCTTATCAGAGGTTGCGCTTTGCTAGCTTCCATCAAAAGTTGTATTTTATTCTATACTTTAGAAGCTTTATTTTCAGCGTGTCTTCCAGAAGTTCTCGCTCAGAACTTCTAAATCATGTTTCTATCAGCAATTGCTATGAGCGTGCTTGATCAGAGGTTCTGTCTCATTCGAACTTCTAAAGCGTGTTTCTATCAGCAGTTGCGTTGAGCGTGCTTTGTCCAAAAGTTATGCCCTCATTAGAACTTCTAACTTCATCTTCTTCTCAGCATGATATATTTTCCATTTTTGCGCTAGAGTTAGAACATCTTCTGAAATGAAACATGTACACGTTAGAGTATCATATTCATTCATACAAAATTTATTATGCTTGTTATCATCAAAACTTTAATATATTATTAAAAACAAAATTTGTTCTAACAATCTCCCCCTTTTTGATGATGACAAAATTATCTAGATTTTGATTTAATAAATTTTGTATATGAAAAAAAATATCTCCCCCTGAGATTAATAATTTCCCCCTGAAATTAATAGTCCCCCCCTAAACTAAATATTGAAAAGAAAAAGTTGCAAGGTAGAACTTCCCTGAGTTTTTCTTTTCTTCCAGAGTTTACTTTTCAGAGTTTGCTTTCAACACTTGATCTTTTGAGCTTCTACTTAATTCTTTTCATCCAGAGTTTACTTTTTTGTATCACTTAGAAGCAAAAAAGTACACTTGTATATTTTGTTAGAAATGTTTGACATTTTGTTCCAGCAACATGTTATAGTGAATCAGTTCAAAATCTTAGTTTTCTCCCCCTTTTTTGTCATAATCAAAAATTCATTTAAAATGTAAAGTGAAACGAAGTTCTGATGACTTTAAAAATATAGTTACTGAAGGTTTGTCACAAACAAAAATATTTAAAAATTTAAGATCAAAGAAGTCATCACTCATAAGTAGCATCTGACACTAGAGGGATTTCTTGAGATTTGAAAAAATATCAACAATTACTAAGACATTTCTTGTCAATAGCTAGCACGCATGTTAAGTAACCTATCAGAAGTTTCTGAACCCGTGTTCAACTTCTGGGTTATAGTGTTACAACTGTTTTACTTTAATGAACTTCTGACCATAATCAGAACTTGAAACGTTTGAAGGTTTCAGAACTTCTAGATATGGTTGCCTGCATAGACTTAGAAAATTCTCTTCCAAGAGAGACATTAGAAGTTCCAAATATAATATCATCAACGTATATCTGGCAGATTAAAATGTCATTTTTAAAACATTTTCTGAATAAGGTTGTGTCCACTTTCCCTTTGGTAAATTCTTTTTCTAGAAGAAAATTACTAAGGCGCTCATACCAAGCTCTGGGAGCTTGTTTTAAACCATAAAGAGATTTTTTCAATTTAAACACATGTTCTGGAAATTTTGAATATTCAAAGCCAGGAGGTTGACGGACATAAACTTCTTCTTCTATATATCCATTTAAAAATTCACTTTTAACATCCATTTGATATAAAGTAATATTGTTTTGCACATCAAAAGAAATTAATAATCTAATATATTCTAACCTGGCAACTGGAGAAAAGGTTTCATTATAATCAATACCTTCTTGCTGACTATACCCTTGTGCAACCAGTCGTGCTTTGTTTCTGACAACTTCTCCTTGTTCATTTAGCTTGTTTCCGAACACCCAGTTTGTTCCTATGATGTTAAATCCTTTTGGTCTTGGAAATAAATCCCATACGTCATTTCTGGAGAATTGGTTAAGTTCTTATTCCATATATATAATTCAATCATTATCTTTTAGAGCTTCATCTATAGAAGTTGGTTCAATCATGGAGACTAGTCCAAAAATCGATTCTTCATTTATTTTAAGGGTGGACCTAGTTTTGATAGGGTCATTTTTCTTTCCTATAATGACGTCTTCTGGATGAGCTGAGATAATTCTTGGATATTTTCTGTGTAAAGTTTCTTCAGAGGTTCTGACGTTGTTCAGATTTTCTTCAATAGTTAGAACTTCTGGGTGACGCTTCTGTTCAGAGTCTTCAGAAGTTGACATGTGAACTTCTGAGTTTTCCTTCTGCGTTGTTTCGTTAGAGTTTGGAAATAGAACTTATGTACCTGCATTATTTTCAACTTGCTTTGGCATTTGCTGGCCAAGCTTATTAACAAATCTTAATTTGATTGATTCCTCCATAATTAGAGTTTCTGTGTTGTACACTCTATAGCCTTTTGAGCGTTCAGAGTATCCAAACAGAATACACTTCTGTGTGTTAGAATCAAACTTGTTCTAACAATTCTTCTAAATTTTGAAGAGATGTTAACTTGAACATTCATATAGAACAGATGTATTTAAACAGAAGATAGGGAGTCTTATAGATGATAAACTTCTGGTTGAGTTTTCATCCAGAACTTCTGAGTTGTACTCTTATTTTGTTTCTTCAGAAGTTGACAAAAGATTTTCTGTATGATTTTCCATAGTTCCAGAGCTTCTAAAAATTATGAAACTTCTGAGTGTGATCTTTTGTTCTATTTCTTCAGAGGTTGACTACTGAACTTCTATTTCATTTCCCATAGTTCTAGAGCCCCTGATTTATTCCTTATGGTTACCTTTAAGTTCCAGACTTTGGAACATAAACCTTCTTCCTATCATGTCTAGCTAACATCCAGAGTCTAGGAGCCAAGATTGGTGTTTCACGATCACCTTCTAGAATATCTAAAACATAGATAATTTTTTCTTTTTGTACCTGTTATACCCTAAAATTTGCCCTCCTACTCCTCAAGACATTTCAGATATCCATGCACAAGGAGTTCAGAAGAGTTGACTATACAAACCCTCTCCCAAGCAATCAACCCAAGCTAGGGTTTCGCCATTCTCAAGTCAAGATGGACATCCATACCTCATCATATGCTTCAAAGAATCTCCATGTCATGTCAAGTTTCAAGCCTTACAAGTAAAGTTTGCTCAGTCAATTGCTCAGATGGTTGAAAATCAACTGTATTGGACAAAAAGTCAACTGTGGGCAACATATAGCCAAACTTCATAATTTTTGGTCAACACCAATATTTTGAAGCAATATTCATCATTTGATCAAGGGTTGATCATGATTCTTCAAGAAAAGTCAAGATTTGATCAAAAGTCAAAGTTTATAAATTAGGCTTTCTCAAACAAAAGTCAATAGAACTTTGACCAGGCATAAATTTCACATACTTTATCAGAAATTTTTCCACCACATCTCATTTTAAAGATAATTCAATTCTCTACAACTTCATGTCTCACAAGCTTGGGCAGAAAATGCTTCATTTGGAAGTTCTGGATCAAAACATTACAGGTCTTTTTAAAAGTCAACAAAAGTCAACTTTTTGTAAAGAAGTGTTCATGAGCATGAAAACTTCAATAAAGATGAAACAAAAAGGGCTGCTTAGAAGACATCTTGAGCTTTCTAAAAAGTCCAAGAACACCCAAAAATGTCAAAAATTGAGCAAGATACACATTGTGCAAGTTGAGCATTTTTGAGGAGGTGGACAAAGAGAAATACTTGAGAAAATCAAAAAATTTCCAAATGGACCTAACTTTTCTTGATTCAAACATGTTCCTTATTTGAATTGGAACCTCCAAGCCCAAGGCCACGTTTTTATCTTTTATTTTTAATTTATTTTGGATTTTTATTTATTTAAAACCAATTTAATTAAAATAAAAGATATAAAATAAAAAATTAAGTGCAAGATGGATTTTCTCTCATCATTGAGGTCCAAGCAAGCCATTTAATCTGATTATTTCGAAATAATTATGATTGGCAATTTGATTTGATGGAAATTGGCTCAAAAAGGAAATATTTGGTTTGATTCCAAATCAAATAATTTTTCATTGAGTGACATGATATTTTTTGACAATTCTTGACCTAATTCATTACAATATAAATGCATGATGATTCCAAATGCACAAGAGACGACATTCTGACCTAGAAGAACCCTAACAATCTTCAAAAAACCGTGGCATTCAAGCAACCTAGCAGCCACAATTTTGCTTCAATTCACTCCATTCCAAGCATTGCAATCGATTGCTGGAGGTCCCCTGATCAATCCCAGATACTCACAAGCAAGCAAAACCCCCAGAATCACAAGAAAACGATCACGGTTTGCATATTCTAACTCAAAATCGATTTTTGATTTTTATGCATAATCAATTGAATTTAACCATGTATTTGTGTTTGTGATGAAGTTTCGAAGCTTTTTGCATAGTTTGATTTAAGTTTCAGTACAGGTATAAGAAGTTGCCATGGTTGGGGTTTGAAGTTCCAAATTAGGGCTTTGTGTTTTAGGAAAAATTAGGAGAAACGACGACCACCATCATGCTTAGGAGATCGATTCCAATCGATCCATGGTCTTACAATTAATTTCCATTGTGTATTGTGAGTTTTATAATTTGCAGGATTTGTAGCTACGGAGACCATCTGTTGGTAAAGGCTTTAGCATGAGCAAAAAAACCGTAGCTAAAGGTCTGGTATTTAAACGAAGAAGAAGTTGTTCTTGGCGCGTATTTTGAATTGAAATTCAGGAATTTATTTCGCTTATGTTTCTTTTGTTCCATTACACTAACACGATCTGCAGGTTGGTCCAGTGGTAAAGGCAGCACATGTTTACCCAGAGGAGTTGGGTTCGATCCCTGGCTCCAGCTTTCTTTTTACCACCTTTTCAAAACTAACATTATTTTCTTATTTCTTTTCATATTTTCTTTTCCAATTTAATTTCTTTTCAAATAATTTTCTAATGCATTAAAAATCACAAAAAATTATTTCTTTTTGCATTTAGGTTAGAAAAATGCTTATTTAATTTTTCACATAAAAAAATTATATTTTGCATGCATATTTTAATTAATTGTTAATTAATCGAAAATTGACTTTTAATTGTTTTTCCATACTAAACTCAACCCAAAAAATTCCCAAAAAATTATTTTCTCATCTAGTTAGGTTTACTAACCCCTAAAACTCTTTCCTAACTCAAAAAAACTTTTTCACTAACATTATTTTCTCTTATTCGCAATTCGATTCTATTTTCGATTATTGTATCTGCTTCCAGGTTGTAATAGTTAGGATTATTTTCTCGCATTTTCTTTTCAATATTATGTAACTGCTCATGGGATGTAATAGTTTAATTAGGGTTTACTTTCCGCACTCCTCAATTATGTAACTGCCCCAAATCCATGTAATAGCGTAGGATTTACTTTCCGCACTTTATATTTCCGTAATTTACTTTCCGCACCCATATAAATTGCTAGTAATTAGGCGTGTATGGCAAGATAAAATCAACATAGCTAACTCTAATCACAAGATAACATATCTGAATTTAACACACTTTCTTCACACATGCACCCCCTAGGGAATTCTCTCTCGTCGCCTTTCGAATAAATGGTCAAGTCCCTCGAACGTAGGGGTATCTTAGCACCGTTGCCTACAAACATATCATCATAGTCCCTTCGAATCAAAGATCATAGTCCTTCTATGACCATCCGATATCCCTTTCAAATGTCCCTTTACATCCAACAAATAAGGTTACCTACCAACTAATGGTACGGATATCACTATTCTAAAGGAAAGTAAAATAACACGGAAACAACTGTTCTGAGTAGGTAATAGACTCTTAATTGCTTGCTCTATCAAAACACTTTTCACACCTCACACTTTCTAAAAATCATTTTCAAACGCTTTGTATACATTCCAACGTGAATAATTACAAAGTTCTTTTCCAAAATGAAACATTTCCAAACACTTCGTATACATTCCAGCGTGAATCATTACGAAGTCAAAGCGAAATGACTTTTTTTCAAAATCTTTTCAAAAACACACACAAAAAGCAAGTCATCAAGTGATCTAAAGCAATTAAGAGCCCGTAGATAACTACGGATGGAAAGGGTGCTAATACCTTCCCTTTACATAACCAACTCCCTTACTCAGAATTTAAACGAAGGTCTTTTCCTATTCTTTTCAACTTCCTTTAATTGGATAAAAGAAAAGTTGGTGGCGACTGTTGCTATCCGCAACATTTGCGATCAAACGCAAAACAATCCAAAGTCAGTTCTCCCACCGTGTTACAGAACTGGCGACTCTGCTAGGGATTTTGAAGAGAGTTTACCTTAGGGTCTTTAGATCACTCAAAATTGTTTGACTTGTATGCTTTACTTTTAAGGGTTGCTTGGGTATTATACTTGTGGGGGATCCTACACCCGGATCCAGGTTTCCTTAGGTAATTAGCAATAAATCGTCGCGACCGTTAGGCGTATACCGAAACGGTCAACATGATGGCTACGTTAGTGCGACACTTTGGATGTCCCAATGCTCCTCATGTTCAGTTGAGGAAAGTATTTGGCGTCTTCGTGGTGTCATCATCACTAACTCAACTTCTAGAACCCTAATTGACCCATCTTGGCCATTAGAAGGTAGTGAGATGGCCGACTTCGGTGTAGACCGAGGTTGGTTGATACTCGATGCTACGCTCATTAAGATTCAACTTTCGGGATGTTTTGATTGACCACTTGGTAGTCGTATTGAAATAAAGCCTACGAGAAAGATCAATGATATGAGATTCCTAGAACCCGATTACTATTATAGGACAAGATGAACCCGCGCAAACGTTGGTAGTGTAGACACCTATACCTCATGCAAGCCTTAAACCTAGGGCTATTGTGTGAATTGTTTGTGCTTGCTATTTGTTTAAACATGAAATCATGACATCATAACATCACATCATCATTTCTAACTATTTCAAGGACCTAGGGATTTATCTTTGCTCTTTTTTGTAGGGAGTTATGGCTTCCAGAAAGACTATCCGAATCAACTTCATGGGCATACCTTCTCAACTCAAAGAATTGGTTTCATAAATTCCTGATCATGCTCAGTTCATCAAAAGACATGGTTATCTTCTTAACTTGGTTATCTTCGGTTTTGAAGAAGACATGATGCATGTCTTATTCCAGTTCTTCGATCCGAAACATCACTGCTTTACATTCCCAGTTTATCAGTTGGTTCCTACCTTGGAAGAGTTCTCTAAGCTACTCGGGATACCTATCCTTGATCAGATCCCATTCACTGGTTCAGAAAAAGCTCCGAAGTACGAAGACATCGCATCAGCGTTATATCTAAAGCGATCAGACATTGAAGCTAATTGGGAAACAAGAATCGGAGTTAAGGGTTTACTTGCTAAATTTCTGATAAAGAAGGCTCGAGAATTCCTCAAAGCTATGAGTTTCCATGCATTCGAAGACATTTTGGCCTTGCTAATCCATGGTTTGGTGCTATTTCCTAATCCCGATCGATTTATAGACGTGAATGCCAACAAGATATTCCTCACTCGTAATCCTTTGCCTACCTTACTTGGGGACATTCTGCATTCTCTCCACACTCGCACCATCAAAAGACAAGGAACTCTTATGTATTGCATACCGCTACTTTCCAGGTGGTTTATTTCGCACCTTCCTTAATCAGTAATGAAGAACGAGCAAAGATTGAAGTGGTCTCAAAGGCTAACGTCACTCTCTCATTCAGATATTCGTTGGTGTCTTTTCTCTCAAAAGGACTTCACCTTTATTGAGCGTTGTGGAGAATTCCCTAATGTGCCACTCCTTGGCATAAGGGGAGGTATTACTTACAACCCTTCTCTAGCTCTACGTCAGTTTGGTTATGCTCGAAGAGATGGTCCTCATGATATGCTTCTTCAAGACATTGTGTTTGACTACAACAACAATATCAAGAACTACCATCAAAAATTTGTACACGCTTGGGGCATGGAACCTGTTGCTATAGGTGACGAACCTTATACCATTCTCTATCCCGACATGCCTATTGATTTCGAAGACTTGAAGAGGTCCTGGATTCAGCTTAAAGAAGAAAGGGATACATTCGAAGCCCAGTGCTATGCAAGCGAGAAGAAGGTACTAGAGTTGACAAAGCTACTTCACGAAGAGCGAAATATCAACACCTACTTCAACACCAAGAGGAAGCGCCCATGGGAGACTTAGAGCATTAGGAATTGGTTCTCTTATTTTTCCAAAACTATCTTTTGTACTTAAAAAGGAAAAAAGAGAAACTAATAAAAGTTTGTTCATGCTTGTTTAACAAATATAAATTCCTAAGGTCCTTGAAAACATTGCATTGCATTGCATGAACATCGCATATCATGGCATGACATTTCATAACAGGTACATTGAAGACCGGTTTTCTTATTCTCTCGCTGTTTATTTCAGCAGAAATGGCTTTTGAACAGACTGTCAAAGATCTCCAGGCTCAGAACGCTCAATTCCAAGAGATGTTCACAAATTTGGTCCAAGGCCAGAAGGACCTGAAGAAGCTCATCACCAGAAAGAAGAAGACCATTGGTGTCCTTATGCGAAGGAATCACAAGGGTCCAACTAGGGTGGTCACTCGGCTTGAAATCTCAGACAAAAGTGGTGAAACTGATGGAAGTATCAAGAACAGTGAAGGAAGACATCATGGGTCTTAAAACAGAGAAGAAGACTATATGAGCGAACAATATCCTCCTGATGACGACAAGTACAAGCAACTTGAAGACCGTCTGAATGCTGTGGAAAATTTGAAGATGTCCGGGCTGAATTTTGATGATCTAAGTCTTGTTCCTGGCGTGGTAATTCCCCGCAAGTTCAAAGTTCCTACCTTTGCCAAGTATGATGGCATCTCTGGTCCAAAGCTGCACTTGAAGTCCTATGTTCAGAAGATCCATCCTCATACTAAAGACAGGAAGCTATGGATCCATTTCTTCCAAGAGATTTTATCCGGAACTCAGTTGGAGTGGTATTATCAACTAGAGAATACCCATATTTATACCTGGAATGACTTAGCAGATTCTTTCTACAAGAAGTACCAATACAATGCTGAATTGGCACCCACCCGCATGCAACTACAGAGCATGTCTATGGGTCGTGATGAGAAGTTCAAAGAATATGCTCAAAAATGGAGAGATCTAGCAGGCAGAGTTCAACCACCCTTGTCCAATAGGGAGTTGGTTGATATGTTTATGGGAAGACTGACAGGCCCATTCTTCAATCATCTGATTGGGAACTCTTCGGCCAGATTCACCGAGTTGATATTGACAGGCGAGCATCGAAGCCAGAATCAAGAACGGGAAAATACAGGTAGAGTCATCTTCAAATGCTGCGAAGAGATCTTTTGGTGGTAAGAAAGAAACCAATGTTGCGTATGGTCAGAAAAGCCGTGTTAAAACCGATCGTACTCAATCTGTGGGGGCAGTTGTGATCTCCAACCCTACACCAGTGCAACCTCAACGAGACAACGTGCGTAACCAGAACGCGCCACGAAGACAGTTTATGAAGATCAACATGCCATTGTCGCAAGCATTGCAACACATGTTGAAAGCAGAGCTGATTACTTTGAGGGATCCTCCTCAGCATGTCAACACTTCCTCTCCAAAGTACAATCCTAATGAAAGGTTTGCATACCACTCCAATAGCCCAGGGCACGACACCGACAATTGTTGGGCTCTGAAGAACAAGATTCAAGACATGATTGAAGCCAGGGAAATTGAGTTTGACCCTCCTGTCGAAACTCTGAATGTGATCAATGCACCAATTCCTAACCACGGTAAAAGTTCCAATGCTATTGATGAAGACTCATATGTTTATGATGTGAACAATCTGACTATTCTTCTGATGACTATTAAGAAAGATTTGTTGCAAGCCGGTGTATTTCCAGGATGCCCAAATGATTTTCGTTGGTGTGCATCTGAATCTGACGGATGTGCTTGGTTAAGAAGGCGTATTCAACGCATGATGGACAACCAAGAAGTGCTATTTCTGAAGCCTCTATCCGTGGAGAATGTAACACCCCAATATTACCCAAAGTTTAATATGCAAAAATCAGAGTAATTTAAAAATTTCATAAATTAAATACTGAGGCATCACACCTTCAAAAATAACTCACTTTAAACAGTTTGCTTTAAAGTATAAATCTCGGATACATAGCATCACCGGAAGACATAAATTGATTCATAAAAATAGAACATCTCGTTTATTAAACTTCCTCACCAAAATCATGTTCTTATAAATTATGGTTCTTATTCACAAAAAGGAAATAACCAAAGAACAACAACAAGGACAACATAAATATTCCCCCCGAGTGCTACGTATCAGAGCGACACCGACACGACTAACAGCAGCTATAAACTCCGTCTTCATAACCTGCACGTTACCAATATAAAGGTAACGGCGAAACAAGTAAAGGGTGAGATAATCCAAAACATATAGTTAAAGGCATGATAAAATATACTTATAGTTTCGGAATATAAAGGGCATAGATTAATAAGTGTAATTCCAACACATAATCAAGACTCACTTACTTTACTCGTCATCCTAATGTGTATAGTCTACACTTTATCACCATAACCTCATCGGCATAAAACGTCACAACAACACATAAACTTCCATCACCACAAGAATCATCACAAGTTGATACATCGCTAATTAACACGGCAATCATAAACAACAACATCAACCAACAACATTAAACAATGCTAACCACATGAGCAAGATAAACAAATTATCACAAATTGGCTAAAGCTCATCGTCGCCTTTGGCATAAAAGTCCATCGTCAACTTTTATCATCACATCATAATTGCATTAAGCATTTCATCTAAATTAAATCATCACAAAACTCACCATTTATATTCATCACTTAGTTATCATGAAATTATCAAGTTATATTCATTTCATGTTCATCATAAAGATCATCACCAAACAAAGCATCATACACCATCGCAATTCAATCACCGTCAATCAATTAAAAACCCAACGCAAAAAAACTCAAACATAAACATCACCAACTCCATGAGACACGACTATGTTATGCATGTGGTACCCGTCGCTTTGTCCATAATTAGGAACACTTGGCATAAAAGCCTCGTCGCTTGGCATAAAATCCCATCGTCGCCAATGCAATGTATGTGACTCGACAATAAAACAACACAACACAAAAACATCACCATCGCTCATCAAAATTGGCATAAAGCCCACATCGCCATAGTTTATCCAAAACAAGATAAATATATCGTCGCATCATATTTGCATTATGCAAAACATCACTAATAATTCATCATCGTCAAAATCATGCATTCACAAATCAGAATAAACAACATCAATATAATCGTCATGTACAAAGAGACATATCATCGCATTGCATATTAACAAGTATTGATTAATAAATACATCGTCGCAAACGTTATGTTTATTTACACTGCATCATTATCAATTAATTCACTAAATTCCAAAAACGGAAAAATAGTCAAACGCCTATAATCGTCGTGAAAGCCATTCCTAATAATCAGTATTAATCATAATCGTCAACATCGAAATCGGATTGTCCATACGTGCCTTAAATCTACTAAAACACAGTCCGATTCAATTTTACCGTAAATTGACCTATTTCGGGTCATCTCGTAAAAACTCGTAATTTCTAAAAACTAACCTCACCACTACGTTCTACACGTCAAACTTAGCTAGCACGTCAATTGAATTGAACAACTTGCGTCGTCGAATTTAATCGAAAATCGAACATAATCGGGTTCCAAATTTAATTGGCTAACTTATATCCTAATTATATTTTATTGATATAAAGTGTTGCTAGGTGGAATTGGGATATTAAACAATGTAAAATTATGAAACTCATTTTCGCAGAGAAAGAAAACTTGCATGTAAAATGGAAACTACAAAACGAAAATTCCACAAGTCCATTGTAGGACAAGGGACGACGCCCTCAGCCATACATACCATTGGAGGCGAGGTTTAAGGGTGGCGCCCCACATGGAGGTGGGCGCCCCATGTATCAATTCCCATCCAATTTCCTTTTTCCTTGCTTTTCATCAGATATCATTTTCTTTTTCTCGGTTTTTCATATATCGTTATGTTTCTCTTTCAATTTCCATTTCCATTCTATAATTTTCATTATACCATACTACTAATAACAACACCTATAATCTCTACTCCAAAATCAACTCTTCTGAACATTTCAACAATCACTCAACAAAACCCTATAAATCAACTATCAATTTTTCCCCCAAATCCAAAATATAGACATCAAAACCTAACAATATGAGATGGATAATCAAACCCCTTACCTCACAAGCTTGGATGATTCACGATGCTCCAACAAAACCCCAAATCCATGCTTGCTCTTGCTCCTCTTCTTCTTCTTCTTCTCCAAACCCTCTCTTTCTCTCAAGCTTCTATGTTAGGTTTTTGTTGTTGGAAAAGGAAAGAAAAACAAAGGAAATGGTTTTATAAGGTTATTTCCACTAGCTTCCCTTCTTGCTCTTGTTTGGCTTTGGTGTGTTATGTTGGAAGAAAAACAAGGAAAGTGTTTGGATGGAAAGAAAATGAGGAAAGTGGTTTTATGATAACCTTACTAGTAAACTAAGGTGTAAACCCAATTCTTCCCAGTTAATCCTCACACTCCTAATTTATTCTTATAAATTAACACACTAATAATATCTACCAATATTATTAATTCAATCAATTAAAATAACTTCGGGGAATTAAATATCGGATCCGAATAATATTTTACCGCCAAATATATTAATAGATATATTGATTAATATAAATATCGATCAGAAATTCGAAAATATTAATATAATATAATATTAATTAAAAATGGGCGTTACAGAGAACCTCTGTGAAGACATTTCTAAGAATCTGAAGATTGAAGATGTAAGCAAAGCCGAACCAGAAGTTTGGGATACCTTGGGGAAGCCAAGTGGAAAGTTTGATTTCATGGTTAAGTATACCACTCCTGAAAGCTACAAAATTCCTATTGAAGATGTCAAGGCAACCGGATGGGGAGACGATTTCCCAGGAGACTATGCTGATGTGAACACAATAAGGATCTCCTCTGCCGATCCTGCGCCTAGAATGGCACCTCTCATCATTACTTCTCCCAAACCAATTCCATATTCCTCTGACAAAGCTATACCGTGGAATTATGGAGCCGAAGTTTACTATCATGGCGTCAAGAAAGAACCGTTGACCATTAAAGACATTGCAGTTGAAGCTACCGATCCTGACATAGACAACATCACCGGATCAAGAAAGGTCACCAGAACCGGAAGAGTATTTTCTCCAGAGATCTCTCCACCAAAAGACACTGCGACTCCAGCTCGCATTCCAGCTATCGAACCAATTCCCGAAGCTAGAGAGAAGAACCAGTAACTCATCCTGCTCATACAGAAGTACCAAAGGAAGTTGCTGAGGGTACCTCCAAGCAAGAAATGGAGGAAATTCTGAAGATCATCAAGAAAAGCGACTACAATGTTGTGGAACAGTTGGGACAAACTCCGTCCAAGATATCCATGCTTGCTCTGCTATTGTGCTCTAAGGCTCATGCTAAAGCCTTAGTGAAGTTTCTGAAGAATGCTCACATACCACAAGACACTACTGCCGATCAATTCAAAGGTTGTATTGCTAGCCTGATTGTCAACAATGGTTTGGGTTTCTCTGATGCCGATTTGACTCCTGCCAGAAGGGAACACAACAAAGCCTTGCACACCTCCATTGATGCCAGGGCACTACATTGTCTCATGTATTGGTGGATACTGGTTCCGCTCTAAATATCCTACCAAAAATTTCTTTCGACCGACTTGACGTTGAAGGAATGGTCTTGAAGCCCAGTGACATCATTGTAAGAGCTTTTGATGGTTCTAAACGAACGGTACTTGGAGAGCTCATCATGTTTATTAAAGTCCGTTCCCAGACTTTGGACTCCACTTTTTCGTCATGGACATCTGTCCAGCTTACTCTTGCCTACTTGGACGCCCTTGGATACATGGGGTAGGCGCCGTTACCTCTACTTTGCATCAGAAGCTGAAGTACCCAGCAAAGGGGAATATTGTTACCGTAAGCAGTGAGGAAGAATACATGGTAAGCCATCTGCAATCATTCTGATACCTCGAAATAGGAGGTGAATTCATTAAAACTCCTTCTCAAGCTTTCGAAGCAGTTTCACGAGTCATGCCTGTTGACTCTCATGTTACTCTTGAAGTTACACAAGTTCCACCGAGAAGGGCCTCACTGAAAGACGCCAAAGCTGCAGTTGAAGAAAGAGGTCGCATTGTTTAGGGTCAACTCCCTGATCTTCCTTTCAAATCTGACAAGACTGGTTTAGGCTTCACCATCAAAGGTCAGAAGATGATACGCCGCGAACGTACCGGCAAACTTCCCTTCCACATCAACAAGAATGGAGTCCATTCTATAGAAGATGACGACAATAACTTCGACATCAGCAACTGGATATTCCTAACTCCAGACAATGGACTCAACAATTGGAAGACCGAAAACATCATGCCAATCTCCTTCAGACAGGAATTCACTCTGAATCTCGTTGATAACTGAACATGCATAAAATCCTCAGCCGAGATGGATGTCTGGAGGGAAGATTGTAGGGATCCGGGATAGGTCTCGGACTTGAGGATGAGGTCCTTACCCGACATGGATCTCGGAGAAGGTCATGAGGTCGGCCTAGGATCCGAGGAGTAGCTCGGCAGATACTTCAGGATGAAGGGTTGAGTAGACGTTATGAAGATGAAGAGTTCCTAGAGTCTTTATGAGACGTTACCAAGTGAATGATTACAAGCTGTAAAAGCTAGCTTCTTGCCTTCAAGCCATGGTTAATGCGCTGAGGCAGTTATGGAAAGGAAGAAACGGCTTCATGGAAGGAATGATATAAATAGGGCTCCCGCCGGCGGGATAAGCAAGACAATGATAAGCTTGGAACTTGAGTTACGACACTTGAGCTTCCAAATCCCTAAAATATCTTTAATAAGGTTTTTCCTGCAAGAACAATAACAGCTTTGTTATTGCTAAATATGACTTCGATAATCTGATCTACCAAGCCGAGGACGAAGGTGAGGAGGATTGTGAAGTGCCAGGAGAACTTGTCAGATTACTACAGCAAGAAGAATGGGTTATACTGCCACACGAAGAGCCAGTCGAGGTTGTGAATCTAGATACTGACAAAGACAGAAAAGAAATCAAGATAGGAGCGGGTCTTGAGAACAATATCAAAGAGAATTGGTACAGATGCTACGGGACTATATCGAGGTTTTTGCTTGGTCATACGAAGACATGCCAGGTCTAGACATTGACATTGTGGTACACCGACTACCGACGAAAGAAGGTTTTCTCCCAGTGAAGCAGAAGGTTCGTCGTATGCACCCTGAGATGTCTGAGAAAACCAAAGCCGAAGTTATGAAACAGTTCATGCCGGTTTCCTAGACGTTACTTCTTATCCACAATGGGTTGCGAACGTGGTGCCTGTACCTAAGAAAGATGGTAAAGTGCGGATGTGTGTGGATTACAGAGATCTAAACAGAGCGAGTCCGAAAGAAGATTTTCCACTTCCTCATATTGATGTTCTAGTCAACAACACCGCTCAACATAAGGTCTTCTCCTTCATGTTTCTCCGGTTACAACCAGATCAAAATGGCTCCTAAAGACATGGAAAAAGACTACTTTCGTTACACAGTGGGGCACATTCTGTTACAAAGTCATGTCGTTCGGTTTGAAGAACGATGGCGCCACATATCAACGTGCCATGGTGGCTTTTTTCCATGACATGATTCATCACGAGAGAAAGGTCAACGTCGACGACATGATAGCTCGATCACAGACTGAAGAAGAACATCTCAATCATTTGCAAAAACTGTTTGATAGACTGAAGAAATACAAACTAAGACTTAATCCCAACAAGTGCACCTTTGGAGTCAGATCCGGTAAACTCCTGGGGTTTGTTGTCAGTGGTAAAGGTATTGAAGTTGACCCAGCCAAGGTTAAAGTTATCCAAGAAATGCCAGCGCCCTGCACCGAGAAAGAAGTCAGAGGTTTCTTGGGACGATTGAACTACATTTCCAGATTCATTGCACATCTAACTGCTACTTATGAGTCAATCTTCAAGTTGCTGAAGAAAGATCAAGTAGTGGAATGGAACGACGATTGCCAGACAGCTTTTGACAAAATCAAGGAATATCTACAAAATCCTCCTATCCTGATGCCGCCTGCCAAAGGGAGACCTCTTATCATGTACTTGACAGTATTAGAGAACTCAATGGGGTGTGTGTTGGGGCAACATGACGAGTCTGGTCGAAAAGAGTATGCAATATACTACCTTAGCAAAAAGTTTACCGACTGTGAAACAAGATACTCACAGCTCGAGAAAACTTGCAACGCTTTGGCAAGGGCTGCTCTCCGACAACGACAGTATATGTTGACTCACACTACCTTGTTGATCTCCAAGATGGATCTGATAAAATACATATTCGAGAAACCTGCTCTCTCCGGAAGAATAGAAAGATGGAAAATGATCTTGACTGAATATGACATCTAGTATACTACTCATAAAGCGATCAAAGGAAGTGTAGTAGCCGATCATTTGGCTCATTAAGAAGTAGATGACTATCTGTCTATGCAGTTCGAGTTTCCCGACGAAGATGTTTTGCTAGTTACTGATTACGAAGAACCAGGACCAAACGAAGGACCTGAACAAGGATCCCGATGGGCCATGGTCTTTGATGGAGCCTCAAACGCACTTGGCAATGGCATTGGCGCCATCATTACATCTCCTACATGAGGACACACACCTTTCATCGCCAGATTATGTTTCAGTTGCACCAACAACATGGCCGAATACGAAGCATGCATCATGGGTATCCAAGCTGCCATTGACTTAAGAATCAAACTCTTGCAAGTGTATGGAGGCTCAACTTTAGTGATCAGTCAGATTAAAGGCGATTGGGATACGAAACATCCGAATCTCATCCTGTATCGAGAGCATATTTTAAGCCTGATCCCTTACTTCGAAGAAATTACTTTCGACCATATTCCACGAGAAGAGAATCAGTTGGCAGACGCATTAGCTACTATGTCATCTATGTTCAAAGTCAGGTGGGACAACAAACTCCCCAAATATTCATCGAAAAATTTGACGAACCGGCATACTGTTGTGAACTTGATATAGAAGAGAAACCTTGGTTCTACGAAGTGAAGAGGTACCTCGAAACTCAAGAATATCCCGCAGGGGCATCTGTCAATGACAAGAAATTCTTAAGAAGATTCGCATCCAAATTCTTTCTCAGTAACGACATCTTATACAAACGCAATCACGATTTGTGCTTACTTCGCTGTTGTTAGTGTTTTAAGTTGGCATTAATTTTGGTAAAACAAGGCTATAACAATGTCATGATAAATGTCATGACATTCAGAGATTGAAGATAAATCCTACTTGACAAGGATGTTAAAGGACAGCTTAGAATTGGAAGCTAAAGTTATGCCGAAATTCTCAGAATAGTCCGATGTCATAATGTATGTTATGACATTCAAGGTGACATTCGCTCAACTGCTTTTCCCGAGACTTTTCGTGAAGTTTGTTGAGTCGCTATATTATGTTTTTCTGTTATTAGAATGCATGCTCACGTGGCTTCTAGGTTAATCTTAGTTAAACCTAAATTGGTTGTTGAAAAGACCATGTTTTTAGGATTAAATTAAGTGAACCCTAGCTATCTTTATGGAAGCCCAAACTCAAGTTTCGTGGATCGCTTCTATAAGAGGAATTCAACCCTTATATCGCTGTGCTCTCAAATTTATTGAAGACATAGCAGTTGTTATTTGTAATCGTTAGAGAGTTAACAGTTGTATTGTGTAATTTAGTTTCTCTTGTGAGCCAAGAAACTATCAATTGATAAGTGCCTTGACTAGGATTTATTTGTAAGGGTAGTTTATCACCAAAGTCGTGAAGCACGAGTGTTTGTCTCTTGATTGAAAGCTCAAGCAAGATCAAGATAGTTTATTGAAGTGTGTCTTCACAATTCAATTATTCAATAGGTTGATATCACCGTGATTGAGGGGAGTGAGTAGGAACTCGGATCTAAGTAGGACTTAGGTTGAAGTTGCATTGGGTAGGTTTTATGAAGGAGATAAACCGGTTGGTTTATTCCCGAATTAATTATACTAATAGTGAATTTCCTCCCGGCTTGGTAGCCCCGATGTAGGTGTAGTTAGACACCGAACTGGTAAACAACTTATTGTGTTCTTTGCTGCTTATATTTATTGTCCGAATTGTTAACAGAGTGTCGATAGTGTGTCATAACATTCTCTCGGACATCACGATCCTGCCGTGAATTTCAATTGGCATCGAGCAGCATCCCGCCGTTATTTCGTGAGATCTAGGATAATAGTTTCCGAATGGATAATGAAGGAGGATTTGGAGGTAGACCACTTATTATGGATGGGTCTAATTATGATTACTGGAAGCCTCGCATGGTTGCCTTCTTAAGATCAGTGGACATTAAGGCTTGGAGAGCTGCTGACAAAGGATGGAAACATCCAACCAAGCTTGAGAAAGATGGGACTACCGCCTTGAAACCTGAGGAGGAATGGAGCAAAAAGGAAGAGGAGCTAGCTCTAGGGAACTCTAAAGCATTGAATTCCCTATTCAATGGTATTGACAGAAACATCTTCAGACTGGTCCATCAATGTGAGCTGGCCAAGGATGTTTGGGACACTCTCAAAACTACTCATGAGGGGACATCCAAGGTGAAGATGTCAAGACTTCAGATGCTCATTACCAAATTTGAGAATTTGAAGATGAAAGAAGAAGAGACTATTCATGAGTTTCACATGAATATTTTGGAGATTGCCAACGCCTCAGGAGCACTTGGTGAAAAGATGTCAGAAGAAAAGCTGGTGAGAAAGATTCTCAGATCCTTGCCTAAAAGGTTTGCAATGAAAGTAACTGCAATAGAGGAGGCTCAGGACATCAGCACCTTGAAGGTTGAAGAACTTATAGGATCTCTTATGACTTTTGAGATGGGAATCAGTGAAACTGTTGACAAAAAGAACAAGAGCATAGCACTTGTATCTAATACTGAGGAAGGATGCAAGGTGGAAGATGAAGAGAAGATATCTGAAGCTATAGCTATGCTTGGAAGACAGTTCAACAGGCTCATCAAGAGGATTGATCCAAAGTCAAGGTCAAATGTCAAGGACATTTCATCTGACATCAGCAGACCTTATGACTCCAGCAGAAGATCCAAGTCAGAGGAAAAGGGAAGTCAAGGCAGTGGAATCCAATGTCATGGATGTGAAGGATTTGGACATATTAGAGCTGAATGTCCCACCTTTCTAAAGAAACAAAAGAAAGGAATGGTTGTCACTTGGTCTGATGGTGATTCAGGAAGTGAATCTGAGGAAGAAGGTGCCAAACTTGTCACTGCTCTCTCTGGAGTGTACAATTCTGATATGGATTCTAGTGATGAGGAAGTGACATTTGAAGAGCTTGCTGAAACCTACAGGAAGCTGTGTATAAAAAATGGTGAAGTATGTCAGCAAAATGAGGAACAGAAAAAGCTGATTGAGAAGTTGAAAGCTGAGAATGTGAAGCTGGAGGCTGAGAAAAAGGAAAACATAGCCACTATAAATCACCTCAATAGTGATATTATAATGTTGAACTCCAAACTTGATCAGATGTCTAAATCTGTCAAAATGTTGACATCTGGTACTGATAAGTTGGAAGAAATTCTTCAGCTTGGACAAAGTGCAGGAAATAAGCATGGTCTAGGATATGTGGCTGAAAAGAAACCTGTTGGTGACATTAAGAAGAAGAGACATGGGAAACCTATGTCAAAACAGTTGTCACAACATAAAACAGGAAATGTGTCTGGCTTAGGGTATGTGGCTGCAAAGAGATTTGCTAATAACCAGGAGTGGAACAAACCTGACAAGTCAATGGCAAAGAAGATGTTACACCACAAAACAGGAAATAGGTCTGTCTCAGGATATGTGGAGGCCAAGAAATTTGTTAATAACAAAAGGAGGAACAGACCTAATGAACCAATGTCAAAACAGATGTCACAACATTGGTTTCAACATCAAAATCATAGAAACTTGAATAAAAAGTTTCAAAGATGGAAATGTCATTATTGTGGAAGGTTTGGTCACATAAAGTCCTTCTGCTATAGGCTACATGGATACCCTAACCAGATTCCCTATGCTAAGCCTAAGAACATCAAGATACCCTACACTCAAAAGTGGAAGAAGAAGACTATAGCTCTGGTAGCTCACACTTCTCTTAGAGTGTCTACCAAGAGAGATTGGTACTTTGACAGTGGGTGTTCCAAGAACATGACTGGAGATAGGAATCTTCTCAATGATGTTAAGCCTCATTCTACCAGCTTTGTTACTTTTGGAGATGGAGCTAAAGGAGAAATCAAAGGTGTTGGAAACTCAAACTGGTCTGGAGTTCCAATCCTAAATGGAGTGCTGCTGGTAAAAGGTCTGAATGCAAATCTCATTAGCATAAGTCAGCTATGTGATATGGGATTCACAGTCAACTTCACTAAGGCTGAATGTCTTGTAATCAATGATGAACAAGTAGTGATTATGAGAGGAGTCAGATCAAAGGACAACTGCTACATGTGGGGAATCTGAGAACACCACTCTGCCCTCTATGTGTTCTACAGACAAAGATGAAGAGGAAGTAAAGTTGTGGCAGCAAGAATCTGGTCATCCACATCTCAGAGGAATGAAAAGGATCAGTTCCATAGAGGGAGTCAGAAGGATACCAAGATGTCACATGGATAAAGGGAGAATCTGTGGTAAGTATAAGGCTGGACAGGAAATCAGAATGTCACACTCAATGTCTAGACATCTGACCACTCCTAAAGTACTGAAGCAAAGTACTAGGATCTGGCATGAAAGGCTAACCAAGCATCTTACTATCAAAGGATACAGGAGAAGAGCCTTGGATGAAACTCTCTTTGTCATAGGAGGAAAGATCATGGTGCTTCAAACTTATGTTGATAACATAGTTTTTGGAGGAATACCTGACACAATTGTAAGACATTTTGACAACCAAATGCAGGCTGAATCTGGGATGAGTCTCATTGGAGAGTTGATTCACCTTCTTGGACTACAAGTCTCACAAATGAAAGACTCAAAATTCCTTTCACTAAGCAAGTATGCAAGGAATTCTGTCCAGAAATTTGGAATGAAGAATGGGAGCCACACTAGGACTCTTACCCCTCCTCATTTGAAAGTGTCCAAGAAAATAAGTGGAGAAAGTGTTGATCAAAGCTTGTGTAAAAGGTCTTTTGATGAATGTGTCTTCTTGAGAAACAATCTTATTCCTTGGATCAGCAAGAAGCAAGACTGTGTGTTCCTATACAATGTTGAAGCTGAACACATAGCAGCTGACAGCAATTGCTCTAAGATGATATGGATGAAGCAGATACTGATTGGGTACAATGTCATACAGGATGTCATGACATTGTACTGTGACATTGCTACTAAAGCTCTTGAGGCTGGTCAATTTAAGACTTTAAGGGACAAATTGGGTATTTGTCAATATGAGGAGTTGTAGCAATTAACTGTGCCTACAATAAGGGATGAAAGGGAATTTTTATTTCAATTATTTTTAAGTGGGCTATTTAGTTTTTTTCATTCTTATTTTAAAAGGTCCAAGAATAGGAAGAGACACCCACATATAATAGTTTCCTCATTTGAAAATAGTATCACTCTTTCTTCACCCAAAAGAAACCCTGAAACCCTTTGGCATTTTCGCTCTCTTTCTCTCAAAAATCATCAGCGAAATATGTCTTCATCATCCTCTTCATCTCAAGAATCTGGATCTTCATCTCCCTCCTTGGCCGAAACTAGGGCAAATACTGAAGCCATGCAAGCTGAAGCGCTAAGGATTACACCACTGCGTGCAATGGCCACTGACCCAAAAAAAGTCAAGAAGTTACGCACAAGGAATGCAAGAAGAGCACAAGCATCTCCTTCTGGTAAGACTTCTATACCATCATCCCCGCCCTCCAACTAGTGAACAGAGAGGGGTCTAGGTCAAGACATGAGGCCATAGCTAGGATAGTGACCAGATCCTAAATGAGAATCAATCTGCACTGGATTTCACCTCCGAACCATAAGTCTCTAGCCCTAGTTTAGCTTGATCCAGATGTCAATGAGAATGTCAAGACATCCGTGAACATGGTGATTCTCCTGCCAAGAATGATGTAAACCCTTCTGCCCCAGTTCCTGAAGGTTGTAAAGATAATAAAGTTATTGGATCACCTACTGCTAATGAGAATGAGATTTCTGATGAGATTCTTGAGAAATCTCCGAACACAGACTGTTAGATCTCCGCTTCTCACGATAACATCTCTGATAGCCTTCTTGAAGAAATTCCAGAAAAACAAGCTGATGACAACCTGGAAGATTCTTCTGAGAAAAACACTAATCAGAATGTTGATTCTCACATCATCAATCTAGATGAAGAGTTTTCTGATAATGACCTCATAGCACAGGTTAATCCCAAAGATTGCTAGGAGGGTAATGAATAGGAAAGGGAAGCAAAATGCTATTCCAAGTCCTGTTCAGGAGAAGGTTACTAAAGTTGCTCATAAGTCTCCTAGGATTGTGAACAAGACTGTGGAAAAATCTGGTAAAGAAAAGGCTAAAACTTCCAAAGGGAAGAGTAGGATGAAGATTACTGGAGGTACCTCTAAGGCAAAAAGTACCTCAATTGTGAAGAAAAGGAAAGCACCTGAGCCCTCAGAATTTGATGATTCTGATTTTGATGTTGCTGAGAATGTCTCAGACTTTCATTCAAGAAAGAGGATGTCTCTTGGGAAATTGCCCATAGTCCCTGACGTGGCAATTGACAACATTTCCTTCCACCATCCTGAGAATGCAAACAGGTGGAAATATGTGAGTTTGAAGAGAATTGCACTTGAAAGGGAACTGAATAAAGATGCCCTTGAATGCAAGGATGTGATTGATCTGATCAAAGAAGCGGGGTTGATGAGAACTGTGGTGAAGTTCTCAAATTGTTATGAAGGGTTGGTGAAGGAGTTCATTGTGAACTTGTCAACTGGCTGTGCTGATGGAAGGTCAGCTGATTTCAAGACTGTCTTTGTCAGAGGAAGAAGAGTGAAATTTTCCCCAAGTATAATCAACAAATACTTGGAAAGATCAGATGAAGCTCAACCTGAGCTAGAAGAAACTGATGATCACATCTGCCACACTATCACTGCTAAACAGGTGAAACATTGGCCAATGAAAGGAAAGCTAACTGCCAGCAAACTAAGTGTTAAGTTTGCTATTTTGCACAAGATAGGGGCTGCAAACTGGGTTCCAACAAACCACAAGTCTACCATCTCCATTGGTCTGGGCAGGTTCATTTTTGCTGTTGGAACAAAAGCCAAGTTTGATTATGGAACCTACATTTTTGAGCAAACCTTAAAACATGCTAACAGTTATGCTATAAAAGGACCAATAGACTTTCCCTCCCTCTTGTGTGGTATTATAACTGATCAATACCCTGACATTCTGGTTAATAGAGATACAGTGTGTAAAAGAGCTCCTGCTCTTGGTTTCCACTACAAGCTATTTCAAGGGAAGCATGTTCCAGACATTGTCATGACATCTGCTGAGACATCAAATGTCAAGGAAAATTCTCAGAAGGCAAATGTCATTGCAGTGCTAAGAGAGACCGGTAGGGAACTTGAAGCAAGGAAGCAGACCATTGAAGAATTGATCTCTACACTTGAAAAAGAGGAAGACACAGAGGTTGAGGAAGAAAGGCTTGCTGGTGATAATCCTGCTGCTCATATGGATGAAGATGCTGAGGCTGATCAAGCAACTGCTGGTGAAGAAGGTTCTGAAGATGCTTCCTTCCACAGTGCTTCTTCTGGAGA
Source organism: Vicia sativa (assembly GCA_021764765.1). NCBI lineage: Eukaryota > Viridiplantae > Streptophyta > Magnoliopsida > Fabales > Fabaceae > Vicia > Vicia sativa. The sequence continues at coordinate 216,814,498 of CM038793.1, forward strand.
AGAAAGCACTTAAGCAGTACTCCTGTTGCTTCTGTTTTTGTTCTGTCAATTGTTTCTTGTTCTTGTATTTTCCAAGTTTTGTGTATTCTGGATGAGTGTAATTTCTTTATTGACAGATTTGTAATGCCTTGACAGAGATGTACCCCAAACAATGCTGGTACTTAATTATATGTTGAATGTTTGGGGCAATTGTATTGTTTCCTTTGGCCCTTTATGGCTAAAAAGGGGGAGAAGAACTACTGTGTGAAAGTAGTATTGGGAATTTGGGAAACTGTATGGAAATTTAAATTTTGTATGTGGGCAATTGTGGGAATTGTGGGATTTCTGTATGGGTAGAATTTATCTTATCTCTAGGTTCTAGTTTCTTTAAGCTTAGAACTAGTTTGTCTTCTACTGCATAGGTACTCTGATGTGTTAAGTAGTTTTAGCCAAAAATGTGCCAAAGGGGGAGTTTGTTAGTGTTTTAAGTTGGCATTAATTTTGGTAAAACTAGGCTATAGCAATGTCATGATAAATGTCATGAAATTCAGAGATTGAAGATAAATCCTACTTGACAAGGATGTTAAAGGACAGCTCATAATTGGAAGCTAAAAGCTGTGCTGGAAATTCTGCAGAAAATAGTCTGATGTCATAACAGATGTTATGACATTCAGTGTGACATTCTGTTCTACAGAATCTGTTTTTCCTGAGACTTTTCAGGAAGTTTGTTGAGCTGTTATATTATGTTTTTCTATTATTAGAATGCATGCTCACGTGGCTGCTAGGTTAATCTTAGTTAAACCTAAATTGGTTGTTGAAAAGACCATGTTTTTAGGATTAAATTAAGTGAACCCTAACTATCTTTATGGAAGCCCAAAACTGAAGTTTCAGGACTGCTTCTATAAAAGGAATTCAACCCTTATACTGCTGCTGCGCCTCTGAAATTTATTGAAGACATAGCAGGTTGTTATTTGTATTGTTAGGAGAGTTAACAGTTGTATTATGTAATTCTAGTTTCTCTTGTGAGCCAAGCAACTATCAATTGATAAGTGCCTTGGACTAGGATTTGTTTGTAAGGGTAGTTTATCACTCAAAGCTGTGAAGCACGAGTGTTTGTCTCTTGATTGAAAGCTTTGAAGCAAGATCAAGATAGTTTATTGAAGTGTGTCTTCACAATTCAATTATTCAATAGGTTGATATCACTGCTGTGATTGAGGAGGAGTGAGTAGGAACTCAGATCTAAGTAGGACTTAGGTTGAAGTTGCATTGGGTAGGTTTTAAGTGAAGGAGATAAATTGGTTGGTTTATTCCTGAATTAATTCTACTAATAGTGAATTTCCTCCCTGGCTTGGTAGCCCCCAGATGTAGGTGTAGTTAGACACTGAACTGGGTAAACAACTTATTGTGTTCTTTACTGCTGTTTATATTTATTGTGTGAATTGTTAACAGAGTGTCAGATAGTGTGTCATAACATTCTCTGTGACATCACGTATCTGCTGCCAGGAATTTCAGCTGTGTAGACCAGAAAATAGCGGAACGGATTATGGAAGAATTACATGAAGGCGCATTTGGTACCCACTCCAGTGGACATACAATGGCTAAGAAAATTTTGAGAACAGGTTACTATTGGTCCACCATGGAAGCTGATTGTCACTGCTATATGCTCGATCTTGTCACAAATGCCAGATATATGCAGACAAAGTGCACTTACCTCCAATACCACTGAATGTTTTGACCGCTCCTTGGCCTTTCACAATGTGGGGCATCGACATGATTGGAGAAATCAAGCCCACCGCTTCCAATGGACATCGTTTCATCCTTGTTGCAATTGAATACTTTACCAAATGGGTAGAAGCAGCTTCATTCGCATCTGTTACCAAGAATGTTGTGGCTCGATTCATCAAGCATAATCTTATCTGCCGATACGGCATCCCCGAAAGGATTATCACAGACAATGGTACCAATCTCAACAACAAAATGATCACCGAACTCTGCAAGCAGTTCAAAATCAAGCATCACCACTCTTTTCCATATTGGCCTAAAATGAACGGCGCAGTGGAAGCCGGCAACAAAAATCTCAAGAAGATCATACAGAAAATGACAGTGACTTACAAGGATTGGCACGACATGTTGCCATTTGCCCTCCATGGTTACCGCACTATAGTACGAACATCTACAGGGGCAACCCCCTTCTCTCTCATATATGGTATGGAAGCAGTCCTGCCAATCGAAGTTCAGATACCCTCAACCAGAGTCCTCCAGGATGCAGAGTTAGGCGAAGACAAATGGATCCAAACCCGCCTTGACCAGATCAACCTGATCGATGAAAAGTGGCTCGCATCCATCTACCATAGACAGATCTACTAGAAGCGAATGATCAGAGCATTCAACAAGAAGGTCAAGCACCGAGTCTACCAAGTCGGTGATCTAGTAGTTAAACGCATCATCCTCCCACAAGGTGATCCCAAGGGAAAATGGACTCCCACCTATGAGGGACCGTTTGTAGTCAAAACAGTATTTTCTAGCGGAGCTATGATACTTAGCACCATGGATGGAGAAGACTTTCTGCACCCTGTGAACGCAGACATAGTCAAAAGATACTACGCATAAACGAGACCCGCTAGGTCGACTGGCCTAGGCAAAAATAAGGGCATCCTGGCGAACCAAAAAGGTTCGTGCAAAAGTTAAGGATATATACAAAAAATGTGTGTACACCCGACAAGTCGAAAACCTGCAAAGGTGGCTTGGGAAAAAAAGGGTATCCCGGTAGAATGAAAACCTGAAAGCGCGGTCTAGGCAAAAATTAGGGATTTAAGCGTACGACTATGTCTCGTCCAGATCACCTCCTTACAGGCTACACTACTATCATCATTCAAGGTTCAAATGGCGAAAATCAATTTACTCATTTTCTACTAACAACAAGGAGATGAGATAGTCGAAATATATAAGCAATAGCATAGTTGAAACTCGACGAGATTATTTCCGCATAGCTTTTACTCTTATTCGTCTCTTGTATACAAAATGCTAGGCCATACGCCACTTTTCAAAATTAATGCAAATTCCTCTTTTACAGTGTTAATTTTTATTGTCTTTTGCATAAACTCCAATGATTATTTTGAATGATTATATGCATTTGACAGTAAACACCCGTTCGCAAATATATGAAAAAAGAACGAACAAAAGTAATTACTACAGGCTCTAGGAATTGAGATGACGACTAAAGTCACTAACGCATCCCCCGCAGAGTCACTTTCACAGAATTACTTTCACAAGAGTACAATCCCCACAGAGCCATCACTCTCCCTGCAAAGACAAATCTTCTCCAAATCTTCTCCCAGCAAGTATTCCAATACTTCAGCTTTATCACGTTAGTCCCCGAGCGGTGATCCCATCAAACTATATACCTTCTCAAGTTACCACGTTACATCAGTCTCCAAGCAGTAGCAGGTCATTCCATATCACATTGTCCCCCAATATGGCTTATACACAAAGATATTCATCCCCAACGGAGTGTCTTCCGATGATTATCATTCCCCGGCAGCAGCAATATCCAGACTCGAAACTTGGTCAAATAGTGCATCGGAGGAACCTACATCTCTCTTATTCCCCAGTCAGAGGTTTCAACAAACTTCAGATTCATCACCTCAAAGGATTCCCCGAGCCTCGTCAACTCTAATGTTCCTATCAGCTTTGCCACGTTACGTTAGTCTCCAAGCAGTAATCGGATATTCCCCAACAAGATCTACGCACAAAATCCCCAGCCGAGTATCTGTTGACCGCTGCTATTCTTCCAACAATGTTAATATCCAGACTCGAGAATTGGTCAGATAGTGCATCGGAGGAATCAGAAGCATCTCTTTTTTATCTTCAAGTCAGGGTTTGTAACAACCCTATCCCGAAGCGAGCATTAGAAATCTCTAGCAGGACATTCCCATCTGCTTCAAGAAGGATATGTTTTGAAAGACATCTACATTCATACATCTATATTCATATATCTGCATCATAGTAATATTACCATACATTCGCATGCATCATAATATGCATAAGACTAACCATGTCTTGTCAAAAGTTTATCTCCTCAATAGGTAAAAGCTATTTTCCGAACGGAAGGTCAAAGATTAATAACCGAAACAAGATGGGAGGAGTATCTGAACGACCATGAAACGGAAGGTCAAAGATTAATACCCGAAGCAAGATGGGAGAACTATCTGAACGACCATGAAAATTATTTCCAGACAACAAGTCAAAGATTAATGCTCTAAACAAGTCGGGAAACCTATCTGAAAGACCACACAAATTGTCTCTAGGCAACAGAAATTGGATTAACACCCGAAGCAAGATGGGAAAGCTATCCACCTCCTGCCAAATATCCACCTCAAGAATAGCCAAGACGAAGGTTTATTCTGACTCTCCCTTATTATCAACACCAACTACAAAGTCTAGCGTACGCCTCAGTTGCCCCGGATGGCATCTTTAAGCCCATCTCCGACTACTTGTCGACCTCTCTCCACCTTCAGAATGCTGCATATTTGGTTAAAAATCAATACATACCAATAACCTCCTTCAAAGACGAGCACAGAGTCTAACGTACGACTCACTCCCCAACATCAGTTTCTCCCAATGGCATCTTAAGCCCATCTCCGATGTCTCTTCTATTCAAAGGACAAATACAGAGTCTAACGTACGACTCACTCTCCGGCAACAACTTCTCCAAATGGCATTTACAAGCCCATTCCAACGCATCATCAACTGACGATCCTATTTCGTACAACAGCGGGTGCAAATTTTCAGGTGTACTCGAGTGTTCAATCATCTTCTACCTTCAGGTCATGAAAGGCAAGCATGCCAATCTAACCCTTCCAGTACAAGAAGATTGAATAGGGGCAACTGTTATATACCAAAATTTTCCCTCCTACTCCTTAATACATTTCAGATATCCATGCTCAAGGATTTCATAAGTGTTGACCACATAAACCCTCTCCCAAGCAATCAACCAAAACTAGCGTTTTTCCATTCTCAAGTCAAGATGGACATCCAATGCTTCAAGTATTCATTATACCTCATCATATGATTCAAAGAATCTCCATGTCAAGTTTCAAGCCTTACAAGTAAAGTTTGCTCAGACAATTGCTCAGATGGTTGAAAATTAGTTGTATTGGACAAAAAGTCAAATGTGGTCAACATATAGTCAAACTTCATAATTTTTGGTCAACACCAATATTTTGAAGTAATATTCATCATTTGATCAAGGGTTGATCATGATTCTTCAAGAAAAGTCAAGATTTGATCAAAAGTCAAAGTTTCTAAATTAGGCTTTCTCAGACAAAAGTCAATAGGACTTTGACTAGGCATAACATTCACATACTTTATCAGAAATTTTTCCACCACAGCTCATTTTAAAGATAACTCAATTCTCTACAACTTCATGTCTCACAAGCTTGGGCAGAAAATGCTTCATTTGGAAGTTCTGGATCAAAACATTACAGGTCTTTTTAAAAGTCAACAAAAAGTCAACTTTTTGTAAAGAAGTGTTCATGAGCATGAAAACTTTAATGAAGATGAAACCAAAAGGGCTGCTTAGAAGACATCTTGAGCTTTCTAAAAAGTCCAAGAACACCCAAAAATGTCAAAAATTGAGCAAGATACACATTGTGCAAGTTAAGCATTTTTGAGGAGGTGCACAAAGAGAAATACTTGAGAAAATCAAAAAATTTCCAAATGGGCCTAACGTTTCTTGATTCAAACATGTTCCTTATCTGAATTGGAACCACCAAGCCCAAGGCCACTTTTTATCTTTTATTTTTAATTTATTTTGGATTTTTATTCATTTAAAATCAATTTAATTAAAATAAAAGATATAAAATCAAAAATTAAGTGCAAGATGGATTTTCTCTCACCCTTGAAAGGGTAATGAATTATATGTTCCATGACTTTATTGAATATTTCATGCAGGTTTACATCGAAGATATTGTCATTAAGTCGAGTGGTAAATTGACACACTTGGAACATCTTCAGAGATCTTTCGAACGAACGCGAAAATATAGATTAAAAATGAATCCATTAAAGTGTGCTTTTTGTGTGCAGGCAGGAGATTTCCTTGGTTTTGTGGTACATAAAAAGGGCATTGAAGTCAATCAGAGCAAGACCAAAGCTATCATGGACGTCAAACCACCGCCGACCAAAAAGGAACTTCAGTCTTTGTTGGGTAAGATAAACTTTCTGAGGAGATTCATATCCAACTTAAGTGGCAAAACTAAAGCATTTTCACCACTTCTTCGACTAAAGAATGAAGAGTTCATCTGGAAAAAGGAGCATCAAGAGGATTTTGACAGAATCAAAGAATATTTGGTGAAGCCTCTTATATTGGCACCTCCACTTAGAAATAAGCCTATGAGGTTGTACATAGCAGCCTCAGAATCGACTATAGGAAGTATGCTAGTTCAAGAAGACGACAATCATGCCGAAAGACCTGTGTATTATCTTAGTCAAATGTTAAATGGTCCTGAAACTAGATATAGTGACATAGAAAAGCTATGCCTATGTCTGTATTTTTCTTGTATTAAACTAAAGCAATACATAAAGCCAATTAATGTGTATGTTTCCTCTCATTTCGATATTGTTCGCGTTAAAAAGTGACGCGCGAGGGAATCGAATCGGAATTCGAATCTCTGGATCGAAACAATTTACTCTTTTGATTTGTTTTTAAAGATGCCGCGAGCATCAAGCTTTATTGTTTCCAAAACAAGAAAAATGAGATGAAAAGGGGGAAAGCTGCAATACCCTCAATAAATATGATATGCATTACGACTAGCGTGAACTAGACGCAACGCATTGGGGAGATTTTGAGAAAGGGGGTTTGTTATATAAAGGGAATAGATGTGGCACCCTAAATATATATATTTATCTATAGCCTTATATATGAATAGTTTGATATGTTTGTGTGTTTTAATTTTCTATTCTATTCTTGGGAAAGTTTCTCCTTTGGATTTTAAGAAAGGTAAGTTATGTGGGATCCTAGGTTTTATTATTATTGTGCTCGCAAAGATCATTGGGATCTTCTGCATACATATCCCTTAATGGTAATCAGAGCATATGTAGCTCGGATATAAGGGATCTATGGTTTGTTTGGTTTGAGGTAGAAAGAAGTATGTTCGCCAAGGATGAGACCTTGTGCCTACGTATTCTCAAAGGGATGTTGAGAAAGTTAGAGCAATCGAGTTCCCACTTATGCTAGTGGAAGCAACAGGTGTTATTAAGAGACAAAGACAAATGTCATCTTAATGAAAAATGTATCTAATCTATTTCATCACATACATTTGGAAGGGTTGATTGATTGAATCTTTCATCGTAAGTATTAGGTGTTTTGCTTGAGTGTACAAGCGTTACCACTTACGAGTTTAAGAAAGATGTTTGAAAGATGATTGAATCTTTAATTGTAAGTATCGGGTGTTTTGCTTGAGTGTGAAAGCGTTACTATTTACAGATTAAGAGATGTTTTTGTTTGAAAAGTGTTTGATTGTATGTGATGTGATAGATGAGATACTTCTTCCATAGAGATGATAAATGTCTAAATCTCAAGGAGAAAATGATTGGATTAGGGGGATACTTTTAAGAAGCCTGTGGGTCCTTGTATTGTAAGCCCAAGAGGAGGCATTCCGAGGGTCATCGAGGGTCCTTGTATTGTGAGCCCAAGAGGAGACATTCCGAGGGTCATCGAGGGTCCTTGTATGAAGCTCAAGAGGAAGCTATAGGGTATGGGTGGCTTTGGCTTTAAGAGTGGTTTCACCGGGAAACCATCCTCTTAGGATTCAAGAGTGATTTCACCGGGAAATCATACTCTCAGAGTTCTATGCTAGCGCGGGTGATTATTTGTATTGGAAGCCCAATAGGAGGCTGTTAAGAGATTTCCAGGTCTCTTTCTTGTTTGATGCCCAAGAGAAGGCTAAACTCAACGAAGGAGTTCTTTTGAACGAAGCCCAAGATGAGGCTAACTCAGAAGGGGAGTTGTCTTATATGAAGCCTAAGAGGAGGCTAAACTCAATAAATGAGTTTTCTTATACGAAGCCTAAGAGGAGGCTAAACTCAATAAATGAGTTTTCTTATATGAATCATAAGAGGAGGCTAACTCAGATGAATGAGTTATCTTATACGAAGCCTAAGAGGAGGCTAAAGGGAACCTAGTTGTTTAGACTAATTGTTATGTTATAACTGAACAGTTATATGAACAAGTGTGTGATGTGTATTCACAGGAGTTTATGAAGGAAAGATATAAACAAGTGTATAAAACAAGCAATTAAAGCAAGTGTAACTTGAATATTTACAAGGTTTGGGACTTACACCTTAAGGGAGGCCCATTAGTTTAAGAGCAGTTTCACCGGGAATAATGCTTCTCTTAATACCAATGAAATCGGTGTATAAACAAGCGGATGAAAACAAACAAAAGAAGTTTGTTTATGCTTGAATATTTACAAAGATGATTGAATGTGTACAAGGAAATGAATATGTACACGAAAGGGTGATTATGTACAAGGAAATGAATATGTACATAGGAGGGTTGGGACTTACACCGTGAGGGAGGCCCATGATCAATTAAGGAAATTCAAGGAGAAACCTAGTTTGGTTTATCTTTAAATTTAATAGATCATGGAAAAAAGGTGTGTAAGTTTATTGAAAGTTTTTTGAAAAGGTTTTGAAAATGATTTTGAAAAGTGAAGGATATTCACAAGAAGTTTTGAAAAGATTTAAGTTTGAAAATTGGAAAGAAAACATTTTTGAAAAGTATTAAAAATACTTAAAATGTCTCATTTTTAACATTAATAAAAATATAATCAAAAAGAAAAAATTTTTGGATTTTTTTGACATAATCATAAAATAGGTATATTAAATGACAAGTGTGCAAAAAAAATCATCTCAAAATGAGAAGTTTTGATTAGTTTTTGAAAATGTTGAAGTTTGTTAGAAACTTGAGAAAATTAGTGATAAAAAAGAGTTTTTGGTCCTAAGGAGGTTTGAACCTTGGACTTTTGGCTTAGAAGTGAAGAGTTTTTCCACTGAGCCATTTGTTTGACTTGTCATTTAATCACCTTGTTTAGAAGGAGTTTTGAAAAAAATGAAGTTTTGAAAATGTTCAGAAGTTGTGCTTCAAGGATCAAGTTGATACTGAAGGATCAAGCTAGCTTGCTTCTGGAGGAAGAGGGCTTAGAAGCTGGCTGCTTCTGGAAGGATGAGAAGCGGGATCAGAAGTTGGCTACTTCTGGAAGGATCAGAAGCTAGCTTGCTTCTGGAGGAAGAGGGCTTAGAAGTTGGCTGCTTCTGGAAGGATCAGAGGCTAGCTTGCTTCTGGAGGAAGAGGGCTTAGAAGCTGGCTGCTTCTGGAAGGATGAGAAGCACGTTGCTTCTTGAGGTGTTAGAAGCTTGATGCTTCTGGAGATGGAAGCACTAGAAGTGCTTCTGAAGAGTGTAGAAATGGAAATCTTCTAGGAGTAGAAGCTTCAGAAGTACTTCTGGAGGGTTGAACCTCATAAGTGCTTCTGGAGAAGCAAGCATCAGAAGCTTGTGGTGCCTTTTATTAAAAAAAAGGTTCCAGGGGGATTCGAACCCTGGACCTTGAGGCAAAGGAAAGGTTTAATGCGTGCTGGCTTACCACTGGGGTGGCTATACATCCATTGTTTTAATTCAAACCACAAATATATATTATAAACCAAGTTATAAAATTGGAATTTCCCACTTCATCTTCTTCGTGGAAACGGAAGCAAACATCCATGGCTTCAAACCTGAACTTCCTTCATTCTTCATCAATTTTAGAAATTCAAAATACCGATTTGTCTAGAATTTCCTCACGATTCCAACCATATAACTTGTTAAAGTTAATAATCAGAGATGAACACGAATTTTGATGATCCCAATTTGAACCCTAACTGATTAAATGAATGATTCTATGAACTCAGTTAATTTTAGTTTAAATTGAGAATCCAGATAGCTTTAATGATATGATATCTACATCTTCCTTTTCAAATTTGAAGCTAAAGATGCATGTATGGAGGTATCAAAGTTTCGAAAACTTACCTCTTGGTATGAAATACCAGATCGAGTATGATAGCTTCCAGGTACAAAGTGATGATTGAAAAAGCTTCCCTGAACCTCACTGAGTATGTTCCTACTCTTAGATTGCTCTGAAAGTTGCTGGAACTCTCTGACCAAGTCAAGTTGCAGGTTGTTAGTTTGAAAATGGAAGATGATGATGGAGTTGTTCCAGAACTTGTTTAAGTGTTTGGACAGTCTCTATATGTTGTATAGAGTGTGTCTGAAGTGAAAAATTAGGACAAGCACGAGTGGTTTTCAAGTTTGGAAGTTTTGGCTCAAAACTTGCACAAATGGAGTTTTATGGAGAAAACTGACTCTTGGCTTGTTTTTGGATGATTTAAAGTTTCAAACAACTTCTAAATGATGTTTAGAAGATATTGCAAGCTTAAGTTTGCTCAGAATTTGCAAAGCTTAAAACTTGCAAAATTCTCCTTCTTAGAACTTTGAAACTTGGAAATCAAGAAAGAAAGAAGGAAAGCTTGGATTATGATTGCTTTGGTGTACTTTGGATGAAGAAATGACCTCTATTTATAGGCCAAAAATTATGAATGACAAGGCCAGGTTATCACTGAGAGAGCTTGCAACTTGGGTTAAGTGGTAAGAAGGAATCTTTGCATTTAATGCAAATAGTTAACTTTTTAACCATGGTTAAAATCTATTCTTGATCCAATCCTCCTCTCAATCATTCCTAACTGATATTTATCAGTTATAACCTATCTATTAGTGGTGACAAGGCTTCTAGAAAGAGAGGTTTGTGAAAAATGACTTAGAGTTCTTGAAAAATGACTTGTAATTCATGGTTATGGAGCTCTAAGTTTAATTTTCAAAACCTTAGCTACACAAAGTTTTTTTCAAGTTCTTGGACATTTTGGAAAGCTTGTAACAAGACCTACAACTTTCATGATTTGAGTTTTTCTTGAATCAAAGTGGATCTATGTGAAAAATGGCCATGAAAGTAAGGAAAAACCATGTTTCTTAACACTTGAAAATTTTTCTAAGTGTTAGAAAAAATTCAAATCTTGACTTTTTGTTGACATTTTCACATTTCTTGATTTCTTATGATCATGATGGATTATTTGAAATGTTTTTATGATTGAAAAAGTTTAGTCTTGAAAAAGTTGACCAAGAAATCATCTGAATTTTCATCAGATGATTCAGAATTTGTCTGATGAAGAAACATGGATTTTGCAATGTTTTGAACCAAGAAATTAGATCAAGATGTTGTATTGAAGATGTTAAGATCAATATTCAAGCAAATAGGTCATTCATTGAGCAGAAAGCCAATGATTCACTATCTTCGATCAAAACCCTAATTGGTCGATTCAAGGTAGATCAATGGAAAAAGTTGGGAATTTGAAGATCAAATGTTGATTATTGATCAAGATAGATCAATTGAGGTGAGTGGAAACTCAAAACCTAATTGATCATATCTTGAACAGATGAAATTTTGATAAAACCCTAACTTTGGCTTTAGGAGCCACACACGATCTATCCTGTTCTAAAACTGTTTGTGATGCAGTGATGCAGTGATGCATATGTGAATAATGTAAGGTGGTATCTTAGGTCAAAAATTGGGGTATGACAGATATTATTAAACATATGTTGTCTAAACCAATTTTGCACATTCGAATTGATAAATGGGCTTTAGCTTTAACTGAATATTCCCTAACATACTTGCTTTTAAAAGCAATAAAAGGGCAAGTAGTGGCATATTTTCTAGTCGATCATTCTTTGGTCGCTATGCCACAAAATTTTGTCAAGCTAGTGCCTTGGAAATTATATTTCGACGGTTCTAGTCACAAAAATGGTGCAGGGATAGGAGGAATCATAAATTCTCCCAATGGAATTCCAGCAAAGTTCAAGTACACCATCGACGGTATCTGCACGAATAATGAGGTAGAATATGAGTCCCTAATAACTGGACTTGAACTGTTGCTAGAATTGGGGGCAAGGAATGTCGAAATTATGGGAGATTCCGAATTGGTAATCAAACAGGTATCAAAAGAGTATAGGTGCGTTCAAGAAAACCTAATCATGTACTTTGTGATAGCCATAAGATTACTAAAATGTTTCGAACAAGCAAGCATTCGACATATACCTCGACGGGAAAACCAAGAAGCTAACGATTTGGCGCATGAAGCTTTAGGATACAGGAAGAATGAAAATGAAGAACCTATTTAAGGAAGGAAAAAAGTTCGAGCTACTTTGTTATCTCCTTCAGATTTGTCAATTATAAAATAAGGTGCAATAGATGCCGAAAATTTTGAAATTTTAACAATTGATAATGGGCAAGACAATGACTGGCGTAAACCTCTGGTTGATTATTTACGCTCTCCTACGAGTTCGACAGGTCATAAAATAAAATATTATGCCCTAAGTTTTGTTTTAATCGAAAATGAATTATTTAAGAAAACTGTTGAAGGAGTATTACTCAAATGCCTAGGCGAAAGTGAGGCATACGTAGCAGTGTCGAGTGTGCATAGTGAATCATGCGGGGCGCACCAAGCTGGACACAAGATGAAATGGTTGTTAACGCGAGCAGGTGTCTACTGGCCTTCAATGTTGAAAGATTGCATTGAATTTGCTAGAGGATTCCAGGAATGCCAAATGCATGGGGGCATCCAACACATGCCTGCAAGTGAATTGCATGCTATTATAAAACCTTGGCCATTTAGAGGATGGGCTTTAAAAGTGATTGGGGAAATAAAGTCAGTATCATCAAAATAGCATAGGTACATCTTAGTCTGCATTGATTATTTCAAAAAGTGGATGGAGGTCGTAGCGCTAAAAAATGTCGACCAAGAGGTTGTGATTGATTATATACAAAATCATATTATGTGTCGGTTTGGGATTCCTGAAACAATCACAACCGACCAAGGAATAGTGTTCATGGGGAGAAAAATGCAAGAATTCACAAAAGAGGTTGGAATAAAACTATTAACGTCCACCCCTTATTATGCTCAGGCAAATGGCCAAGTCGGAGCTGCCAATAAGGTAATAATTATCCTAATTAAGAAACATGTGGGCAAAAAGCCAAGAAATTGGCACCAAACGCTAGACCAAGCCTTATGGGCATGTAGAACATCTCCTAAAGAGGCAACGGGGGCAACCCCATTTCGACTGGCATATGGACATGATGTTGTATTGCCAGTAGAAATACACGTTCAATCGGTAAGGATTCAACGATAGCATGAAATACCATCTGAAGACTATTGGAGTATGATGACTGACAAGTTAGTCGACTTAGATGAAGAAAGGATGTTGGCCCTTGATGCATTAAGGAGACAAAAAGACAAGGTGGCCAAAGCCTGTAATAAAAAGGTAAAAGATAAATTATTTCATGTTGATGATTTAGTTTGGAAAGTGATATTACCATGGACAGAAACGATTGAGTCCTAGGAAAATGGTCACCTAATTGGGAGGGACCGTTTAAGATAATTCAAATTTTTTCCAACAATGCATATGAACTTGCAGAATTGGCCCTGGATCGACGATTTCTGAGGGTAAATGGTAAGTACTTGAAGAAGTACAAACCTGTTCTTCAAGAAATTTCAATTTCGACAACTTGAAGAGTATGTCGAACTGAGCTGGAAAGAGTAATATCGAAGCCAGCATATCAGTCGTGCATAAGTATGAAATGACAATGTAAAAAATATAGCATTACATAAAGTGGTTGAAATTATGGTACAAATGTCACAAGTGATATGCAGGAAAGACCACCAAAATAGTTACATCACCAAAACGGTTACATTAATTAAAAATTGTCGAATTTACTTTAGAAGTTGGCCAGATCACCATGGATACGTACAACAGTAGTGCTTAGCTCATCTGCTCTTGTCTTAAGCGTTATTAACTCTTCTTTGAATCGAGCAGTAGTAGTGCTGACGATGAGGGCATCTTTGGTCAGCTGAAGCATTTCAGTTTGAGCAGGGGTGATAGCTTAATCAAGCTCTTCGTCTTGCTTAACGACAAGCTCCAACTCTGCATTCAAAGCTTCTAGTTCTTTCGACAAAGCAGTAATTCGATTGTGTATTTCAGCAGCTCTTTTCCTTTTAGGATCTTGCTCTTTCCGTCTCTGATTAATGTGGGCCTTCAGCCCTTTAATTACCATCTTGGTTATCCTCACCATGTCCATATTTCTCTTCACCACTCCTTACTTCATTTCGACCAGCTGCTCATTCTCTTTCGTCTAAGTGATGTTTCTCAACAATGAAGGGAGAATATCTTCAAATGCTGCCACCATGAGTTTTGAGAAATCAGAAGTCTCAAGACCTTTTAGTTGAGTAATAACATCCATAAGCTCTGGTCCAAGAGCTGAATCCTCATGCAGCAGATGACGCAAGTCAGGACTAAAAACGTACGTACGGATTTTATCCATCAATTTATTGACCTTTGCTGCCTCAGGCCCTAACTTGTCACTGTAATCCTGGGAGCGGTCAGAGTCTGAAGAGGAAATGTACCGACTTACAAAGCTGTCTAATTTTTCTAGAGCAGCGTCGACATCCATGTCAACTAAGGTAACCTTTTCTCCATAAGGGCCAGCTGAGTCACCCTTCTTCTTGTCAGGGAGATTCTGAACTTGGGATTATGGAGAAGAGAATGCAGTTTCCCTTTCAAGAGGGATACTGAATGTACTTTTGGCGGGAGACTGTGGTAGAGTGATGACATTTTGGGGAGTCTCTGAACCCTACAGGGAATCTGAAAGACTAGAGTCAGAGCTAACTAGCTCTTCAAAGTTAACTAGCTTTGCGAAGTTAACTAGCTCTTCGTGCCAAAGATCTATTTTTGAAGTTCGTCTTCGCCCGACGTCTTCTTCCCCTGTTGAGTTCACTTTGGTCAGGTGTCCTCATTTGCTTAGGCCTGTGAAGTTAACTAGCTCTTCGTGCTGAGGGTCTATGTTTGGAGTGATGTTCTTCCTCCTTATTGAGTTCTCAATTGCTTAGATCTGCAAAGTTAACAAGCTCTTCGTGTCGAGGGTCTATATGAGGAGTGATGTTCTTCCTCCTTATTGAGTTCTCATTGTTTAAGTCCGCGAAGTTAACTAGCTCTTCGTGCTAAGGATCTATGTTTTGGGTTCGTCTATCAACAGTCGTTTCTCCTTACTTGTTGAGTTCACTGTGGTCAGGTGTTCTCATTTACTTAAACCTGCGAGGTTAACTAGCTCTTCGTGCCGAGGGTTTATGTTTGGAGTGATGTTTATCCTCCATGTGGAGTTCTCACTTGTTTCAGATCCGCGAAGTTAACAAGCTCTTCGTGCTGAGGATCTATGTTTGGGGTTCGTCTATCAACAGTCGTTTCTCCTTCCTTGTTAAGTTCTCTTGTGCCTAGATCCGTGAAGTTAACTAGCTCTTCGTGCCGAGGGTCTATTCTCAAAAGCTATGTTATTCCTCCTTGTTGAGTTCTCATTTGCTTAGATCTACGAAGTTAACTAGCTCTTTGTGCCGAGGTTCTATGTTTGGAGTGATGTTCTTCCTCCTTATTGAGTTCTCATTGTTTAGGTCCGTGAAGTTAACAAGCTCTTCGTGTCGAGGATCTATGTTTGAAGTCCGTCGTTGCCCGACATCTTCTCCCTTTTGAGTCCACCATGTCAGGTGTCCTCTTTACCCTTGATCTGGGAAGTTGTTTATCAACAAGCGCTTCGTGCCGAAGATCATTGGTTATTCTCATCTTCAGTGACTCGCTCTTTCATGGGTGTCCTCTGTATCATCCTTGATGGGTCGTTTCAAGTACAATTGTTCTCGTGAGCAGAATGCTCGAGTTCATTTGTATGAATTTGTCTCCTTTATTTTTCATCCTCACAGATTCGCTCTTTCATGAGTGTCCTCTCTTCATCGTCTCTGGTGGGTCGCTTCAATACAAGTGTTCTGGTGAGCGCAATGCCCGAGTTCATTTGCTTGAGTTTTCCCTCCTTCATGTTTTCCCAGTGTATATGCTCAAGCAAAAAAATCCTAAATATAATAATTCTCCGCTCATATTCAGAGCGCGAATTATAAAGTTTATTTAAGTATTCAATCATCTTCTACCTTGTTGGTTCGAAAGGCTTGCGCCGATCTCACCTCTTGGTCGAAGAAGATTGAATAGGGGCAGCTGTTGCACCCCAAAATTCGCCCTCTTCATTTTTTTTTTATAAATAATTGGCTTACATTTAATCAATATGTGCATTGCATACATATCATTCATGCATTAACCATGAGATCTAATTTTACGATTATGAGAGTATGCATCAATTCTGAAGAAGAGGTTTGATTCCCAAAAGTTGAATATTTGAGGTTCTATTATTTCCAGTGTCATCTCAGTGTACAAGACGTGTGTGTCTGAAAAGCTTCTGGCTATATCTCGAGAATTGAGGTTTTGGTGTTCTGATTGCCTATCTTACAGATTTTTATTAAAGGTCTCGAGCTACAGTGTGTTGTGGTCAAATATTTGAGCCTGAATTGATTCTATGGCCTTTTGTAAGTCTTAAAGTATTTGTATACGGCTTATTGATTCGCGCAATTCATCAGAAAATCAAGAACGGTCGGATAAAATGATATTTGAATGTGTGTACTAGAAAGTCAACAAAAGTCAAAGTTTGATCGAGCGGAATTTCTGGTCAAAATTGTTGTCAAAAGTCGGCATTAGCGAAAATGTGACCATTTGTTGAGAAAAGTCGGAAGAATCAGAAGAAAATGAGGTTTCTTGCATTTTAAGTAATCTTGGACTTAGAAAAAATTTCTAAGTTTTAAGCACTTTGTGTTCACGGAGCCATGTTGTCGACTCTCTATCTCACTCGTCTGTGGTTGGAAGTTTGTGAATTAGTAGTCGTTGGAAAGAGCGCATTTCGTACTCTAAATTTATCCTTATGAAGATTTCTCTAGAAATGCCCGGATTTCGAGTTATGAAGCTCCGAAGTTTAATGTTCATAACTTTTGAAGTTTACACTTAGTGAAATTTTAAGTGTTTTTTAATGTGTTCAAGTGCACGACTTCGGAGGTATTCTACACGTGTTTCGAGGCGTCGATTCGAGTTGAGTTCAAAATCAAAGTTATTCATTTCGCAACAATCTACAACTTTGCTGAAGGAATCGAATTAATTCGGAGCTCGGATCAAAAGTTACGAGGATCTGAAGTTATGAATTCATCATGTTACAATATTCAACACTTAGAAATTTATTTTGGAGTGTTTGTCTATATGTTCATGCTGACGACTTCGGGTTCAATTTTAGCTTAGCTATCAGCTCCGAACTAAAAAATGTTCAACTTCAAAGTTGTTCATCTCGCGGCATTCTATAACTTTGTTGAAGGAATCGAATTCATTCAGAACTCGGATCGAAAGCTACGAAGCCTAGAAAATAAGAATTCATCATGTTTGCAATATTCGAATAGTTGTTGTGCGTATGTTCGAGGTTCTACAAGTTTAGTTCACAAACTTTTCTGTTTTGGACGTCGCAGCAAAAGATACGAAGCGTCGAAGTGGGTAGGTTGAAGTTGCCAAAATGCAAGATGGCACATGCATTTTTGCCATGGCTACGAGAACATTTTATCAAACAGTTGTTGTGCGTATGTCCAAGGCTGTTTTTATCATCGATTCAGTCGCTGCATAGAAAAACTCTGAACATGAAAGTCGGAGTTTATCATGTCCTCTATAAGTTTCGTTCACAAATTGTTTCGTTTCGGATGTTGCAGCAAAAGATACGAAGCCTCTAAGTGGTTAGGTTGAAGTTTCCAAAATGCAAGATGACACACACATTTTTGCCATGCATACGAAAGCATTTTATCAAACGGTTATTGTGCGCATGTTCGAGGCTGTTTTTATCATCGATTCGATCGCTGCACGGAAAAACTCTGAACATTAAAGTTGGAGTTTGTTATATCCTCTACAAGTTTCGTTCAGGAATTGTTTTGTTTCGGGACTCGGATCGGAAGTTACGGAGCTCGAAAGTTATGAATTTTTCATGTTCACAATATTCAACACGGAATATATTTTGAAGTGTTTGTTTCTATGGTCAAGCTGACGGCTTCGGGTTCGATTTTCTCATAGCTATTGGCTCCGCAACGAAAAATGTTCAACTACAAAATTATACACTTCATGGTAATCTCGAACTTTGCTGAAGAAGTTGAATTCATTCGGGATTTGGATCGAAAGTTACGGAGCTCAAAAGTTATGAATTTGTCATGTTCACAATATTCAACACTAAGAATTTTTTTTTGAGTGTTTGTTAATATGGTCAAGCTGACGACTTCGTGTTAGATTTTCTAATAGCTATTAACTCCGTATCGAAAAAGTTCAAATACAAAGTTGCTCATCTCGCGGCAATCTATAACTTTGCTGAAGGAATCGAATTTATTTGGGCTTTGGATCGAGAGTTATAATGCAAAAAAGT
This sequence comes from Vicia sativa, assembly GCA_021764765.1. Lineage (NCBI taxonomy): Eukaryota > Viridiplantae > Streptophyta > Magnoliopsida > Fabales > Fabaceae > Vicia > Vicia sativa. The sequence goes on from CM038793.1 coordinate 216,832,922, forward strand.
TATGAAAATATAATCAGTAAATTGTTGCCGACGTTGCCGGCATCTTAATCATTATATTCTCTGAACTTCGGGACTGATTTTTAGCACGTTGTGAGCATCGGTTCGAAAAACTTTCAACGCAAAAGTTGTTTGCGCCAATTTTATCTATAACTTTTATCTTGCTATATCGTACGGAAGAGGCTGGTATTTCGAGTTATACGTCCGTAAAAGGGAAGGGATGCGGCATGATGTAACAAGCGTACCATAGTTATAGAGGATTCTCACCCTTCACGCTACAGGAGGCTCCATCTTTCTCTCTTTCTATTCATTCTTTTTATATTAGAAACTTGCATAAATGAATTTGACACGTACTCACTGTACAAATAAATAAAAATATGCACAGATAAATAAAAAATAAAAATATGCACAAATAAATAAAAATATGTTGCTAGTACATTCAAGATCTTGCACGGGTAACATGAATGTACATATCTAAAACATTAAGTGCTAAAATGTGAGTAACAAAACTAAAATGTGAGTAACCAATAAATTTATATTGACATGATATGATTTTGAAATTGTAAGGTCTTCCGCCTTCTGTTCTTTGGTAACACAATTGCATAAATTTTTTCTCTTTTATCATTAATTTTTTATGATAATCTTTTATCATTAAATCTTTAGAAATACCATTTAAAATTTTTTTTTTATGATTATCTTTTATCATTAAATTTTTAGGAATACCATTTAACATTTTTTATGATTATCTTTTATCATTAAATTTTTAGCAATAACATTTAACATTTTTTTTATCATGATTACAATTATAAAGTTAATAAAAATATATACTTTAGTTATTTCATAAATCTAAAATAATTACTAAATCTCAATTGATTTTATTTTATTAACATTTCTATAAAAATTTAAATAATTTCAAAATATTTTTTATTTCAATAAGGAACTAACTAATTATAAAATAATTTATATTTTTATATTTTTAGAATGATATATTAAATATTTAACTTTGGAATAAAAAAAATTATAATTTATAATAAGAAGGGTATTCGTGATTTTTACCTATACTTTAGTCCTTATGTTTAATATTTTTATTTATTAAAAATATGTGATTTTTTTAAATATTTTTTAGTCCTTATTATATCAAAAGATAATTCTAATGTATTCGAAAAATATTTTAAATGGAATAATTATTTGATTAGGATTTGATGGAAGATCATTTTTATTGAAATAATTATTATATAGAACAAATATCAATGTGTAATATTTATCATTGATGTCCTCTTGCTTTTTGTAAAGTGATATTTCATAATTAATGTAAAATATCAATTAAATATTATTTTTTATTTAAAATGATTAAATATGCAAACTAATATATGGGGCATAAAAAATCATGTTTATTAGTTTTAATTTAGATTATTTGTATTGAATTTTTTCATTTAAATAATAAATATAATAATATTCCCTTGGTATATAATAATAGTACAATAATCTTCTAAGGCACCAAAATACAAAAAAATATGTAACATCCCAATATTTATATCTATGTATGAGAAGTTGTACAATTATGATTGGGAAATTATTAAGAAGTAAAAGAAATAAGAATCTTACTAGTAACCAACTAGTTAGAATGTGACCTAATGGCAAACTAGTAAATATTACTTGGTTGGAGGGCATTTTTGGCAAAGTGCAAAAGTTGCATGAAATAGTAATGGCATGCTGGTAATTCCCAATTACAATTCAGATTTTTTATAGGAATAAAGAGTAGAGAGAATAAGAAGAAGCCATGTTTCTCTCTTCTAAAAGCCATTTTCGCTACCTTGGAGAAGTCCTCACTAAACCGGCCATAACTTCCAGCTAGTAGCTTCGATTCAGGTAAATCCGGACTTTTTGAAAAGCTTACGAAATTCTCTTCGATTTGAATATATGGTTTGTGTTCTACATGTTCATGATGAGTGAGATAAACACGTTAGAAGTTAAGGGTTTGATTCTGATTTTGGAGAAAAATATGGGTACGGGATTTCTTGACCAGCTCCACTAATCATGTCGTAAACTTTTACTCGTAACTCCGATTTAATAAATTCTTGAAGTTCTGAAATCTACACGAAATTCCATTCAATTTGATATATTGATTCGTGATTATAGTCTTTATATTGAAGGAGAAAAACCATTTTGAAGTTGAGCAATCCTTGCTGGAAATTGGAAGAGAGGTGGCTACGGGCATGGGCGGTTTCACCATACGGCCTGCTAGGGCCATTGCCCAGGCTCCCTTATTTTTTTTGAACCATATAAAATTAAAAAAATTAAAAAATTAAAAAAGAAAAAAAGGCCAAATATTTATTTTTGTAATATACAATATAAATTTTTGGTCTTTAAATTTTTTTTTTTGGAATTTATAATTGAAAAAGGGCCAAAGATTTTTTATTGTTATATACAATATAAATTTTTGGTCTTTATATATTTTACCGGACTTTATAATTGTGAATTTTTTATCTTTAAATTTTATACCCGAATTTTATAATTATGAATTTTAAGTCTTGAAATTTTTTGCCCAGGCTTTATAATTTTTCTGGCTCCGCCACTGGCTACGGGATTGTTGATGATGGAGATGAAGTTTTCAGCATGCTAAGGGTTCAATGGCAGCAAGCTCATCATCTAAACCTTCATTTAACCAAGGTGAGTCTCTTAGTTAGACACTTGGGGGAAAATTGGGATTTTTACGAAAACTATTTGGGATTTGGGAATTGAGAAAAAATTGTTGTTGCATGTTAATTATAATGATGATTGCTTGCTTAATTTGATGAATAACACATCATGTTTATGTTTTCGTGATGATACATGATTGAATTCGAATTTGGATCATTGGGGAATCTTAGGAATGTATTAGAATGCTTTGGAACTGGTTTTATGCAGGAAAATATGTGTTTTTGACTCTGCTTCAGGTGCAAATCGATTTGCATATAGTGTAAATTGATTGTTCACTGACTGAAAAATGAATTTCATTGTTTTGATCATAACTTGAGTTTTATAACTCGAAACGGAGCCCGGTCGGAAGCGTTAGAAAGGTCTTTTAATGATCTTTATGAATATGTTTAGACGTCATGCTTTTAGTTCATTCAAAGGTTATGGAAAAGAGATGTTTAGGTGCATGATGTTTAATTCCCCCGAGTGTAGTTCCGTCCGTGTCAGGGATCGGAAGCCTCTTTGTTGTGTGACTAATTTTATGAATTGTATGATATTATGTTATGATCACTCGTATACTAAAATCATGAACATGTATGAATATTATGTGCCAAGTGTTGAGAAGCGCATTATGTGGAAATGCAATTATGTGATCATTACTTATTCTCGTTCATTCCGGTTGAATGTTCGGATGAATTTGTCTTGTTGGCTTGATGTCACAAGTGTTTGGATTATGCTGAATCGAAGTAGACCTAGGCTATCAGATGGTAAATCACATATGACTTTGGACAAGATCCAATTTATTATCACCGTTCCGATGACTCGAGTGGGCCATTTATTGGGCGTTTCCACAGGGCGTAATTATTTGGATATACTGATTGAATTTATTATTACCGTTCCGATGACTCGAGTGGACCATTTATTGGGCGTTTCCACAGGGCGTAATTATCTGGATATACGGTTTGTCATACACACCTGAGATACCATTGTGGCGCGTTCCGAGTGGGTCGTTTGAGGGCATTCCAACGGACGTAAGCGTCAGCGTGCTTGGTATGGTTGGGTTGTGGTGCCATGTAGGCAATACCACTCTGTAGTCTTAACTTACCTCTAATGGTGCCATATAGGCAAGACCATTAGGCTTTCACCCGGTGGACTCGTGCGTTAAGAAGACGTTTCACATTTGTGTAATTCATCTGCGTATGGATGATCGACGTGGTTGTGACGCCATATACGCGAATGTCACTTCGGGTACTCGTCATGGATAAAATCTCACTTAGGGGTGATCTGACACATCATGTGATGGACTTATATGAGTCTCTTGACACAAAGCACTTGCGTAATTCATCGAGGGTGTGGTTTTGTGTAATCTAATAGAAGGTAGAACTTACTTCATGATTCCTTGTACACGGGTACGGTTTTGCATAGTGTGATTTGTTGTTTTGTGTACTCACCCCAATGGTTAGTTATGGGACTTCCATTGGTGGTGTTTCCCTTTTTTGTACTTGCACCATGACGTGAGATGTAACCCCGGGTTCTAGGTGAATCCGTTTATTATGCATGTACCCTGTAGAACTGAGTAAACCCTTAAGATAGGGAGGCTCACTGAGATTTAGTAATCTCACCCCAATCCTCTTATTATTTTTCAGGAACAGGTTATAAGTGGTAAGATTGTTAGATGATCGATCTTGAAGATTGTAGATGTGCAAAGGCAGGAAGACCTCATTAGATCTTATCTTTCCGCTGTGTGATGATGAAGACAAGATGTATTGGATACGTTTTGTTTGAGATTTGTGTTGTATTCAGTTTTAATTTCTTGTCTTTTTTCGTCTAGTTGTATGTTTCTTGTACCATAATTAGCATCACTACATATTATTCTAGACATATATGTACGAGGTGTTACAAAAATATTTATAAAAAAAATTATGAAGGAAAAAATTAATTATTGAGGTTGCAAATATCAAATCGCATGCTACTACGTATAATCAATTGTCCTAAATAAATAGTTACCATGTATTATTTCAGTCCTCATAGAAAAACAATTTATTCTACAAAAACAATAAAAATGTGTACTATAAATTTTATATTCACATATAATTTTTGATCCACTATTAAGTTTAGAAATCATAAAACTCTCTAAATAACTTAATTTTAATATCTGACCAAATTAACAACAATGCACATGACTGAAACTGAATAGATTTCTCTTATATAATAAAGATGCGACCTCCCACATTCATTTTTCATAATTTAGACCTTGGTGGGAAGCACTACACCAAAAACACAGACCGATTAATCTGTATAAAAACTATTAGGGATATCAATGACTTTTGCTGAATAAAACACTTGTGAATTTTTCCACCACAATAGAAGACGGTGCTGAAGAGGATGAATCCAAATCTTTAATTTTTAAATAACTTGTGGGGTTTCTTGCTGCAACATGAAAGAATGAACTCAAATTTCAAAAGTTCAATCAGGTTAATGACAACGGATTCAGAAAGTTATTGCAATTTTTTATATCATCAACAGGAATTTAACAATCTAAAAGAAATAGTATTTTGGTTAAGTCAATCTAATTATGTTCTACAATATTCAATTTTCATGTAAATTACACAACTAAAGTAACAACTTATTTATATTTGCTACATTCAAAACATTATGGAAAATAAAATATATAGTGAAAATTAGAATACATATACCGTGGAAATTAAAAATGGAGTGCAATTAGAGTATCGGCGTAGGCAATGTGAATAGATGACAAAATACAATTAGAATATATATACAGAACTTAAATTTATAGCTTTTGCAATGCTGAAGTATCATCAAGCACTATATGAATGGCATCAATAAATTGAGTTTCTTTATAGCAAAACAAAATAAAAATACAAACTAATCTGAAACACTTGAAACATATACAATCACAATAACAAAAAACAGAGTTTTAATCATAGCAACAAAATATGGAAATCAATGGAATCTAAAATAGTAAAATTTTAAAATATATTTGCAAAGATGCTACTACTAAATAATTTACATTTCTACCTTTATGTTCAGAGGCAGGGGGCAATTCTTCCATCAAAGGAGCTCTTGAAAGTTACAAATCTTGAGTTAAACTTGAACCTTTAGGAAGCTGAACACTCAAGCTCGTAGTATTATCTATACTTACTCCATCAAAGTTAAATTTTGGTCTCACAACATCTTGAGGCCTGCACGTCCTTATTAAACATAGTCAAGTTGATTAGACTATCCATCTTCAATCCAAATCCAGCAGTTGTGAATACATAAATCCTTACCATCGACAGCGTTTAAACTTTAAGCCAAATCCAGCGGTTGTGAAGACAGAAACCCTCACCGCCGGTGTTGTTTCATCTTCAAGCCAAATCAAACGGTAGTGAATATAGAAAGCCGTAGAATTGCGGAGAATCTGAATCGGTTGATGAAATGGTTAGAAAAAATTGATAATTTCATGAAAAAATTGATAATTTCATGAGAGAATTTTTAATTGAGTAAATCAGGTTCAACCTTCATATTTGATTGAAGATCAAGTTCTCATGCAGATCCAATAAGGGGTGGGTCTGTTCTGCCTCTACTTCTTGAGAGCTTCTTTTTTATGATTAATGTCTTGTGTGAAGGCTGAAAATGAGATTAAAAATAAATCCTAAATCAGAAACTAAATCAAAATTGAGAATTAAATGAATGAGTTGTTGAGAAGTTTTGATTTTGTTACCACTTTGTCGCCGCCAGCTTCTTCCTTCATCGAGTTCTGGAAAAGAAATGTTTCCCTACGGTGATGTGAAACCCAAGTTGAAAAAAATAATTGTGATGTGCTCATAGTTTGAAGAGAAAACCATCGGTTTATGTAAGATTTCAAAATCAGAAGACAAATTTTTTAGGGTTTAGGGGAAGTTGTAGCAAAAGGTTCATTGTAAGGAAGGAACAACATCGTTTCGTTTCTCATAGCCATTTTAAATTCAATTTCACCGACGGCTTGGTAATGGCATGGGGAAGTGAAGAGAACCACTGATTAGTAAATATAACGTGATTAGGTTAATAATAGATTGGTTAGGTTTGTATTAAAGGGTATTAGGGTTTAGGTAATTAGGTTTGTATTAGGTTAATAATAGATTATTATAATTTTTTTTTGTTTATAAAAAAATAAATTTTCATCATATTATAAAATTTTATGGATAAAAAGATAATTTATTGTTTATTATATTATAAATATGGAAATCAAAGAGAATAATAATTTTAATAAAATAATCATTTTTGCTTTAATATAAATGTATTATTGATAATTAAAAATTACAATTATAAATAATAATATAACATTTATTATTGTAGATATTCGTAGAGAAAGAAATAAAAAAATTAGATCTAACAATATCGAAAAATCGCTTAAAATATTAAATAAGATTTTAACATTTACTATTGTTGATATTAGTAGAAAAATAAAAAAATTATCAAAAGAGAAAAAGAAAAGATCAGAGACAGATAATTTTTTACTGGAAGATATTTTATCTTCTTTATTTAAATATATCCTTATTCTGATTAATCTTTTATAAAAATTAAAATAATTACAAAATATAGTTGATTTTAATTAGAATAGAATTAATGAGAATGATTTTAATCTCGTGATTCACTTTTATGATGTTTTTATCTTTTATTATTGTTTTTTTATCAATTGTATATTGTTTAAAAGGAATTTAATATACAATTATAATAGTCAGAATAATTATTAAAACTCTTTGATTTTAAAAAATTTATAGGTTTAATTTTTAGATTTGCAACAGAAAAGTTATAATCGAGTCTTTTATAACCAATTAATAAAATTAAGATATGTATACTGAATAAATAATAATTATGAAGAATTATTTAATTTTCTATTCAATAATAATTATTTTATTCAATAATAAAATTTCCGAAAAGCTTTATTAAATGATAAATTGACCATAATGCATTAACGAATTTGAATGCTTGGCAAATATAAAGTATGATATTGAATATTACTACCAAATATTAAATATTACAATTTAAATTATTTATAATATTTGAATATGTGAACAAATAAATTATTTTGAATTTAAAATAATTTAGTAATAAGTTTATGACATTTTTTATAAAGATGTGTTTATTTTATCTATCACCAACCTATTTCTTAGGTTTAAATATTCTATAGAAAAAAGACAAACTTAAAGACTATATATATATATATATATATATATATATATATATATATATATATATATATATATATATATATATATATATATATATATATATATATATATATATATATATATATATATATATATATATATATATATATATACAAAAGAAATATTAACAAATATTTCCAAAAAAACAAAATCAAATTAAACATCACAAAAGAACCATTATAAATTAAAATGAAATTTCACAATTACTGCACAAAATATTTCCAAAAGAAATATTACACACTAATTCCAAAATTTATACAGAATAAAATATCTTAAACTAATTTCAAAAGAATATTCAATATGCATCACCTTTGACCCAATTTCATGCCAACCATTTAGGAAGTAGTGATATGCATTAGTTTGGACCCAATATCTACAATGTAGTTTCATATTATATTAGAAACTTGTCTAAATGAATTTTACACAAACTCACTGTACAAATAAATAATAAATAAAAATATGCACAAATAAATAAAAATATGTTGCTAGTACATTCTAAGGAATCTTGCACAGGTAAACTAACAAAACTAAAATGTGAGTAACTAATAGATTTATATTGACATGATATGATTTTGAAATTGCAAGGCCTTCCGCCTTCTGTTCTTTGGTAACACAATTGCATTTTTTTTTTTATCTTTTATCATTAATTTTTTATGATTATCTTTTATCATTAAATTTTTATGAATACAATTTAAAATTTTTATGATTATCTATTAAATTTTTAGGAATACAATTTAACATTTTTTTATCATGATTACAACTATAAAGTTAATAAAAATATATACTTAGTTATTTTGTAAATCTAAAATAATTACTAAATCTCAATTGATTTTATTTTATTAACATTTCTATAAAAATCTAAATAATTTCAAAATATATTTTATTTCAATAAGGAACTAACTAATTATAAAATAATTTACATTTTTATATTTTTAGAATGATATATTAAATATTTAACTTTGGAATAAAAAAAATTATAATTATAATAAGAATGATATTCGTGATTTTTACCTATACTTTAGTCCTTATGTTTAATATTTATTAAAAATACGTTATTTTTTAAAATAATTTTTAGTCCTTATTATATCAAAAGATAATTCAAATGTATCCGAAAAATATTTTAAATGGAATAGTTATTTGATTAAGATTTGATGGAAGGTCATTTTCAATTGAAATAATTATTATATAGAATAAATATCATTAATAAATGTGTAATATTTATCATTGATGCCCTCTTGCTTTTTGTAAAGTGATATTTCATAATTAATGAGAAATATTGATTAAATATTATTTTTTATTTAAAATGATTAAATATGCAAACTAATATATGAGGCATAAAAACTCATGTTTATTAGTTTTAATTTAGATTATTTGTATAGACTTTTTTCATTTAAATAATAAATATAATAATATTCCCTTGGTATGTCAATGATAACCTGCAGATTGATTATCGACACTGAGTTATGAATGCAACTCAATCCAGACCACGATCATCCACAAGAATCATTAAAAACCCATTTAGTAACAAAAGAGATGGACAATACAAAATGTCGGGAAAATTCAACAATACTTTAACATTAGGATCACATTCGAGACCAAGTTTAGTTTAACAAAACAAATTCGAAATGTACAAAACTTGTGGAGCCTTAAACTTCGATATTGGACCTACGAACAAGTTATTACTTAAATCAAGTTTTTAAAGTTTCATATTTTCTAATGAGTCTGGAATCAAACCAGCAAGTTGATTACTGTTCGCGGTAAAAGGTGACGCGCTAGAGGATGCGAACGTGAATTCGGATCTTCTGGCTCGAAACGATTTACTCTTTTGATTTGTTTATAAAGATGTCGCGAGCATCAAGCTTTATTATTTTCAACACAAGAAAGATGATTTAATGATTATGAAAAAGGGGAAAGCTGAAATACCCTCAATTGATATTGGTATGCGTAACGACTAACGCAAACTAGACGCAACGCATTGGGGAGATTCTGAGTAAGGGGGATTGTTATATAAAGGGAATAGATGGAGCACCCTAAATATATGTAGTTATCTACAGCTTTATATATGAATACGTTTGATATGTTTGTGTGTTTTAATTGCTATTTTTATGATTGGGAAAGTTTCTCCTTTGGGATTTTAAGAAACAGTAGATTATGTGGGATTCTAGTGTTTGTTATTATTGTGCTCGCAAAGATCTGTGGATCTTCTGCATACATATCCCCTAGTGGGAATCAAAGCATTTGTAGCTCGGATCTACAGGGTTCTATGGTTTGTTTGGTCTGAGGGAGAAAGAAATTTGCTCGGCAAGGATGAGACCTTGTGCCTACGTATTCTCAAAAGGATGTTGAGAAAGTCAGAGCAATCGTAGTTCCCACTTATGCTAGTGGAAAGCAATGGGATGTTAGTAAGAGACAGACAAATGTCATCTTAATGAAAAATGTATCTAATCTATTTCATCACATACATTTTTGAAAAGTTGTTTGATTGATAAAAATCTTTCGTCGTAAGTATTAGGTGTTTTGCTTGAGTGTACAAGCGTTACCACTTACATGTTTAAGAAAGATGTTTGAAAAAGGTGATTGAATCTTTTAACTGTAAGCATTGGGTGTTTTGCTTGAGTGTACAAGCGTTACCACTTACAATTAATAGATGTTTTTGTTTGAAAATAGTTTGAAAAGTTTTGAAAAGTTTTTGACTGTATGTGATGTGATAGATGAGATACTTCTTCCAGAGAGATGATAGATGTCTAAATCTCAAGGAGAAATTGATTGGATTAAAGGGATGCTTTTAAGAAGCCCGTGGGTCCTTGTATTGTTAGCCCAAGAGGAGGCATTCCGAGGGTCATCGAGGGTCCTTGTATGAAGCTCAAGAGGAAGCTATAGGGTATGGCTAGCTTTGTGTTAAAAGGGATTTCACCGAGAAACCATCCTTTTGGAATTAAGAGCAATTTCACCGAGAAATTTTACTCTCTGGGGATTTTGAAAGTGATTTCACCGAGAAACCATCCTTTCAGGGTTCTATCTTAGCGCGGGTGATTCTTTGTATTGGAAGCCCAATAGGAGGCTGTTAAGAGATTTCCTGTCTCTTTCATTGTATGATGCCCAAGAGAAGGCTAAACTCAATGAGGAGTTCTTTTGAATGAAGCCCAAGAGGAGGCTGACTCAATAGGGGAGTGTTGTCTTATATGAAGCCTAAGCGGAGGCTAAACTCAGATGAATGAGTTTCTTTGTACAAAGCTCAAGAGAAGGCTAACTCTGTGGGGAGAGTTATCTTGTATAAAACCCAAGAGGAGGCTAACCCATGCTGGGGATGGATTGTCTTGTATAAAGCCCAAGCGGAGGATAAATTATGGGGAACCTATTGATTAGTCTAATTGTTATGTTATAATCAGACAATGGTATAAACAAGTGTGTGTGTGTGTGTGTGATATGTATTCACAGGAGTTTATGAAGGAAATATAAACAACGTATGATGTTTATTTGCAGGAGTTTATGAAGGAAATATAAACAACGTATGATGTTTATTTGCAGGAGTTTATGAAGGAAATATAAACAAGTGTCTGTGAAACGAACGTTTAAAACGAGCGTAACTTGATTATTTACAAGTTTGAATGTGTACAAAGAAATGAATATGTACACGAACGAGTTTTTATGTATAGAAAAAGATGGATGTACATAGGAGGGTTGGGACTTACACCGTAAGGGAGGCCTATTGGTTCGAAAGCAGTTTCATAGGGAATAATTCTTCTTTCAATACCAATGGTATTCAGTATAAAATGTATCTGTTTGTACATAAAGGATGTTGGTTTGAGTATACACAAGTGAAGTAAAAACAAACGATCAAAGTTTGTCTGTACTTGAGTATAAAAAGTATCTATATTATGTACAGATGAAAATTGTATGTGTTTGGAAAGAATTTGATATGTACAAAGAAATATTATGTACATAAAATAATGTTATGGGACTTACACCGTAAGGAGGCCCATTGGTTTGAAAGCAGTTTCACAGGGAATAATGCTCCTTTCAATACCAATGGCATCGGTATATAAACAAACGAATGGAAACAAACGAAAGAAATTTGTTTCATGTTTGAATATTGACAATGATGATTTGAGTATGTACAAGTAAAACTAAGTATGTACATAAAGGATTGGGACTTACACCATAAGGGTGGCCCATGATCGATTGAGAAATTCGAGAAAAAACGAATTTGATTTTATCGTTTAAATCGGATTGATCATGGTAAAAAGATGTAAGTTTTGATGAAAAAAGTTTTAAAAAATGATTTGAAAATGTTTTGAAATGTGAGGTTCATGTATGAGAAATTTTGAAAAAAATCGGAAGTCGAAAACTTGAAAAATTCACCTTTTAAGGAGGTTTGAAAAAGTGTTCAGAACGTCGTTTTCGGCTCGATTAAAATTTAATCAGATGAAAGTTTTTTCTAAAAAATTTTGCACTATCATAAAATAGATGTATTTATTGACAAGTGTTTAAAAAATCATCTCAAAATGAGAAGTTTTGATTGGTCAAAAAATTTGTGAAAGTTTTGTGAAAAAAACATGAAAAAATGGAAAAGTTGTAAAAAGAATGGTCCTGATGGGAGTTGAACCCATGACCAAAGGGTGACACACGTGTCAAAGAAGACTAAGAGCAAGCAAGCAACCACTAGACCAAACGCGTTGAGTTGTTTAGTGGACAATGACACGCGTAGACATGATATTGGAAATTTCAAATATTTGAAAATGAAGAACACGCGCGAACTGTGTTCTTCGTGGTTTGATTTTCAGAAATCATGATTCAAGCTCAAATCTTTGTTTCTCAATGAAAATTAATGAAATAAAAATCAAACTTGATCGGTTTTTTATCATGAACACGAAGGTGGTTGTTAATTTCATTTATATTTAGCCTAACATGTTTGGATTTCTGGGAACACGAAGAACCCTAGAATCTAAGAATTCAAATTAAATGATGCATAGTTTATGATTCTTTGATTTTATTGGGGGTTAAGGATCGTGATGAGTGCAGAAAGAGAACGGTCGTGAGTTTTTTCAAAAAGAATCAAAGAGAATGGATATCACAGTTCATGTTCTAACCTGGAAAAGTGAGAATCGAATTCGATGCTAGAGTGTTTCCAGAACAGATTTCTTGATTGTGTGAGCTTCAACGGCCTATAAGGAAGCTATGAGGATGGTCTGCACTTCATGAGCATGCTTAGATTACTCTACTCAAGTCCACCTGCACAAGCTTGAAATAGAAACTGGAAATCGTGGTTATAGGTGTTACAGGTTGTTGTTCTTGATCTGAATCACCTCTATGATGTATATGGATCGTGTTAGGATGATCAGAACTCAAAGTAATCCAGCCTAGCCATGAATTCGATTGATAAGGCAGTTTGTACAAGTTTGAAAATGGAAAATGCAATTCTGATTTTCAGTGATTCTTGTGTAGATTTTATGACTCAAACATGTTCCATATTGATTATAAGATGTATTAGACACCAAAGTTTATCATAGTTCTTGCTAAATTTAAAAATTGCAATGTTTGGCAAATTGAACTATGATTTGAGAAATTGGAGAAAATGGAAGGAAAGCATGGATTTGTGATGCTTTGGTGTGGATTGAGCTTGAATTTGTGAGCTATTTATAGGAAAGAGAATTCTGAAATTTTAGGCAACAAGTACAAGCCAATTGGTGATTCATGGATTGCTTAAGGGGTAAGAATGTCATTTGTAAAGGAAAAGGAAACTTCCTTTTTTCACCATGTGTGAAAATCTCATTTTGATTCTATCCAATCTCAATTATATCTTTCAAGCTGATATTTATCAGTTCATCAATCCATTTGGCAAGTGGTCTAAATGAGAAAAACACAAATGGCCTATAATTTGATGTTTGGATTTTGAAAAATCAAGTTTCATGGAGCCTTATGTTTCAATTCCAAAAGTGTAGCTAGACTCCATGGATTTGAGATTTCTTGGACATTTTGGAAAGCTTGTTTCACAAGCTACAACTTTCATGTTTTGAGTTTTTTCCAATTCAAAATGGAACTAGGTGAAAAAATGGCATGAAGTTTGAAAAAAGTAAGAAATTTCAACACTTAGAAAAATTTCTAAGTATAAAAACTTTTGACTTTTTGTTGACTTTTTTCAAATTCTTTGATTTTTTATGATCATGATGGATCATTTGAAGTATTTTGATGATGGAAAAAGTTTTGTTTTGAAAAAATTTGACCAAAAGTCAAAGTTTGACTTTTCTGTGCAGATGAATTTTCATCAGACGTTTCTGAAATTAACTGAGGACGTCTGTGAACTTCTGTGATGTTTTGAATTCAGAAATTAGGTCAAGATGTTGTATCTAAGATATGATGACCAATCTCTATCCAAAAAAGTCATTCCTTGCTCAAAAAATCAGAGAATGCCTATGCTCGACCAAAACCCTAATTGGTCGATCCTTGATTGTTCTGTGAGAGAAATGGGTATCTGATGATCAGAGGCTAATGATTTGATCAAGATAGATCAAATGAGGTGAGAAAAACTCAAACCCTAATTGATTGCCTCTCGAATCAGATGAAAATCAGATGAAACCCTAATTTCGACCTGTGAATGCTATACCCGATTAATGCTATCTGAACTGTTAGTTATGCAATGATGCAAATGTAAGGTGGTATATTAGGTCAAAAATTGGGGTATGACAATTACGATTGGTTTTAAGGTCCGTAAGCTAAATTAAATCCTTGATATTCTTCGGAATCGCACAGTGAACTTGTTTCCATGTAACCAAATATGTGTAAAAAATGTCATTGAAGGCAATAACATAAATAGAACTTGTCATTCCATCACCATGTTGATCATTCATGCATAGCTTCTGTACCGACGGTTGACTAAAACTACCCAGAATTTCCCTAAAACTTCTATTATTGGAAAGTCTCAAACCCGATAACTACAACAATATGCACATGGTGATCATTCATGCATAGCTCCTGTACCAACGGTTGACTAAAACTACCCAGAATTTCCCTAAAACTTCTATTATTGGAAAGTCTCAAACCAGGCAAATGACCAGCCGCATTAGTGAAAGATTCACCAACTAAACTGAATTTTTCAATCCCAAAAGGAAAAATCAACCATTACGAGAATTCCAAAGTCAAAACCTCGAGACTATCGAGGCCATAAAGAAATACATCGGGATTCCTTTGTATTCATTGTACAGTAAATAAGCATATTGCAATTTAGATACTCCACTCAAACTAGGTAACATTCTAGATATATTGTTACTTTGAAGACCTAAATTTTGAAGCTCTAAAAGCTTATTAAAATTCGAAGGCAAAGAACCTCTAAGACCAGAAATATTATCTTGAATAGGAATATTATCTTGAATATGAGTAACTCTACCATTGTACGAAACACATAATCACATTAATTTGCCTCACATGGATTATCTCCATTTTCAGGCCATTTGAGAAGCTCTAGATTCTTCAACCTTTTCTGAAATCATTCAGAATCTTGAGATCATTTGGGTCTATTTTACCATAACACAATGTAATAACCGTAAGAGAAAATAGCAAAAACATGAAATCCTCAATCTTCATAGAAGTTATGAAAATCATGATATAATAATTATGAAAATCATGATATAATAATAAAGGTTGAAATTTTTGAGGAAAATTCATAACCCCATTAAAGAAAAAGATCAATAGCTATATGAATTGAGTAATGAAAATGAGATTGTAACAAAATGAGGACCAGTGTAAAATTACTTTATACTCACTTTATTTTATATTTTCTATAAATTGAATATAGAGTTAATTATTTAAATTAAGAGAATCGAAAGGAACAAAACAAATTTTTTTGATTAAAAAAGAAAATGACGGTTCTACATTATATTAAATTTTTGAATCGATTTATTTTATTTTATTTTTAAGATAAGGATGAAAAAAACGCATACGCGCACGCGCACACGAAAACACACGGATAACCTGCTGCAGCCACAACCAAAAATAGGGTTACCGTCAATGATAACCTTCACACTATATTTAGTAAAATTACTCTAATATAGCAAGTGAAGTACTCAACTTACCCGTAAGATTTATTCTAGGCAGATTGATTAACGACACCGAGTTATGAATGCAACTCAATCCAGACCACGATCATCCACAAGAATCATTAAAAACCCATTTAGTAACAAAAGAGATGGACAATTCAAAACAACGAGAAAATTCAACAATATTTTAACATCACATTCGAGACCAAGTTTAGTTTAACAAAACAAATACGAACCGTACAAAACTTGTGGAGCCTTAAACTTTGATATTGGACCTACGAACAAGTTATTACTTAAATCAAGTTTTTAAAGTTTCATATTTTATAATGAGTCTGGAACTAACCAACAAGTTGATTACGATTGGTTTTAAGGTCCTTATGCGAAGTTAAATCCTTGATATTCTTCGGAATCGCACAGTGAACTTGTTTCCATGTAACTAAATACGTGTAAAAAATGTCATTGAAGCAATAACATAAATAGAACTTGTTATTCCATCACCATGTTGATCATTCATGTATAGCTCCTGTACTGACAGTTGACTAAAACTACCCAGAATTTCCCCAAAAATTCTATTATTCGAAAGTCTCAAAGCCGATAACTACAATAATGTGCCTATAAAATCAGGCAAATTGTAACACCCCAATTCTACCCAACGTTTATATAAAAATCAGAGTGCCAAAAATTTCACCAATATGAGGCATTACATTCATAATTTGAAAACCATCAACTTAAAAAGTCTATCGTAGAAGATACATCGCACATATTAATCCAAAGAACTTATAACAATTAATTAGTCTTCAAAAATACTTCATATTTATTCAAAAACTACGCAGCGGATTCATAATATTTCAAAACTTCAAACGAAATATAGCATATTTTAAACAACTTAATTCAAGGAAACAAATTCTCAATGTATTAACATCAACAATGCAACGTAAAACAATATAAAATCAATAAGCGTTCATTTTCCCCAAGTGCTACGTATCAGAGCGACGACGCCAAAAGCTACTAAACTGTTTACTCCTCGTTACCTGCATGTTACCAATATAAAGGTAATGGCCAACAAAATTGAAAGGGTGAGATATCTACCAATATAAACAAGTGTATGATAAATAATATAT
Organism: Vicia sativa; assembly: GCA_021764765.1. Taxonomy (NCBI): domain Eukaryota; kingdom Viridiplantae; phylum Streptophyta; class Magnoliopsida; order Fabales; family Fabaceae; genus Vicia; species Vicia sativa. Next base: position 216,849,962 of record CM038793.1, read on the forward strand.
TAGGATTGAATCATACAAAATTATCACATCATAATTAACACGTCACAATAATTTCCAATCAACAACAACACAAACCCACTTCATCGTTAGCAACAACAAATAATTTACTTCATAATTAACAACGACATGATTCAAATGAGACACAACAATGCATATGCATGTGGTGCCAACAGAGCTTCAGCTCCCTTCACTATTGCCAATTAATAGAGGCACAAGGCATAAGCCTTCTTCACAATTCCGCCAATACAGGCCTTCACAAATGCAAATAAAATGTGATGCTAACAACATACCACAACAACATAAATTCACTTCACGAGGCATACGCCTATATCACTGTTATTACCAATAATCAGAGGTAATTATCATCACTAAAAACATCCTGCAACTTCACATAATTCAACATACAACAACATATTCCTCGCCAATACTTCACAAATAATTCAACAACGCGATACATTCACACAATTTCAACAAAATAAAATAATCGTAATCACCTACTAAAATATACGAATCATTCTGATAATTTCTAATTAATTCCGGACAAGTATTTACACTGCTTAATTGATCAAAATCGATTAATTCGGTACTGACTTTAAGTACTATTGTTACTATTAATTATTATGAAGCTGCCAATTCACTATCAACTATGTTTCTAATATTAAATTAATTATGTTACCATACTGCCAGTTTAAATGAACAAATTAATACTCTTTTCACTAGATTCACTACACTGCTATTTTCCATATGTTAAATCAAGTAGGGAAAGTACTGTTATATTACTCATTTCCTGTTGTACTTGTTTTAATACTAACTAATTACTTCTGCTATTTTAATTAAATCAATTTCATTCATTCATGTACCAATTAATCTCTTCCTGTCAGTTAATTAATGTTGTTGCCACTTTAACCTTGCTGCTAGCATACCTCTCTTGTACTGCTACTTCCAAAATTGTTCACAGTGTAATTACCTACTACTCATTTAATTCTCAATATATTAATTTTACTGTACTACTACCAAAAGAATCACTACCGGAACAAAATTACACAAGTGGTCCCCCTAGAGTACAGGAGACGACCGCTCCCTTCCCTGCAGGCAATGGGAGGCGTCCGCCTCCATTCCTTTCCACCTAGAGGGCGCCCGCCTTCCTCCTCCAAGGCCCCCGTCTCCACTTTTGTTTTTGTTTTGCCCTGAGGCATCCGCCTCCTCTTCCTATGGTGTAAGGGGCGCCCTCCCCACCCCTGTACCTATCGTCGATTAACTCTTTTTTCAGTCGATCATTGTAACACTGATTCTTTACATAACCATCATTCTTATCCTTCGATTAACAACAACAAACACTAATATAAAATCAACCATTTAATTCACACACGGTCTACACAAACAAAGATAATTTCATACAATTTCATCCACACATACGATTTATCATAATCCCGTTTAGAGAGTTAGAACCCCACCCCTTACCTTAAATTTGACGGTGGTTATAACTTCGATCAGATTCGTATTTTCCGGTTCAGATTGTGTACTTTTTGTATCCTCTTCTAACCCTTGTGCCTCCACTCTCTTCAATTGATTTTCTTTTCTTACATAAAACCCTATTTCCTATTACTACCTTCATTTATATACCACCTAATATTTTACTCTATTAATAACTAAATTAATTATTCCACTCTTTTAATAAATCAAATATTTTTCTATCATATATTCTTATTGGCCAATTAAATAATGCTTCCTCATTTTCTATTTCTCACACTATAATAAAACCCGTTAAATACTCTAGTTAATTAATTTCTACTCATAATAATAATTCTCCGACTAAACTGATTATTCCCTTAATCCTCTTAAACCGACTTATAAATTCGTTAATGTCCCTTATAATTATTCCGATATTTTCTTCTTCGACTAAATTCCAACTAACAATTTCTTAATAATTCGTTTAAATAATTAAATGATTTTCCGGGTGTTACACAAATGACCAACCGCGTTACATTTCACTAGTGAAAGATTCACCAACTAAACTGAATTTTTCAATCCCAAAAGGAAAGATCAACCATTACGAGAATTCAAAGGGTTTATTTCCAAAGACAAAACCTTGAGACTATCGGGTCCATCAAAGAAATACATCGGGATTCCTTCCTATTCATCATATTCATTGTACAGTAAATAAGCATATTGCAATTTAGATAATCCACTCAAACTAGGTAACATTCTAGATATATTGTTATTTTGAAGACCTAAATTTTGAAGCTCTAAAAGCTTATTAAAATTCGAAGGCAAAGAACCTCTAAGACCAGGAATATTATCTTGAATATGAGTCACTCTACCATTGTACCAAACACATAATCATATTAAGGTGCCCCACATGGATTATCTCCATTTTCAGGCCATTTGAATAAATCATCAGGTAATTTGATTCCTTCCCTTGCTATGTTATATTCCTTACTTGAAATTAGGCTTTTGGGTATTAATATAACCGACAAGGTTCCTAGTAATTTTACTGAATTAAAATCTTTGAGGCTATTTGATTTAAGTGATAACAATTTTGAACCTCGATTGTCAAAATATCATGATAGGGTAAAGGTTATCGTTGACGGTAACCCTATTTTTGATAATTAACCTCTACCGAATCCTACTTCTATTCCAAGACTTATTAGGTTTGAACTTTCACTAACAGAAAATGGTCATTCACTAGCAGAAGATGGACTATTTGAGGATGGGGTGGCTTTGGTTGAGGTTGCAGCAGGTTATCCGTGTATTTTCGTGCGTGCATGGGTGTTTGTGTTTTTCTATCCTTATCTTAAATATAAAGTAAAAAAATCAATTCAAAAATTTAATATAAGGTAGAATCTTCCTTTACTTATTTAATAAAAAAAATTTTTGTTTGTTTCGATTCTCTTAATTTAAAAAATTAATCTCTATTCTCAATTTATAGAAAAAATAAAATAAAGTGAATTTTTTCCATATATTAAAAATAGAGAAATTAGTAGATTCAATGATAGTATAAAGTAATTTTTACACTGGTCATCATTTTGTTACAATCTCATTTTCATTACTCAATTCATATATCTATTGATCTTTTCTTTAATAGGGTTACGAATTTTCCTCTAAAGTTTCAACCTTTAATATTATACCATGATTTTCATAACTCCTATGAAGGTTGAGGATTTCATTTTTTACTATTTTTCGCTTATGGTTATTACATTGTGTTATGTTAAAATGGACCCAAATGATCTCAAGGTTCTGAATGATTTCAAAAAAGGGTTGAAGAATCTAGAGCTTCTCAAATGGCCTGAAAATGGAGATGATCCATGTGGGCCACCTTAATGTGATTATGTGTTTGGTACAATGGTAGAGTTACTCATCTTCAAGATAATATTCCTGGTCTTAGAGGTTCTTTGCCTTCGAGTTTTAATCAGCTTTTAGAGCTTCAAAATTTAGGTCAAATAACAATATGTCTAGAATGTTACCTAGTTTGAGTGGATTATCTAAATTGCAATATGCTTATTTACTGTACAATGAATACGAAGGAATCCCGATGTATTTCTTCGATGGACTCGATAGTCTTGAGGTTTTATCTTTGGAAATAAACCCTTTGAATTCTCGTAATGATTTATCGTTCCTTTTGGGATTTAAATATACAGTTTAGTTGGTGAATCTTTCACTAGTGAAATGTAATGCGGTTGGTCATTTGCCTGATTTTATAGGCACATTATTGTAGTTATCGGCTGTACAGGAGCTATGCATGAATGATCGATATGGTGATGGAATGACAAGTTCTATTTATGTTATTGCTTCAATGACATTTTTTACACATGTTTGGTTACATCCGATTCCGAAGAATATCAAGGATTTAACTTCATTTAAGGACCTTAAAACCAATCGTAATCAACTTGTTGGTTTGATTCCAAACTCATTAGAAAATATGAAACTTTAAAAACTTGATTTAAGTAATAACTTGTTCTTAGGTCCAAAGTTTTGTACGGTTTGAATTTGTTTTGTTAAACTAAAGTTGGTCTCGAATGTGATCCTAATGTTAAAATATTGTTGAATTTTCTCAACGTTTTGAACTATCCATCTCTTTTGTTACTAAATGGTTTTTTAATGATTCCTTTGGATGATCGTGGTCTAGATTGAGTTGCATTCATAACTTGGTGTCGATAATCAATCTGTCTAGAATAAATCTTACGGGTAAGTTGAGTCCTTCGCTTGCTATGTTAGATTCCGAAATTAGATTTTGGGTAACAAGATAACCCACAAGGTTCCTAGTAATTTTCCTGAATTGAAATCTTTGAGGCTATTTGATTTAAGTGATGACAATTTTGAACCTCTATTGTCAATATTTCGTGATAGTGTGAAGGTTATCAATGACGGTAATCCTATTTTTGATAATCAACCTCGACCGAATCCTACTCGGTCGAGGTTATCCGTGTGTTTTCGTGTGCACGTATGTGTTTTTTTCATACTTATCTTAAAAATAAAATAAAATAAATTGATTCAAAAATTTAATATACGGTAGAATCGTCCTTTTCTTTTTTAATCAAAAATATTTCTTTTGTTCGTTTCGATTCTCTTAATTTAAATAATTAATCTCTATATTCAATTTATAGAAAAAATAAACTAAAGTGAGTATAAAGTAATTTTACACTGGTTCTCACTTTGTTACAATCTCATTTTCATTACTTAATTCAAATAGCTATTGATCTTTTTCTTTAATGGGGGTTATGAATTTTCCTCTAAAGTTTCAACCTTTATTATTATATCATGATTTTCATAACTTCTATGAAGATTGAGGATTTCATGGTTTTTTCTATTTTCTCTTATGGTTATTACATTGTGTTATGGTAAAATAGACCCTAATGATCTCAAGGTTCTGAATGATTTTAGAAAAGGGTTAAAGAATCTCTAGAGCTTCTCAAATGGCCTGAAAATGGAGATGATCCATGTGGGGCACCTTAATGTTTATGTGTTTGTTACAACGGTAGAGTTACTCATATTAAAGATAATATTCCTGGTCTTAGAGGTTCTTTGTCTTCGAATTTTAATTAGCTTTTAGAGCTTCAAAATTTAGGTCTTCAAAATAACAATATATCTAGAATATAACAATAAAGAGGATCGTATTATATTATATTTATAATTTTAAGAACCTATAAATATAACAACTCTCCATTAAATTTCAGTTCTAAATGAATATTTATATTTTATGGTATCTTGAAATTAGTTATGCAATTGAAATTAGTTAGACTATTGAGTTATATTAATTTTTTACTATAGTATTAAGATAGAAATAAAATTTTATTTTTTATTATGATAAAATGTTATAATAATCATAATTTTTTTTATATTTGTTGTCAAATAAAATAAATATTTTAAATATATTATATATAAAAAAAGATAACCGTTAATTTTTTTTTAATTTTTTATTACACGACTATCAAACTATCATTTATAAAGTATGAATTTAGTTTTTAATTGATTGACATTCACATAGTTACAAATATAAACTAATAATATGCACCAACTTTTTAATATATGATTATCATTTATCATTAAATTTTCATGAATATCATTAACATTTTTTTATCATGATTACAATTATAAAGTTAATTTGAAAAAATTCTGATATGTTTTAGTTATTTTATAAGTCTAAAATAATTACTAAATATCAATTGATTTTATTTTGTTTTATTAACCTTTCTATACAAATCTAAATAGTTTCAAAATATATTCTATTTCAAATAAGGAACTAAATAATTACAAAATAATTTTTATTGTTATATTTTTAGAATGTTAAATTAAATATTTAATTTTGTAATAAAAAAAAGTTATAATTTATAGCAAGAAGGGTATTTACCGATACTTTAGTCCTTATGTTTAATATTATAACTTATTTTCATTAATAAAATAATTATATCAATATAGTTTTTTTTCGTTTATAAGTGTCATTAACCCGTGTAACGTTTTATGAAATTATTTTCAACTTATTCATGTTAAAAACATAAAACTAGATGAAAAAGACAAGAAATTAAAACTGAATACAACACAAATCTCAAACAGAACGTATCCAATACATCTTGCCTTCATCATCACACAGCGGAAAGAAAAGATCTGATGAGGTCTTCCTACCTTGCACATCTGTAGTCTTCGAAATCAATCATCTAACAATCCTACCAATTATAACCTGTTCTTGAAAAATAATAAGAGGATTGGGGTGAGATTACTAAATCTCAGTGAGCCTCCCTATCTTAAGGATTTACTCGGTTCTATAGGGCACATTCATAATAAACGGATTCACCTAGAACCCGGGGTTACATCTCACGTCACGGTGCAAGTACAAACAAGGGAAAACACCATCATTGGAAGTCCCATAACTAACCAATGGGGTGAGTACACAAAACAACAAATCACATTATGCAAACCCGTACCCGTGTACGAGGAACCCAGAAGTAAGTTCTACCTTTTATCAGATTACACAAAATCACACCCTCGATGAAGTACGCCAATCCATAGTGTCAAGAGACTCGTATAAGTCCATCGCATGATGAGTCGGATCACCCATAAATGGGATTTCGTCCGCGATGAGTACCCGAAGCGACATTGCCTATATGGCGTCACAACCACGTCGATCATCCTTACACAGATGAATTACGCAAATACGAAACGCCCTCTTGACGCATCAGTCCACCGGGTGAAAGCCTAATGGTCTTGCCTATATGGCACCACTAGAGGTGAGTTAAAACTACGGAGTGGTATTGCCTACGTGGCACCACAACCCCACCATACCAAGTACACCGACGCTTACGTCCGTTGGAATACCCTCAAACGGCCCACTCGGAAACGCCGCAATGGTAGCTCAGGTGTGTATAACAAACCGTACATCCAGATAATTATGCCCTGTGGAAACGCCCAATAAATGGCCCACTCGAGTCATCGGAACGGTAATAATAAATTCAAACCATATATCCAGATAATTACGCCCTGTGGAAACGCCCAATAAATGGCACACTCGAGTCATCGGAACAGTGATAATAAATCGGACTTTGTCCATAGTCATATGTGATTTGCCATCTGATAGCCTAGGTCTACTTCGATTCAGCATAATTCAAACACTTGTGACATCAAGCCAACAAGACAAATTCATCCGAACATTCCACCAGAATGAACGGGAACAATTAATGATCACATAATTGAATTTCCACATAATGCTCTTCTCAACACTTTGCACATAATATTCATACATATTCATGATTTTAGCATACGACTGATTATAATATAATATTATACAATTCCTAAAATTAGTCACACAACAAATAGGCTTCCGATCCCTAACACGGACGGAACTATACTTGGGGGAATTAAACAAGCATTTTCTTCAATTCCATTAACGCTTATTCAACATCATGCACCTAAAAATCCCTTTTCCATAAACTTTGAATGAACTAAAAGTATGATGTCTAAACATATTCATAAAGGTCATTAAAAGACCTTTCTAACGCTTCTGACTGGGCTCCGTTTCGAGTTATAAAACTCAAGTTATGATCGAAACATTGAAAAGTCATTTTTCAGTCAGTGAGCAATCGATTTACACTATATGCAAATTGAATGCACACTTCAGTTTTTGTCCAAAAATCAATTTTTCAAGGGAGCAATCGATTGACATCCTGTGCAAATCGATTTTCACCTGAAGCAGAGTAAAAAAAAAAACGTATTTTTCCTGCATAAAACCAGTCCCAAGCATTCCAATATATTCCTATTCGAATCACATCATGTAAGAACAATCCATGACATATATTAGCATTATGGAAACACATTTCTAATCATTTAATCGACATGCAATGCATCGAGGTATCTCACTAAATCCTTGTTCCCAAATTCATACAATTCCATAAAACCCCAATTCTTACCTCAAGTCCTAACTATAGAGACTCACCTTAGGTTAATGGAGGATTGGGTGTTATGGTTGCTGCCCTTGAACCCTTAACATGCTCAAAACTTCATCTCCATTATCAACAATCTCGTAGCCACCTCTCTTCCAATTTTCAGCAAGAATTGTTCAACTTCAAACAGGTTTTCCTCCTTCAATACATAAGTTATAATCACGAATCAATATATCAAATTGAAGGGAATTTCGTGTAGATTCCAGAACTTCAAGAATTTCTTAAATCGGAGTTACGAGTAAAAACTTACGACATGATTAGTGGAACTGATCAAGAAATCCCGTACCCAGATTTTTCACTAAAATCAGCATCTAACCCATAACTTCAAACGCGTTTATCTCACTCATCACGAACATGCAGAACACAAACCATATATGCAAATCGAAGAGAATTTCGTGAGCTTTCCAAAAAGTTAAGAATAAGCTTAAACGGAGTTGTGAGCAGAGAGACATTACCTTTTTAGTGCAGGCTGTTCCAAAAATACGAAAATAGTGTTAGTGATAGTGAACATAAGCTTCTACTCTTTGTCTCCCTCTACTCCACCATAAAAATCTGATTTGAGATATTCCATTTACCAAACAAGCCTTATAATGGCATGAAACTTATGTTTAATGTCCAAATTGCCCTTTAACTAAGTGGTATTTACCCAATTGCCACTTAGTTGGTTTCTAACTAATTCCTCTTTAATTCCAACCAAGTCCTTGTATTTCCTTTAAAAAAATTCTTAGTGTATAATAATACACATACATCTCATAAATGTAGATAGGGATGTTACATTTATGATAAAAAGATAATTTATTTTTTATTATATTATAAATATGGAAATAAAAGAGAATAATAATTTTAATAAAATAATCATTTTTGATTTAATATAAATGTATCATTTATAATTAAAAATTACAATTATAAATAATAATATAACATTTATTATTGTAGATATTCGTAGAGAAAGAAATAAAAAATTAGATCTAAGAATATCAAAAAATCGCTTAAAATATTAAATAAGATTTTAACATTTATTATTGTTGATATTAGTAGAAAAATAAAAAATTATCAAAAGAGAAAAATAAAAGATCAGAGACAGATAATTTTTATTGGTAGATATTTTATCTTCTATATTTAAATATATCCTTATTCTGATTAATCTTTTATAAAAATTTAAATAATTACAAAATATAGTTGATTTTAATTAGAATAGAATTAATGAGAATGATTTTAATCTCGTGATTCATTTTTATGATGTTTTTATCTTTTATTATTGATTTTTTTATCAATTGTATATTGTTTAAAAGGAATTTAATATACAATTATAATGGTCAAAATAATTATTGAAACTCTTTGATTTTAAAAAATTTATAGGTTTAATTTTTAGATTTGCAACTGAAAAGTTATAATGGAGTCTTTTATAATCAATTAATAAAATTATGACATGTATACTGAATAAATAATAATTATGAAGAATTATTTAATTTTCTATTCAATAATAATTGTTTTATTCAATAATAAAATTTCCTAAAAGCTTTATTAAATGATAAATTGACAATAATGCATTAACGAATTTGAATGCTTGGCAAATATAAAATATGATATTGAATACTATTACCAAATCTTAAATATTACAATTTAAATTATTTATAATATTTGAATATGTGAACAAATAAATTATTTTGAATTTAAACTAATTTAGTAATAAGTTTATGACATTTTTTAAAAAGATGTTTTTATTTTATCTATCACCAACCTATTTCTTAGGTTTAAATATTTTATAGAAAAAAGACAAACTTAAAGACTATATATATTTATATTTATATTTATATATATTACAAAAGAAAAATTCCAAAATCTTTCCAAAAGAAACAAAATCAAATTAAACATCACAAAAGAAACTTTATAAATTAAAATGAATATTTCACAATTACTGCACTGAAAATCATCTTAAACTAATTTCAAAAAAGAATATTTAATATGCATCAGCTTTGGACCTAATTTCATGCCAACCATTTAGAAAAATAGTTGAATAGAAATTTCGGTCTTGTAGTTATATGCATCACCTGTGGACCCAATATCTAAGAATGTAGTTTCATATTATATTAGAAACTTGCATAAATGAATTTTACACATACTCACCGTACAAATAAATAAAAATATGCACAAATAATTACAAAATAAAAATATGCACAAATAAATAAAAATATGTTGCTAGTACATTCTAGATCTTGCACGGGTAAACATGCATGAACAGATCTAAAACATTAAGTGCTAAAATGTGGGTAACAAAACTAAAATGTGAGTAACCAATAGATTTATATTGACATGATATGATTTAGAAATTGCAAGGTCTTCCGCCTTCTGTTCTTTGGTAACACAATTGCATAAAATTTTTATCTTTTATCATTAATTTTTTATGATTATCTTTTATCATTAAATTTTTATGAATACAATTTAACATTTTTTATGATTATCTTTTATCATTAAATTTTTAGGAATACCATTTAACATTTTTTTTATCATGATTACAATTATAAAGTTAATAAAAATATTTACTTAGTTATTTTCTAAATCTAAAATAATTACTAAATCTCAATTGATTTTATTTTATTAACATTTCTATAAAAATATAAATAATTTCAAAATATATTTTATTTCAATAAGTAACTAACTAATTATAAAATATTTTATATTTTTAGAATGATATATTAAATATTTAACTTTGGAATAAAAAAACATTATAATTTATAATAAGAATGGTATTCGTGATTTTTACCTATACTTTAGTCCTTATGTTTAATATTTATTAAAAATACGTGATTTTTTTAAATATTTTTTAGTCCTTATTATATCAAAAGATAATTCAAATGTATCCGAAAAATATTTTAAATGGAATAATTATTTGATTAAGATTTGATGGAAGATCATTTTTAATTGAAATAATTATTATATAGAATAAATATCATTAATAAATGTGTAATATTTATCATTGATGTCCTCTTGCTTTTTGTAAAGTGATATTTCTTAATTAATTTGAAATGTTAATTAAATATTATTTTCTATTTAAAATGATAAATATGCAAACTAATATATGAGGCATAAAAAATCATGTTTATTAGTTTTAATTTAGATTATTTGTATAGACTTTTTTTCATTTAAATAATAAATATAATAATATTTCCTTGGTATGTAATAATAGTATAATAAAACCTCGAGACTATCGAGCCCATCGAAAAAATACATCGGAATTCCTACATATTCATTGTAGAGTAAATAAGCATATTGTAATTTAGATAATCCACTAAAACTAGGTAATATTCTAGATATATTGTTATTTTGAAGACCTAAATTTTGAAGCTCTAAAAGCTCATTAAAATTAACCTCTAAGGCCAACTACCATTGTACCAACATTGTACCAAACACATAAATGTTGCCCACATAGTTCATCTCTATTTTCAGGCCATTTAAGTAGCTCTAGATTCTTCAACCCTTTTTCTGAAATCATTCAGAATCTTGAGATCATTTGGGTCTATTTTACCGTAACATAATGTAATAACCATAAGAGAAAATAGAAAAAACATGAAATCCTCAATTTTCATAGAAGTTACGAAAATCATGATATAATAATAAAGGTTGAAACTTTAGAGGACAATTCATAACCCCATTAAAGAAAAAGATCAATAGCTATATGAATTGAGTAATGATAATGAGATTGTAACAAAATGAGGACTAGTGTAAAATTACTTTATACTCACTTTATTTTATTTTTTTCTATAAATTGAATATAGAGATTAATTATTTAAGTTAAGATAATCGAAAGGAACAAAACAATTTTTTTTAATTAAAAAAGAAAATGACGATTCTACATTATATTAAATTTTTGAATCGATTTATTTTATTTTATTTTTAAGATAAGGATGAAAAAAAGGTTCAAAATTGTTGGACTCAACTTACTGACCGATTGATTATCGACACCGAGTTATGAATGCAACTGATTATCGACAAGAATCATTAAAAACCCATTTATTAACAAAAGAGATGGACAATTCAAAACGTCGAGAAAATTCAACAATATTTTAACATTAGGATGACATTCCAGACCAAATTTAGTTTAACAAAACAAATTCGAACCGTACAAAACTTGGAGCCTTAAACTTCGATATTGGACCTACTAACAAGTTATTACTTAAATCATGTTTTTAAAGTTTCATATTTTCTAATGAGTCCGGAATCAAACCAACAAGTTGATTACGATTGGTTTTAAGGTCCTTAAGCGAAGTTAAATCCTTGATATTCTTCGGAATCACACTTGTCATCCGCTCCTGTACCAACGGTTGACTAAAACTACCTAAAATTTCCCCAAAAATTCTATTAAATTTGTTCACCCGCCCCACCCCAACAAGAAACGGGTTTCCCCGCACCCGCCCGAATATTTTTTTTTTTATTTTAAATTTATATTTTTTTTTAATAAAGTTAAAAATAAATAATTAAACTAAATAATTAATTATTTTAAAAATATTTTTTAAGTTTGATATTTTTATTTAAATTTTATTTTTAAAAAAATAAATAATAATTCTAATAAACATGATATTATAACATTAAAAAGTATTAAAAAGTGTAAATGAGTAATAAAGCTATTAAAAATAAAATAAATAAAATAAATTTGCTTACGGGAGGGATTACTACCATCACCCGCCCCAAAATAAAAACGCTTTTCCTAGAAACCGGTTTTCCTGCTAATTTCGGGGCGGTTTATTTGTCATGCCTAATAACGACAACAATGTGCCTATAAAATCAGGAAAATGACCAACTGCATTACATTTCACAAGTGAAAGATTCACCAACTAAACTGAATTTTTCAATCCCAAAAGGAACGATCAAACAGTATGAGAATTCAATGGATCAACCAGTATGAGAATTCAATGGGTTTATTTCCAAAGACAAAACCTTCCAAAGACAAAACCTCGAGACTATCGAGTCCATCAAATAAATACATTGGGATTCCTTTGAATTCATTGTACAGTAAATAAGCATATTGCAATTTAGATAATCCACTCAAACTAGGTAACATTCTAGACATATTGTTATTTTGAAGACCTAAATTTTTAAGATCTAAATGCTGATTAAAAATCAAAGGCAAAAAACCTCTAAGACATTGTACCAAACATATAATCACATTAAGGTTCCCCACATGGATCATCTCCATTTTCAAGGTCTATTTTACCATAACACAATCTAATAACCATAAGCGGAAATAGAAAAAACATGAAATCCTCAATCTTCATAGAAGTTATGAAAATCATGATATAATAATAAAGGTTGAAACTTTAGAGGAAAATTCATAACCGCATTAAAGAAAAAGATCAATAGCTATATGAATTGAGTAATGAAAATGAGATTGTAACAAAATGAGGACCAGTGTAAAATTACTTTATACTCACTTTATTTTATTTTTTCTATAAATTGAATATAGAGATTAATTATTTAAATTAAGAGAATCGAAAGGAACAAAACCAATTTTTTGATTAAAAAAGAAAATGACGATTCTTCATTATATTAAATTTTTGAATAACCTGCTGCAGCCACAACCAAAAATAGGGTTACCGTCAATGATAACCTTCACACTATCACTAAATGTTGACAATGGAGGTTCAAAATTGTTATCACTTAAATCAAATAGCCTCAAAGATTTCAATTCAGTAAAATTACTCTAATATAGCAAGTGAAGGACTCAACTTACCGTAAGATTTATTCTAGGCAGATTGATTATCGACACCGAGTTATGAATGCAACTCAATCCAGATCACGATGATCGACAAGAATCATTAAAAACCCATTTAGTAACAAAAGAGATGGACAATTTAAAACGTCAAGAAAATTCAACAATATTTTAACATTAGGATGGCATTCCAGACACAAAACTTGGAGCCTTAAACTTTGATATTGGACCTACGAACAAGTTATTACTTAAATCATGTTTTTAATGTTTCATATTTTCTAATGAGTCTGAAATCAAACCAACAAGTTGATTACGATTTGTTTTAAGCTCCTTAAGCGAAGTTAAATCCTTGATATTCTTCGGAATCGCGCAGTGAACTTGTTTCCATGTAACCAAATATGTGTAAAAAATGTCATTTTGAAGCAATAACATAAATAGAACTTGTCATTCCATCACCATGGTGATCATTCATTAATAGCTCCTCTACCGACGGTTGACTAAAATTACCTAGAATTTCCCAAAAAATTCTATTATTTGAAAGTCTCAAAGCCGAAATCAAACCAACAAGTTGATTACGATTGGTTTTAAGGTCCTTAAGCGAAGTTAAATCCTTGATATTCTTCGGAATCGCACAGTGAACTTGTTTCCATGTAACCAAATATGTGTAAAAAATGTCATTGAAGCAATAACATAAATAAAACTTGTCATTCCATCACCATGGTGATCATTCATTAATAGCTCCTCTACTGACGGTTGACTAAAACTACCTAGAATTTCCCAAAAAAATTCTATTATTTGAAAGTCTCAAAGCCGATAACGACAACAATGTGCCTATAAAATCAGGCAAATGACCAACCGTATTACATTTCAAAAGTGAAAGATTCACCAACTAAACTGAATTTTTCAATCCCAAAAGTAACGATCAACCATTACGAGAATTCAATGGGTTTATTTCCAAAGACAAAACCTCGAGACTATCGAGTCCATCAAAGAAATACATTGGGATTCCTTCGAATTCGTTGTACGGTAAAGTTAGATAATCCACTCAAACTAGGTAACATTCTAGATATATTGTTATTTTGAAACCTAAATTTTGAAGCTGTAAAAGCTGATTAAAATTGGAAGGCAAAGAACCTCTAAGACCAAGAATATTATCTTGAATATGAGTAACACTATCATTGTACCAAACACATAATCACATTAAGTTGCCTCCACAGTGTAATAACCGTAATAGAAAATAGCAAAAACATGAAATCCTCAATCCTCAATCTTCATAGAAGTTATTAAAATCATGATATAATAATAAAGGTTGAAACTTTAGAGGAAAATTCATAACCCCATTAAAGAAAAAGATCAATAGCTATATGAATTGAGTAATGAAAATGAGATTGTAACAAAATGAGGACCAGTGGAAAATTACTTTATAGTCACTTTATTTTATTTCTTCTATAACTTGAAAATAGAGATTAATTATTTAAATTAAGAGAATCGAAAGGAAAAAAACAAATTTTTTTGATTAAAAAAGAAAAGGACGATTCTACGTTATATTAAATTTCTGAGTCGATTTATTTTATTTTATTTTTAAGATAAGGATGAAAAAACACATACACGCACGAAAACACACGGATAACCTGTTGCAACCACAACCAAAAATAGGGTTAACTAAATGTTATCACTAAATGTTGATAATGGAGGTTCAAGATATCACTAAATGTTGACAATGGAGGTTCAAAATTGTTATCACTTAAATCAAATAGCCTCAAAGTTTCCAATTCAGTAAAATTAATAGGAACCTTGTGGCTTATATTGTTAGGAATCTAACATAGAAAGTGAAGGACTCAACTTACCGGCAGATTTATTATCGACACCAAGTTATGAATGCAACTTAATCCAGATCACGAGATCACGATGATCAACAAGAATCATTAAAAACCCATTTAGTAACAAAAGAGATGGACAATTTAAAACGTCAAGAAAATTCAACAATATTTTAACATTAGGATGACATTCCAAACACAAAACTTGGAGCCTTAAACTTCGATATTGGACCTACGAACAAGTTATTACTTAAATCATGTTTTTAATGTTTCATATTTTCTAATGAGTCTGGAATCAAACCAACAAGTTGATTACGATTGGTTTTAAGGTCCTTAAGCGAAGTGATTACGATTGGTTTTAAGGTCCTTAAGCGAAGTTAAATCCTTGATATTCTTCGGAATCGCACAAAATGTCATTGAAGCAATAACATAAATATAACTTGTCATTCCATCACCATGGTGATCATTCATGCATAGCTCCTCTACCGAGGGTTGACTAAAACTACCTAGAATTTCCCAAAAAAATCTATTATTTGAAAGTCTCAAAGCCGATAACGACAACAATGTGCCTATAAAATCAGGCAAATGACCAACTGCATTACATTTCAAAAGTGAAAGATTCACCAACTAAACTGAATTTTTCAATACAAAAGGAACGATCAACCATTACGAGAATTCAATGGGTTTATTTCCAAAGACAAAACCTCGAGACTATTGAGTCCATCAAAGATATACATTGGGATTCCTTCGAATTCATTGTACAGTAAATAAGCATATTGAAATTTAGATAATCAACTCAAACTAGGTAACATTCTAGATTAATCTTTATTCTGATTAATCTTTTATAAAAGTTTAAATAATTACAAAATATAGTTGATTTTAATCTTGTGATTCACTTTGAAGAGGTTTTTATCTTTCATTATTGATTTTTTATCAATTGTATATGGTTTAAAAGGAATTTAATATAAAATTATAATGGTCAGAATAATTATTTAAACTCTTTGATTTTAAAAAAAAATTAGGTTTAATTTTTAGATTTTCAACTGAAAAGTTATAATGGTCAGAATAATTATTTAAATAAATAATAATTATGAAGAATTATTTAATTTTCTATTCAATAATAATTATTTCATTCAATAATAAAATTTCTTAAAAGCTTTATTAAATGATAAGTTGACCATAATGCATTAAAGAATTCGAATGCTTGGCAAATATAAAGTATGATATTGAATATTATTACCAAATATTAAATATTACAATTTAAATTATTTATAATATTTGAATATGTGAACAAATAAATTATTTTGAATTTAAAATAATTTAGTCATAAGTTTATGACATTTTTTATAAAGATGTTTTTATTTTATCTATCACCAACCTATTTCTTAAGTTTAAATATTCTATAGAAAAAAGACAAACTTAAAGACTATATATATATATATATATATATATATATATATATATATATATATATATATATATATATATATATTTATATTTATATTTATATATATTACAAAAGAATGATTACAAAATATTTCCAAAAGAAACAAAATCAAATTAAACATCACAAAAGAACCATTATAAATTAAAATGAAATTTCACAATTACTGCACAAAATATTTTCAAAAGAAATATTACACACCAATTCCAAAATTTGTACAGAATGAAAATATGTTAAACTAAATTCAAAAGAACATTCAATATGAATCAGCTTTGGACCCAATTTCATGTCAACCATTTAGGAAGTAGTTATATGCATCAGTTTGGACCAAATATCTAACAATGTAGTTTCATATTATATTAGAAACTTGTCAAAATGAATCTTACACAAACTCACGGTACAAATAAATAAAAATATGTTGCTAGTACATTCAAAGGAATCTTGCAGACATGATATGATTTTGAAATTGCAAGGCTTTCCGCCTTCTGTTCTTTGGTAACACAATTGCATAAATTTTTTTATCTTTTATCATTAATTTTTTATGATTATCTTTTATCATTAAACTTTTATGAATACAATTTAACATTTTTTATGATTATCTTTTATAATTAAATTTTTAGGAATATAATTTAACATTTTTTTATTATATTACAATTATAAAGTTTATAAAAATATTTACTTAGTTATTTTGTAAATATAAAATAATTAATAAATCTCAATTGATTTTATTTTATTAACATTTCTATAAAAATCTAAATAAGATTGTAACAAAGGTTGAAACAATATAGGTTAACATTTCTACAAAATCTTTTATCAGTAGTTATTTTGTTAAAATCTAAATAATTACTAAATCTCATGATATAATAATAAAGGTTGAAACTTTAGAGGAAAATTCATAACCCCATTAAAGAAAAAGATCAATAGCTATATGAATTGAGTAATGAAAATGAGATTGTAACAAAATGAGGACCAGTGTAAAATTCCTTTATACTCACTTTATTTATTTTTTCTATAAATTGAATATAGAGATTAATTATTTAAATTAAAAGAATCGAAAGGAACAAAACAAATATTTTGATTAAAAAAGAAAAGGGCAATTCTACGTTATATTAAATTTCTGAGTCGATTTATAAAAACACATACGTGCACACGAAATGATAACCTTCACGGTATCACTAAATGTTGACAATGGAGGTTTAAGATATCACTAAATATTGACAATGGAGGTTCAAAATTGTTATCACTTAAATCAAATAGCCTCAAAGATTTCAATTCAGTAAAATTACTAGGAACCTTGTGGCTTATATTGTTAGGAATCTAACATAGAAAGTGAAGGACTCAACTTACCGGCAGATTGATTATCGACACCGAGTTATGAGTGCAACTCAATCCAGACCACGATGATATCATTAAAACCCCATTTAGTAACAAAAGAGACGGACAATTTAAAACGTCAAGAAAATTCAACAATATTTTAACATTAGGATGACATTCCAGACCAAATTTAGTTTAACAAAACAAACTCAAACCGTACAAAACTTGGAGCCTTAAACTTCGATATTGGACCTACGAACAAGTTATTACTTAAATCATGTTTTTAATGTTTCACATTTTCTAATGACTCTGGAATCAAACCAACAAGTTGATTACGATTGGTTTTAAGGTCCTTAAGCGAAGTTAAATCCTTGATATTCTTCGGAATCGCACTTGTCATTCCATCACCATGTTGATCATTCATGCATAGCTCCTGTACCGACGGTTGACTAAAACTACCTAGAATTTCCCTAAAAATTCTATTAAATTTGTTCACCCACCCCCAACAAGAAACGGGTTTCCCCGCACCCGCCCGAATAATTTTTTTTTTTAAAATTTATATTTTTTTCAATCAAGTTAAAAATAAATAATTAAACTAAATAATTAATTATTTTAAAAATATTTTTTAAGTTTGATATTTTTATTTAAATTTTATTTTTTAAAAAATAAATAATAATTCTAATAAACATGATATTATAACATTAAAAAGTATTAAAAAGTGTAAATGAGTAATAAAACTAATAAAAATAAATAAAATAAAATAAATTTAGTTGACGGGTGCGGGGCGGGTGTAGATGCTGGTATTACCATCACCCGCACCCGTAAATAAAAAACGGCTTTTCCCCGCACCCGCCCCCGCCCCCGGTTAAACTGGGTTTTCTCCGCTAATTTCGGGGCGGGGGCGGATTTATTTGCCAGGCCTAATAACGACAACAATGTGCCTATAAAATCAGGCAAATGACCAACCGCATTACATTTCACAAGTGAAAGATTCATTAACTAAACTGAATTTTTCAATCGCAAAAGGAACGATGGGTTTATTTCCAAAGACAAAACCTCGAGACTATCGAGTCCATCAAATAAATACATTGGGATTCCTTCAAATTCATTGTATAGTAAATAAGCATATTGCAATTTAGATAATCCACTCAAATTAGGTAACATTCTAGATATATTGTTATTTCGAAGACCTAAATTTTTAAGATCTAAAAGCAGATTAAAATTCGAAGGCAAAAAATCTCTAAGACATTGTACCAAACATATAATCACATTAAGGTTCCCCACATAGATCATCTCCATTTTCAAGCCATTTGAGATCATTTAGGTCTATTTTACCATAACACAATTTAATAACCATAAGAGAAAATAGAAAAAACATGAAATCCTCAATCTTCATAGAAGTTATGAAAATCATGATATAATAATAAAGGTTGAAACTTTAGAGGAAAATTCATAACCCCATTAAAGAAAAAGATCAATAGCTATATGACTTGAGTAATGAAAATGAGATTGTAACAAAATGAGGACCAGTGTAAAATTACTTTATACTCACTTTATTTTATTTTTTCTATAAATTGAATATAGAGATTAATTATTTAAATTAAGAGAATCGAAAGGAACAAAACAAATTTTTTTGATTAAAAAAGAAAATGACGATTTTACATTATATTAAATTTTTGAATCGATTTATTTGATTTTATTTTTAAGATAAGGATGAAAAAAACACATACGTGCACGCGCACACAAAAACACACGGATAACCAGCTGCAGCCATAACCAAAAATAGGGTTACCGTCAATGATAACCTTCACACTATCTTCACACTATCACTAAATGTTGACAATGGAGGTTCAAAATTGTTATCACTTAAATCAAATAGCCTCAAAGATTTCAATTCAGTAAAATTACTCTAATATCGCAAGTGAAGTACTCAACTTACGCGTAAGATTTATTCTAGGCAGATTGATTATCGACACCGAGTTATGAATGCAACTCAATCCAGGCCACGATCATCCACAAGAATCATTAAAAATCCATTTAGTAACAAAAGAGATGGACAATTCAAAACATTAAGAAAATTCAACAATATTTTAACATTAGGATCACATTTGAGACCAAGTTTAGTTTAACAAAACAAATACGAACCGTACAAGTTATTACTTAAATCAAGTTTTTAAAGTTTCATATTTTCTAATGAGTCTGGAATCAAACCAACAAGTTGATTACGATTGGTTTTAAGGACCTTAAGCGAAGTTAAATCCTTGATATTTTTCAGAATCGCACAGTGAACTTGTTTCCATGTAACCAAATATGTGTAACAAATGTCATTGAAGCAATAACATAAATAGAACTTGTCATTCCATCACCATGTTGATCATTCATGCATAGCTCCTGTACCGACGGTTGCTAAAACTACCCAGAATTTCCCCAAAAATTCTATTATTCGAAAGTCTCAAAGCCGATAACTACAATAATGTGCCTATAAAATCGGGCAAATTGTAACACTCCAATTCTATCCAACGTTTATATAAAAATCAAAGTGCCAAAAATTCCACCAATATGAGGCATTACATTAATAATTCGAAAACCATCAACTTAAAAAGTCTATCATAGAAGATACATATCACATATTAATCCAAAGAACTTATAACAATTAATTAGTCTTCAAAAATACTTCATATTTATTCAAAAACTACGCAGCGGATTCATAATATTTTAAAACTTCAAACGAAATACAACATCTTTTAAACAACTTAATTCAAGGAAACATATTCTCAATGTATTAACATCAACAGTGCAAAGTAAAACAATATAAAATCAATAAGCGTTCATTTCCCCCCGAGTGCTACGTATTAGAGCGACGATGCCAAAAGCTACTAAACTCTTTACTCCTCGTTACCTGCACGTTACCTGTAACACCCCTTCTAAAATACCCCGCGAATTAATATTTAAATCAGAGTTTAACATAAACAAAAGGGAATTACAATTAATTAAAATACACAAAACAATAAAATATCAACATAAAGTCATGCTTTTACTGAAGGACTTTATTCAAATAGTCAAAATCCATAATTATATTTACACAACGGAAAAATACCAATAATCGGATTCAATTCAATATCATAATTATTCCCAAATAATTCAAAGAACAAATGAATACGAAACCATTCTCAGTCAAACGTTCCCCAGTGTTACAACCTATCAGAGCATGACACTGACACGCAGATACAATTTCATACAAATGCAAATGCAGACTCAATGCATGTGGTACCAAAACGTGAACTAAGTCACAAACATCGATTCGTCCACAATCACCTGGACATGAATCCAACCATACCACCCATCATCACCAGGAAACGTTTATTGGCAATACAAGTCAAATTCCACACAACGGGAATTAACTCCACCAGAATGTATATGCATGCACATCATAAAGCATGCAACATTCAAATAAGTCTATGATCACAACAACGTGATAAACAAATCAAAACCAAAACATGATATCTTCACTGATCATGCACACACCAAACAACATAAATACATGCATTTCATCCACCAAATCCTAATACAAGCAATTACCACAGATTCACACTGCATACATACCAAATATGCACAAGGTACAAACTGCATAATTCGAATTCCGACGCATTTTCAAAATAAATTCAAGTGGAAGTAATTTTATTTAGTTCATTAAATATAGCTTTTAATTTAAGAAACAATGTCCAAAACGGCGCTCAAAACGGACTTACGGTTTGAAAGTTATGAATTTTTGAAGTTTCGTATTTTTCAAAATAGTACAGTGGTAATCGGTTCCTCCCAGGGAGAACCCGATTCCCACAAGTTTCAGAAACCACGTCTCTGGAAAATGTATGGGGAACTCGGTTCCTCCAGGCAGGAAACCGGTTCCCATAAAAAAAATTCTTTGAAAAATTTGAACTGGGAACCCGGTTCCTCCCCAGGAGTAACCGGTTCCCAGCAACCCAGAATACTCCTCCTCTGGTTTTTGTACCAGGAACCCGGTTCGTCCCACATGGGAACCGGTTTCTACGACCTGCAGAACCAAAAATCTGCATTATGACAGCAGTATGCATACAAACTCCAATTCTTATCCATCCCACATGAATTCAAACATCCAAATGCATTATAATTACTCAACCGAAAACAGTAACATGCAATATAAGATGCTCTAATCATTCCTAATGACCCTATAACATACCAATTGCTCAATTCTACACAATCCAACACAATGTGGGATAATTCCTACAAAACCTAAAATTACTAAATTGAGATTCTTAACATGCTATGATCAATCCTATTGAAATCAAAACCGATCAGGCATGTTAATCAATCAAAATCACCCTTTACCTTGTGCGTTCTTCGAATTCCGGCACTTTTGCTCCTTTCCTCTTTCTCTTCTCTTCTCCAATGTCACGTATGATGAAACTTCTCACTATTCTCTTTTTTCCTTCTTTTCCTTTTATTATCCCAATAATAATAATAATAATAATAAATAATAATAATTAGAATAGATAGAGTACTTTACTCCTCACACCCTCTAATTACTCCTCACACCACCCACTCTTCCATTCATTTAATTAATTAATTAAATCAAATCATCCAAAAATACTAATAACTAAACTTTTAATTAAATTAATAATTAAACTCTAATTATTTTAATAGTTGAATTATTTGGGGTGTCACAACTCTCCCCTACTAAAAGAGTTTTCGTCCTCAAAAACATACCTTAGACGAAAAGTTCGGGATACGAGTCCTTCATCTGGCTCTCCAGCTCCCAAGTAACATTTCCACCTGCTGGTCCTCCCCAATCTACTTTTACCAGAGCTATTTCTTTACCCCGTAACTGTTTCAACTTCCGGTCCTCAATTCTCGCAGGCAATGCTTCTACGGTTAAATTATCTCGCACCTGTACATCATCTACCTGAATCTCATGAGACGGATCAGCAATGTACTTCCTCAACTGAGATACATGGAAGACATCATGCAAATTTTCAAGCGACGGTAGTAAGGCAATTTGATAAGCAACTTTTCCAACTTTCCTCGTAATCTGAAATGGACCAATAAAGCACGGAGTCAACTTCTTTGACTTCAAAGCTCGACCAATACCAGTCATCGGAGTAACTCGCATAAACGCATGATCTCCTTCACTAAACTCGAGATCCTTCCTCCTCTTATCATGATAACTTTTCTGACGACTCTGAGAAGCTCTCATCTTTTCCTGAATCATCTTGATCTTTTCTGAAGTTTGTTGGACAATCTCCGGTCCAATCACAGCACTTTCTCCAGATTCGTACCAACACAACGGTGTCTGACACCTCCTACCATACAATGCCTCAAATGGAGCCATATCAATACTCGAATGAAAGATATTGTTGTAGGTAAACTCAATCAATGGTATATAACTATCACAAGCTCCACCTTTCTCCAACACACAAGCTCGCAACAAATCCTCTAACGACTGAATTGTCCTCTTCGTCTGACCATCCGTCTGCGGATGATAAGCAGAACTCAACCGCAACTTAGTACCCAAAGCTTCTTGCAAACCTGTCCAAAATTTAGATGTAAACCTCGGATCTCTATCCAACACAATACTAGAAGGAATACCGTGTAAACTCACGATCTTCTCGACATACAACTCTGCCAACCTCTCCATCGGATAATCCATTCTTATCGAAATAAAGTGAGCGAACTTCGTCTACCGATCAACAATAACCCAGATAGAATCATAATTCTTCGCTGTCCTCGGCAGACCAGACACAAAATCCATAGAAATGCCATCTCATTTCCAATCCAGAACAAACAACGGTTTCATCAATCCCGACGGTTTCTGATGTTCAATTTTAGACTTTTGACAAATCATACAAGCATAAACAAACTCAACAATCTCCTTCTTCATTCCAGGCCACCGAAACAACTTCTTCAAATCATGATACATTTTAGTAGTACCGGGATGAATACTCAACCCACTACGATGTCCTTCCTCTAAAATACTCTTTCGGAATTCTGCAATATCCAGAACACACACTCTATCACCAAATCTCATAACACCATTCTCGTCAATTCGGAATTCACCTCCTTGACCTTGGTTGATCAATGTCAACTTATCCACCAACTCGACGTCAGATTTCTGTCCAGTTCAAATTTCCTAAAGAATACTACTAGTCAACTTTAACATACCCAACTTCACACTATCCGAGGTAGTCTCACATACCAAACTCAAATCTCTGAACTGCTCAACCACATCCAATTCACGCACCATCAACATAGACATATGCAACGACTTCCTACTCAATGCATCTGCAACAACATTTGCCTTACCATGATGGTAATTCAAACCAAAATCATAATCTTTCAGAAATTCTAACCACCTTCTCTGCCTCATGTTTAGCTCTTTCTGATCGAAGAGATGCTTCAGACTCTTATGATCGCTGAATACCTCGAATCGAGAACCATACAAGTAATGCCTCCACAATTTCAAAACAAAGACCACAAATGCTAGTTCTAAGTCATGAGTCGGATAATTCCTTTCATGAACCTTCAACTATCTTGAAGCATAAGCCACAACCTGCTTATCCTGCATCAAAACACCACCTAACCCCATCAATAAAGCATCACAGTACACAACAAAAGATTCTGCCGGATTCGGCAAAATCAAAATTGGAGCACTAGTCAACCTCTTCTTCAACTCTTCGAATCCTTTATCACATTAAGAATCTCAAACGAACACTTGACCCTTTCTTGTCAACTTAGTCAACGGCAAAGCTAACTTCGAAAATCCTTCAATAAACTTTCTGTAGTAACCTGCAAGACCAAGAAAACTACAGATTTCAAAAGCATTCTTCGGTGCTTCCCACTGAGATACCGCTTCTACCTTCGTAGGATCCACATCAATGCCATTCTTGGAAATCACATGACCAAGAAAACTCACTTCACTTAACCAGAATTCACATTTGGACAACTTCGCATAAAGTTTCTTCTTTTTCAGCAATTCTAATACAACTCTAAGATTTTCTGCATACTCTTCATCACTCTTCGAATAGATCAAAATGTCATCAATAAAGACTACCACGAACTTATCAAGATACAGATGAAATATCCTGTTCATATACTCCATGAAAACACCAGGTGCATTAGTAACTCCAAACGGCGTAACAGAATACTCATAATGTCCATACCTCGTTCTAAATGTTGTTTTATGAATATCTTCCGTCTTCACACGAATCTAATGATATCCAGATCTCAAATCAATCTTACTGAATACACAAGCTCCAACCAGTTGATCCATCAAATCATCAATCCTCGGAAATGGATACTGATTCTTGATTGTAACTTTGTTCAACTGCCTATAATCAACACACAGTCTCATTGAACCCTCTTTCTTCTTAACCAACAACACAGGAGCACCCCACGGCGAAACACTCGGACGGATAAACTTCTTCTCAAGTAATTCCTCCAACTGCTTCTTCAATTCAGACAATTCAGATGCCAACATGCGATAAGGCGCCATCGACACCGGACTAGTTCCAGGAATCAAATCTATAGTAAATTCCACTTATCTCTCAGGTGGAAATTCACTAACATCTTCCGGAAACACTTCTAGAAATTCATTCACCACTGGCAATTCATCACTCTTAGCTTTCCCTTTCACTTCCGTTGCAGAATACAACATAAACACCACAGCACCATCGTTAACAGCTAAATTCATCTGCTTAACTGACATAGTCACATCTTTAACTCTAGCTTCTTTAGGAAAAATGACCGTCTTTGTAAAACAGTTGATATGAACCTGGTTGAATTCCAACCAGTTCATTCTAAGGATGATATCAAGTTGTTCTAACGGTAGGCACACTAAATCCATACCGAAACCTCTACCAAAAATCACAATAGGACAATTCCTACAAACAAATAAAGTAGTCACTGAACCCGACGCAGGAGTGTCAATAACCATACTTCCATCCATATTAGAAATATCCAAGTTCAATCTTTTAGCACAATCCAAAGCAATAAAAGAATGTGTCGCTCCAATATCAATAATCGCAATCAAAGGTATGCCATTAATAAAACATGTACCTTTAATCAACCGATCACCTGTCTTAGTCTCAGACCTAGACAAAGCGAACACTTTACCACCATCTTGCTCCTTCTTGGGTTTTGTACACTGCGGACGACTATGACCCTCTTCACCATAGTTGTAACAGGTCACCATTCTTACTTTGCAATCATCAGCTACATGCCCGAGTTTCCCACACTTGAAACACTTCCTATCATTACTTTTTCAGTTTATCATACGACCCCCGTTTCACCGCACTTAAAGCACTTAATGGAAGAACTAGAATCTCCCCCACTAGGATTCTTCCGACCACGGATCTCTGATTATTCCTATCATAAGGTTTCCCACGATCCATCTGTTGCTTACCTTTCCGGTCAACATACCCTCGAGCATTCATTCGAGTGTTAGCAAGATCCTCTTCCAGAATCCTACTAGAGTCCACCAAATCAGAAAACCTTCGGATACGCTGATACCTGATACCCTGCTTGATCTCATCACGAAGACCATTCTCAAATTTGATACATTTGGAAAATTCTTCATCTGCATCGTTGTTGTAATGACCATAGTACTTCGCCAACTCAGTAAATTTTGAAGCATACTCACTCACGGTCTTATTACCCTGTTTGAGCTCCAAAAACTCAATCTCCTTCTTGCCCCGAATATCTTCAGGAAAGTACCTCCTCAGAAAGGCCCTCCTGAACACAACCCAATTCAGTGCAACACCATCTTGTTTCATCTCAGTCCTGGTAGAAACCCATCAGTCATCAGCTTCCTCTACCAGCATGTGAGTACCATATCTCACCTTCAGCTTCTCAGCACAATCAATTACTCTGAAGATCCTCTCGATCTCCTTCAACCACCTCTGAGCACCTTCGGGATCATGTGTGCCCTTGAACAATGGAGGATTATTCCTCTGAAAATTCCCCAACTGTAATATCAAATAAATCAAAGAACAAATGAATACGAAACCATTCCCAGTCAAACGTTCCCCAGTGTTACAACCTATCAGAGCATGACACTGACACGCAGATACTAACTAACACAGCTCTAAAGTTCTCCTCACTAATCTTGAGCTGCTAACTTTAATCTGAAATCATTAAAGTAAGGGTGAGATTTCATCATAATTAAAATGCATTATAAGTTCCTCAAACAATGTAATATCACAAGTATATTAATCCACCCATTCTAGCATAATTCAGATTTTAGTACACAATTGCAACCACACAATTCATTATGCACAACAACAACAACAATGAAATTATAACACTGGAAACCATCCTAACATGTTACAATTTCATGCAAATGCAAATGCAGACTCAATGCATGTGGTACCAAAACATGAACTAAGTCACCAACATCGATTCGTCCACAATCACCCAGACATGAATCCAGCCTCACCACCCATCATCACCAGGGAACGGTTATTGGTAATACAAGTCAAATTCCATACAATGGGAATTAACTCCACCAGAATGTATATGCATGCACATCATAAAGCATGCAACATTCAAATAAGTCTATGATCACACCAACGTCATAAAGAAATCAAAACCAAAACATGATATCTTCATTGATCATGCACACACCAAACAACATAAAAACATGCATTTCATCCACCAAATCCTAATACAAGCAATTACCACGGATTCACACTGCATACACACCAAATATGCACAAGGTACAAACTGCATAATTCGAATTCCGACGCATTTTCAAAATAAATTTAAGTGGCAGTAATTTTATTCAGTTCATTAAATAGAGCTTTTAATTTAAGAAACAACTTCCAAAATGGCGCTCAAAACGGACTTACGGTTTGAAAGTTATGAATTTTTGAAGTTTCATATTTTTCAAAATACTATAGTGGTAACCGGTTCCTCCCAGGGAGAACCCGGTTCCCACAAGTTTCAGAAACCACGCCTCTAGAAAATGTATGGGGAACTTGGTTCCTCCAGGCAGGAAACTGGTTCCCATAAAAAAAAATTCTTTGAAAAATTTGAGCGGGAACCGGTTCCTCCCAGAGTAACCGTTCAATGACCAATACTCCTTCTCTGGTTTTTGTACCAAGAACCCGGTTCCTCACACATGGGAACCAGTTCCTGCGACCTGCAGAACCAAAAATCTGCATTTTGACAGCAGTATGCATACAAACTCCAATTCCTATCCATCCCACACGAATCCAAACATCCAAATGCATTATAATTACTCAACCGACAGCAGTAACATGCAATATAACATACTCTAAACATTCCTAATGACCCTATAACATACCAATTGCTCAATTCTACACAATCCGACACAAATTGAGATAATTCCTACAAAACCTGGAATTACTAAATTGAGATTCTTAACATGCTACGATCAATCCTATTGAAATCAAAATCGATCAGGCATGTTAATCAATTGAAATCACCCCTTACCATGTGGGTTCTTCGAATTCCGGCACTTTTACTCTTTTCCTCTTTCTCTTCTCTTCTCCAATGTCATGTATGATGAAACTTCTCACTATTCTCTTTTTTTCCTTCTTTTCCTTTTATTATCCTAATAATAATAATAAATAATTATTAGAATATGTAGAGTACTTTACTCCTCACACCCTCTAATTACTCCTCACACCACCCACTCTTCCATTCATTTAATTAATTAATTAAATCAAATAATTCATAAATACTAATAATTAAACTTCTAATTAAATTAATAATTAAACTCTAATTATTTTAATAGTTGAATTATTTGAAGTGTCACATTACCAATATAAAGGTAACGGCCAACAAAATAGAAAGGGTGAGATATCTACCAATATAAACAAGTGTATGATAAATAATGTATTAGGATTGAATCATACAAAATTATCACATCACAATTAACACGTCACAATAACTTTCCAATCAACAACAACACAAAACCACTTCATCGTTAGCAACAACAAATGATTTACTTCACAATTAACAACGACATGATTCAAATGAGACACAACAATACATATGCATGTGGTACCAACAGAGCTTCAGCTCCCTTCACTATTGCCAATTAATAGAGGCACAAGGCATAAGTCTTCTTCACAATTCCGCTAATACAGGCCTTCACAAATGCAAATGAAATGCGATACTAACAACATACAACAACAACATAAATTCACTTCACGAGGCATACGCCTATATCACTGTTATTACCAATAATCAGAGGTAATTATCATCACTAAAAACATCCTGGAACTTCACATAATTCAACATACAACAACATATTCCTCGCCAATACTTCACAAATAATTCAACAACGCGATACATTCACACAACTTCAACAAAATAAAATAATCGTAATCACCTACTAAAATATACGTATCATTCCGACAATTTCTAATTAATTTTGGACAATTATTTACACTACTTAATTTACCAATTCGGTTAATTCGGTACTGACTTTAAGTACTATTGTTACTATTAATTATTATGAAGCTGCTAATTCACTATCAACTATGTTTCTAATATTAAATTAATTATGTTCCCATACTGCTAGTTTAAATGAACAAATAAATACTCTTTTCACTAGATTCAGAACAGAATTACACAAGTGGTCCCCCCTAGAGTACAGGACACGATCGCTCCCTTCCCTGCAGCCAATGGGAGGCGTCCGCCTCCATTCCTTTCCACCTAGAGGGCGCCCGCCTTCCTCCTCCAAGGCCCCGTCTCCACTTTTGTTTTTGTTTTTCCCTGAGGCGTTCGCCTCCTCTTCCTATGGTGTAAGGGGCGCCCGCCCCACCCCTGTACCTATCGTCGATTAACTCTTTTTTTCAGTCGATCACTATAACACTGATTCTTTACATAACCATCATTCCTATCCTTCGATTAACAACAACAAACACTAATATAAAATCAACCATTTAATTCACACACGGTCTACACAAACAAGGATAATTTCATACAATTTCATCCCCACATACGATTTATCATAATCCTGTTTCGAGAGTTAGAACCCCACCCCTTACCTTAAATCTGACGCTGGTTATAACTCCGATCGAATTCCTATTTTCCGGTTCCGATTGTGCATTTCTTGTATCCTCTTCTAACCCTTGTGCCTCCACTCTCTTCAATTGATTTTCTTTTCGTACATAAAACCCTATTTCCTATTACTACCTTCATTTATATACCACCTAATATTTTAATCTATTAATAATTAAATTAATTATTCCACTCTTTTAATAAATCAAATGTTATTCTATCATATATTCTTATTGGCCAATTAGATAATGCTTCCTCATTTGCTATTTCTCACACTATAATAAAACCCACTAAATACTCTAGTTAATTAATTTCTACTCATAATAATAATTCTTCGACTAAACTGATTATTCCCTCAATCCTCTTAAATCGACTTATAAATCCGTTAATGTCCCTTATAATTATTCCGATAATTTCTTCTTCGACTAAATTCCAACTAATAATTTCTTAATAATTCGTTTAAATAATTAAATGATTTTCCGGGTGTTACACAAATTACCAACCGCATTACATTTCACTAGTGAAAGATTCACCAACTAAACTGAATTTTTCAATCCCAAAAGGAAAGATCAACCATTACGAGAATTCAAAGGGTTTATTTTCAAAGACAAAACCTCCAGACTATCGAGTCCATCAAAGAAATACATCGGGATTCCTTCGTATTCATCGTATTCATAGTACAATAAATAAGCATATTGCAATTTAGATAATCCACTCAAACTAGGTAACATTCTAGATATATTGTTATTTTGAAGACCTGAATTTTGAAGCTCTAAAAGCTGATTAAACGTCGAAGGCAAAGAACCTCTAAGACCAAGAATATTATCTTGAATATGAGTAACTCTACCATTGTACCAAACACATAATCACACTAAGGTGCCCCACATGGATTATCTCCATTTTCAGGCCATTTGAGAAGCCTAGAATAAATCTTCAGGTAAGTTGATTCCTTCGCTTGCTATGTTAGATTCCTTACTTGAAATTAGGCTATTTTGAACCTCTATTGTCGAAATTTCATAATAGTGTAAAGGTTATCGTTGACGGTAACCCTATTTTTGATAATTAACCTCGACCGAATCCTACTCCTATTCCAAGACTTATTAGGTTTTGAACTTTCACTAACAGAAGATGGTCTTTCACTAGCAGATGATGGACTATCGTGTTAAAAATCAATTCAAAAATTTAATATAAGGTAGAATCTTCCTTTACTTATTTAATAAAAAAAAAAAAAAAATTTGTTTCGATTCTCTGAATTTAAAAAATTAATCTGTATTCTCAATTTATAGAAAAAAAAATTAAATAACGTAAGTCTATCAGATAAGGAGTTGTAAAACCAATATTTAAAGTACGTTAACGGAAAAGTTTGAGTGAATTTTTTCCATATATTAAAAATAGAGAAATTAGTAGATTCAATGACAGTATAAAGTAATTTTACACTGGTCATCATTTTGTTACAATCTCATTTTCATTACTCAATTCATAGGGTTATGAATTTCCCTCTAAAGTTTCAACCTTTAATATTATACCATGATTTTCATAACTCCTATGAAGGTTGAGGATTTCATTTTTTACTATTTTAGCTTATGGTTATTACATTGTGTTATGGTAGAACGGACCCAAATGATCTCAAGGTTCTGAATGATTTCCAAAGGGTTGAAGAATCTAGAGCTTCTCAAATGGCCTGAAAATGGAGATAGGGTTGAAGAATCTAGAGCTTCTCAAATGGCCTGAAAATGGAGATGATCCATGTGGGCCTTTTATAAAATATATCTAGAATGTTACCTAGTTTGAGTGGATTATCTAAATTGCAATATGCTTACTTACTGTACAATGAATACGAAGGAATCCCGATGTATTTCTTCGATGGACTCGATAGTCTTGAGGTTTTGTCTTTGGAAATAAACCCTTTGAATTCTCTTAATGGTTTATCGTTCCTTTTAGGATTTAAATATACAGTTTAGTTGGTGAATCTTTCACTAGTGAAATGTAATGCGGTTGATCATTTGCCTGATTTTGTAGGCACATTGTTGTAGTTATCGGCTGTACAGGAGCTATGCATGAATGATCAACATGGTGATGGAATGACAAGTTCTATTTATGTTATTGCTTCAATGACATTTTTTATGTTATTGCTTCAATGACATTTTTTACACATGTTTGGTTACATGGAAACAAGTCACATGTGCGATTCCGAAAAATATCAAGGATTTAACTTCGCTTAAGGACCTTTTGTTACTAAATGGTTTTTTAATGTCGATAATCAATCTACCTAGAATAAATCTTACGGTAAGTTGAGTCCTTGCTTGCTATGTTAGATTCCTTACTTGAAATTAGGTTTTGGGTAACAGTATAACCCAGTTCCTAGTAATTTTCCTGAATTGAAATCTTTGAGGCTATTTGATTTAAGTGATAACAATTTTGAACCTCCATTGTCAATATTTCGTGATAGTGTGAAGTGTGAGATATTGGATCGAACTCTATTGGGTTGAAGGATGCTAGGATTATTAGCATCGAATTGGGCTTGTTTGTTATGTCCAAATGGTTAAGTTAGCTTGTACCCTAAGTTAGCTTGTAATGGGTATTTGTGATAAAAGCCCATTAGTTTAGTATGTTAGGTTTATTATAAATAGCATACTAGTCTCTCATCATTGCATACTGCAAATCCTAATTTAGGGTAAGAGGGTTATTTGTTATTCTTGTATACTTGTAATCTTGTTTTGTAGATAAAGGAAAGAATAGCAGTTAATAATCAATCCTTGTGTTCATCTTGTTCTTAATTCTTTTTCCCTACCTTACAACAAGCTTATATATATTTGTTTCAAGGCATCCGATTCACAACAAATTGGTGCGGTGAGCATGGAGAAGATGCCTTCGACAAAGTATGAGATTGAAAAGTTCACCGGAGTGAACGATTTCGGTCTGTGGCGCTTGAAGATGAAAGCCCAACCGGTTCAGAGGTTGTTTGGAAGTTGAAGGAGAGTCGACCATGAACGAAGAGTTGACGGCAAGAAGAAGGCAATGATAGAGAAGGCCCACAGCAAATTTTGTTGAGCCTTGGTGATGAGGTTCTTCGACGTATCAAAGGAGTCGACGGGGGGTTATAGGTGAAACTTGAAAGTTTGTACATGACTAAATCGTTGGTGAATCGACTCTACCAAGCAAGCTTTGTATTCATTCAAGATGATTAAAGACAAAGTGTTGGTGGCGATTGGATATGTTCAATGTCGATTCTTGATCTTGAAAATATTGATGTGAAGATCGATGATGAAGATCAAGCGTTTGTGCGTTGCCGGATCACATGCCCACTTCAAAGAAACTCTCTTGTATGGAAGGAGTCCCGACCTTTGAAGAGGTTCAATCACCTTTTATTCAAGGACTTGAATGAACGAAAGGAGCATAAACCTTGACGGTTGGTGAAGGTTTGACCGTTAAAGGAAAATTCTTGTGAAAGGATAATAAGTTCGACAAGAAGAAAGGTAAAAGTCGTAGAAGTTTTATATGGTGAAGCATCTAGTATTCGATGCTATCATTGTAGAAGGAGGGTCACACAAGAAAAGTGTGCCCAATGCTTGAAAAATCATGGAGGAAAGGATAATGGCAATGCAACTATTGTTCAAGATGATTTCGACTCATCCGATGTTCTTGTGGTTTCGAGAACTCGTCAAGGAATGGATTATGGATTCGGTGCACTTGCACATGACTCCAAACAAAGACTTGTTTGAGGAATTATGTGATCAAGATGGTGGATCCGTATTCGGAAACAACAAAACTTGTAAGATTGCGTGTGGATCCGTGAGATTTAAACTCCATGATGAGTCAATAAGGTTATTGAAGTCGTATGTACGATTTGAAGAGAAATTTGATTTCTCTTGGTGAATTCGACAAGAAAGGATATGTTTTCAAGGAGAAAAAGTATTCTAAGAGTCATGAAGGGTCAAGGAAGTCTTGAGAGTGAAGAAACAAGGCTTGTATACCCTTGTGGTGAAGTTGTAAGTGGTTCGACAAATGTTGCATCCACGAAACCTTTGTCGAAGAAACCGCATATGAGATTAGGCCATGTCGTGAAAGTGGTCCAGTCGAATTGGGAAACAAAATTTGCTTGGTGGAAACAAAGTCGAAAAGTTAAAGTTTTGTGAACCACGTACTTGAAAATCTTGCAGTGAAGTTCAACAAAGGCAAACAAAGAACACATGGATCCCTTGATTACATCCATGCTGATCTTTGGGGCCTGCAAGGTTTCCATCACATTCGGAGCAAGGTATTTTCTATCCATAGTAGATG
Source organism: Vicia sativa (assembly GCA_021764765.1). Classification (NCBI taxonomy): domain Eukaryota; kingdom Viridiplantae; phylum Streptophyta; class Magnoliopsida; order Fabales; family Fabaceae; genus Vicia; species Vicia sativa. The sequence goes on from CM038793.1 coordinate 216,884,519, forward strand.
ACTATTCCGAAAAGTTATGGGTATTCATTCGAAGACTAAGGATGAAACTTTGAGAATTTCAAAGGTTGGAAGACTCGTCGAAACCAAACCGAGAAAGGTCAAGAGGTTGAGAACAGACAATGGTCTTGAATTTTGCAATGAGGCATTCGACGCTTTTGTGCCGCCTCGGTATTGCAAGACACAAAACTCTGCAGCACTCCACAACAAAATGGTTTGGTGAAAGGTTTAATCGAACCATCTTGAGAGAGTTAGATGCATGTTGACTAGTGTTGGATTAAAGAAGGTGTTTTTGATTTTCAACATATCCGATAAATAGATGTCCTTCGATCGCGCTAGATATGAAGAAGTTTGGTCGGACATCCACCAAATCTCGACAAACCGAGAGTATTTGGTCTGAGCCTATGCTCACATTAGGCAAGACAAGGTCGAACCTAGAGCTCTTAAATGCATGTTCATGGATATCCGGGAGTCAAAGCTTATAGGCTATGGTGCCTAGAGTCAGTCACGAAGAATTATCACCGAGATGTTGTTTTCAATGAAGTGAAATGGCTTTCAAGAAAACGGATGATGTTGGTCGGTGCGTATCTCGACGAAGAGCGAAGTAGATATTCTGTTGAGGTGGAGCATGTTGATGAATGCATATCCCGATAAAGTCGAAGAAGCGATGATGTTGATGAAGTTGAGGAAACTTGATGACTATCTATTAGCAAGAGATAGGACACGAAGAGTCATCAAACCACCTCAAAGTTTGGGTATGCGATCTTATAGCTTATGCCTTAATCTCTGCAAGTGAGGTTCGGACGAAGAACCAAGAGACCATAAGGAAGTTATGAGGAGTCGAATAAGACCGAATGGTCAAGGCCATGGATGATGAGATGAAGTCTCTTCATGATAACAACACTTAGGAATTGATCAAGAAACTACTGGAGCCAGTTAGTCATTGTAAATGGATTTTCAAAGTTAAGGAAGGAATCGGGAGTGGCGTCGAAAAGATACAAGGCAAGGTTGGTTGCAAGGGTTTCACTAAAGAAGGTATAGATTTCAATGATGTGTTTTCTCCTATTGTGAAGCATAGGTCCATTCGAATGTTGCTTGCCATGGTGGCACAGTTCGATCTGAATTGGAACAGATGGATGTGAAGACTGCACTCTTGTATGGAGATCTAGATGAAACAATCCTGATGAGGCAACCTGAAGGGTACGTCGAAAAGGGAAAGGAAGATTATGTGTGCAAGTTGAATAGATCCTTATATGGGCTGAAACAATCTCCTCGACAGTGGAATAGGAGATTCGACAAATTCATGACACGCATAAGTTTCGCTAGAAGTCAGTTCGACCACTGTGTTTACTTCAGATTTCGTCCTGGTAATTCATTTGTTATTTTGTTGCTTTATGTTGATGATATTCTCATAGCAAGTAACAATGTCAAAGAGGTATTGAGGGTGAAGGCTGAACTCAATAAGGAGTTCGAAATGAAGGATCTAGGAGCAGCTTTGATTCTTGGAATTGACATTCAAGAGATAGAAAGCAATGGGTTATGCTTATCTCGGAGGCATATTTACGAAAGGTTCTCGAAAAGTTTGGTATGTCAAATTCGAAGCCTGTTGTGACTCCAACAAACCCTCAATTCAAGTTGAGTATTGATCAATGTCCCAGTACTGAGGTCGAAAGAACTTATATGAATAGCATCCCATATGCTAATGTAGTAGGTTCTTTGATGTATGTTATGGTTTGTACTAGACCCGACATAGCATATGCAGTAAGTCTTGTAAGCGTACATGGCGAATCTCGAAAGGCTCACCGCAAGCATTGAAGTGGATTCTAAGGTACATAAATGGGTCTCGAACAGTCTTAATTTATGGTGGAGCCTTTGGTGAAGATAGTAAAGCAGCAATCGAAGGATATGTCGACTCTGACTATGCAGGTTGTATGGATTCCAGAAAATCTATTTCTGGATATGTTTTCACTATGTTTGGTACACCTATTAGTTGGAAAGCAACACTTCAGAAGGTTGTTGCATTATCAACCACTGAAGCGGAATATATTGCTTTAACTGAAGCTGTGAAAGAAGCATTGTGGCTCGAAGGTCTTGCTATGGAGTTGAAAATTCAAGGGGAAGTTATCACTGTTAAATGTGATAGTCAAAGTGCAATACACCTGTCGAAGAATTCAGCCTATCATGAGCGAACCAAGCACATTGATGTGAGGCTGCATTTCGTCAGAAGGGTAATCGAAGGTGGAGAAGTCCAAGTGTTGAAGGTTTCGACAGATCATAATGCTGCTGATATGATCACCAAGACATTGCCTAGTTGCAAGTTTTTCCACTGTATGCAGTTGATAAAGCTGCATGAAGAAAACTAATTTGTTAGTTGATAATAGAGTTTGTTCCAAGGTGGAGATTTGTGAGATATTGGATCGAACTCTATTGGGTTGAAGGATGCTAGGATTATTAGCATCGAATTGGGCTTGTTTGTTATGTCCAATTGGTTAAGTTAGCTTGTACCCTAAGTTAGCTTGTAATGGGTATTTGTGATAAAAGCCCATTAGTTTAGTATGTTAGGTTTATTATAAATAGCATACCGCTCTCATCATTGCATACCGCAAATCCTAATTTAGGGTGAGAGGGTTATTTGTTATTTTTGTATACTTGTAATCTTGTTTTGAAGATAAAGGAAAGAATAGCAGTTAATAACCAATCCTTGTGTTCATCTTGTTCTTAATTCTTTTTCCCTACCTTGCAACAAGCTTATATATATTTGTTTCGAGGCATCCTATTCACAACATGAAGGTTATCAATGACGATAATCGACCGAATCCTACTCGATCGAGGTTATCCGTGTGTTTTGTGTGCACGTATGTGTTTTTTTCATACTTATCTTAAAAATATCTTTTAAATAAAATAAATTGATTCAAAAATTAAATATAAGGTAGAATCGTACTTTTCTTTTTTAATCAAAAATATTTCTTTTGTTCTTTTCGATTCTCTTAATTTAAATAATTAATCTCTATATTCAATTTATAGAAAAAATAAACTAAAGTGAGTATAAAGTAATTTTACACTGGTCATCACTTTGTTACAATCTCATTTTCATTACTCAATTCAAATAGCTATTGATCTTTTCTTTAATGGGGTTATGAATTTTCCTCTAAAGTGTCAACCTTTATTATTATATCATAATTTTCATAACTTCTATGAAGATTGAGGATTTCTTGTTTTTTCTATTTTCGCTTATGGTTATTAACCCAAATGATCTCAAGATAATATTCCTGGTCCTAGAGGTTCTTTGCCTGGTAAAATAGACCCAAATGATCTCAAGATAATATTCCTGGTCCTAGAGGTTCTTTGCCTTTGAATTTTGTGTTATGGTAAAATAGACCCAAATGATCTCAAGATAATATTCTTGGTCCTAGAGGTTCTTTGCCTTTGAATTTTGTGTTATGGTAAAATAGACCCAAATGATCTCAAGATAATATTCCTGGTCCTAGAGGTTCCTTGCCTTCGAATTTTTATTAGCTTTTAGAGCTTCAAAATTTAGGTCTTCAAAATAACAATATATTTAGAATGACCGTATTATATTATATTTATAATTTTAAGAACTTATAAATATGACAACTCTCCATCAAATTTCTGTTCTAAATGAATATTTATATTTCATGGTATCTTGAAATTAGTTATGTAACTGAAATTAGTTAGACTATTGAGTTAAATTAATTTTTTACTATATTATAAAGATAGAAATAAAATTTTATTTTTTATTATGATAAAATGTTATAATAATCATAATGTTTTTTTTTATATTTGTTGTCAAATAAAATAAATATTTTAAATATATTATATATAAAAAAAAGATAACCGTTAATTTTTTAAATTTTTTATTACACGGCTATCAAACTATCGTTTATAAAGTATGAATTAATTTTTTAATTGATTGACATTCACATAGTTACAAATATAAACTAATAATATGCACCAACTTTTTAATATATGATTATCATTTATTATTAAATTTTCATGAATATCATTAACATTTTTTTATCATGACTACAATTATAAAGTTAATTTGAAAAAATTCTGATATGTTTTAGTTATTTTATAAGTCTAAAATAATTACTAAATATCAATTGATTTTATTTTTTTTATTAACCTTTCTATACAGATCTAAATAATTTCAAAATATATTTTATTTCAAATAAGGAACTAAATAATTACAAAATAATTTTTGTTGTTATATTTTTAGAATGTTAAATTTAATATTTAATTTTGTAATAAAAAAAGTTATAATTTATAGTAAGAAGGGTATTTACCGATACTTTAGTCCTTATGCTTAATATTATAACTTATTTCCATTAAAAAAATAATTATATCAATATAGATTTGTTTTTTCGTTTATAAGTGCCACTAACCCGTATAACATTTTATGAAATTATTTTCAACTTATTCATGTTAAAAACAATTGCATCAATAGTTGAATTTTTTTATTATAAAAATATTTGTAACTTATTCTCGTTTATAAAAATTATTATAATTTTTTTCTGTTTATAAAAAAAATAATTTCTTATCATATTATAAAATTTTATGATAAAAACATGATTTATTTTTTATTATATTATAAATATGGAAATAAAAGAGAATAATAATTTTAATAAAATAATCATTTTTCTTTAATATAAATGTATTATTGATAATTAAAAATTACAATTATAAATAATAATATAACATTTATTAATGTAGATATTCGTAGAGAAAGAAATAAAAAAATTAGATCTAAGAATATCGAAAAATCGCTTAAAATATTAAATAAGATTTTAACATTTATTATTGTTGATATTAGTAGAAAAATAAAAAATTATCAAAAGAGAAAAAGATCAGAGACAGATAATTTTTTATTGGAAGATATTTTATCTTCTTTATTTAAATATATCCTTATTATGATTAATCTTTTATAAAAATTTAAAAAATAACAAAATATAGTTGGTTTTAATTAGAATAGAATTAATGAGAATGATTTTAATCTCGTGATTCACTTTTATGATGTTTTTATATTATTGATTTTTTATCAATTGTATATTGTTTAAAAGGAATTTAATATACAATTATAATGGTCAGAATAATTATTAAAACTGTTTGATTTTAAAAAATTTATAGGTTTAATTTTTAGATTTGCAACTGAAAAGTTATAATCGAGTCTTTTATAACCGATTAATAAAATTATGACATGTATACTGAATAAATAATAATTATGAAGAATTATTTAATTTTCTATTCAATAATAATTATTTCATTCAATAATAAAATTTCCTAAAAGCTTTATTAAATGATAAATTGACCATAATGCATTAAGGAATTTGAATGCTTGGCAAATATAAAGTATGATATTGAATATTATTACCAAATCTTAAATATTACCATTTAAATTATTTATAATATTTGAATATGTGAACAAATAAATTATTTTGAATTTAAAATAATTTAGTAATAAGTTTATGACATTTTTTATAAAGATGTTTTTATTTTATCTATCACCAACCTATTTATTAGGTTTAAATATTCTACAGAAAAAGACAAACTTAAAGACTATATATATTTATAATGAAATTTCACAATTACTGCACAAAATATTTCCAAAAATATGTTGCTAGTACATTCAAGATCTTGCACGGCTAAACATGAATGTACAGATCTTGCACGGCTTTTTGTAAAGTGATATTTCATAATTAATGTGAAATATTAATTAAATATTATTTTTTATTTAAAATGATTAAATACGCAAACTAATATATGAGGCATAAAAAATCATATTTATTAGTTTTAATTTAGATTATTTGTATAGACTTTTTTCATTTAAATAATAAATTTAATAATATTCCCTTGGTATGTAATAACATATTTTTGGGTCTATTTCCCTTGGTATGTAATAATATTCCCTTGGTATGTAATAGATTCGATGGAAGATCATTTTTAATTGAAATAATTATTATATAGAATAAATATCCTCTTGCTTTTTGTAAAGTGATATTTCATAATTAATGTAAAATATTAATTAAATATTATTTTTTATTTAAAATGATTAAATAGCAAACTAATATATGAGACATAAAAAATCATGTTTATTAATTTTAATTTAGATTATTTGTATAGAATTTTTCGTTTAAATAATAAATATAATAATATTCCCTTGGTATATAACAATAGAACAATAATCTTCAAGGCGCCAAAATACAAAAAAAAAAATATTTTATAAAAAAAATTACGAAGGCAAAAATTAATTATTGAGGTCGCAAATATCAAATCAGGCAAAAATTAATTATTGAGGTCGCAAATATCAAATCGCATGCTACTACGTATAATCAATTATCCTAAGTTTACTATAAATTTTATATTCAAATGTAATTTCTGATCCACTATTAAGTTTAGAAATCATAAAACTCTCTAAATAACTTAATTTTAATATCTGGTCAAATTAAAAACAATGCACATGACTGAAACTGAATAGATTTCTCTTATATAATAAATATGCGACCTCCAACATTCATTTCTCATAATTTAGACCTTGGTGGGCAGCACTACACCAAAAACACATATGGATTAATATGTATAAAAACTATTTTAAGATGATAGTTACATTTGAAGTATATTATATTCAGAAAGTTATTGCAATTTTTTATATCATTAAAAGGAATTTGACAATCTAAAAGAAATAATATTTTGGTTAAGTCAATCTAATTATGTTCTATTTAGTAACAACTTATTTATATTTGCTAATATAGTGGAAATTAGAATACATATACCGTGGAAATTAAAAATGGAGTGCAATTAGAATATCGGCGTAGGCAATGTGAATAGCTGACAAAATACAATTAGAATATATATACAGAACTTAGATTTATAGCTTTTGCAAAAGTATCATCAGGCACTATATGAATGGCATCAATAAATTGAGTTTCTTTATAGCAAAACAAAATAAAAATACAAACTAATCTGAAACACTTGAAACATATACAATCACAATAACAAAAAACAGAGTTTTAATCATAGCAACAAAATATGGAAATCAATGGAATCTAAAATAGTAAAAACTTAAAATATATTTGCAAAGATGCTACTACTAAATAATTTACATTTCTACCTTTATGTTTAGAGGTAGGGGCAATTCTTCCATCAAAAGAGCTCTTGGAAGTTGCAAATCTTGAGTAAAACTAGAACCTTTAGGAAGCTGAACGCTCAAGCTCGTAGTATTATCTATACCTACTGCATCAAAGTTAAATTTTGGTCTCATAATATCTTGAGGCCTGCACGTCCTTATTAAACATAGTCAAGTTGATTAGACTATCCATCTTCAATCCAAATACAGCAATTCTGAATACATAAATCCTTACCGTCGTCACCGTTTAAACTTTAAGCCAAATCCAGCGGTTGTGAAGACAGAAACCCTCACCGCCGGTGTTGTTTCATCTTCAAGCCAAATCAAACGGTTGTGAATACAGAAAGCCGTAGAATTGTAGAGAATCTAAATCTGTTGATGAAATGGTTAGAAAAAATTGATAATTTCATGAAAAAATTGATAATTTCATGAGAGAATTTTTAATTAAGTAAAGCAGGTTCAACCTTCATATTTGATTGAAGATCAAGTTCTCATGCAGATCCAATAAGAGGTGGGTTTGTTCTGCCTCTACTTCTTGAGAGCTTCTTTTTTATTATTAATGTCTTGTGTGAAGGCTGAAAATGAGATTAAAAACAAATCCTAAATCAGAAACTAAATAAAAATTGAGAATTAGATGAATGAGTTGTTGAGAAGTTTTGATTCTGTTACCACTTTGTCGGCGCCAGCTTCTTCCTTCATCGGGTTCTAGAGAAGAAATGTTTCCCTACGGTGATGTGAAACCCCAGTTGAAAAAAATAATTGTGATGCGCTCATAGTTTGAAGAGAAAACCATCAGTTTATGTAAGATTTCAAAATCAGAAGATAATTTTTTTTAGGTTTTATGGGAAGTTGTAGCAAAAGGTTCATCGTAAGGAAGGAACACCATCCTTTCGTTTCCCATAGCCATTTTAAATTCAATTTCACATACGGCTAGGTAATGGCACGGGGAAGTGAAGAGAACCACTGATTAGTAAATATAACATGAATAGGTTAATAATAGATTGGTTATGTTTGTATTAGGGGGTATTAGGTTATTTGTAAATTGGTTTGGTAGACTGAATAAAAAAAATATAAATTGGTAAAAAAAATCTTAGTGAGACACTTCAGCATAATTTATTGTCAAATCAATATGGTGCAAGTATTTCAAAAAATTACAAATATACTCTTAGATTATGACTAAATTATGATTCACTAATTAGGGTATTAGTGTAAGTTAATAGTACTTTGATTTTTATAGATTTATAATAGATTATTATAATTTTTTTTTGTTTATAAAAAAATTATTTTTCATCATATTATAAAATTTTATGGATAAAAAGATAATTTATTGTTTATTATATTATAAATATAGAAATAAAAGAGAATAATAATTTTAATAAAATAATCATTTTTGCTTTAATATAAATGTATTATTGATAATTAAAAATTAAAAATAATAATATAACATTTATTATTGTAGATATTCGTAGAGAAAGAAATAAAAAATTAGATCTAAGAATATCGAAAAATCGCTTAAAATATTAAATAAGATTTTAACATTTATTATTGTTGATATTAGTAGAAAAATAAAAAATTATCAAAAGAGAAAAAGAAAAGATCAGAGACAGATAATTTTTTTTGGAAGATATTTTATCTTCTTTATTTAAATATATCCTTATTCTGATTAATCTTTTATAAAAATTTAAATAATTACAAAATATAGTTGATTTTAATTAGAATAGAATTAATGAGAATGATTTTAATCTCGTGATTCACTTTTATGATGTTTCTATCTTTTATTATTGATTTTTTATCAATTGTATATTGTTTAAAAGGAATTTAATATACAATTATAATGGTCAGAATAATTATTAAAACTGTTTGATTTTAAAAAATTTATAGGTTTAATTTTTAGATTTGCAAGTTATAATCGAGTCTTTTATAACCAATTAATAAAATTATGACATGTATACTGAATAAATAATAATTATGAAGAATTATTTAATTTTCTATTCAATAATAATTATTTCATTCAATAATAAAATTTCCTAAAAGCTTTATTAAATGATAAATTGACCATGATGCATTAAGGAATTTGAATGCTTGGAAAATATAAAGTATGATATTGAATATTATTATCAAATATTAAATATTATAATTTAAATTATTTATAATATTTGAATATGTGAACAAATAAATTATTTTGAATTTAAAATAATTTAGTAATAAGTTTATGACATTTTTTATAAAGATGTTTTTATTTTATCTATCACCAACCTATTTCTTAGGTTTAAATCTTCTTTATAATGATATATTAAATTTTAACTTTGGAATAAAAAAAATTATAATTTATAATAAGAATGATATTCGTGATTTTTACCTATACTTTAGTCCTTATGTTTAATATTTATTAAAAATACGTGATTTTTTAAAATCTTTTTTAGTCCTTATTAGATCAAAAGATAATTCAAATGTATCCGACTTTTTTTAGTCCTTAATTTAGATTATTTGTATAGACTTTTTTTTATTTAAATAATAAATTTAATAATATTCCCTTGGTATGTAATAATAGTACAATAAAACCTCGAGACTATCGAGTCCATCAAAGAAATACATGGAATCGATTCCTTTGTATTCATTGTACAGTAAATAAGCATATTGCAATTTAGATAATCCACTAAAACTAAATTTTGAAAGCTGATTAAAATTCGAAGGCAAAGAACCTCTAAGGCCAAGAATATTATCTTGAATATGAGTAACACTGTACCAAACACATAAATATTGCCCACATGGATCATCTTCATCTATCATTCTTCACCCTTTTCTGAAATCATTCAGAAACTTGAGATCATTTGGGTCTATTTTACCATAACATAATGTAATAACCATAAGAGAAAATAGAAAAAACATGAAATCTTCATAGAAGTTATGAAAATCATGAAAATCATGATATAATAATAAAGGTTGAAACCTTAGAGGATAATTCATAACCCCATTATAGAAAAAGATCAATACCTATATGAATTAGTAATGATAATGAGATTGTAACAAAATGAGGACTAGTGTAAAATTACTTTATACTCACTTTATTTTATTTTTTCTATAAATTGAATATAGAGATTAATTATTTAAGTTAAAAGAATCGAAAGAAACAAAACAAATTTTTTTGATTAAAAAAGAAAATGACGATTCTACATTATATTAAATTTTTGAATCGATTTATTTTATTTTATTTTTAAGATAAGAATGAAAAAAACAATACGCGCCCGTCAATGGTAACCTTCACACTATCACTAAATGTTGACAATAGAGGTTCAAAATTGTTATCACTTAAACCATCAATGATAACCTTCACACTATCACTAAATGTTGACAATGGAGGTTCAAAATTGTTATCACTTAAATCAAATAGCCTCAAAGATTTCAATTTAGTAAAATTACTCTAGGATACCAAGTGAAGGACTCAACTTAAATTGATTATCGACACCGAGTTATGAATGCAACTCAATCCAGACCACGATCATCCACAAGAATCATTAAAAACCCATTTAGTAACAAAAGAGATGGACAATTCAAAACGTCGAGAAAATTCAACAATATATTAACATTAGGATCACATTTGAGACCACGTTTAGTTTAACAAAAAAAATACGAATCGTACAGAACTTGTGGATCCTTAAACTACGAACAAGTTATTACTTAAATCAAGTTTTTAAAGTTTCATATTTTCTAATGAGTCTGGAATCAAACCAACAAGTTGATTCTGATTGGTTTTAAGGTCCATAAGCGAAGTTAAATCTTTGATATTCTTCGGAATCGCACAGTGAACTTGTTTCCATGTAACCAAACATGTGTAAAAAATGTCATTCAAGCAACAACATAAATAGAACTTGTCATTCCATCACCATGTTGATCATTCATGCATAGGTCTTGTACCGACGGTTGACTAAAACTACCTAGAATTTCCCCAAAAATTCTATTATTCGAAAGTCTCAAAGTCGATAACGACAACAATGTGCCTATAAAATCAAGCAAATGACCAATCGCATTACATTTCACTAGTGAAAGATTCACCAAATAAACTGAATTTTTCAAACCCAATAGGAACGATCATCCATTACGAGAATTCAATGGGTTTATTTCCAATGACAAAACCTCGAGACTATCGAGTCCATCAAAGAAATACATCGGGATTCCTTTGTGTTCATTGTACAGTAAATAAGCATATTGAAATTTGGATAATCCACTCAAACTAGGTAACATTCGGGATATATTGTTATTTTGAAGACCTAAATTTTGAAGCTCTAAAAGCTGATTAAAATTCGAAGGCAAAGAACCTTTAAGACCAGGAATATTATCTTGAATCTGACTAACTCTACCTTTGTACCAAACACATAATCACCATTGTACCAAACACACGCCTCACATGGATTATCTCCATTTTCAGGCTATTTGAGAAGCTCTAGATTCTTCAACCCTTTTCTGAAATCATTCAGAACCTTGAGATCATTTGGGTTTATTTTACCATAATACAATAGAGAAAATAGAAAAAACATGAAATTCTCAATCTTCATAGAAGGTATAAAGGTTGAAACTTTAGAGGAAAATTCATAACCCCATTAAAGAAAAAGATCAATAGCTATATGAATTGAGTAATGAAAATGAGATTGTCACAAAATGAGGACCAGTGTAAAATTCCTTTATACTCACCTTATCTTATTTTTTCTATAATTTGAATATAGAGATTAATTATTTAAATTAAGAGAGTCGAAAGGTACAAAACAAATTTTTTTGATTAAAAAAGAAAAGGACGATTCTACATTATATTAAATTTCTGAATCGATTTATTTTATTTTATTTGTAAGATAAGGATGAAAAAACACATACGCGCACATGAAAATACACGGATAACCTGCTGCAGCCACAACATAAAATAGGGTTACCGTCAATGATAACCTTCACACAATCACTAAATGTTGACAATGGAGGTTCAAAATTGTTATCACTTAAATCAAATAGCCTCAAAGATTTCAATTCAGTAAAATTACTCTAATATAGCAAGTCAAATAGCCTCATAGATTTCAATTCAGTAAAATTACTCTAATATAGCAAGTGAAGGACTCAACTTAGATTGATTATCGACACTGAGTTATGAATGCAATCCAATCCAGACCACGATCATCCACAAGAATCATTAAAAACCCATTTAGTAACAAAAGAGATGGACAATTCAAAACGTCGAGAAAATTCAACAATATTTTAACATTAGGACCACATTTGAGACCACGTTTAGTTTAACAAAACAAATTCGAATCAAGTTTTTAAAGTTTCATATTTTCTAATGAGTCTGGAATCAAACCAACAAGTTGATTCCGATTGGTTTTAAGGTCCATAAGCGAAGTTAAATCCTTGATATTCTTCAGAATCGCACAATCGCACAGTGAACTTGTTTCCACGTAACCAAAACCAAACATGTGTAAAAAATATCATTGAAACAATAACATAAATAGAACTTGTCATTCCATCACCATGTTGATCATTCATGCATAGTTCCTGTACAACAGACGGTTGACTAAAACTACCTAGAATTTCCCCAAAAATTCTATTATTCGAAAGTCTCAAAGCCGATAACGACAACAATGTGCCTATAAAATCAGCAAATGACCAATCGCATTACATTTCACTAGTGAAAGATTCACTAAATAAACTGAATTTTTCAAACCCAAAAGGAACGATCAACCATTACGAGAACTCAACGGGTTTATTTCCAAAGACAAAACCTCGAGACTATCGAGTCCATCAAAAAAATACATCGGATTCCTTTGTATTCATTGTACAGTAAATAAGCATATTGCAATTTAGATAATCCACTCAAACTAGGTAACATTCTAGATATATTGTTATTTTGAAACCTAAATTTTGAAGCTCTAAAAGCTGAATAAATTACGAAGGCAAAGAACCTCTAAGACCAGGAATATTATCTTGAATCTGACTAACTCTACCATTCTACCAAACACATGGATTATCTCCATTTTCAAGCCATTTGAGAAGCTCTAGATTCTTCAACCCTTTTCTGAAATCATTCAGAACCTTGAGATCATTTGGGTTTATTTTACCATAACACAATAGAGAAAATAGCAAAAACATGAAATCCTCAATCTTCATAGAAGTTATGAAAATCATGATATAATAATAAAGGTTGAAACTTTAGAGGAAAATTCATAACCCCATTAAAGAAAAAGATCAATAGTTATATGAATTGAGTAATGAAAATGAGATTGTAATAAAATGAGGACCAGTGAAAATTCCTTTATACTCACTTTATTTTATTTTTTCTATAAATTAAATATAGAGATTAATTTTTTATTTTATTTTTTCTATAAATTGAATATAGAGATTAATTATTTAAATTAAGAGAATCGAAAGGAACAAAACAAATTTTTTTAATTAAAAAAGAAAAGGAAGATTCTACATTATATTATTATTCTGAATCGATTTATTTTATTTTATTTTTAAGATAAGGATGAAAAAACACGTATGCACACGCGCACACGAAAACACACGGATAACCTGCTGCAGCCACAACTAAAAATAGGGTTACCGTCAATGATAACCTTCACACTATCACTAAATGTGGACAATGGAGGTTCAAAATTTTTATCACTTAAATCAAATAGCCTCAAAGATTTCAATTCAGTAAAATTACTCTAATATAGCAAGTGAAGGACTTAACTTAGATTGATTATCGACACTGAGTTATGAATGCAACCCAATCCAAACCACAATCATCCAAAAGAAACATTAAAAATCCATTTAGTAACAAAAGAGATGGACAATTCAAAACGTCGAGAAAATTCAACAATATTTTAACATTAGACCACGTTTAGTTTATCAAAACAAATTTGAATCGTACAGAACTTGTGGAGCCTTAAACTTTGATATTGGACCTACGAACAAGTTATTACTTAAACCAAGTTTTTAAAGTTTCATATTTTCTAATGAGTCGGGAATCAAACAACCAAGTTTTTTCTGATTGGTTTTAAGGTCCATAAGCGAAGTTAAATCCTTGATATTCTTCGGAATCGCACAGTGAACTTGTTTACATGTAACCAAACATGTGTAAAAAATTTCATTGAAGCAATAACATAAATAGAACTTGTCATTCCATCACCATGTTGATCATTCATGCATAGCTCCTGTACCGATGATTGACTAACACTACCCAGAATTTCCCCAAAAATTCTATTATTCGAAAGTCTCAAAGCCGATAACTACAATAATGTGCCTATAAAATCAGGCAAGTTGTAACACCCCAATTCTACCCAATGTTTATATAAAAATCAGAGTGCCAAAAATTCCACCAATATGAGGCATTACATTCATAATTCAAAAAACATCAATTTAAAAGTCTATCTTAGAAGATACATAGCACATATTAATCCAAAGAACTTATAACAATTAATTAGTCTTCAAAAATACTTCATATTTATTCAAAAATTACGCAGCGGATTCAAAATATTTCAAAACTTCAAACGAAATATAGCATCTTTTAAACAACTTAATTCAAGGAAACAAATTCTCAGTGTATTAACATCAACAATGCAACGTAAAACAATATAAAATCAATAAGCGTTCATTTCCCCCCGAGTTCTATGTATCAGAGCGACGACGCCAAAAGCTACTAAGCTTTTTACTCCTCGTTACCTGCATGTTACCAATATAAAGGTAACGACCAACAAAATAGAAAGAGTGAGATATCTACCAATATAAACAAGTGTATGATAAATAATATATTAGGATTGAATCATATAAAATTATCACATTACATTTAACACGTCACAATAACTTTCCAATCAACAACAACACAAAACCATCGTTAGCAACAACAAATAATTTACTTCACAATTAACAACGACATGATTCAAATGAGACACAATAATGCATATGCATGTGGTACCAACAGAGCTTCATCTTCCTTCAATATTGTCAATTAATAGAGGCACAAGGCATAAGTCTTCTTCATAATTCCGCCAATACAGGCCTTCACAAATGCAAATGAAATGCGATGCTAACAACATACAACAACAACATAAATTCACTTCACGAGGCATATGCCTATATCACTGTTATTACCAATAATCAGAGGTAATTATCGTCACTGAAAACATCCTGCAACTTCACATAATTCAACATACAACAACATATTCCTCACCAATACTTCACAAATAATTCAACAACGCGATACATTCACACAATTTCAACAAAATAAAATAATCGTAATCAGCTACTAAAATATACGAATCATTCCGACAATTTCTAATTAATTCTGGACAATTATTTACACTGCTTAATTTACCAATTCGGTTAATTCGGTACTAACTTTAAATACTATTGTTACTATTAATTATTATGAAGCTGCTAATTCACTATCAACTATGTTTCTAATATTAAATTAATTATGTTACCATACTGCCAGTTTAAATGAACAAATTAATACTCTTTTCACTAGATTCACTACACTGCTATTTTCCATATGTTAAATCAAATAGGGAAAGTACTGCTATATTAATCATTTCATGTTGTACTGGTTTTAATACTAACTAGTTACTTCTGCTATTTTAATTAAATCAATTTCATTCATTCATGTACCAATTAATCTTTTCCTGTCAGTTAATTAATGTTGTTGCTACTTTAACCTTGCTGCTAGCATACCTCTCTTATACTGCTACTTCCAAAATTGTTCACAGTGTAATTACCTACTACTCATTTAATTCTCAATATATTAATTTCAGATCGCTACCAAAAGAATCAGAATTACACAAGTGGTCCCCTAGAGTGTGAGACGCTCCCTTCCTTGCCAATGGGAGGCGTCCGCCTCCATTCCTTTCCACCTAGAGGGCACCCGCCTTCCTCCTCAAAGGCCCCCGTCTCCACTTTTGTTTTTGTTTTTCCCTGAGGCGTCTGCCTCCTCTTCCTATGGTGTAAGGGGCGCCCACCCCACCCCTGTACCTATCGTCGATTAACTCTTTTTTTCAGTCAATCACTATAACACTGATTCTTTACATAACCATCATTCCTATCCTTCGATTAACAGCAGCAAACACTAATATAAAATCAACCATTTAATTCACACACGGTTTGTGACACCCCGATTTAATTCAATATTAAATAAGCGGGAATTAATTATTTAATTGATTAAAGTCTTAAATATTTAATTCATCTGGATTTATTGGATTATTTAGTGAGGAAAGGTTTGGAAGGGTGCAGAGTAAACGGTGGGTGTGATAGTAAAACACTCTACTAATTACTAAGTATTAATTAATTATTTTAATTGGAATTTTAAAAGGAAATATAAAAGGAAAAGAAAGGAAAAAAAAAGAGAAGGTTTTTGGAAATCATTTCACGTAGAGTTGGAGGAAGAAGAGAAGAGAGAAAAGCCGACGAGAGAAACCGAGAATCATCGCGAGGTAAGGGTGATTTTATTTGGTTAATATGTCTTATGGGTTTTGGGAACCAACGGGATGATTGGGTATGTTAGGAATTGGAATTGTAGGTTTATAGCATGAAACCCTAAGTTGTGTCAGTGTATGGAGGAGTTGATCATTAGTGTGTCAGATGACCGATAGGAATGTGTAAATTATGTGGTTTGATGTTAAAATGGCGTAAAATGGCTTTAGATTAGTGTTTCCAATATTGCAATTCGTGTTTGAAGGTTTGGAAATGGTTATGGATGCATAAAGCTGTCGTGGAAACCGGTTCCCTGTGGGAAGGAACCGGGTTCCAGCGTAAAATTTCAAAGGAATTTTTGACGGGAACCGGCCTGGAGGAACCGGTTCCCATACAAAATCCAGGGGACTCTATTTTGAAAACACGGGAACCGGTTCCTGTGGGAGGAACCGGTTCCCTACATTTTCCAGAGCGTTTTCAAAATTGTGGGAACCGGTTCTCCTGAGGAACCGGTTACCACTGTATTTTTCCAAAACTTCTAAATTTTCAAAATGCATATTTTCTAAACCGTAACTCGATTCGAGTGCCGCTTTGTTATTTCTAAATTTAAAGTTCTACCTCCTGGAAAAGAAAAATATTATTTTATTGAAAATTATTTTAAAAAGAGCCGAGTCCCCGATTTTGAAAATGTGGATTTAAATACGGAAGATAGTAATAAATGCGAATGGTCTGAGTTACCGGATGAGAACTAATGCATACCGTGTTATATTTTGATGTCCGTTGTGATTTGAGTGTGATGTATTGGTGAAATGACATCGTGTGATTATGTTGATTTATTATGATCAGTGGAATAATGTGGCATGCTTTTATGATTGCATGCATATACATTTGTTAATTGGTTCATTCCCATTGTGCGGAAGTGAGCTTGCAGAGCCAATAGACTGACCTGGTTAGAGGTAGTGAGGCTAGATTCTTGACCCAATGGGTGGGCGAATCATGGATTACAATGTCTTTCCACGAGTAACGGAGTTGGGTGAACGCGGTTCACGATTGGTACCACATGCATAGAGTCTGCATTGCATATGGGATTGTAACATGTTAGGATGGTTTCCAGTGTTACAATTGCCATTGTTTGATATTTATACATGATTATTGTGTGAATTGTTTCTGTGTTGTCATGATCTTGTGTTGGTTGATGAACTAATATATTCAATTAATCTGTTGGATCTAAGAACGTATAATACATATTATATTGAATTGAAATCTCACCCTTACTTTAACATTTCGGATCCGGTGATTAGCTTGAGTTGGTGAGGATAGCTCTCTAGATTCGAGTCAGTTCATTAGTCTGCGTGTCAGTGTCGTGCTCTGGTAGATGTAACACTGGGGAAACGATTGTTTGGAATCCTTTTATGGATATTTTAATAATTGTGGAATTTTGTTGATTTATTATCCTGGAATAACTGTTGAGTAAAGTATTCGGGATTTAATTATGTTTCATTTCCGCTGTTAAACATAATTTTGAGTATGATTTAATTGATGAGTATCCTTCAGTGAAGCATGACGCTGTTTGGTCAAATTTTTATGTTTTAAATTGTGACGCCTTCTTGATTATGATTAAATACTCTGATTATTATTTATAAAACGCGGGTAATTAGAAGGGGGTGTTACACGGTTTACACAATTAAAGATAATTTCATACAATTTCATCCCCACATATGATTTATCATAATCCCGTTTAGAGAGTTAGAACTCCACCCCTTACCTTAAATCTGACGGTGGTTATAAATCCGATCGAATTCCTATTTTTCGGTTCCGGTTGTGCAGTTCTTGTATCCTCTTCTAACCCTTGTGCCTCCACTCTCTTCAATTGATTTTCTTTTCTTACGTAAAACCCTATTTTCTATTACTAGCTTCATTTATATACCACCTAATATTTTACTCTATTAATAATTAAATTAATTATTCCACTCTTTTACTAAATCAAATATTATTCTATCATATATTCTTATTGGCCAATTAAATAATGCTTCCTCATTTGCTATTTCTCACACTATAATAAAACCCACTAAATACTCTAGTTAATTAATTTCTACTCATAATAATAATTCTCCGACTAAACTGATTATTCCCTTAATCCTCTTAAACCGACTTATAAATCCGTTAATGTCCCTTATAATTATTCCGATAATTTCTTCTTCGACTAAATTCCAACTAATAATTTCTTAATAATTCGTTTAAATAATTAAATGATTTTCCGGGTATTACACAAATGACCAACCGCATTACATTTCACTAGTGAAAGATTCATCAACTAAACTGAATTTTTCAATCCCAAAAGAAAAGATCAACCATTACAAGAATTCAAAGGATTTATTTCCAAAGACAAAACCTCTAGACTATCGCGTCCATCAAAGAAATACATATATCTAAGAATGTATCAGCTTTGGGAAATTTTTGTATGATATAAAAATGGTGACAACAGTTTGGGGCTTCTGCTTGATAATTATGATACTCCCTCCTCATTGAAAGAAAAAACCATAAAACAACAACCTCCTCTGTCCCGTAACTAACTCTCTCCTTCACTCCATAATCTTTCATTCTCACTCCTCCATAACAACTATCTCTTTCTCTTTGACCTCAACAACCATTATCATCTATCATCACCCCCCTCATATCTCTCTCTTCACCCTCGATCATACATACCATAACAAACTCCTCTGCCATACCTCACTCCTCACTGGGCAGAAGAAGAAGAAAAATGCAACACACTCCATTTCCTCTTCTTTTCAACAACCTTCCCATCATTTTTTCTTCTGTACTCACAACCACCTACAACCACCCCTAACAATCACTCACTCCGTAACTCCTTTCCATTCTCTTATTTCTCCTCCATCAACAACCATAATAACCACTCTTCAAAAACGGTTACGGCGATAACAAACTAGAATAATCATAACAACCTCTCGTTTGGCCCATTCTTTTGGCTTTTTTTTTTCTTTTTTTTCACGGCTCTTCCACAGATCTGGAATATCATCCCGCTTCCACCCTCGCTCTTCATTATTCTTCTCTCAGTTGTAACGAACTCATTCATTACTCTCTCATAATCGAAAAAAGTAGCAAGCTCTCTTTGCTTTTCTCTCGCCACCCAAGCAGAAAGAACCACCATTTTCTGGCCGCAACAACCATCTTCAACCTCACGCTTTCTCTCCCCGGAACCTCACTCCCAAAAAAATTGTCACCACCATCACTAATATTCTTCTCGTTTTCATTTTCAATATGGAACTAGTTCCAGAAATGGCATAGGCGTACCGCGCGGTTTCTTCATTTTTGTCCGCGAGATTCGAAAATTCTAGAGTTTTCTTCAACGGACTCAAGCTCAAGATGCAACGGATCGTACCTCCGTTAGGTAAGGTTTCAAAACTCGTTATGTACTTCTCTTATAGCATTGGATCGTCGATTACAGCATGTAGAAATTGTGTATGCATACTCTAAGTGAACGAAGGTCGTCGTTAGATGTGGAACGTATTGATTCTTGAATTTTCAGTTTCTTAGATCTTGAATTCGTGCATGGATTTTGGTGTGTTTGAGTGTGTTTTAGCGAAGACGGAATTTATATCATGAATATGTGTGAAAGTCAGAGCAAGATGAGGTCCTTCATTTTCATGCTCGCTTGATAAGGCCATCGCCGGCGGTCAGGGGTTGTCGGAGAAGAAGATGGTTCCCGACGGTGTGTTTTGATCTAAGGTCTGGAAACCTAAGCGGATCATCATCTCGTTAATGTATGTTAATTAGCCATATTCTCCAATAAACGCGTGACACATGTCCTTGTAATTAATTCATTTTTTTCTGAATAAGTTATATGATGACCAATTGATAATCATGTTACATGAAAAAAAGATAAACGTGACAGTGATTAAAAGTTAAAAAAAATGAGTATTATTCCATTTTTATTTTTTGGGATAAAAGATATTGGATTGGGCCTAATGCGAATTCGAGTTAACACCCCCCTATGTTTTGGGCCTGAGATACGGATGTACTGCGTGTAATTTAATCTGGAAATTGCTGATACACCCCCCTGTTTCCATGGTTCAAGGTCTTAACACATAGCTTAATTTCGCATTAGATTTCGATTGTTTCGACTTGTAAAAATTATGCAAAAATAATTTCCTGACATTTTGATGTCTTAGGACATTTTTTATTTTTTATGTGAATTTTTAACAATTAATTTCCTTTAGTTTTTTAATCAATTGTTGATAATGTGTTTAGAAACGATTTATTTTGTGATACTGTGCACATTTTGATGTGGTTTTCTATCGTTTCTCAACAATAAAAATCTGAATAAATAGGTTCCTGATACTTTAGGACTTTTAGAGTTTTATAAAAAAAATTGGGATTTTTTTGTAGTTAAATTTCAATCCCGTTTTAATTGTTTTCGATAACATGTTTAGAAGCGATTTTTCCCATAACATCTCGCATTTAGATGCAATTTTTGATTGTTTCTTAACAAACAAAAAATCCTAAAAATGACATTTTGATTCTATTAGATGTTAGGAGCCTTTATGAATTTTTCTCATAATTTTTTAGATCTTTTTAGGTCTTTATCCGATTTTTCTTTTATGTGAACACAAAGATGTATAATTGCTTGCTATTTCATCTAGTTAGGAATCGATCTTTTGCATGCGGTGTGTAATACTTGTTCTAACCCTCAACTAACTTTTTGATTAACATATTGACATGTTTATGTAGTTGATACATTGGTTTAGAATCGATAATTGAGTCATATGATTAGGGTACCATGAGAATTAACCCTTAGAGCGACGATTGATCGTTTTGGCTTAGTTTTTGTGCATAAATATGTTTCAACCATGATTTTTCTTGTGCATTTTGTAACACCCCAATATTACCCAAGGTTTTATAAGTAAAATCAGAGTAATTTAAAATTTCATAAATTCAATACTGAGGCGTTACACCTTCAAAACCAAATCACTTTAAACAGTTTGCTTTAAAGTATAAATCTCGGATACATAGCATCCTCGGAAATCATAAATTGAATCTTAGAAATCAAAACACCTTCTTTATTAAACCTCCTCATCAAATCATGTATTCATAAAGTATGATTCTTATTCACAAAAGGGATGACAACAAAAGAACAACAACAAGATAACACAAATATTTCCCCCGAGTGCTACGTATCAAAGCGACACCGACTCGACTAATAGCAGCTATAATCTCCGTCTTCATAACCTGCACACGTTACCAGTATAAAGGTAACGACGAAACAAGTAAAGGGTGAGATACTCCAAAACATATAATTAAAGGCATGATAACATATATATATATATATATATATATATATATATATATATAGTTTTGGAATCATAAAAGATATAGGTTAATAAGTGCATTCCAACACATATCCAAATCTCACTCACTTTAATCGTCATTCTAATGTGTATAATCAACACTTTATCGCCATAACCTCATCGATATAAATCATCACAACAACACATAAACTTTCATCACCACGAAATCATCACAAGTCAATACGTCACTAATCAACACGACAATCATAAACAACAACATCAAACAACAACATCAAACAATACTAATAACATAAGCAACAAACCTTGGAGTATAAATCCCATCATGGTTTCCATCAAGGTCGTCATGGTTGCCATAGTTTTCAGGCCAATCAAATACAACAACACTATATAAACAAAATCATCACAAATTGGCCAATCAAATACAACAACACTACATAAACAAAATCATCACAAATTGGCTAAAGCCCATCGTCGCTTTTGGCATAAAAGCTCATCGTCACAAACATCATCACGTCATATTTGCATTAAGCATTTCATCAAAGTCAAATCATTGCAAAACTCATCATTTATATTCATCGCATAGTTATCATGAAATTATCACGTCATATTCATTTCAAGTTCATCATAAGGATCATCACCAAATAAAGCATCATACATCATCGCAATTCCACATGACCCATGACATAAAACTCAACATCAAATGACTCGAAAACTGTCATACCCCAATTTTTGACCTAATATACCACCTTATATTTGCATCATTGCATCACTAACAGTTTAGACAGCATTAATCGGGTGTAGCATTCACAGGTCAAAATTAGGGTTTCATCAGATTTTCATCTGATTCAAGAAGCAACCAATTAGGGTTTGAGTTTTAATCACCTCATTTGATTTATCTTGATCAAATCATCAACCTCTGATCATCAGATATCCATCTTTTCTCACTGATCAATTGAGGATCGACCAATTAGGGTTTTGATCGAGCATGAGTATTCTCTGACTTTTTGAACAATGAATGACTTTTTTGGATAGAGATTGGTCATTATATCTTAGATACAACATCTTGACCTAATTTCTGGATTCAAAACATCCCAGAAGTTCACAGACTTCATCAGTCAATTTCAGAAACATCTGATGAAAATTCATCTGCACAGAAAAGTCAAACATTGACTTTTGGTCAAATTTTTCAAAACAAAACTTTTTCCATCATCAAAATACTTCAAATGATCCATCATGATCATAAAAAATCAAAGAATTTGGAAAAGTCAACAAAAATGTCAAAAGTTCCAACACTTAGAAAAATTTCTAAGTGTTAAAATTTTGTATTTTTTTCCAAACTTCATGGCATTTTTTCACATAGTTCCACTTTGATTTGGAAAAAACTCAAAACATGAAAGTTGTAGCTCTTGAAACAAGCTTTCCAAAATGTCCAAGAACTCTCAAATCCATGGAGTCTATCTATATGTTTGAAATTGAAACATAAGGCTCCATGAACATGATTTTCAAAGTTCAAAACTTCAAATTATAGGTCATTTTGTGATTTCTTCATCTAGAAGCAATGCCACCTTGCCAAATGGAGTTTAGAGCTGATAAATATCAGCTAGAGATAATTGAGAGGAGATAAGATCAAATTGAGATTTTTACACATGGTTAAAAAAGGAAGCTTCCTTTTCCTTTTGCAAAAGTCTTTCTTGCCCTTTAAGGCAACTTCAAATTACAATGCCATGTACTTATGCCTAATTGTTCAGAACTTTTGACCTATAAATAGAGGTCATGTTGGCCATTTGAATCCACACCAAAGCCATGCAAATACATGCTTTCCTTCCACTTACTCAAAATCCATAAATCATAGTTCCATTTGTCAAAACTTGCAATTTTGAAATTTAGTGAATACTATGATGAACTTTGGTGTCAAACACATTTCATAATCAATATCAAACTTGTCTAAAACATAAAAGCAACATGAACTAAGCCAAAACTCAGAATTACATGTCATGCTTTTCAAACTTGAACAAACTGCCTTAGGATTCGAATTCTTGGTTAGGGTTGATTAACTTGTGTTCCAAGCATCCAAACATCATCCATGAACATCATAGGGATGATGTAGATCCATTACAACAATCTGTAACAACTTTAACATAGAAATCGAGCTTCCATTTTCAGTTGATGCAGGTGGACTTGGCTGGAGTGATTCAAAGTGATTCGAAGCAAGCAGACCATTCCTACACCTTCTCTAACATCCGTTGAAGCTCAAACAATCATCAAATCCATTCTGGAAACACTCCAACATCATCTTCGATCTCAACTTGAACAGGTGAGAACTCAAACTTCAATATCATGATTCCTTGCATTTAAATGAAAAACGGCCAATTGTTTTCTGCACGTCACGATCCTTAGCCCTCAAACAATTTGAAAATCATCAACTACACATCATTTCAATTAGAAATTACGTTCTAGGGTTCTTCGTGATTTCCAAATTCAATCGTGTTAGACCAAAAATAAATGCAATTAACATCCACCATCGTGTTCCTTGTGAAAAATCGAGCAACTTTCATGTTTACTTCATCCAATTCCATCAAGAAACAAGGATTCTAGCATGGATTGAAGAATCTGAGAATCAAAGATGAAGAACAGGCTTCGTGTTCTTGAGTTTTCAAATTTAAATTTTCCAATGTTTTATTAACACGTGTTTTGATTCAAAACACAAAAGCACGCTTGTCCCAGGTTGCCAGACGTAGTACTTTCTGCCACGTAGCCACCCCAATGGTCATGGGTTCAATCCTCCCATGGACCATTTTTTCAAAACTTTTCATATTATTTCATGTTTTTTTACAAACTTTGACATTTTTTTTAACCAATCAAAACTCCTCATTTTGAGGTGATTTTTTGTACACTTGTCAATTAATGTATCTATTTTATGATAGTGCAAAAATTTTCAAAAAAAACTTTCATCTGATTATGTTTTAATCGAGCCGAAAATGACACTTTGAACACTTTTCAAAACACCTTTAAAAGGTGAATTTTTCAAACTTTCGACTTCCGATTCTTTTCAAAACTTCTCATAAATGAACCTCACATTTCAAAACACTTTCAAAATTATTTTTCAAAACTTTTCATCAAACTTGCATCATTTTTACCATGATCGATCCGATTTAAACGATAAAACCGAATTCGTTTTCTCTCGAATTTCTCAATCGATCATGGGCCTCCCTTACGGTGTAAGTCCCATAATATTCTTTTTATGTACATAATATTTCTTTGGACATATCAAACTCTTTTCAGATACATACAAATTTTTATCTGTACATAACACAGATACTTTTTATACTCAAGTACAGACAAACTTCGATCGTTTGTTTTCACTTCACTTGTGTATACACAAATCAAACATTCTTTTATGTACATACATATTTTCCTTGTACATATCAAATTCTTTTCATATACATACAAATCTTTGTCTGTACATAATACAGATACATTTCACAGATAAACTTCGATCGTTTGTTTCATCTGTATATACACTGAATACCATTGGTATTGAAAGGAGCATTATTCCCTGTGAAACTGCTTTTAAACCAATGGGCCACCATCATGGTGTAAGTCCCAACCCTCCTATGTACATCCACATTCTCCTGTACATAAAATACTCGTTCGTGTACATATTCACTTCCTTGTACACAATCAAACTTGTAAATAATCAAGTTACGCTTGTTTTAAACGTTCGTTTCACAGACACTTGTTTATATTTACTTCATAAACTCTTTTAAATAAACATCATACATTGTTTATATTTCCTTCATAAACTCATGTGAATACATATCACACACACACACTTGTTTAAATAATTATCTAGTTATAAAATAACAACTAGTCTAACCAGTAGGTTTCCCACAATTATAGCCTCCGCTTGGGCTTTATACAAGATAACTCTCCCCACAGAGTTCAGCCTCCTCTTAGGCTTCATATAAGAAAACTCATTCATCTGAGTTTAGCCTCCGCTTAGGCTTCATATAAGACACACTCCCCTGTTGAGTCAGCCTCCTCTTGGGCTTTGTTCAAAAGAACTCCTCATTGAGTTTAGCCTTCTCTTGGGCATCATACAATGAAAGAGACAGGAAATCTCTTAACAGCCTCCTATTGGGCTTCCAATACAAAGAATCACCCGCGTTAGGATAGAACCCTGAGAGTATAATTTCCCGGTGAAATTGCTCTTAATTCCAAAAGGATGGTTTCCCGGTGAAATCCCTTTTAAAGACAAAGCCAGCCATACCCTATAGCTTCCTCTTGAGCTTCATACAAGGACCCTCGATGACCCTCGGAATGCCTCCTCTTTGGGCTAACAATACAAGGACCCATGGGCTTCTTAAAAGCATCCCCTTAATCCAATCAATTTCTCCTCGAGATTTAGACATCTATCATCTCTATGGAAGAAGTATCTTATCTATCACATCACATACAATCAAAAACTTTTCAAACTCTTTTCAAACAAAAACATCTCTTAATTGTAAGTGGTAACGCTTGTACACTCAAGCAAAACACCCAATGCTTACAATTAAAAGATTCAATCTTTTTCAAACATCTTTCTTAAACATGTAAGTGGTAATGCTTGTACACTCGAGCAAAACACCGATAACTTACGATGAAAGAGTTTAATCAGTCAAACTTTTCAAAAATGTATGTGATGAAATAGATTAGATACATTTTTCAAAGATCTTTGCGAGCACAATAATAACAAACATTAGGATCCCACTAATCTATCCTTCTTAAAATCCCAAAGGAGAAACTTTCCCAATCATAGAAATAGCAATTAAAACGCACAAACATATCAAACATATTCATATATAAAGCTATAGATAACTATATATATTTAGGGTGCTCCATCTATTCCATTTATATAACAAACCCCCTTACTCAGAATCTCCCCAATGCGTTGCGTCTAGTTTGCGCTAGTCGTTACGCATATCAATATCAATTTAGGGTATTAACAACTTTCCCCTTTTTCATAATCATTAAATCATCTTTCTTGTGTTGAAAATAATAAAGCTTGATGCTCGCGGCATCTTTATAAACAAATCAAAAGAGTAAATCGTTTGAGCCGCAGAATCAATTCATATTCAAATCCTCTAGCGCCACCTTTAACGAACAGAAAAAATGGCGACTACTGGGGAGTACGAAACTTTGATTTTCAAAAAAAAAAAATGTGACTCTGCTCAAGAGCACCAAGCTTTTTTGTTTTCAAAAAAGAAAAGAAAGGGGATAAGCTTTCCTATTGTGCATATGTCTGTTTTTTCTTTATTATGTGTTTTCGCGATTTCATCGATGGAAAGAAATCCTAACCCGGATTTAAGAAACATTTTAAGATCTAGGTGGGGTATTAATACGTGAGAAGTCTCAATACTTACG
Source organism: Vicia sativa (assembly GCA_021764765.1). Classification (NCBI taxonomy): domain Eukaryota; kingdom Viridiplantae; phylum Streptophyta; class Magnoliopsida; order Fabales; family Fabaceae; genus Vicia; species Vicia sativa. Next base: position 216,911,816 of record CM038793.1, read on the forward strand.
AAGTTAATATCCCTCTCTCGGTGGAGGTTTTCTTGGAGGTATTTGTGTTTAGCAAGTATTTGCGAAGACATAGTGCTTTCAAGGGAACTTGTCGAGTTGGTAGAACACATAACCGATCCCGCCATTTAGGAGAGATTATTCGGGTAAGCCTAGAGTAATTGTCATGCGAGACTACGATCAAAGTAGTTTCTCTTGAAAAATATTATTGGACCATGAGTATTCAACAAATCCGATAATATTTCAAAGAGGAGTGTTGAGCTCAGATATCGAGAACCGCTTCACGATGAATAAGCCCTTAGAACTTACCCACATTGATTCTTATCGTTGGCCTCATGCTCGTGACTTTGAACGCTTGACCATGTGTATAACTACTAACCATGTTTGCCGCATTCATGCATTCATGCATTCATTCATTCAAAAAAAAAAACTTCATTTCTCTTCCCATTTCCAAAGAATTTAGAGATTTTTCTTTGTAAAATATTTTAGGTTAGAGTGATGGACGTTAGAGGAAGATTCACCAAGAGATACAGTTTTAGAATTCCTGACATAGGGAAGTTAAAAGAGTTAGCATCCTTGGTAGAAGATCCCTCGGATTTCAGAAAACGCTATGGAACTCTTTTAACTCTTCTGAACACTAATGTTGATGAAGGACTTCTCAAAACTTTCGCTCGCACGATCCGCCTATCGCTTCACTTTCCCCGATTATCGTGATGCCTACTTTGGAAGAGTACGCGCATATCCTAGGTATCTCAGTATCAGACAAAGTGCCTTTCAATGGTTTGGAAGCCACTCCTAAGTCACCAGTCATTGCAACGATGACTCACTTAAAGAAATATGAGATAGACAAAAACCTAACTACCAGAGGAAAACTCTTAGGACTAACTTCAAAGTTCCTAATGGAGAAGGCTCTCAAATTCTCTGCATGGTAGTATGGTAGCCTTTGAAGCTATTTTAGCTTTACTCCTCTATGGATTGGTGTTGTTTCAACGTCCCAAATTTCGTTGATATCAACGCCATAAGGATCTTTCGATTGGAAATCCTGCTCCCACTCTACTTGGTGACACGACGCTCTATTCATCATAGAAATCGTCAAGGAGACGTAACTATCGTGTGTTGTACTGCTTTTCAAATGGATTGTCTCACACTTGCCTAAATCTCCTATCTTCCGCGAAAACAAAGATAAATGGCATTGGTCTCAAGACTCATGTCTCTTACAAACGATTTATATCCATTGGTATACCTTGCGCATAATGAGATGGAAATCATTGAGAGTGTGGAGAATTTGCCAACGTACCTCTCATCGGTACAAAAGGAGGAATCAACTACAACCCATTCCTGGCGAGACGTCAACTCGGATACGCAAACTCTAGTAAACCTCTTGGTTTTACAGTAGAGAGTTATTTCTATCACGAAGGAGAAGATCCCCAAGGATTGAAGGCTAGAATGATCAGAGCTTGGCATCACATCCGAAAGAAAGATAAAGGTAAGGCAAAGAATTGTGTAGCCATGGGAACTTACACTTCTTGGGTAAAGAAAAGAGCAAAGGAATTTCGAATGTCTTACGCTTATGAAGAACCCATGTTCTCAACCGCTTCCAAATTAACAATTTTTCCCGTCGAAACTATGGGAGAATACCAAGAAGCTTTGGCCAAAATAAGGTTTGAAAAAGAGGCTTTGGAAAACAAGTTCCTTAAGACTAATCTTGAGAATGAGAAGCTCAAGAAGCAAGTCAAAGATCATGAAAAGACGCTTTACTTCCAGGATGAATGGCTCATGGAGAATGATGAGAAGATTCGTCAGAAAGATAACGCAATCCAGAGATACGTCAAAGAAAGGAAAAGAAAGCTTGAGGAAATGACAACCAACGATCCTGCTGCCGACAAGTGGAAGAAAGTCATTAACAAGCTAAAAACCAAGAAAGTTGAACTGAAACCTCACTATGGAAAGGAAATCCTGAAGTTGAAACTGCATCAAGCCTTTGGATCTTCATCCGACGAAGACATTTAATTAGCTCAATTTAGTTTGTAATTTTATCATTTATTTTATCATTTGTGTGAGCAATGCTCCAAAAAACAGAATTGTTGTAATCTTCTTTCAATAATTAATAAAATGTGAGTTTTCCATCCAAATATTTGCCTGAAATTTCTCTTTTTAGCATAAATTCTTTGGAAATATTTCTTTACAATCATAATCATGCATCATACTTTGCATTTAAGTCTGTTGTCAAGAGTCTGATCTTTGAACAGTTTGAACAGATAGGAAAAGATCATCAAGCTGTCGCGTCTTAGAGTTTCTCGACCGCGTCCAAAGCCAACTCGAACATACGATACAAGATCAAAAAGAAGAAAAGTAATGGAAGGATTTGAACAAGAGAACGTTGAACTTCGTAGTACAGTAACAACACTACAAGAAGAAGTGGAGAGACTCACATCTTTGGTCAACTCATTGGCCGCAGCGCAAAGTCAACAAGCAGCATCGAGCAGTCAAAACCAAGCAGCGATCTCAGAAGACACTACTACTCCAGTTTCAGCTGTCGCAGTCAGTAGTTCACCTTTCAGTATGCCAGAAGGCTATCCATGGGGCATGCCTTTCAACTTTGGCGTCGTCGGATTTCGCCAACCGATTTCTCAAACAACCCCGCTTGAAATACCTACTTTCCAGCAAAACTCTACATTTACTCCGCAACGTGGAGTAACTCTTCCACAAGTAACAATGTCGGTTTCTCAACCAATTATGACGAACTCAGCTTCCGTAGTGCACGCTACCATAGACGAAGAAGTTCACCATACTCCAGGCAATAACACGAATTCCCGTGGCTCGATGGAGAATCTCTAGGAACAACTCCTCAAAATGCAGCTTGAGATAAAAACAATTCGTGGAAAAGAACTGTTTGGGAAAAATGCCCAGGATCTGTGCTTAGTTCCTCGCGTAAGGATACCTGCAAAATTCAAAGTCCCTGATTTTGAAAAATACAAGGGAAACTCCTGTCCACAAAGTCATCTCACGATGTATGCCAGGAAAATGTCTACATACAACGACGATCACCAGTTGTTAATCCACTACTTCCAAGATAGTCTCACCGGTGCCGCACTGAAGTGGTACATGGGATTAGACAGCGCGAGTATCCAAACATTCAATGACTTAGGTGAAGCATTCGTACAACAATATAAGTTCAACTTGGATATGGCTCCTGATCGGGATCAACTCTGCTCCATGTCTCAAAAAGAAAGAGAGACATTCAAAGAATATGCGCAACAATGGAGGGAAATTGCTGCCCAAGTCAACCCACCCTTGGAAGAGAAAGAGATGACTAAGGTATTCTTAAACACTCTTAGCTCATTCTACTACGAGCGAATGATCGCTAGCGCTCCCGGAGATTTCACTGAGATGGTAAGCATGGGAATGCGATTAGAAGAGGGGGTTCGAACCGGACGCCTAACCAAGGAAGCAGGATCTTCTAGTGGAATAAAGAAGGTTGGAACCAGTTTTCCAAGGAAAAAGGAACATGACATAGGAATGGTATCCCGAGGGAAACCGCGTAAGAATGTCATTCAACGACGACAGGTAGCTGCCATAGCACCCGCCATCAACACAACTCCAAACACAGGAATTGCTCCGCAATTTTAACAAAATCAACAAACTCAATATTTCGCCAACAAAGCTCATAGCTTAACAATCAAAACTGCGCCTGGTCACGCACCGACCCAATTCCAATGACGCATACGTAACTTTACCTACGCTAATAGAAAGAAATGACATGATAAGGTCACCACCTCCGCTCCCAAAATTGCCGTGGTGGTACAAAATGCACGATCTTGCCCTTTTCACCAAGGAGCACCGTGCCATGACCTTGAGCATTGCATATCATTAAAGGCAGAAGTACAGAGGTTAGTAAGATCTAATCTTCTTTCCTTCAGAAATACAAGTCCGAACGTGCAAGACAATCCGCTTCCCAGTCATAGTGGACATTCAGAGAGTTTGATACTAAGAAATGCATGTGTATCTTGTCACAAACGTAAACCTGATCAGAGGAAACTTGGTACATCTCCATGAAGCATACAGTACAATGAGCACCTTCACTAAGCACGATTACGCAGCTTGCCACATCTGCTCCAAGGATCTTCAAGGATGTCCCACCATAAAAGCAGACATTCAGCGATTGTTAGACAGCGGTGACTTACAGATCTACAGAAACAGAGATGACCATGACGTAAATACAGTAGGGCATTTTCCATGAGCTTTTAGTCTCGATATCAACTCGAAAACCCAAGTAAACGTTATCATCCCTTGTTTCAACGTACCCAAACATGTGGAGATTGAATGCAACAGTTCCAGCACCCCAGAGTCTCCTTTGGTGATTTGCTTACCCGGTCCTGTTCCATACAGTTCACCAAAGCAATTCCTTACCAATATAATGCAACCCTGATAGAGTATGGGAAGGAGAAACCCATGCCTACTCTTTCAGCTAATGTCAATATAACAGAAATAGGACGAGTAACACGAAGTGGACGAGTACACACTCCATTACCACCAAGACCAGCTGCTGTTCCCGTTGTTAAACAAAATCCAGTTAACATATCTCCCGAGAATCCTGCAACGATTCCCGTTGTTAACCCAAGCACAAATGTTGGTCCTCCTGATAGAGCCGATGTTAACACAGATTTTGATGAAATACTGAAATTAATCAAGAAAAGTGAATACCGAGTCGTGGATCAACTGATGCAGACTCCTTCCAAGATTTCAATATTGTCTTTGCTCCTCAACTCCGAAGCTCACCGAGAGGCTTTAATGAAGGTACTAGGCCAAGCCTATGTAGACCACGATGTGACTACAGACCAGTTTGGAAGTATTGTCGCCAACATAACAGCTTGTAATAATCTAAGTTTCAGTAACGAGGAACTTCCAGAGGAAGGGAAAGACCACAATTTGGCCTTGCACATCTCGATGATTTGCCAATCAGATTCCCTGTCCAATGTATTGGTAGATACTCGTTCATCTTTGAACGTAATGCCAAGACGACACTCGCTGCTTGGCTTACAAAGGACACCAACGAAGTTCAATGACATAGTAGTAAGAGCCTTTGACGGATCACGAAGTCGCTTATTAGGAAGTTGATCTCCGATGACAATTGGTCCGACACTTTCCAAATTACTTTCCAAGTCATGGACGTCACCGCATAGCTTGTCTACTAGGAAGACCTTGGATCCACGAGGCAGAGAATTCTACTCCATCGAAATTAAAATTCACAAGAATGGAAAGTTGGTGACCATCAGCGGTGAACCAGCTTTGCTCATAAGCCATTTGTCCAGTTTCTCTTTCATCACAGCTAATGACGTTGAAGGGACACATCTCCCAGAATATCCATTAGAAGATGAATCTACCAGCAAAAACATATCATCTATCTCTTCATATAAAGAAGCGGCCCAGATAGTGAAAGATGGCAATGCTGAAGGATGGGGACAAGTAATCAAACCTGTCACTAACGAAACAAAAGTCGGACTCGGGTTCACACCCGTATTCTCCAAAGACAAGCAAAAGGATGAAGCCCTTCGCCCAATTAAGGAAGTATTCAACAGTGGGGGTTTCTTAAACCTTGTTCTCCAAGAAGTTAGCGTTGTAACCATTAAAGATAATGAAGACGATCCCTTTGAAACTGAAGAGTGGAGCACTTATTTAAACAGCTCTGAATATGTGTCCCAAGAGGAATTGTACGCGCCGACTGATCAATTCAAAGACATGTCCCTGCAGCAACATGAAAATCCACCTGTCCCTTCTGAAGTTTGGGATACCCTGGGAGAACCCAGTGGCAAATTTGATTACATGGTAAAGTATACTACGCCAGAAAGCTCGAGAATCAGAATTGAAGATAACCAACCCACAGGATGGGGTGATTCTTTTGAGTATCCTAGTCAATCAGAGGAGGCATACTCGGCTTCTCAGTCTAATCACCAATTAAGGTCCCGAATGAAGATCTCTGCTTTAACACGCCTGTGGAATTCACTAAACCAGATCTGGATTATCACTATATCAACATGATCACTAAAGATCAGGAGTACGATTTAGGATACGAAGTGGAAAGTGTCGCCGACAAAGAGTCTCTTCATTCAGAAGATTGGAGGGTGCATCCCCAGAATTCAACACAAAGATCAACAGGAAGCACATATGTTGTATCCCATACTTCTCGATCTGTTCATCAAGCGGAAGAAGACTGCTTTAGCAGCACGAGAGGCAAAGTCCATTGTCCAGAGTCTTCAAAACCTGCTCAACCAACGACCAAAGTCTACTCAAGGGTTAAACCAAAAGGAAAATTACCAGAGTACCTCGAGTTCCAAGGAGTTCGTACCACTGAAACCCGCAAGTTCGGACTAACGCCCTAGTTCTAAGTAGTTTATCTTTGCTTTTGTTTTGAACCTCACCGCCCAGTGAAGAGATGTTTTATAGGGTTTAGCTTTTAAATAATTTCTCTTTGTCTTGCCCAAGACGAATGAGTTTGTATTTTAGGGCCCTGTTTCATATTGTGAATCATAAATAAAATGCGTTGTTTTGATTCCACGCTTTGTGTTTGTTTTATTTTTACCCTTTATTGGAAATGATAATCCTAAAAAACACAATAAAAATCAATAAAAAAAAATCTTCAAAAAAAAAATAAATCTGCATACACTTTCACATTAACTTTCTTCAAAAAAAAAATGATGATAAGGAGTTAATTAATCAAACATGCAGATTAAACAGATGGACAAATCCATTGAAAGCAATAACTCTTAGCTCTCTCCCAACTTTGATATCCCATGTGAAGTCGTCGAGGAAGAAGTTGAAGAAGAGATCTCGGATGAGATTTCTCGATTACTTAAGCACGAGGAAAGAATCATTCAACCTCACAAAGAACCTCTGGAAGTAATCAACTTGGGTTCTGAGGAAGACAAAAAAGAAGTAAATATCGGAGCTTCACCGACAAAGAACGCCAAGAGCAAACCGATAGATCTTCTCAAAGAATATGTTGATGTGTTCGCTTGGTCCTACCAGACATGCCGGTTTGATACCAAGACGTGGAGCATCATCTGTTAAAGCCGAGTGTCCACCAGCCAAGGTCGAGGAGAGTTCACCCGATATGGTCGATAAAATCAAAAGGAAGTTCAAAACACGACCGGTTTCCTTGTCACTTCTGAATATCCTCAATGGCTGGCCAACATAGTACCTGTCTCCAAGAAAGACGGAAAGGTCCGAATGTGTGTTGACTACCGAGATCTGAATAAGGCAAGTCCGAAAGACGATTTCCGCTCGATATTGACATGCTAGTGGATAGCACGCAAAATTCAACGCCTTTTCCTTCATGGACGGTTTTTCGTTATAATCGATCGAATGGCTCCCGAAGACATGGAGAAGATATCCTTCATCACGCCGTGGGGCACTTTTTGCTACAAAGTAATGCCGTTTGGATTAAAGAATGTAGGCGCAACTTACCAAAGGGCGATGACTACTCTCTTCCATGACATGATGCACAAAGAGATCGAAGTCTACGTGGACGACATGATAGCAAAGTCTGACACTGAAGATGAGCATATAGAGTATCTCTTGAAGTTGTTTCAACGACTAAGGAAATTCCAGCTCCGCCTGAACCCTAACAAATGCACCTTTGGGGTAAGATCTAGAAAACTCCTAGGTTTCATCGTCAGTCAAAGAGGTATTGAAGTGGACCCTGACAAAGTCAAGGCTATTAAAGAAATGCCTACGCCACATACGGAGAAGCAAGTAAGAGGATTTCTCGGACGGTTGAATTACATCTCCAGATTTATCTCTCAAATGACTGCTACTTGTGGGCCGATATTCAAACTTCTCCGCAAGAATCAAGAAGTTGTATGGACATAAGATTGTCAAAAAGCTTTTGACAGTATCAAGGAATACCTGTCAGAACCACCAATATTAATCCCTCCAGTGGAAGGAAGACCGTTAATCCTATACCTTACCGTGCTAGAAGAATCCATGGGCTGCGTACTTGGACAGCAAGATGACACCGGTAAGAAGGAGCATGCCATTTACTACTTGAGTAAAAAGTTCACAGACTGTGAAACTCGTTACTCCATGCTCAAGAAAACATGTTGCGCTTTGGTGTGGGCTTCAATCACACGACTTGGTTAATCTCTAAAATGGATCCAATCAAGTACGTCTTTGAAAAACCTGCCTTAACAGGGAGAATTGCTCGATGGCAGATGCTACTATCTGAATATGACATCCAGTACCGCGCTCAAAAAGCAGTCAAAGGAAGCATTCTCGCTGATCACTTGGCTTATCAGCCGCTCAACGAATACCAATCTCTCAAATTTGATTTCCCAGACGAGGATGTTATGTACTTGAAGATGAAAGATTGCGACGAACCGCTACCCGAAGAAGGACCGGATCCAGAATCTAGATGGGGCCTAATTTTTGATGGAGCAGTTAATGTCTTCGGTAATGGAATTGGGGCAGTCATCATCACTCCCGAGGGTTCTCATATCCCGTTTTCCGCCAGACTACTATTTGATTGCACCAACAACATCGTAGAATACGAAGCTTGCATCATGGGTATTGAAGAAGCCATCGACTTGAGGATCAAGATCCTTGACATATATGGAGACTCAACCCTTGTGATCAATCAAATCAAAGACAAGTATGAAACTCATCATCTTGGTCTAATCCCTTACAGAGATTATGCAAGACGTTTGTTGACTTTCTTCAACAAAGTTGAACTGCATCATATCCCTCGAGATCATAATCGAATGGCAGACGCCTTAGCTACTCTATCTTCCATGTTCAAAGTCAACGATTGGAACGACATGCCTAAAATCCGCATCAGACGCCTTGAAAGACCTGCATATGTGTTTGCAACTGAAGCAGTCTTCGACGATAAACCGTGGTTTCACGACATCAAACGTTTCCTTCAAACATGAGAGTACCCACTCGGGGCATCGTACAAGGATAAGAAAACTCTAAGGAGGCTTTCTAGAAACTTCTTCCTCAATGAAGATGTGCTATACAAAAGAAACTTCGACATGGTTCTGCTCAGATGCGTCGACAGACAAGAAGCAGACACGATCATCCATGAAGTACATGAAGGGTCCTTTGGAACCCATTCAAATGGGGATGCAATGTCCAGAAAAATCTTGAGAGCAGGGTGTCATACCCCAAAATTTGCCCTCCATCTACTCAAGAAATTTCATACATCCATACTCAAGGATTCCTCAAGAGTTGATCAGACAAACTCTCTCCTAGACAATCAACCCAAACTAGGGTTTGGTATCTCTCAAGTCAAGATGGATTTCCAACATCTCCAATGGCCCTCATGCTTCCTCATATGCTTCAAAGATTCTCCATGTCAAGTTTCAAGCTTCACAAGTCAAGTTTCCTCAGACAATTGCTCAGATGGTTGAAAATCGGGTGTATTGGACAAAAAGTCAACTATGGTCAACATACAGTCAAACTTCATAATTTTTGGTCAACATCCTCATTTTGAAGTTACATTCATCATTTGATCAAGGGTTGATCATGATTCATCAAGAAAACTCAAGATTTGCTCAAAAGTCAAACTTTCTAAATTAGGGTTTCTAGGTGAAAAGTCAACTGAACTTTGACTGATCATAACTTTCTCATACTTTCTCAGAAATTTTACCACCACCTCTTGTTTTGAAGGAAATTCAATTCTCTACAACTTCATGTCTCACAAGAATGTCCAAAAAATGCTTCAATTGAGAGGTATAGCTCAAAACATTACAGGTCATTTTCAAAGTCAACAAAAAGTCAACTTTTTGTTTTGAAGATATATTTAGCATGGTAACTCCAATTGAGATGAGACCAAAAAGGTTGGTTATAGGACTCTTAGAGATTTCCAAAAAGTCCAAGAACACTAAAAAATGTGGGAAATTGAGCAAGATACACTATTCAGAAGTTGGGCAATTTTGGACAATTGCACAAAAGGACATTTTGGTCAAAATGCAAAATTTTCCAAATGGGCCTATAATCTTTTGATCCAAACTTGTTCATGACAATATTTTTGACCTATAAATGCTTGGCCATGGCAATTTTCTATTTTATTGATTTTATTTTGAATTTTAGAACATTTAATTCAAAATTAAATTATATAAAATATGAAAATCATATTTTTTCCAAAAGGGCTGATTTTATATGTTCCTTGAAGTCCAAGATAGCCCAATATACTTGCCAAATTCGTGCTTGATCTTGCATTGAAGAAGAAATCAAATTTTTCAAGAAAATTGATTTTATTTGAAAAATATTGAATGCTCCAAATCAAATCTTTTCCATTCCTTTTTTCCCTTCCAATCCTCTCTATAAATACCAAGCATCATAGCCAGAAAACCACACGAAACCCTAGCCCTTGCACTAACCCTTATTTTGCCAAAATTTTCCATAAAGTTGCAATTTTCGATTTCCACCACCAAATTCAAGGTGTTTTGAGCATTCAATCTTGCTCAGGAGGTTTCCAACAAGCAAAAGCATAGCTCACTTGAAGCCAAGACTGCCCAGAACTCGATCCTAAGCCTGCTCCAATTTGGTATATTTATGAAATTCGAATTTCATTATTCATGTGTTGTTAATTCTTTTGTGTGTTTGTTTATGTTCGTGATATTCATTAGAGTGCATTTGATACTTTACATGCAAGCATACACGTAGAAATCATCCATTGCCATTGTTAGGTTCAAGGACTGCTTGAATCGAACCGTTAATACAGTGCATTTTCGTGGCAAACCAATAGCACCATTGGATTCGTAGGGTCCGGTTTAGGGGTAGGTATCCTTTTGCTCTTTAAATTTCGTGTTTTGGTGTTTGATCATCGTGGCTATCGGAGAAGACGACGAGCTAGGGCTCGCCGTTGAATGTGTTGACCGCGAGGAAGTCGGCGTGGCGAAGAACGCTCCGATTCGCCATTCATAAGTCAAAGGACCCCACCGGCCGACTGTGTTTTTGACCTCCCTGTGCGCGACGCTGTGCACTCGATCCCACGCCATTCCATAACACCGATGACATATGGCGTGGTGGTTAAGTCGCTCCTGCTCCAAGATACTCACATGTCCCCTGCTCGATCCCTCCCAAATACCGGTTTTACCTTTCTTTTTCCCAAACTTCAATTTTCTCAATATTTTCATATTTTCTATTTATTTAATATTTGCATGCTATTTTAATTATTTTCATGATTTTTATTCTGCATTAAAAATTACCAAAAACATTTTTTTCTTTTACATTATTTTCTAAAACCTTTATTTAATTTAATAAATTAAAAATATAATTTTTGCATGCATATTTATTTTATTTTTATTTTTGCATTTAAATCATTATAAATTGCATTTTAATTATTAAATCTTTTCCAAAAAATCCCAAAAAATTATTTTAACGTATTTACCTTATTTCCAGCATATATTAATTTTCTCATATTAAAATGCGCATTTTTCTAACATTTTTCCTCTTATTCAATTCACCTCGTATTTTCCGATTTCTCATTCTTTCACAGGTTGTTCCAATTCGCGTTTTTACTGCTTTTTTCTATTTTTCCCAATAATGTAATTGCTCATGGGTTGTAATAGTTTAATTTAGGACTTTTACTTTCCGCACTCCTAATTATGTATCTGCCCCAAAGCCATGTAATAGCGTAGATTTACCTTTCCGCACTTTACATTCCGCATTTTACTTTCCGCACCCTATAAACTGTTAGTAACTAGGCGTGTATGGCAAGATAATAATTGGACATAGCTCACACTAATCTTCAAGATAAAATATCCAAATCAACACACTTCTTTCACACACGCACCCCTAGGGTAATTCTCTCGATGCCTTCGATTTCAAAATGGTCATGTCCTCGAACGAAGAGGTATTCTAGCACCGCTGCCTTCCAAACAAATCATCATAGTCCCTTCGATACAAAGATCATAAGACCCACGATGTCGCCTCCGAATACATGATCTTGACCTCGATTGTCGCCACGAAAATGATGATAGTCCCTCGAATGTGCTAGGATACTTCCTACAAGTTGCCTTCTATGACCATCCGATGTCCCTTCGAATGTCCCGCTTACATCCAACGAATGGAGCTACCTACTAACTAATGGTATGGCTAGCGCTATTCTAAAGGAATGTAGAAGTACAACAAAACGACCAATTCTGAGTGGGTAAATAAGTCTCTTAGTTGCTTGCTCTATCGAATGCTTTTCACACCACACACTTTTTCAAAGTTCAAATTCTTTCAAAACAAAACATTTCCGAACACTTTGTATACACTCCTACATGAGTCATTACAAAGTCAAAGCGAAATGCCTTTTTTCAAAAACATTTTTGTCAAACACACGGAAAGCAATTTTAAAAAGTGATCTAGAGCAACTAAGAGCCCGTAGATAACTACGGATGGAAAGGGTGCTAATACCTTCCCTTTCATAACCATTCTCCGAACTCGTAATCTAACGAAGGTCTTTTTCTGTTACTTTTACCTTCCTTAATTGATAAAAATAAAAGTCGGTGGCGACTCTTGCTATCCGCACATTTGGATACACAAAATCCTACAAAGTCGGCTTCACCGTATCACGTAATCGGCGACTACTGGGAAACACCCAAAGAGAGAATTACCTTAGGGATTTCTAGATAACTTTTATCGCTTTTGTTTGACTTGTATGCTTTATCTTTAAGGGTTGCTTGGGTATTATATTGTTGGGGATCCTACACCCGGATCCGGTTTCCTTTAGGTAAGTGGCATTAGATCATCGCGACCGCTAGACGATAACTACGCGGTCAACATGATGGCTACGTTAGCGTGACACTTTGGTTGCCCCGATACTCTTCATTCCCAAGTTGAAGAAAGTATTTGGCTTCGGTGTCATCAAGCGCTAACTAAACTTTTAGAACCTTAATTGACCCATCTTGGCCATTAGAAGGTAGTGAGATGGCTTTGGTGTAGACCGAGGTTGGTTGATACTGATGCTACGCTCATTGAGATTAGACTTTGGGACATTTTCGATCGACCACTTGGCCGTCGATTGAAATAAGCGCCTACGAGAAAGATCCGTGATATGAGATTCCTAGAACCCTACATTATTATAGGACAGATGAACCAACTCAAACTTTTGTGGGTAATCACCAACCTCATGCAAGCCTTAACCCTAGGCTCATTGTGTGAATTGTTTGTGTGTGCTAAACATGACACCATGACATCATTTGCATTGCATATCATTTCTAACTATTTCAAGGACCTAGGGATTTATCTTTGCTCTGCTTTTGTAGGGATTATGGCTTCTAGAAAGACTATCCGAATCAACTTCATGGGTATCCCTCTCAACTCAAAGAATTGGTTTCGAAATTCCGACCATGCTCATCATCAAAAGGCATGGTTATCTGCTTGATTTGGTTATCTCCGGTTTGAAGAAGATATGATGCATGTCCTATTCCGCTTCTTGATTCAAACACCATTGCTTTACCTTTCCGATTATCGCTTGGTTCCTACCTTGAAGAGTTCTCTAAGCTACTGGGGTACCTGTTCTTGATCAAATGCCATTCACCGTTTAGAAAAGGTTCCTAAGTTCAAGACATTGCATCCACTTTACATCTTAAGCGCTCAGACATTGAAGCCAATTGGGAAACTAGGAGTGGAGTTAAGGGTTTACTTTCCAAGTTCTTAATCAAGAAAGCCCGAGAATTCCTCAAAGTTATGAGTTTCCATGCATTTGAAAACATTGTGACCTTGCTAATTTATGGTTTGGTTCTATTCCTAACTCGATCAATTCATAGATGTCAATGCCATCAAGTTGTTTCACCCAAATCCAAAGGCTCACCTTACTTGGAGACATCCTACATTCTCTCCACACTGCACTACTAAGCGACAAGGAACTCTCATGTGTTGTATACCGTTACTTTCAAGGTGGTTTATTTCGCACCTTCCTCCATCAGCTTTGAAGAATGAACAAAGGTTGAGATGGTCTCAAAGATTGATGTCACTCTCTCATTCAGATATCCGTTGGAATCTTTTCTCTCAAAAGGACTTCACCTTCATCGAGCGTGGAGAATTCTAATGTACCACTACTTGGTATAAGGGAGGTATTACCTACAACCCTTCCTTAGCTCTACGCCTTGGTTTTGCTCAAGAGATGGTCCACATGATACGCTTCTCCAAGATGTTGTGTTCGACTACAATCACGATCTCCGCATCACCGATTTAAGGTTTATACATGGGGGCATGGTAAAGAAGATCGATACCAAGACCTTGGGGCACCAACTCCATTCCTTGGGAACCTTACCTCAAATGGGTGCGAGCTCGAGCTCAAACCTCATGATGCCATTCACTGCTTTACCAAGAATTATGGAACCTGCTATAGGTGACGACTCTATGTGTTCTCCATCCCGACATGCCTACCGATTTTGAAGACTTGAAGAGATCCCGGATTCGATTAAAGAAGAGAGGATACCTTTGAAGCTCAATGCTATGCAAGCGAGAAGAAAGTGTTAGAGTTGACCAAGCTACTTCACGAGGATCGAAACATCAACGCCTACATCGGCACCAAGAGGAAGCCCATGGAGACTTAGAGCTTTAGGATGTTTATGTTTTCTTATTGCTTTGAACTATCTCTTGTACTTAAAAAGAAAAAGAATAATGAGAAGTACTAATAAATGTTTGTTCATTGCTTGTTTAACAAATTTAAATCTCTTAGGTCCTTGAAAACATTGCATTGCATTCGCATAAACATTGCATAGCATAGCATAACATTGCATCACTGTACATTGAGATTGGTTTTCTCATTTGCTCGCTATTTATTTTAGCGTAAATGGCTCTTGAACAGACCACAAAAGATCTCCGTGCTCGTAATGCTCGGCCAAAGAGATGTTCACCAACTTGGTCCAAGGCCAAGAAGATCCAAGAAGCTCATCAACAAGAAGAAGAAGGTTGTTGGTCTCCTCAACATGGGTAGACGCTTCAAAGGAGGTCCTAAAGTGGTCATCCGATTGAGCCTCTCAAGGAAGTGTCCATACCGAGGGAGTACCAAGGGTGATGAAGGTGAACATGAGCCAAAGAAAGGAGGAGAGGATCATTCGATTATGGCCAAGACTGAGGAAGATGACAAGTACAAGCAACTTGAAGATCACCAATGCCGTGGAAAACCCGAAATGTCCGGCTGAATTTTGATGACCGAGTCTTGTCCTCGTGTTGTGATTCCTCCCAAGTTCAAAGTTCCTACTTTTGCTAAGTATGATGGCATGTCTTGCCCTAAGTCGCATTTGAAGTCCTATGTCCGTAAGATTAATCCCACACCGATGATGAAAGTTGTGGATGCACTATTTTCAAGAGAGTTTGTCCGAACCCGCTTGGAATGGTACTATCACCAGAGAATGACCGTATCCGTACTTGGAGTGACTTAGCTGATGCTTTCATGCATAAAGATGAGTACAATGTTGAATTGACACCCACTCGCATGCAACTACAAAGCATGTCTATGGGTCGTGACGAAGTTCAAGGAGTATGCTCGTGGAGAGATCTAGCAGTAGTTCAACCACCCTTGTCCAATAGGGAGTTGGTTGATATGTTTATGGGAACACCGACAGCCCGCTCTTCAATCATCCGATTGGAAATTCTTCATCCGGATTCACCGAAATGATATTGACAAAGAGCGATTGGGGTATCAAGAGTGGGAAGATCCATGTAGAGTCATCTTCAAATGTCACAAGAGATCTTTGGTGCTAAGAAAGAAGCTGTGTATGGTCGAAAACCGAGCCAAGTCCGATCGCTAACTGTGGGGGCAGATCTCCAATCCTACATCAAGACAACCTCGGAGACAACGCCAGAACTGTAACGCGCCACGGAGATTTTTACGAAGATCAACATGCCTTTGTCGCAAGCCTTGCAACACATGTTGAACGCAGAGCGATTACCTTGAGGGATCCTCCTCGAATGTCAACACTTCCTCTCCAAATACAATCCTAATGCTAAGTGTGCTTACCATTCCAATAGCCCCGACATAACATCGATGATTGTTGGGCTCAAGAACAAGATTCAAGATATGATCAAGCTAAGCAGATTGAATTTGATCCTCCGCTGAGACCCGAATGTGATCAACGCGCCTATGCCTAACCATGACAAGAGTTCCAATGTGTTGGTGATGATACTTATGTTTTCAACATAGATGACTTGACCATTCCTCCGATGATCGTTAAGAAGAATTTGTTGCAAGCCGTGTCAATCCAGATGCCCAGAGAATTGTCGCAGCCCATCTCGCACCGATGGTTGTGCTTGGTTAAGAAGACGCTTCTGCATGATGGATAACCGTGAGATACTATTTCGAAACCACCGTGTAAGCGTGTGAAGAAATGTCCGGTTGAAGATTGACAATGCAAACGAAACTGCACTATCTGTGGGACACCTTGGGGCAGCCAAGTGGAAAATATGATTACATGGTGAAGTACACTGTTCCTGATAGTTACGAGATTCCTATTGAAGATGTTAAAGCGACCGGATGGGGCGATGATTTCCCTGAAGACTATGCTGATGTTAACACAATAAGGATTTCCTCTCGCGATCCCGTGCCTGTGGTGGCACCTCTCATTATCACTTCTCCAAGACCAGCCCATATTCCTCCGACAAGGCTATCCCTTGGAACTATGGAGCTGATGTTTACTATCATGGCGTCAAACAAGACCCTCTGACCATTGAAGATCTTACTGCTGAAGTCTCTATTCCTGACATCGACAATGTCACCGGATCAAGCAAGGTGACCAGAACCGGAAGGGTATTCTCTCCAGAGATCTCTCCTCCAAAAGACATCATGACTCCACTGCATTCCAGCCTACTCAACCAATATCCCCAGAGGGAAAGAACCAAAGGCTCATCCCGCTCAACCGTAGTACCAAAGGAAGTTATCAAGACACCTCCAAACAAGAAATGGAGGAAATTCAAGATTATCAAGAAGAGTGACTATAATGTTGTGGAACAATTGGGACTCCGTCCAAGATCTCCATGCTTGCTCGCTTCAGGTTCGAGGCTCATGTTAATGCCTTGGTGAAGTTTCAAGAATGCTCATGTGCCGCAAGACACTACTACCGATCGCCCAAGTTTGTATTGCAAGCCCGGCTGCCAACAACGGCCTAGGCTTCTCGATGTCGATTTGACTCCGCCGAAGGAACACAACAAAGCCTTGCACATCTCGTTGAATGCAAGGGCACTACACTATCTCATGTTTTGGTAGATACGGTTCGCTTTGAATATCATTCAAGATCGCTTTTGATCGACTTGATGTCGAAGGGTTGGTTCTCGACCCTGACATTATCGTGAGAGCTTTTGATGGTTCTAAATGCACAGATTGGAGAGCTCACTCAGTAAAGTCGGTTCGCACTTTGATTCTACTTTCTTTGTCATGGACATCCGTCCACCTTACTCTTGCCTACTCGGACGCCTTGGATTCATGGGCAGGCGTTACCTCTACCTTGCATCGTGTTGAAATATCCGTGAAAGGGAAGGTTGTTACAAGTGTGGTGAAGAGGAGTACATGGTCACCATCATATTCCGTTATCTTGAGATGGAAGGTGAATTCTTCGAGACTCCGTCAAGCTTTTGAAACAATACCCGTAGTCATGCCTGCTGGCTCTCCGCCACTCCCGGTTGCTCAAGTTCCGCCTAGGATGGCCTCATTGAAAGATGCTCAAGCCACGTTGAACAAGGAGGCAATGTGTTGGGGTCAGCCCCGATCTTCCTTTCAAATCGACAAGACCGGTTTAGGCTTCACCATCAAGGGTCGAAGATGATACGCCAACGTGCCGGCCAACTTCCTTCCGTGACGCCCAGTGGAATCCATGCTATAGAAGACGATTTTCGACATCGCAAGTGGATCTTCCTAACTCTGATCATGGGCTCAAGAATTGGAAGATCAAGACGCTATACCAATCTCCTTTAGCCAGAGTAATTGCTTTTGTTTTGTTTTGCTTTTCGATTTCTTTATGTTTTGAACAATAAACTTTGAAAGCCTAGTGCCTTGCCCGGGCATCATGGCTCGCTTGAGGGTTATTATCTCGTCTTCATGATTTTCATTCAATAAATCGTTGGACTTTGCATTCAATTGTTTGTTTTCTTTCTTTACTTTATCACCCCTTCAAAAGGCTATGTGTTTCTTACACACACCCACGTGATACATCGCAATCACTCCGAATCTCAATAAAATATGCTAGTGCTAAATATGACTTCGATAATCCGATCTACCAAGCCAAGACGAAAGTGAGGAAGATTGTGAAGTGCCAGAGAATCCCCAGATCACAAAGAGAGCGAGTTATACAACCACACGAAGAGCACGTTGAGGTTGTGAATTGGGTACCGATGAAGATGTAAAAGAGATCAAGATAGGAGCAGTCTTGAGAATAGTGTTAAAGAAAGGTTGGTTTAGATGCTACGAGACTATGTTGAGGTTTTTGCTTGGTCATACGAAGACATGCCCGGTTTAGACATTGATATTGTGGTACACCGATTGCCGACAAAAGAAGGTTTTCTCCCAAGAAATGTAGGTTGCGACGCCCCGAGATGTCGAGAAAATCAAAGCCAAGTTATGAAGCGCTCAATGCTGGTTTCTTAGTCACTTTCCTATCCCTGGTTGCAAATGTGGTACCCGTACCTAAGAAGGATGGCAAAGTACGAATGTGCGGATTACGTAGATCCGAACAAAGCGAGTCCGAAAGATGATTTCCACTTCCTCATATTGATGTTTTGTTGACAACACCGCCAAAGATAAGGTTTTCCTTCATGGATGGTTTCTCCTACAATCGATCAAAATGGCTCCCAAGACATGGAGAAGACTACTTTTTACACAAGCACTTTCGCTACAAGGTTATGCCGCTCGATCAAGAACGCAGCGCCACTTATCAACGTGTATGGTGACATTATTTCATGACATGATTCATCACGAGATAGAGGTCTACGCCGACGACATGATAGCTCGATCACGCATCGAGGAAGAACATCTTGATCATTTGCGTAAACTCTTTGATAGGTTGAAGAAGCATGATCGAGACTTAATCCCAACAAGTGCACCTTTGAGTCGATCCGAAAACTCCTAGGGTTTGTAGTCGTGGAAGAGGTATTGAGGTTGACCCGCCAAGGTTAAAGCCATTCAAGAGATGCCAGCCCCCGCACCGAGAAGGAAGTCGAGGTTTCTTGGGCCGATTAAACTACATTGCCGATTCATTGCACACCTAATCGCTACTTGTGAGCCAATCTTCAAGTTACTTAAGAAAGATCAAGTAGTGGAATGGAACGACGATTGCCGATCGCTTTTGACAAAATCAAGGAGTACCTATGTAATCCTCCCATCCCGATGCCACCTACCAAGGAAGACCTCTTATCATGTACTTGATGTTAGAGAACTCAATGGGTGTGTGTTGGGGCAACATGACGAGTCCGGGTCGAAAAGAGCATGCAATATACTACCTTAGCAAAAGTTTACCGATCGTGAAACAAGATACTCACAAGAGAAAACTTGCAACGCTTTTGGCTCACCGCTAAGACAAGATATGTTGACTCACACTACCTTATTGATTTCCAAGATGGATCCGATAAAATACATCTTTGAGAAACCAGCTCTCCGAAGAATAGCAAGATGGCAAATGATCTTGACCGAGTATGACATCCAAGATACTTCTAAAGCGATCAAAGGAAGTGTAGTAGCCGATCATTTGGCTCATCGCCGTAGATGACTATCACCTATGCAGTTCAATTTCCGATGAAGATGTTCTACTAGTCATCGATTGGAAGAACCAGCCCATTTAAGGACCTGAACAAGGATCCCGATGGACCATGGTCTTCGATGGAGCCTCAAACGCACTTGGCAATGGCATTGGCGCCATCATTACATCCCCTACCGGCGGACATACGCCTTTCACCGCCAGACTTTGTTTTAGTTGCACTAATAACATGGCCGAATACGAAGCGTGCATCATGGGTCTTAAAGCCGCTATTGACCTACGAATCAAGTTCTTACAAGTGTATGGAGACTCAGCTTTGGTGATCAGTCAGATTAAGGGCGAGTGGGATACGAAGCATCCGAATCTCATTCCAGACGAGCATGTTCGAGTTTGATCCCCTACTCAAGAGATTACTTTTGATCACATTCCACGAGAAGAGAATCACCTGCACGCATTGGCTACTATGTCGCCTATGTTCAAGGTCGATGGGACAACGAGGCTCCCCATCATTGAGAGGTTCGACGAACCAACAGATTGTTGTGAGCTTGACACGTAAGAGAAACCTTGGTACTATGACGTGAAGAGGTATCTTGAGACTCGTGAATATCCGCAGGGCATCTCAATGATAAGAAGTTCATGAGAAGATTGGCATCCAAATTCTTCCTCAAGAACGACATCTTATACAAGCGCCACCACGACTTGTGCTTACTCTACTGTAGACCGTAAAACCGCAATGCGATCATGGAAGAGTTACACGGCTAATTTGGTACCCACTCCAGTGGACACACTATGGCTAAGAAGATTTTGAGAACGGGTTATTATTGGTCCACCATGGAAGCTGATTGTCACCGCTATGCTCGATCTTGTCACAAGTGCCAGATTTATGCCGACAAAGTACACGCACTCCGACTCGAATGTTTTAACTTCTCCTTGGCCTTTTGCAATGTGGGGCATTGACATGATCGGAGAAATCAAGCCCACGACTTCCAATGGACATCGTTTCATCCTTGTGGCAATCGATTACTTTACCAAGTGGGTAGAAGCAACCTCGTATGCATCTGTTACCAAGAATGTTGTGGCTCGATTTATCAAGCATAATCTTATCTGCCGATATGGCACTCCCGAAAGGATTATCACAGATAACGGCTCTAATCTCAACAACAAGATGATCACCGAACTCGCACGCAGCTCAAGATCAAGCATCACAACCATCTCCTTACCGGCCTAAGATGAATGGCGCAGGAAGCCGCCAACAAGAACATTAAGAAGATTATACAGAGATGATGTGACTTACAAAGATTGGCATGAGATGATACCATTTGCTCTTCATGGTATCGACTACAAAGACGAACATCAACAGGGCAACCCCCTTTTCTCTTGTATACGGTATGGAAGCCGTCTTACCCATCGAGGTTCAGATACCCTCAACCAGAGTCCTCCAGGAGGCAGAGTTAGGCGAAGACGATTGGGTTCAGACACGGCTTGACCAGATCAACTTGATCGATGAGAAACGACTCGCATCCATCTGCCATGGACTGATTTATCAGGAGCGAATGGTCAGAGCATTTAATAAGAAGGTCAGGCACCGAGTCTACCAAGTCGATGATCTAGTAGTCAAGCGCATCATTCTCCCACAAGGTGATCCCAGGGGCAAATGGACTCCCACTTATGAGGGACCGTTTGTAGTCAAGACAGTATTTTCCGGCGGAGCTATGATACTTAGCACCATGGACGGTGAAGACTTCCCACACCCTGTGAACGCAGACATAGTCAAAAAATACTACGCATAAAAGAGACCCGCTAGGTCGACTAACCTAGGCAAAAGTAAGGGCATCCTGGTGAACCAAAAAGGTTCGGGCAAAAATTAAGGATATATACAAAACATGTACACCCGGCAAGTCGAAAACCTGAAAAGGCGGCTTGGGCAAAAAAGGGTATCCCAGACCGAAACCCGAAAGGGCGGTCTAGGCAAAAGTTAGGATTTAAGCGCACGACTATGTCTCTTCCAGATCACCGCCTGCACTACTATCAAGATTCAAGATTCAAATGGCGAAGATCACCCACTCACTTTATCGACAGAAGGAGATGAGATAGTTGAAATATATGAGTACTAGCATAGTTGGAACTTAACGAGATTGTTTCCGCATAGCTTTTTACCTTTCTTGTGTACAAACAACTTGGCCATACGCCACCCTTTCAAATGAACGCAAGTTTCTTTCTCTTTACAATTTTTGTTGTTGTCGTTTGCAATAAGTCCAACGTTTGTTTTGAATGACTATACGCATTTGACAATAAGAATCTAATCACAAACATACGAAAATGAACATTCAAAAGTACTTACTACAGGTTCCAAGAATTGAGTTGACGACGAAAGTCACCAAATAGTTCCCCACAGAGCATAAAAGTGTCACTCACAACACACCTTCCCTAGCGGAGTATATGTTAATCCACAAGCAGTGATTCCACTCAACCGAGCAACGTTACATCAGTCTCCAAGCAGTAACACTTCATTCCCAGCGAATATTTCTCAATCCTCCCCCTTCTCCCAGCAGCGGTATCCGGACCCAAGACTTGGTCAGATAGTGCATCGGAGGAAACATACACCTTTTATTTCCCAGCCAGAGATTACAACGGACCTGCACTCTTCTAGCCCGGTCTCTCAAAGAACCATCAAATACCCTCCAATGAGATCTACACTTAATCCCCAGAGAGCATCTCCTAAATTTCCTCAACAGATCTACATGCAAGGTCCCCAACCGATCGCCTCCCAGATTCTCCTCAGCAGGGTCTATGAGATCTCCAACAACGAGTTTCTCAATCTCTACCTTCCTCAACAATATCTAAGCCCAAGACTTGGTCAGATAGTGCAGCGGAGGAATCCTGGATATCTTTCTTCTCCTTCAAAGCTGGACTTCCACCCACCAATTCCCCAAGCGTAAGTCGAAATCTTCAAATGTAATATCCGCATCTTCTTCAAGATGGATATGTTTTGAAATATCACAACATCTATCATTCATACATTACTCATAGAGTCATAATTCATGCATATGTCATTCATATACACTGTCATGCATCATACTTTGCATAAAACTAACGAATATTCTATCAAAGTTTCTCTTGTTTTCCAAAATAGGTAATACCACTTTGACGCAAACAGTCCAGATTAAGCCCCGAGCCGACGGAAAACTATCCGAAGATCGCCTCGCAAACAGTCCAGATTAAGCCCCGAGCCGACGGAAAACTATCTCGAAAGACCGCCTCCGACGATGGTCCAGATTAAGCCCGAACCGACGGAAAACTATCCGAAGACCACCTCCGTTATCCTCCGATAATGTGCAATGGATCAACACCCGATGCACAACAGGGAAGCTATCCACATTTTTGCCAATTACAATCTCCCTCAGAGTAATCAGCACGAAGATTTATTCTGATTCCTTATTATCAACAGCAACTACAGAGTCTAGCGTACGACTCAGTTGCCTTGGATGGCATCTTAAGCCCATCTCCGACTATTTGTCAACATCTCTTCACTTTCGTATGCTGCATATATGGTTAAAAATCAATACAGACCAATAACTTCATTCAAAGGTGAGCACAAAGTCTAACATACGACTCCTCCCGGATGGCATCTTAAGCCCATCTCCGTGCTCCTTCCAGAGACGTCTACAGAGTCTAGCGTACGACTCACTCCCCAAAGATCGACCTTTCCGATGGCGCCTTAAGCCCATCTCCGCCGCCTCCTATTCACAACCCCGAGTCTAGCGCGACGACTGCTCCCCAAAGTCTCCAACTTCTCCAAATGGCATCTATAAGCCCATTCCCCGCATCATCCACCAACAATGAGTGCAAATTTTGTGTATTGTTCAATCATCTTCACCTCCAGTCACGAAAGACAAGCATGTCAATCTAACCTCCAAGACAAGAAGATTGAACAGGGCAGTCATCATACCCCAAAATTTGCCCTCCATCTACTCAAGAGATTTCATACATCCATACTCAAGGATTCCTCAAGAGTTGATCGACAAACTCTCCTAGACAATCAACCCAAACTAGGTTTGGTATCTCTCAAGTCAAGATGGATTTCCAACATCTCCAATGGCCCTCATGCTTCCTCATATGCTTCAAAGATTCTCCATGTCAAGTTTCAAGCTTCACAAGTCAAGTTTCGCATAATTGCTCGATGGTTGAAAATCGTGTATTGGACAAAAGTCAACTATGGTCAACATACAACAAACTTCATAATTTTTGGTCAACATCCTCATTTTGAAGTTACATTCATCATTTGATCAAGGATTGATCATGATTCATCAAGAAAACTCAAGATTTGCCCAAAATTCAAACTTTCTAAATTAGGGTTTCTAGATGAAAAGTCAATCAACTTTGACCGATCATAACTTTCTCATACTTTCTCGTAAATTTTCCACCACCTCTTGTTTTGAAGGAAATTCAATTCTCTGCAACTTCATGTCTCACAAGAATGTCCAAAAATGCTTCATTTGAGAGGTATAGCTCAAAACATTACAGTGTCATTTTCAAAGTCAACAAAAGTCAACTTTTGTTTTGAAGATATATTGAGCATGGTAACTCCAAATGAGATGAGACCAAAGACATTGGTTAGAGGACTCTTAGAGCTTTCCAAAAGTCCAAGAACACTCAAAATGTGGAAAATTGAGCAAGATACACTATTCGAAGTTGGGCAATTTTGGACAATCACAAAAGGACATTTTGGTCAAAATGCAAAATTTTCCAAATGGGCCTATAATCTTTTGATCCAAACTTGTTCATGACAATATTTTTGACCTATAAATGCTTGGCCATGGCAATTTTCTATTTTATTGATTTTATTTTGAATTTTAGAACATTTAATTCAAAATTAAATTATATAAAATATGAAAATCATATTTTTTTCCAAAAGGGCTGATTTTATATGTTCCTTGAAGTCCAAGATAGCCCAATATACTTGCCAAATTCGTGCTTGATCTTGCATTGAAGAAGAAATCAAATTTTTTCAAGAAAATTGATTTTATTTGAAAAATATTGAATGCTCCAAATCAAATCTTTTCCATTCCTTTTTTCCCTTCCAATCCTCTCTATAAATACCAAGCATCATAGCCAGCAAACCACACGAAACCCTAGCCCTTGCACTAACCCTTATTTTGCCAAAATTTTCCATAAAGTTGCAATTTTCGATTTCCAATTTCCAGCCAAATTCAAGGTGTTTTGAGCATTCAATCTTGCTCAGGAGGTTTCCAACAAGCAAAAGCATAGCTCACTTGAAGCCAAGACTGCCCAGAACTCGATCCTAAGCCTGCTCCAATTTGGTATATTTATGAAATTCGAATTTCATTATTCATGTGTTGTTAATGCTTTTGTGTGTTTGTTTATGTTCGTGATATCATTAGAGTGCATTTGATACTTTACATGCAAGCATACACGTAGAAATCATCCATTGCCATTGTTAGGTTTCAAGGACGCTTGAATCGAACCGGTTAATACAGCATTTTCGTGGCAAACCAATAGCACCATTGGATTCGAGGGTCCGTTTAGGGGTAGGTATCCTTTTGCTCTTTAAATTTCGTGTTTTGCGGTTTGATCATCGTGGTATCGGAGAAGACGACGGAGCTAGGCTCCGGCCGTTGAATGTGTTGACCGCGAGGAAGTCGCGTGGCGTAAGAACGCCCGATTCGCCATTCATAAGTCAAAGGACCCCACCCCGACTGAGTTGACCTCCCAGTCGCGACGCTGCACTCTTGATCCCACGCTTTCATTCCATAACACCGATGACATTTGGCGTGGTGGTTAAGTCGCCCTCGCTCCAAGATACTCTCACATGTCCCCTGTTCGATCCCTCCCAGCGCTGGTTTTACCTTTCTTTTTCCCAAACTTCAATTTTCTCAATATTTTCATATTTTCTATTTATTTAATATTTGCATGCTATTTTAATTATTTTCATGATTTTTATTCTGCATTAAAAAATTACCAAAAACATTTTTTTTCTTTTTACATTATTTTTCTAAAAACCTTTATTTAATTTAATAAATTAAAAAATATAATTTTTGCATGCATATTTATTTTATTTTTATTTTTGCATTTAAATCATTATAAATTGCATTTTAATTATTAAATCTTTTCCAAAAAATCCCAAAAAATTATTTTAACGTATTTACCTTATTTCCAGCATATATTAATTTTCTCATATTAAAATGCGCATTTTTCTAACATTTTTCCTCTTATTCAATTCACCTCGTATTTTCCGATTTCTCATTCTTTCACAGGTTGTTCCAATTCAGACGTTTCTTTACCGTTTTTTTCTATTTTTTCCCAATAATGTAATTGCTCATGGGTTGTAATAGTTTAATTTAGGACTTTTACTTTCCGCACTCCTAATTATGTATCTGCCCCAAAGCCATGTAATAGCGTAGATTTACCTTTCCGCACTTTACATTCCGCATTTTACTTTCCGCACCCTATAAACTGTTAGTAACTAGGCGTGTATGGCAAGATAATAATTGGACATAGCTCACACTAATCTTCAAGATAAAATATCTGAAATCAACACACTTCTTTCACACACGCACCCCTTAGGTAATTCTCTCTCGATGCCTTCGATTTCAAATGGTCATGTCCTCGAACGTAGAGGTATTCTAGCACCGCTGCCTTCCAAACAAATCATCATAGTCCCTTCGATACAAAGATCATAAGACCCACGATGTCGCCTCCGAATACATGATCTTGACCTCGATTGTCGCCACGAAAATGATGATAGTCCCTTCGAATGTGCTAGGATACTTCCTACAAGTTGCCTTCTATGACCATCCGATGTCCCTTCGAATGTCCCGCTTACATCCAACGAATGGAGCTACCTACTAACTAATGGTATGGCTAGCGCTATTCTAAAGGAATGTAAAGTACAACAAAACCAAATTCGAGTGGGTAAATAAGTCTCTTAGTTGCTTGCTCTATCGAATGCTTTTCACACCACACACTTTTTCAAAGTTCAAATTCTTTTCAAAACAAAACATTTCCGAACACTTTGTATACACTCCTACATGAGTCATTACAAAGTCAAAGCGAAATGCCTTTTTCAAAACATCTTTGTCAAACACACGTAAAGCAATTTTAAAAGTGATCTAGAGTAACTAAGAGCCCGTAGATAACTACGGATGGAAAGGGTGCTAATACCTTCCCTTTTCATAACCATTCTCCCGAACTCAGAATCTAACGAAGGTCTTTTTCTGTTACTTTTACCTTCCCTTAATTGGATAAAAATAAAAGTCGGTGGCGACTCTTGCTATCCGCACATTTGGATACACAAAATCCTACAAAGTCAGTTCACCGTATCACACAGGGTACTATTGGATAACGATGGAATCTGATTGCTGTAAACACGTCAAAAGATGTCACAAGTGCCAGATCTACGCAGATAAGATCCATGTACTGCCAACTTTACTCAACGTTCTCTCTTCTCTGTGGCCTTTCTCCATGTGGGGCATTGACATGATTGGGATGATCGAACCAAAAGCGTCCAACGGACATCGTTTCATTCTAGTGGCTATTGATTACTTCACCAAATGGGTCAAGCAAAGATCTTACGCCAACGTTACAGACAAGTGGTTGTGAGGTTCATCAAGAACAACCTCATTTGCCGATATGGAGTTCCAAGCAAGATCATTACGCATAATGGATCAAACTTGAACAACAAAATGATGAAAGAACTGCGTGAGGAATTCAAGATCGAGCATCATAACTCATCTCCTTACCGCCAAAGATGAACGGCGCTGAAGCGCCAACAAAACATCAAAAGATTGTCCGTAAGATGGTCATCACCTACAAAGACCTGCACGAATGTCGCCATTTGCTCGCATGGGTATCGACTCAAGACGCACTTCAATAGGGGCAACTCCCTTTTCTTTAGTATACGGCATGGAAGCAGTGCTCCCCGTAGAAGTTGAGATCCCGTCAATGAGAATTCTCATGGAAACAAAACTATCTGAGGCTGAATGGTGTCAAAGCAGATACGATCAACTGAACTTAATTGAAGAAAAGCGCCTGACCGCTCTGTGTCATGGGCAACTATATCAAAGAAGGATGAAGAAAGCGTTCGACAAAAAGGTCCGACCTCGTGAATTCCGAGAAGGCGACCTCATGCTTAAAAAGATTCTATCTTTTCAACCAGATTCTAGGGGCAAGTGGACTCCTAATTATGAAGGCCCATACATCGTCAAAAGAAGCTTTTCTGGCGGTGCTATGACTCTCACAACCATGGACGGTGATGAACTCCCGCATCCTGTGAATGCTGATGCAGTCAAGAAATACTTTGTCTAAAAAATAAAATAAAAAGAACAGCTCGGTAAGTCGAAAACCCGAACAGGGCGGCTTAGGCAAAAAAGAGCGTCTCGGTGGATTGAAAACCTGAAAAGGCGATCCAGGCAAAAATTAGAGACAATAAACAGAAATTATCCTGATAGATTGAAAACCTGAAAAGGCAATCTAGGCAAAAATAGGATACAAAATGACAAAGTAATCAGAATCATCCGATTAATCAAGAATCTTCCACAACGGATCTTCAATCAAATCTTCTGAAGCAACAAACACAGTTTGGAATTCAAAATTGTTAGGGATAATAGTGGTTATTTGCTTTCAATGTAGCCTTTTCCTAATAAATTATCATTTCCAACTTTTGTAAATAACTCATGGGATCACGCCTTTGGCTGATTACCATTCTATCAATAAATTTGAGCTTTGTGCCTTTTGTTTGCAATTCCTAGTTTATTCTGTTTTGCAAAATAACGCTTTTTATTGTGAAAATCACTTTTTGAAACTAAAACGGTTTTAAATGAATTTTTACTTCAAATTTTTGAAACAAAAGCGAAATTTTTCTTTGAACTATGAATACGGAAATAACTTCAACAGTTTTCTACACGAGTGTTTCAATCTCCGAAGGATAGAATGACTGCTACAAGAAGTCTTTTCCTCAGCAGAAATCATCAAAGGATGGTATTCTTATCCAAAAAAAGAATTCCCAACAAAGTTGCCAATGAAATGCCTTTCTCCGAAAGTTTAAAGCATGCAACTCAGATCCTTCATCAGCAACGTCTACACCATTGCTGCGGATATTGCTAAGTATTTGTTCGAACTGTGACGTGGTCCTTTTCCCAAATGCCTCTTTAGTATTCTGTCAAGTATTGTTAGCATGCATATAACATTCATGACATTCATACATAATAGCATCATTTTTGCATTTTTGCATTCCTCAAAAATGTATGCTTCCATATCACTGGTTTAAATCACGCTTATTCATGTAGGTTTGATCATATCCCCAGTAGATTATCCCAAAGCAGAGAAATACATCTTTTTTCTCTCTCCTGTTCCCCAGCTGAGATCATTCCTCATCAGGAACAAAGTCTTGATTAACTTTTTCTTTCCAGTTCATTCCTGGATAGAACCCTGTCTATAATCAACAAAGCGATAAGCAATAGCCTCATCATTTGAGCCGCTTATTTCTTTTTCATTCTTAAACTTGTCATGAAAGTTTGTTCTTCTCAACAAAGTCAAATCACGACCGTACGAGAAATTCCCCAGCAGTTGTCTTTCTGTTTAAAAGAAAACTTGTGTCTTCCGATCAAAATGCCCGCGTTTTCTCAAAAGAGAGATCCTCGGCAAGATTTTATTCAAGAAAGTAGAAACTCATTTGAGTTCTGTTTCTTTCACTGTCTATTATTCACAAGGCTGAATACCCAGTAATATATCTCAAAGATTTACCTTGTTATAGTTATCACTTTGCTAATAATTGGTAATATCTTCAAAATTCATTTGAGATCTGTTTCCATCATTTGTCTGATATCACAAAGCTGAATACTCAAACAAAATTTCTTAAAAGATTTACCTTGTTATAATTATCACATTGCTGATAATTGGTAATATCTTTATACTTTATTACCATAAACTATCACAAGGCTGATACTTGGTAATATCATCTTTACTTACCTTAAACATTGTCATAAGGCTGACAGAAGGTAATCCCTTTGTTTCTCAAAGCGAAACGGATATTCACATGTTTTGTGAATCTCTTTTTCCCCAGCGAGACATACTGCTTGTTTCCCAACAAACAGGATCCTCTTTTCTTGAGCAGATCGAGTCATCCTCACAAAATTTTTCCCACCATGTCATTTCTTTGATATCATCTGGGTAAAACTTTTACAATCATTTTGCATCATCCGCATTTTTGGTATCTTAAGTCCAAATTTTGCGTATTCTGATATTTAAGTCTCTTTACACCTATCAAAACAAATATATTCACCTTCATCTTTCAGGTTAAAGAAACTTAAATAGGGGCATCTGTCATACCCCAATTTTTGACCTAATATACCACCTTACATTTGCATCATTGCATCACTAACAGTTCAGACAGCATTAATCGGGTGTAGCA
The DNA here is from genome assembly GCA_021764765.1 of Vicia sativa. Taxonomy (NCBI): domain Eukaryota; kingdom Viridiplantae; phylum Streptophyta; class Magnoliopsida; order Fabales; family Fabaceae; genus Vicia; species Vicia sativa. The sequence continues at coordinate 216,941,924 of CM038793.1, forward strand.
TTCACAGGTCAAAATTAGGGTTTCATCAGATTTTCATCTGATTCAAGAAGCAACCAATTAGGGTTAGAGTTTTATTCACCTCTTTTGATCTATCTTGATCAAATCATCAACCTCTGATCATCAGATATCCATCTTTTCTCACTGATCAATTAAGGATCGACCAATTAGGGTTTTGATCGAGCATGAGTATTCTCTGACTTTTTGAACAATGAATGACTTTTCTGGCTAGAGATTGGTCATTATATCTTAGATACAACATCTTGACCTAATTTCTGGATTCAAAACATCCCAGAAGTTCACAGACTTCATCAGTCAATTTCAGAAACATCTGATGAAAATTCATCTGCACAGAAAAGTCAAACCTTGACTTTTGGTCAAAATTTTCAAAACAAAACTTTTTCCATCATCAAAATACTTTAAATGATCCATCATGATCATAAAAAATCAAAGAATTTGGAAAAGTCAACAAAAAAGTCAAAAGTTCCAACACTTAGAAAAATTTCTAAGTGTTAAAATTTTGTATTTTTTCCAAACTTCATGGCATTTTTTCACATAGTTCCACTTTGATTTGGAAAAAACTAAAAACATGAAAGTTTTAGCTCTTGAAACAAGCTTTCCAAAATTTCCAAGAACTCTCAAATCCATGGAGTCTAGCTATATGTTTGAAATTGAAACATAAGGCTCCATGAACATGATTTTCAAAGTTCAAAACTTCAAATTATAGGTCATTTTGTGATTTCTTCATCTAGAAGCAATGCCACCTTGCCAAATGGAGTTTAGAGCTGATAAATATCAGCTAGAGATAATTGAGAGGAGATAAGATCAAATTGAGATTTTTACACATGGTTAAAAAAGGAAGCTTCCTTTTCCTTTTGCAAAAGTCTTTCTTGCCCTTTAAGGCAACTTCAAATTACAATGTCATGTACTTGTGCCTAATTGTTCAGAACTTTTGACCTATAAATAGAGTTCATGTTGGCCATTTGAATCCACACCAAAGCCATGCAAATACATGCTTTCCTTCCACTTACTCAAAATCCATAAATCATAGTTCCATTTGTCAAAACTTGCAATTTTGAAATTTAGTGAATACTATGATGAACTTTGGTGTCAAACACATTTCATAATCAATATCAAACTTGTCTAAAACATAAAAGCAACATGAACTAAGCCAAAACTCAGAATTACATGTCATGCTTTTCAAACTTGAACAAACTGCCTTAGGATTCGAATTCTTGGTTAGGGTTGATTAACTTGTGTTCCAAGCATCCAAACATCATCCATGAACATCATAGGGATGACGTAGATCCATTACAACAATCTGTAACAACTTTAACATAGAAATCGAGCTTCCATTTTCAGTTGATGCAGGTGGACTTGGCTGGAGTGATTCAAAGTGATTCGAAGCAAGCAGACCATTCCTACACCTTCTCTAACATCCGTTGAAGCTCAAATAATCATCAAATCCATTTTGGAAACACTCCAACATCATCTTCGATCTCAACTTGAACAGGTGAGAACTCAAACTTCAATATCATGATTCCTTGCATTTAATTGAAAAAACGCTTGGCCAATTGTTTTCCGCACTCATCACGATCCTTAGCCCTCAAACAATTTGAAAAATCATCAACTACACATCATTTCAATTAGAAATTACAGTTCTAGGGTTCTTCGTGATTTTAAATTCAATCGTGTTAGACCAAAAATAAATGCAATTAACATCTACCATCGTGTTCCTTGTGAAAAATCGAGCAACTTTCATGTTTACTTCATCCAATTCCATCAAGAAACAAGGATTCTAGCATGGATTGAAGAATCTGAGAATCAAAGATGAAGAACAGGGCTTCGCGCGTGTTCTTGAGTTTTCAAATTTAAATTTTCCAATGTTTTATTAACACGTGTTTTGATTCAAAAACACAAAAGCACGCTTGTCCTGGTTGCCAAAGACGTCGTAGTACTTTCGCCACGTAGTTACCCCAATGGTCATGGGTTCAAACCTCCCATGGACCATTTTTTCAAAACTTTTCATATTATTTCATGTTTTTTTACAAACTTTGACATTTTTTTAACCAATCAAAACTCCTCATTTTGAGGTGATTTTTTGTACACTTGTCAATTAATGTATCTATTTTATGATAGTGCAAAAATTTTCAAAAAAAAATTTCATCTGATTATGTTTTAATCGAGCCGAAAACGACACTTTGAACACTTTTCAAAACACCTTTAAAAGGTGAATTTTTCAAACTTTCGACTTCCGATTCTTTTCAAAACTTCTCATAAATGAACCTCACATTTCAAAACACTTTCAAAATTATTTTTCAAAACTTTTCATCAAACTTGCATCATTTTTACCATGATCGATCCGATTTAAACGATAAACCGAATTCGCTTTTCTCGAATTTTCAATCGATCATGGGCCTCCCTTACAGTGTAAGTCCCATAACATTCTTTTTATGTACATAATATTTCTTTGGACATATCAAACTCTTTTCAGATACATACAAATTTTTATCTGTACATAACACAGATACTTTTTATACTCAAGTATGCATAAACTTCGATCGCTTGTTTTCACTTCACTGTGTATACACAAATCAAACATTCTTTATGTACATACATATTTTCCTTGTACATATCAAATTCTTTTCATATACATACAAATCTTTGTCTGTACATAATACGATACATTTCACGATAAACTTCGATCGCTTGTTTCATCTCAGATATATCCGAATACCATTGGTATTGAAAGGAGCATTATTCCTCGTGAAACTGCTTTTAAACCAATGGGCCACCATCATGGTGTAAGTCCCAACCTCCTATGTACATCCACATTCTCCTGTACATAAAATACTGCTCGTACATATTCACTTCCTTGTACACAATCAAACTTGTAAATAATCAAGTTACGCTGCTTTAAACGCTCGCTTCACGTACACTTGTTTATATTTACTTCATAAACTCTTTAAATAAACATCATACATTGTTTATATTTCCTTCATAAACTCGTGAATACATACCACACACACACACTTGTTTAAATAATTATCTAGTTATAAAATAACAATTAGTCTAACCAGTAGGTTTACCACAATTATAGCCTCCGCTTGGGCTTTATACAAGATAACTCTCCCACGAGTTCAGCCTCCTCTTAGGCTTCATATAAGAAAACTCATTCATCTCGAGTTTAGCCTCCGCTTAGGCTTCATATAAGACACACTGCTGAGTCAGCCTCCTCTTGGGCTTCGCTCAAAAGAACTCCTCATTGAGTTTAGCTCGGCATCATACAATGAAAGAGACAGAAATCTCTTAACAGCCTCCTATTGGGCTTCCAATACAAAGAATCACCCGCTAGGATAGAACCCCGAGAGTATAATTTCCTGAAATTGCTCTTAATTCCAAAAGGATGGTTTCCTGAAATCCCTTTTAAAGAAAAAGCCACCATACCCTATAGCTTCCTCGAGCTTCATACAAGGACCCTCGATGACCTCGATGACCCTAATGCCTCCTCTGGGCTAACAATACAAGGACCCATGGGCTTCTTAAAATCATCCCCTTAATCCAATCAATTTCTCCTCGACATTTAGACATCTATCATCTTTATGGAAGAAGTATCTTATCTATCACATCACATATAATCAAAAACTTTTCAAACTCTTTTCAAACAAAAACATCTCTTAATTGTAAGTGGTAACGCTTGTACACTCAAGCAAAACACCCAATGCTTACTGTGATACGGTGAACTGACTTTTAGTGTTTTTGTATCGCAAATGTGCGGATAGCAAGAGTCGCCACCGACTTTTATTTTATCCAATTAAGGGAAGGTAAAAGTACAGAAAAAGACCTTCGTTAGATTCTGAGTAAGGGAGAAGGTTATGAAAAGGGAAGGTATTAGCACCCTTTCCATCCGTAGTTATCTACGGCTCTTAGTTGCTCTTAGATCACTTTAAAATTGTGCTTTCGTGTGTTTGACAAAATGTTGAAAAGGCATTTCGCTTTGACTTTGTAATGATTCATGTAGGAATCTATACAAAGTGTTCGGAAATGCTTCGTTTTGAAAAGAGTTTGAACTTTGACAAAAAAGTGTGAGGTGTGAAAAGTATTTTGATAGAGCAAGCAACTAAAAGTCTTATTACCTACTAATTGGTCGTTGTATTGTTTTACGTTCCTTTAGAATAGCGCTAGCCATACCATTAGTTGGTGTCATACCCCAAAATTTTCCCTCCATCTTCTCAAGACATTCCATACATCCATACTCAAGGATTCCTCAAGAGTTGATCAGACAAACTCTCTCCTAGACAATCAACCCAAATTAGGGTTTGGCAATTCTCTAGATGGACTCCGACATCTCCAATGGTCATCATGCCTCCTCATATGCTTCAAGTAATCTCCATGTCAAGTTTCAAGCCTTACAAGTCAAATTTCCTACAATTGCTCGATGGTTGAAAATCAATCAGATTGACAAAAGTCAACTGTGGTCAACATACACCAAACTTCATAATTTTTGGTCAACATCCTCATTTTGAAGTTACATTCATCATTTGATCAAGGGTTGATCATGATTCATCAAGAAAACTCAAGATTTGCTCAAAAGTCAAACTTTCTAAATTAGGGTTTCTAGGTGAAAAGTCAATCAACTTTGACCGATCATAACTTTCTCATACTTTCTCGTAAATTTTACCACCACCTCTTGTTTTGAAGGAAATTCAATTTCTACAACTTCATGTCTCACAAGAATGTCCAAAAATGCTTCAATTGAGAGGTATAGCTCAAAACATTACAGGTCATTTTCAAAGTCAACAAAAAGTCAACTTTTTGTTTTGAAGATATATTTAGCATGGTAACTCCAATTGAGATGAGACCAAAAAGGTTGGTTATAGGACTCTTAGAGATTTCCAAAAAGTCCAAGAACACTAAAAAATGTGGGAAATTGAGCAAGATACACTATTCAGAAGTTGGGCAATTTTGGACAATTGCACAAAAGGACATTTTGGTCAAAATGCAAAATTTTCCAAATGGGCCTAAAATCTTTTGATCCAAACTTGTTCATGACATTATTCTTGACCCATAAATGCTTGGCTATGGTGATTTTCTATTTTTATGATTTATATTTGAATTTTATAACATTTAATTCAAAAATAAATTATATAAAATATTAAAATTAAGTATTTTTTGAAAAGGATTGGATTTATATCTTTCTTAAAGTCCAAGAAAGCCCAATATTCATACCAAATTCGTGCTAGCCATGGCATTCATGAGAAAATCAATTTTTTCAAATATTTGATTTGTTTTAAATGGAAAATATTTGCACATTGATGGATC